>CM065686.1:43593226-43668226 GCA_017654935.2 Phymorhynchus buccinoides
TAATGTTTAGCATTCGTCTTATGGACACATTTGACTGAAATTTGCTTTATTTCATGAGATAATTGGCATGGGCTTCTTACCCACCCATGGGCTTTTTACCCCTTCTTACCCTAGTTCAGAAGTCATCCTGAACTCAGGGTTGGAAACGAGTCTTCAAAATTGGCCATCTTGTCATCCAGAAGTAGGGGAGAGGGGGCCAATATGGAACACTTTTTTTCAAAGTCCAGTAACACGAAAGCAGAGGAGAGTTTCATAACGTTGTACATGGCTTTTAATATGTAATGTGTCCATGCATGTTCAAACAAAACAACAGTTTCCTGACATTACATAGAACTGAGTAATTGAACGTTTTGTGAAAACTTAAAATGCTGGCGATATGAAACACCGGTAGGCAATATGAAACAAGACTGGTGTTTAAAATGAAACACATTATGTTTGCACTAACTCCACAATTGAGTAAGATATGTTACTTGGCTTAAGTTACTTTAATAAAAAATAACATTTACCTTCCATTTATGAAATAAAAGAAAACAAATTAAGAGTTAACAGGAAATTAGTAATTAACAAGAAATAAACGTGTTAAGACTCACAATGATCTAAAAGAATCCTTGTTCCATATTACCCTAGTGGCAGTGTAATTTGAAACATATCAAAAGTCGCTTCTGTTTGAATTTGATTTTTATTTTGTCTGATGCCTCCTCCACTGTTCTTGTGTGTGTTTGTGTAATGCACACACAGGTCAAAGAAGTAAAATTGTGCATAGCCACATCCAGTGCACGTGTACTGATGTGGAACATCGTTTCATATTTGCCTACAATGGTGTTTCTTATAAACCTTTTCACCCATTGCTCTGTAATCATACTCTACCCACATTTAGCCTACACACAGTAATTGTTTTCTTTCAGGGTTTCAACAAGTTTATTTCACTCAACACATGGGCACATCTTTCTTTTTGTTTGCAACGTGTCTTGTATTTGTAAAACGGGCATTTCTAAAACAGACATTTAGACGAGCATCGCTGAAAACAAGTTTGAACTCACCTCTTCGCACAGCAACCTTTCAGCGCCATTTTTTCGAGTGTCTCGTAATCAGGGAAGATAAGGCTTGAAGCCAATCAGGACAACTAGATCTCTGTTATCTCCCATTTGACAATAAGGGCATGTTAAATTTTACACTCCGTTTCATATTTGCCCCCTCTCCCCTAGTGTCTTATAAAACCAAACAATTCTGCCAACTTATGATGGCAGATTAAAACTAGATGATGGACACGCAATTGTAACACTACCCCCATCCATCCTGTACACACACGAGTGCACGCGCACACACGCACACGCACACGCACACACACACGCGCGCGCGCACGCACACGCACGCACGCACACACACATTGGACTTTTTTGGGGTCACCATTAATTTTCAGGATTGGGAAGATTTAGAGACCATTGAAACGTGTCATTTCAGCATCATTGAGATAATGTTTTACTTTCACCCATGTAAAAGTCAGAACAATTGCCATCATCATCGATGACACACCAAAGTTGATGGCAGAATTCTTGCTAAAAAAATATTGGCAAAATCCTTTTAGTCAGAAAGGTAGACATGCTATAAAAGTGTTTACCGCAATGCTTTTCTTTAGCATTGTGTCTTCTTACTTATATTAGAAATGTACGCCTTAACCCCAAACAAGAAACATACACCCTTCTAATTTTATGGTCATATAAAAGTTTCGTTTCATTTAAGCTTTTTTTAGTAAACTGATGAGGTCTATGCATCTGGTCTTGGATATAACGTTACTAAATAATTATGCTCAGTGCTCAATAGTTCTTACTAATCCAGTTCTTACCAAGAACATTCCCGCAAAAAATCGAAGCACAACGATGAAGATGTCGTTGTATCTCGCAGCCAAAGGGAGACAAATGGTGGCGATTGAACCCACGAGGAGGGCCACAAAGATCACGCGTTTGCCGCCAAACTTGCCAGCAATATGGCCGCCCAGAATGGGAGAGAAGAAAAAGCCGATGTTGAATGCGTTCAGAACAAGGCCTTCGAACTCCGGAGACCAGGTGAAGTCCGCAATTCTCTGTGGATTGCAGACAGTATTATAGCTTTACATTCAACATTAAAGCAAAACAATTACCATTAAAGATAAATCAGCAACTTTTTCATAGTTTAATTTTAGTTCATTGGCACCTTCACTCCTCTAAATTCCATGCATCTTTCTGAATACACAATCGCCCCAAAGCTGCACCTGCAGCTCCACTCCCCCCTGGCCAGGTCTGGCGTCGTAGAGCATCATGTGTTGGACAGTGTTGAACAATGTGTGTCCCCTTCATAATGACTACCTCAAGCTTTCCGTCTTGTCACCATCTTCAACGAGGCAAACGAATCACGCACAAAATGATCCATGCGAACCTCACCCACTCTTTCGCGAAATAAGGCTTTACCCACTCTTTCCACACGGTGCAGCCGCTTTATAGTCAGCCAGCCACTCTTCCAGCCAGTCTGCTAACGAAAATAATTGAAGACAATTCTGTTAGACACATAAAAGACACAAGGCGTTCAATTCTGTTAGATTTCATTATCATAGTCCCTGAAGTTTCGGCACCATAGGGACAAAAATGGTAGAATGGGAAAACTCGCCAGGGTTTGGGTTTGGTGATCAAGGTAGAAGCAAGCTTTCCGCTCGTAGAGCTTTCATCAGACTGGGAGTTAGTGGGGAGAGAGACAGAGTTTAAAAGCTAGATGACAAAAAAACCTGAATAGAGCTCAGAATGAAAAGAGAGGGTTAATTGAGGTTAGGTAGTGTGAGTAGAAATCATGAATAAATGAGACAGTGAAAGTAAAAAGACATATTTAAGGGGACATGGAGGATATGATGATAGTGGTTTGAGGAAGCAGGGTGTGAACATACACACACACACACACACACACACACACACGCACACGCGCGCACGCGCGCACGCACACACACACACACACACACACACACACACACACAGACACACACACACACACACACACAAACACACACACACACACACACACACACACACACACACACACACACACACACACACACACACACACACACTACTCACATGGTAGAGAAAAAAGAGGGGTGTGAGTGGGAGGAAGGGGGGGGGGGGTGAGTGAGGAATAAATATATAAACAAATAAGTAAATAAATTGAAATAAAAACAAACTAAACTACAAATACAAACCCAAAAAATAAACATGTTAAAATGGCAAAATCGTTTTCGGCAGCATAGCATAGAATAAAAAGTCGTTCACGTAGAGACACTCATACCGACAGACAGATAAGAAACGCACAGGCCCTCTTTTCGATTCCAACGTACTCCCGTTCTGATAGAAGTGGGAGTTAAAAAAAAAAAAAGTGGTCCTTAACTTTTGTAAAAGAATATAATATAATCATGACGAACCATTTGGATTTTTGCTGTTTAATGTAGCTGGGAAACATAAGGGCCAGCTGTTGTCTTTACATTACATTGGTTGACGAGCAAACAAGCCAATTTAGAGGCGATACCTGATCAATACTTGAGATCAATATAGGCTGACATATGCCATAAGCGTATATCATTAAAACAAGCGCGAAATCGCAATAATTTGTGGCACACGGTCTATTTTTACCACTCCAATCATGAGTTACCTCCCCTGGCTTTTCAATAATTTTAATCTGTAAACCAGAATGTTATCTCTGCACCATTTCGTAACTTTTTATATCTTTTGGAAAACATTTAAAACTATGTATCCTACTTTTGGACCGACAGACCGACCGACAGACCGACAGACCGACCGACAAAGTGAGTTATAGGTTTGTGGCTTGAGCCACAAACAAAAAAGGAAGAAAAGGTGCCCTTAATAGGAATTGTTCGGAAATAATTAAGGGGAGTAATCATCTGAATTCAGTAGCGGTGCCATAGCCGATGAAGTGTAACCGAGGCGTGGTTACCGCTACACCTATCTGTATTAATAAAAAATCGGGACTTTACTGGTTTCGTACTGCCTCTGGGCATTGCCTCCAGTATTGTTCCCACCATATTTGTATTTACAAATGTCCCATATGTGTCTGATTCAGACCAAGAGGACGTAAAACACCATTTTCGACGTCGTCGTCGGTCGTTAAAGGGAGTAATCTTACCTAATTCAATCAGTCAAACAGGGGAAGTTACTCTATCATCAGGTAGATCCCCAGCTCTCTCGCCTCGTGTGTTTGAGCAGACATACAGCACTTAGAACACCGTGCGTCATTCTAAAATTGATGTCATTTTATATTTTTACGTCACATTTTGCAAGTTATATTAGTTTGTGGCCGGGTAAGGCCCACCCCTAATTTTTCTATTTAAAAAAAATGTTTGCAAGTCGCTGACTCGCATCCTGCGGTTTTAAGCGTTAACGCCGTTGTTGCATTGTTGCTATGGTATTTGACCGAGTAATGGAGGTAAATAACTTTTCACGAAGTGCTCTCCCCTTGTTTCTGGTGCGTGTGTGTGTGTGTGTGTGTGTGTGTGTGTGTGTGTGTGTGTGTGTGTGTGTGTGCGTGCGCGCGCGCGCGCGTGTGTGCGCGTGTGTGTGTGTGTGTGTGTGTGTGTGTGTGTGTGTGTGTGTGTGTGTGTGTGTGTGTGTGTGTGTGTGTGTGTGCGTGCGTGTGTGTGCGTGCGTGCGTGTGTGTGTGCTTGTGCGCGTGCGTGTGTGTGAGTGTGCAAGCCTCTGTATATGTGTGTGTGCCGCGCGCGCGTGCATTTACGCGCATGTGGTTGTAAGCGTGCTCGTTTGCACGCGCACGCGATCATGCATTTGCGTGCACTAGCGCCGCCTGCGTAGTTTCCTTGCCAAGAGATTCTAGTGTTTCGGGAAGCATCTTTTCCAAAGGCCCTGTAACTGACAAGCAAAACACCAAGCATCACTGAAAGCTGTTTATCTAGGTGAGGTCAATCCCCTGTCAGTCTGTCGAGGTTGTCAGTTTCCTTTTCTTCCCCTCGCTGTGCCTTCTTCGCAGCCAAGCTGGGTTTTTTTAAGTGAAGTCAAGTCGTCCGATCGGTTCCCCGAGCATTTTGGTTCTCTGGCCAGCAAACTTTTTGTTTGTGGCACAAGCCACAAACCTATAACTCACTTTGTCGGTCTGTCGGTCTGTTGGTCGCCGGGTCGGTCTGTCGGTCGGTCCAAAAATTGTCGCACATATTGTCGCGTGCCACAAACGATTGCGAATCCGCGCTTGTTTTTGTTTGTGGCACAAGCCACAAACCTATAACTCACTCTGTCGGTCGGTCCAAAATTGTCGCACATATTGTAAAAGAGAAAGAAAAGCGTGCCACAAACGATTGCGAATCCGCGCTTGTTTTTATAACGTCCTGCGTGGAATAAAGACCAATCGGTAAAGGTCAAGATGTGCCCCCCCCCCCTACATTTCTCAGCTCTCCCCGCATTTTCACACTTGCCTTTTTAAAAAAAATACCAAACATTAAGCTGTATTTTATGAAACTTTTCTGCTAATTATCTTCGTTGAATAATTAATCGCAGTCATGATGAAGGCCATTATGTAATAGGACCCCCCCCCCCCCCCCCCCCCTGTGCTATGTAGTGCAGTACACACAACAGCCGTGGAGCATTTGTCACAGTCCTGGTTCATTGCGTTTCTCCGTCTTGCCTGTATCTTCTACTATTATTGAATGCATGTGTTTCATTATGTAAATGGATGAAAATCAGTGTTAAATATAGCAAACGATAGAGGATGAAGTAATCAATCTGCAGTAAGAAAAGCAAGACTCCAAAAATGGAAAGAACCGAGAAATGGAGGAGGGGGGGGGGGCGCATCTTTACCGGCGGTTGGCCGTTTTGTCTCACATGTGCTGCTTGCACTGAGCCGAGCGGACGTAAAACCCCATTTCATTCACTCTCAGAGTCTCTGTCTCTGTTTTTTATTTTTGTCTGTCTGTGTGTCTGTCCGCCGGTCTGGCACTAGTCTTTCTTTCTGACACTATGCGAGTAGGCCTACCTTTAAGTAGGCTATGCTTACACCTTTTTTGCTTGCACACACACGCGCACACGCACCTCACTTGCGCGCAAACACATGCACACACACACTCTCTCTCCCATTGAAACATACAATGTCCCTGTATTGTAGGCCTACATCATACGCACGGGACATCACACATCCATACACCCTCCTCTTTCATTCCAGCACACACACACACACACACACACACACACACACACACACACACACACACACACACACACACACACACACACACGCACACACACGCACGCACACACACAAACACACACACACACACACACACACACACACACACACACACACACCGCGCGCGCGCGGTATTGACGCATCTGCGCTCATAATGAACAGGGACGTGTCTGAGCGATCGATGATGAAGACGAACAAGAATCAGTTCCTGCGCCACTCCAACCCTTCCACCCTCTCCCCCACCCCCTGTCCCAAAACATCCAATCGTGATGCAGCAGGGATAGAAATAGTGAAGCAGGGATAGAGGATAATAGAACAAGAACAACAAGAACAACGTTTTTATTGTCATAAGAAAACCAGAGGTTTTGTGGGACACAAATGGTAAAAACATTAACGACACCATTATACTGGTGGTGCATGTCATTGTCATTTAGTTGCTTTCGTCTACATCACCAACATCGTCAACATCTTATTTTAACCAGTTAATATTATCAAAAACTCCAACAATAAAAACAAGATGTAAAGGGAAGTAGCTATCTAAAATTAATTACATGTACCTATAAAAAAAATAAAAATAAAAACCCACTACATGTACCTTCATTAAAGTTATTTTCGGCACCAATTCGCCTAGCAAAGCAAAAGCAACTGTCACATTGAAACAGACCCAGGTTCACGTACCTATACAAAACAAACCACTACATGTACGTTCACTAACGTTATTTTCGGCACCAATTTGCCTAGCAAAGCAAACGCAACAGTCACATTCAAACAGACCCAGGTTCGCCCCAATAAAAGGTAGGTTGATGTCCCTCTTGTAGGCCTATCTATAGCACAAATGACACACTCCTTATAATAGTCATTTCTACATTTAATAGGAAAAATTATGATCGAGGATGTTTTTTATAATAGCTTATACATATGTATATAATAGCTTGTGGTGTGGTGGAAATGGGGTGCTTACGTGCGAGAGCTTGTGAGTTGTGTGAGAGTATGTGTGTAAGTGTGTAAGTGTGCGCAACTTTACGTGTGTGTGTGTGTGTGTGTGTGTGTGTGTGTGTGTGTGCATACAACATGGTCCAATGTGTTCGAAATGTATGTGTGTGGGTGCGCGTGTACGCGTGCGCACGTGTCGTGTGTGTGTGTGTGTGTGTGTGTGTGTGTGTGTGTGTGTGTGTGTGTGTGTGTGTGTGTGTGTGTGTCTGTGTGTGCGTGTGACTAAGTGTGCATGGAGGGGGGTGGGGGGTTGTTCACAAGTGTTTGTACAAATTAATAATTCCGCTGGTTTGTCTCTTACATCAGAGTTTGTGTCACAAATGTTACATTTATGGAAAATAATTTTATCTAATGATTGCATTCTTCCTCTTCTTCTTTTTCTCTTCATAGTTTTTGTGTTTTCTTATTTTTAACGCTACCTTGTATATATGGGAAATGTGTTGTGTGTGTGTGTGTGTGTGTGTGTGTGTGTGTGCATGTGTGTGTACGTGTGTGCTCACATCAGAGTGGGCGTGAGTCTCTCTCTCTCTCCTCTCTCTCTCTCTCTCTCTCTCTCTCTCTCTCTCTCTCTCTCTCTCTTCTCTGTGTGTCTCTCTCTGTCTGTGTCTCTCTCTGTGTTGTTCTCTGTGTGTCTGTTTGTTTTTTGCATGTGTGTAATGATATAGCAAATAGGGCAAAGAGAGCAGTTTTTACAAGTGTTCGTATTTTGTACAAATTGGGTTGTAGTTCTTTCAAAATATTTACGAAGTGATTCGACTCACAGGTACAATCCATTGTGAGATGTATGAGAGAGAGAGAGATTTTATCTAATGATTGTTTTACGTCCTCTTGGTCTGAATCTCTTCATAGTTTTTGTGTTTTCATTTTTAACGGGAAGACTTGGGTAAAAATGCGCAATGTGCGGGTAAGAAGCCCACCCCAATTATCTCATGAAATAAAGAAAATTTCAGTCAAATTTGCCCATGAGACGAATGCTAGACATTAACGCTCGTCTCATGGGCAAAATCTGAAATTTGCTTCTCTCTCTAATTGGGGTGGGCTTCTTACCCGCCCATGCGCTTTTTACCCTCTCTCTTCCCTAAGTACAAATATGGTTGTTTTTTGGATGCAATGATATAGCAAATAGGGCAAAGAGAGCAGTTTTTACTATTCTTCGTATTTTGTACAAATTGGATTGTAGTTCTTTCAAAATATTTACGAAGTTATTCGACTCACAGCCACAATCCATTGCGTTATATGGTTAGGAAATTTGGGCGTTAGAAAAGGGCAAGGAAATTGAACAGATACATCTGTTTGCAATGAAACGATTCTTAAATGTTGATGCTCGTACACCTAATGATCTTGTTTATGCAGAGCTAGGAAGGTTTCCGATATATATAAATTCTTATATAAAATGTATTAAATATTGGTTAAAGTTAACACGGATGAATGAAAATAGGTTGCCATTGAAAGCATATAAAACGTTATATAGTCTGGATAATAATGGTAAAAAGACATGGGTTACCAGTGTTCGTCAGTTTTTGAAGACTTATTGATTGTAGATTCCAGGGAAGTAAAGACTGATAGTGATAGATTTGCTCAGTACAGGTTGTTTAAAACTTCATGTTATTTGGAACCATGTGTGGAATTACACATGAATAGATATGTCAAAAGTGCATTAACTAAGTTCCGTTTTGGTGTTTCTGATTTACTTTGTCATAGGTTAAGATACAGAATATCAAATGATCATGGAATGAAATGCTGACTTTGTAATATAGGTAGAGAAGATGAACTACATTTCCTTTTTATTTGTCCTGTGCTGCATGATCTAAGAATGAAACTAATTCAAGCAAAGTATTATAATAACCCTTGTCTGTTTCGTTTGAATCTCTTAATGGCATGTCAAAATGAGAAAACTATTGTGAACTTGGCTATGTATGTTTACAAAGCCCAGAAAAGGCTACAGTTAATGATTTCTTAATAGGCTTGAATTGTCTTCTGTTTTATGTTTGTACAATTAATTAATATTCAATGCTTCGTGATTATGGCTGTTTATGTAATTATATCTACATGCTTTGTATTACTTGACACCCCTTCAGTGAGGGGCCTAGGCCTGAACTGAATAAACTTTCGCATTTCGCATTTCGCTCTCTCTCTCTCTCTCTCTCTCTCTCTCTCTCTCTCTCTCTCTCTCTCCCCCCCCCCCTCTCTCCATATGCGGGATTGTGTGAATGTGTGCGCGCGCGCGCGTGTGTTCAAAGGGGCATTCATGCTCAAAACTCTTTTACTATATTTTTCTTCCTTTTATTATTATTAATAGTATTTGATTATTATTGTTAATTGATGATGATGTTGATTATTATTATTATTATTATTATTACAATTTCATTATTATCATTATCTTAAATCTTGTTCATGAATGGCTGCATGTCAAGCGCGTGAGCGTGTGTTGCATGAATGCTGCGTTATTAGACCTGGGATATGTTGGGGTTTTGTTTAATGCTTTTACTTCTACGTGCCACCACAAGCTGTAGGCCTAGGGGAAGACGGGGTAAAAAGCGCATGGGCGGGTAAGAAGCCCACCCCAATTATCTAATGAAATGAAGCAAATTTCAGTCTCATTTTGCTCATGAGACGAGCGTTAATGTCTAGCATTCGTCTCATGGGCAAATTTGACTGAAATTTTCTTTATTTCATGAGATAATTGGGGTGGGCTTCTTACCCGCCCATGCGCTTTTTACCCCGTCTTCCCCTATATCCTTTCAAGGGACAACAACATGTTGTGACTTAACTTGGTGACTTGTGACTTACGCTATTACCAAGTCCGCTCTGGCGGTTACAGAGGGAGATTAACACTATTCTTTGATGTGACCTTGAAGATGTGTATATAATGCAGTAGCCTATGGGTATTTTTGTGTATGGTTTTCGTTTGTGGCACAAGCCACAAACCTATAGGGGAAGACGGGGTAAAAAGCGCATGGGCGGGTAAGAAGCCCACCCCAATTATCTCATGAAATGAAGCAAATTTCAGTCTCATTTTGCCCATGAGACGAGCGGTAATGTCTAGCATTCGTCTCATGGGCAAATTTGACTAAAATTTTCTTTATTTCATGAGATAATTGGGGTGGGCTTCTTACCCGCCCATGCGCTTTTTACCCCGTCTTCCCCTATCTCACTTTGTCGGTCTGTCGGTCCAAAATTGTCGCACATATTGTAAAAGAGAAAAAAATACTTGGGCATAAAGTAACATTTCAGTTGTCATATATACAGTCCTTAGGTATGGAAAGAATTGTATACTGAACAGAGCACATGAATCTTCATTTTAAAGCGTACAAAATAATAAACATACGTAATACAGACACTGCAACAGACACGACGAGTATGCGGTGCTTCTTTTGATGAGCATAAGTAGGATAAATAGTTTAAATGTTTTCCAAAAGATATAAAAAGTTACGAAATGGTGCAGAGATAACATTCTGGCTTACAGATTAAAATTATTGAAAAGCCAGGGGAGGCGACTCAGTGTATGTAATGATTGGAGTGGTAAAAATAGACCGCTGCCACAAACGATTGCGAATCCGCGCTTGTTTTTTCTTCTTCTTCACAGCCTTTTCTATTTTAGATAAGGCAAGTGCTCTTCATGCGTAAGAAAGACACTCAATTAGAGGCTGGGTGATTCATGTCCCTTTCATTTGAAACAACACGAACGTTTCTGGCTATAAGCCCGTTTTCAGTGTGACTGAAGACGGGCTTATAGCCAGAAACGTAGTTTGTCTTGTTTCCAATGAAAGGGACATGAATCTACCAGCCTCTAATTGAGTGTTTTTTGTGCGTTAACTGGTCCCAGTGGTCATTTATATTCTCAAGTATTTTCGCATAAACAAAAGTGTTATTGCGAGAGTGGAGAGCGTGATAGGCTTACCACACAATTATTATGACAGTAGTATAAAATCAACCCCCCTCTCTCCACACAGACAGACACACACACACACACACACACACACACACACACACACGCACACGCACGCGCACGCACGCACGCACGCACGCACGCACGCGCACGCACACGCACACGCACACACACACACACACACACACACACTTCTGATTTTTATGGCCGGTGATGTCGATGATCGTAAGCCTATATACAACTTTAGCTTCTATAACACGAATCTGTATCGTGATTCAACTGAAGAGGGGCTGATGTGCCCTTAGACATATAGGCTAAGACATAGACATAAGATTTTTAGCAGGCGTTACACATATTCGGGACTTTCCTGGTGTTGCACTGCCTCCGGGCATTGCCTCTAGTATCGTTCCCACCATCTTCATATCTACTAGTGTCCCATATGTGTCTGTTCCAGACCGGAGGACGTTAATTAAACAGATTTTCATCATTTTTAGCAGTCCATAATACATACACTGCTCAAACGTTTGCTAATACTAACGCTAGACTTTTATAACCTTGATTACTAAAAGGTGGTGTAATGAGGCTTTATACTACTCCTTGCCGACACGAAAGGGCAATAATTTTAGGCCCGAACTGCCGATGCCCCCTGGTGACGAGTCAGGAACAGATACTTTTCCGTGGCTATCTACTACTAGTTCCTGACAGGCAAGAGCGATAATCTTAAGTAGGTGGTGTTCGCATCTCAGGTCACGAGACAGGGGCAGATAATTTTCGGTATAAGGCCTCATTGTAATCATTAAATATTACATGACCGGAAAGAGCAATCATCCGTGAACACAAGTTCACTCAAACTTGTTTTATCCAACTTCCTGTTCACATGCATCACGTGAATTTCGAGCACCACCCCTCAAAAGCGTCATTTCGCTGAGATGGAGCAAAAACATAAAAGTGAGTAAAATTGTCTGAATCAACTACATTTCTTGCTCACATCGTAAATATTGTACAAAAGACTTAAGTGTAATCTAGGATCCGTGGTTTAATGGCCGAAGTGTGATAATGACGTCGTTTGACGCGCAAAGAGTTGTCTTTCTGTGCTGGCATGCTGGAGAACAGTTGTACACAGACTCCTTGTGTCGTTAGTGTTTGGAATATCGCAATGCATTGCCTCCAGAGCTTGGACGTGCTGCCATGAGCTTGGTACTGTTGATACACGTCATGAAGGTGGCAGAACTTGGGCGACGAGTAACAGAAATGGCCTTTCCCGCCTTCTTTCAGGCCTGTCAAAATCGTTTCACACACACTCTCTGGCAGTATTTTAATTGGCTGAATGCCTCAGTCCACCCAAAGTGTGAGGAACAGACTCCATGATGCTACCTTCACCCCTTCCTGGGCAAGTTTGGGCATCCTGCTCATTCCAGCTCATATAAGCAGCACCGGCTTTTGAGAGCCAAGAACCACGTCATATGGACATTATGAGACTGGACACGAATTCTCTTCACCACCGAGTTCAGGATCTGATTTTCTTTCATTGATGGTCTTGCCAGGGCGTGTAAGTTCTCAAGAGAGCATTACCTTGAAACGTGAGTCAGAAGGCATGACAGATCTTGGTGTGGGTCTTTGACGGTTTGGTCCTGATTCAGCACAGTCGGGAAAACAGTGTCACAAATTCTTCAAAAGGAATCTGTGATAGCTGTTTACTACAGGGATGAGTTCCTCGATGTCCACGTCAAATCTTCTGCTGGTACGATCCGAGATGTCCTCATCTTCATAGATGATAATGCAGCTTTTCGTCGTGCAGGGGTTGTTTACACGCGCCTGTAGCGAAGAGACCACCGTCCATATGAAGTAACTTGCCCGATCCAGAGACCTCAGTCTGATAGAACAATGTTGAAACATGCTCCAAGCAGCCATTTACAGCCGTTCACAGCAGCTCAGAAACCTACAGGACCCGAAACAGTGCCTGATAGAGGAGTGGAATACCATGGATCAGCAGGAGCTTCAAAAACTCCTCCAGAACACGAAATTGCGTTTGTGACTTTTGCCACAAAAAAGCCAAAAAATCTGAAAATCAAAACTTCGCTCCATTCGGTTGTTCTATGCATTTTTAGAGGGTGTCATGAACTTTCCTTGAGGTAAGCAAATCAAATCATTCTTGGACCTCGTTTTTGATCAAAATGTAAAGCTGAAATGTTGATTAAACTAAATAAGAAAAACAATTAATGGCTTTATGTTTATCTTTGACAAATGTGCATCCTTAGCAATTCTTGAAAAACGTACGTGAGAAAATGTGTTCCACCGTGTAAACAAAATAAACACTCAGAAATAAAATCAACTAACAAAATAAAGCACACAGTATGCACTCACTTCCTGGACACTACACCAAACAAACATCAAACACCATACTCATTATCCATCATTCATGTATGGCTTGTACCCACGTGTCGTCATATCCGGCCACAAGGAGCGTGCCATAATATGGGAGACCGCCATCTTAGTCAGTAACTTTGTTTGAAAAATGCCAGATCGATGCTGTTTACACACAAATCTGACTAAGATGGCGACACTTCCGTTGGAAGGGTCGAGATGCGCACGCACGTGGGGGGGGGGGGGGGGGAGCCATACCCCTCCTTTAACATAATTCACCAGAAACAAACAAATAAATACATAAATAAGCGAATACTAAATATATAGAGAGGCAAATAAATGATAAATAAAAATTAAGTAAATAAACAATTAAAAAATAAATAAATAAAATAAATAAATAAATAAGCAAATACTAAATATATAGAGAGGCAAATAAATGATAAATAAAAAGTAAGTAAATAAATAATAAATAAGCAAATACTAAATATATATAGAGAGGCAAATAAATGATAAATAAAAAGTAAGTAAATAAAATAAAACATTGATAAAATAATAATGAAATAACGACAGGAACAAGTTGTTGAACCAATATAACAGTGAATGTGATCCCTATGATGATGATCATAGTAGCACTAGGCAATAATGATCACAGTGACACTCGATCAAATTTGATTATTGCACACACACACACACACACACACACACGCGCGCGCGCGCGCGCGCGCGCACACGCACATACGCACGCGCGCGCACGCGCGCGCGCGCACACACACACACACACACACACACACACACACGCACGCACGCACGCACGCACGCACGCACGCACACACGCATACACACAATAGCAGAGGATACAACATAACAGCAATAATAGAAGCAACAAGTGTAATTGACTTATGGAGTAAAGAGATATAAAAAGTTACAAGTAAGATAAAAAAATAATTAAAAATTCAAATTGCATTGAGAATGTAGACTATAAACTAAAGCGTGCAACGCTAGACTAACCAGCCGTGCGGCAGCATTTTCAGGTCCAGTGACTTTGAACTTTGACCAATGACCTTCATGTTCGGACATGGCCTTGGTATCCTAACTACCTACCTGTGTGCAAAATATCAGCGTCATACGTGCCTCTGTTCAAACGCTATCTCGGCAGAATGGTAATGATAAGAAAAAGAAAAATTGAAGGAAAACATCGAGAGATAGAGAGAGAGAGAGAGACCGAGAGACACTCATGCACTCTTTATGATGAGAGAGAGAGAGAGAGAGAGAGAGAGAGAGAGAGAGAGAGAGAGAGAGAGAGAGAGAGAGAGAGAGAGAGAGAGAGAGAGAGAGAGAGAGAGAGAGAGAGAGAGAGAGAGAGAGAGAGAGAGAGAGAGAGAGAGAGAGAGAGAGAGAGAAATTGACAATTGACAAATTGATGATTTAATGTCAATAGCTACAGAGCCATCATCACATGAGGGGTGTAATGAAATAAAGGAAAATGCAAACGAAAAATATCAGTACAAATAATCACATTAATTCTCACACAATCTCAATATGAGTATGAACAGATAAAATACTAGTACAAAATATACGCTCAGCGCGCATATTTTCATGAAACCAAAGTCATTATCGTCCTATACATAATGACCAGCGGGCACTAAATAAGCCAATTTGTAATAGGGAATCAAACTGAGAGTGAATGTGATCTGAGTTTATATGATTCAGCAACATATTTTGCTAGCGACTTAATTAATAGCCCGTTTTCTAGCGTTAAAACACTCACCAAGCTACGCCTTTGTGTTACAGGGTCACTAAAAATAATACATTTATCACGAATGTGTTTATAGCCTTCACATTGAAATAAAAAGTGATACTCATCTTCCTAGAGAGAGAGAGAGAGAGAGAGAGGGAGAGGGAGAGGGAGAGAGAGAGAGAGATAATTATTAATAATAGTCATCAACTAGAGCGTTTACACGCTAGATCACCAGCCGCGCACCTCATTTTCTGCTCCAGTGACCTTGACCTTTGGCCAATTATTTTCATTTTGGAACTTGGCCTAGATATCCTAACTACCTATGCGCATGCAAACGTTGAGCCTCCTGGTCCCTCCGTTCAAACGTTATCGTGTTAACATACATACGCAGTCAGTCAGCCTTGAACGTTTTCTGTTCCAGTGACCTTGACCTTTGACCAATGACCTTCATTTGTTTACTGGACTTAAATATTCTAACTACTATGCGCATGCAAAATTTGACTGTCCTATGTTCCTTCGTTCAAAAACTATCGTGTTAAAATACATAGTCAGCCAGCCAGGAACAGACAAGCATCACTGGAAACATTAACAGCTTCGCCTCGCGACTGGTAATAAACAGGACAACCAGTACTGTCTCTAAAAGCTTCAGTTTCAAAACAGTACCTAATTGAAATGGTAAAAGCACCTTAATTTGACCGAGAGAACATATAGGCCTAAAACATAATGTTGACTAGCCTTTCCGTCTAAAAAAAAATCAACGGCATCGTTGGTAATTAATAATTATCAAGATGGGAGGATAATTAATAATTATCAAGATTGTTTACACATTATTTCTGTTCTTTAAAAAAAAAAGCAATCTGCTCGCAACAACAACAAAATCATTAAAACATCATATAGAGTAGAAAGGGGGGTTGCGTACCCCTTAAGGCATATGGTAATATGACGTCAATTTGTGGATCTCCAGTTCGATATTGAAAAAGATTTAGATCACCGGCATCTGTTAAAATGTTTCTGCTTCCACTGTACCAACTCTCTGGTTTGTAACTGAAACCGTTTTCTAGACGCAAACGAATTTCTGAAGACTATGACACATTGGTCATTGCGTACCGGTACGGGTCAGTGCGCACCTTAGATACAGGCCATCGCGTACTGGGTTCTAAAAACTCTACTTTCAACTTAAAGTGAGTTCTTTTCAAATGATAACAATATGTAAACATTCAGCTTTCTTTTAGTGTCAAAAATATCTAGACTTCGTCTGTATTTAGATCAGATGAGACACAAGACAATCCGAGACAGTGATCTGTGCTCGAAAGCATATTTTTATCTCTTCCACTTCGTCGATCACTCAGACAGCCTCCTGTCATACGAGTGCAGATGCGTCATGCTGCCAAATCTAGGGTCGAGACAAGATCAGTTGAGCAAATAACATACACATGTGTATGTGCGTGCGCACGCACACAGACAGACAGACAGACATGCGTGTGCACGCACTCAGAGAGAGGAAGAGAAAAAGAGTCGGTTTTTTTAAGATCTTTCTAAATCTAAAGTATGCGTTTTAAGTGAAAAGATCAAGAATGGAGATCTAGTCTAGAGTAGATGCAGATAATCACATATATCTACCCTCTCTCTCTCTCTCTCTCTCTGATTGTGTGTATGTGTGTGTAGTGTGTGTGCGCGTGTGTGTGTTTTAGTTGACAATGACATCATTATTACGAGCTCAAAAAAGAGAGAAAGGGAGTTGGGATGGGAGGACAGCAATATTTTGACATATTAGATCGGTATTGTACACATCACCAATACACCCAGGGGAGGCATGGTCTACGCATACACCCTTACAGTGCTTCCAAAATAAGGCCAGGGATGTTGCACACTTACCCATGCGTTCGTCATGCATTCTATTCACCAATTTATTGTGCACTTTATGCATATATACACTTATACGTAACCATAGCAACTTTCGCCCCACACTAAGTGCATTAAGGAAATCATTAGTAAAATGAGTAGATCTTACCGTATAGGAACTCCGTGAAATTACGTCTTTTCCGTTTCAAAAATGGCACAGAGAAGGCATAAACGTATGGGGAGAAAATTACTGGTTTGACGTGGCTCCTTTAGAATCTCTAGGATTTCAAGGGGGGGGGGGGGGGGTAGCACCACAGACCTTATAGTAACTATAATAGTCTAGGCGATGAGATCTGTTAAAACAGAAGGAGGTTGTTTTTTAATATATATTAAGTTTTCCAACGGATTATAAATCTTTAATATGTCCTTGTTTCAAATCCGTCGGAGACAAGTTTAAAATAGTGGGCAACTTTCAGTAGAAAGCGATCTTTGTAGGTACCATGGCTTGTTTTCACATTCGCCTCCATAGCCTAAATTTAGCTCACAAGGTCAATGACGTCACTTGGATAAGGCCAAAGATATGACGCGCAGGGGTACCTGGTATATACAAACTAAAACTCAAGTGCAAACTCTTTTATTATGTCGTAAAATCATCTTAAAAACTATGGACACAAGAACACTAAATAAAGACAACGAAATAAAATATACTTAAAGGTAAATTAAAGTAAAAGTAGCAAAGTTAACTAGCACGCTTTGCAACCAAGTAACCCTTGAGAAATGGACTCACCCTTGCGGGAAAGACCCACAGGAAGTTTACATTTTATTTGACCTTAGCAACACGTGTGTTCTGATTAACGATATATATATATCTCTCTCTTGAACTAAAACCACAATGGTTGTTCGATTAAACCACCATGTGAGTGAACGAAAACAGAGTAGATGTTGAAAACTGAACCTGAATGACTGAAGAAGCGAAGAGTAAGGCCTACTTGTTCAGTAAATAGATCTAGGCTTGATTCGGTGCGCTCACGCTTCTGCGTGTGTGTGTGTGTGTGTGTGTGTGTGTTTTGCGCGCGCGGGTGGGTACATGTGTGCGTGCATGCGTGTGCGTTGTATGTGTGTGGGAGGTTGGCGGGGGGTAGGCCTATGTTTGAAAACTAAATGTATACTGACCACCACAAACTTACAATAGGCCTACTATGTGAATAACGCAAATGAGAAATTAAGAATAGAATTGACGTAATCCAACATAAATGGTTGTGTGTGTGTGTGTGTGTGTGTGTGTGTGTGTGTGTGTGTGTGTGTGTGTAAGTGTATGTGTGTGTGTGTGTGTGTGTGTGTGTGTGTGTGTGTGTGTGTGTGTGTGTGTGTGTGTGTGTGTGTGTGTGTGTGTGTGTGTGTGTGTGTGTGTGTGTGAGAGAGAGAGAGAGAGAGAGAGAGAGAGAGAGAGAGAGAGAGAGAGAGAGAGAGAGAGAGAGAGAGAGAGAGAGAGAGTGTTAGTGTTTGTGTTTCTAAAACCAGTAAATAATACTAGATCCCTCCACAAATGACCAAAAAAACTTTGCCAAATTAAGTAATGCAGCATAAACGTGTGTGTGTGTGTGTGTGTGTGTGTGTGTGTGTGTGTGTGTGTGTGTGTGTGTGTGTTGTGTGTGTGTGTGTGTGTGAGAGAGAGAGAGAGAGAGAGAGAGAGAGAGAGAGAGAGAGAGACAGACAGACAGACAGACAGACAGACAGACAGACAGACAGACAGCGATAGACAGAAGACAGTAAAAGCGAGAGACTTCAGATACTTTAGTTTACATGTATAAGAATTTAGGCTAGGCCTATTCTTCCATTCTGACTTTTGGAGAGAGAGAGAGAGAGAGAGAGAGAGAGAGAGAGAGAGAGAGAGAGAGAGAGAGAGAGAGAGAGAGAGAGAGAGAGAGAGAGAGAGAGGAGAGTAGACAGACAGACAGACAGACAGACAGACAGAGATAGACAGAAGACAAAAAAAAAAAGAGAGACTTCAGATACTTTAGTTTACATGTATAAGAATTTAGGCTAGGCCTATTCTTCCATTCTGACTTTTGGAGAGAGAGAGAGAGAGAGAGAGAGAGAGAGAGAGAGAGAGAGAGAGAGAGAGAGAGAGAGAGAGAGAGAGAGAGAGAGAGAGAGAGAGAGAGAGAGATCGTGTTAGTGTTTGTGTGTGTGTTTATAGAACCAGCAAATAATACTAGATCCCTCCTCAAATGACAAAAAATATCTCTGCCAAATCAATCTAACACACAAAGGTTTTTTTAGAGAGAGAATATTGTTTCTGTTGTATTTATTAATGATGCTGTTGCGTAAATATTTGCATATCAGTAATGTCTTAATTGTATAGGTCCCTTATTCAGACTTATTCAAACTCATCAGCGTAACAGTCTATTGCTCGTGTCTATCGTTTTAAAAATAAGGTTGTTGCTGACAACCTTAGTGTGCAGATTTGATTCTACCCTGAACTCGCTTTAAAAAAATCAAACTCAATAATGTCATTATATAATCCACATTTAAACCCACACAGTCGAATGGCCCCATTGATATACCACCACAGAGGCGGATCAGCTGGACATGGAAGGGGGGAGGTTCAAATACTCACACGGAGGGTCGTATGGGGCAAAAAGCCCCCAGAAGTTGACAATAATTTGATTTTCAAAGATGCAACCAAGGCCTCTTATACGAATAAATGAGAAGTACACTAAAATGGCACTGAGTCGTATTTCTCTTCACTTTTCTTTCATTTGGGCGTACTTGGAAGACTGTTGTAATAGGATGAATAAAATTTAATTCCCACTTCAAAAAAGCATATCGATTGTCATCTCTGTTCCATCTATAGCCATACTTCAGGTTTATTTGCATCAAGTGGCGAAAGAAGATATTGCCTTTATGACCACAATTGTCAGTGGTGACCCTTGTCCTGAGTATGGAGGACACAACAGCCAACAGACAAAGAAAATCCGTAAAGAATGGTGCCTATGTACAGTATCTTCCTGGACGTGCCTCCAGCCTCTGTTATCCATGGCTGAACAGATGTGCAATGAGTTCACCAGTGACAACAGCTGTAATGGATAGTTGTGCAATTTACAAGGAAGGGGAGGGAGTACAAGGACTTCTTGAAGTTGCATGCTGCTTGACATTAGTCTGCAATCCAAATGAGACCACTAAAAGAACACCTTTCTCTAACAAGAGTGGAAAAGCAAGATGTGTGCACCAATAAATCATCTGATGCTTTCCCCACTCTTTCCCTTCTTCACTCACCCCTCCATGCAATGGCACGTCGGCCATTTTATCCACCTATAAAATAATTAATCGACACAGATCGCTGTATTGTACTGCTTGACGCATAGCAACAAAGGCCAAGGGTTGAGATGAAGGTTAGAGATGTCATCGGTACTTAGGTTAGCATCTATATAACTATAGGCTAATGTACCAATTATGAGACCGTTACTGCAGAGATTTAAAATATATTAAAACAAAAAGTTAACATATTCAATGCAAATTCAAGGTCAAGCATTCGAAGTGATCCTGTGACATGGTTCTTAAGATAATTGCCAGGCAAATGAAAGGACACGAAAGATTGTGATAGCCCTCTCCGCAGAGTGGCTGGGGGATAATAAGTACTAACATAGGATATCATTCGCATAGTTTGAATCATTTCAGCAAATTATACTATTTTTCTTACAAAAAAAAGCATTAGATACAAAATAATTATGTTAAGAGCATGTTTTTGCAGTTCTCTCGAGTCCCATGGCGGCCATTTTGAATATGACGTCATAACTCAAAATGCCCAACATTTACAACTTGGCCTCCAACGGATTTGGATTCAGCACCCTCAAATCATGTTATATCGACATAAAAACCTAATATATATATCACAAAACAAGGTCAAGCTTAATTTCGCCTGGACTATAAGGTCTGTGGTAGCACGGACCCAACCAACGCACAGACCTGTTAGTACTCTATTTAAACATTTTAAATGACAGTTTCCTTTATTATCCAAATCGAGTGGATTGCTTCTTAGTTGATAAGCTTAATTAAGCTATTATGTGAAGACGGGGTAAAAAGCCCATGGGCGGGTAAGAAGCCCATGCCAATTATCTCATGAAATAAAGCAAATTTCAGTCACATTTTGCCCATGAGACGAGTGTTAATGTTTCTTACCCGCCCATGGGCTTTTTACCCCGTCTTCCCCATCACCGTAAGTAGTCTATACAATTTCATCAAAATCTGCCATTAACTTTCTGAGGGGGTATCAGCAAACAAACAGGCGTACAGACAAACCAACAAACAAAGGTTTGGCTGGATATCAGTTGTCTTTTTCAAGCAATAGCCTAAGAGGGGTCCAGCCGCCATCTTGGGCTAAAGAAGGCGTCGTTTTCAACTTGTGAGATTTAGGCCATGTACGCTTACACTGACGCGGATGTTCCGCGCGGAAACCCATGCGCAATCCGTAAGAAAAAGAAAGAAGGGAAAAAATATACGCACGTGTCCGTATTTACCTTAATTAAGGCCGTGTACACACGGTTATTCCATGCGAAAACATACGTGCGCAATCCATAGATAAGTAAAACAAAGAAGGGAAAAGATTTGCGCACGTGTCCGAATTTCCCCTATAATGTGTAAACTTTTATTCTTCTTTCTTCCACTTATTTAGGGTTTTCCGTACGGAACTTACGCGTCTAATGTGAACCCGGCCTATTCCGTATATTTGTTTTCTTCTTTCTTGTATTCTACTTATTGATTATTTCCGCGCAGAAAATCCGGATGTAGGGGAAGACGGGGTAAAAAGCGCATGGGCGGGTAAGAAGCCCACCCCAATTATCTCATGAAATAAAGAAAATTTCAGTCAAATTTGCCCATGAGACGAATGCTAGACATTAACGCTCGTCTCATGGGCAAAATGAGACTGAAATTTGCTTCATTTCATGAGATAATTGGGGTGGGCTTCTTACCCGCCCATGCGCTTTTTACCCCGTCTTCCCCTACTGTGTACCAGGCCTTATCCCAATATGGTGGTGGTCCCCAGCTATAGGCATATAAGCTTATACAACCTCCTTGGTAGAGATGGGGAAAAAAAATCACCTGTAATGTCCAGAGATCCGTAGACAGTAACAGTTGAACGCATGTTGTTACCGCTGCTGCTGCTACTGCTCTTGTTGTGACTGCTGCCTCTGAGGGCTGTGCTGGAATCACTGTCGTGCATTGAAACAGCGGAGCCATCATCTCTACACGAGGTTAGTGTTCGAGCCATCATGCTGATACAGTGTTAACTAGCTGATAGGATTTGAATGTGTCACAATTTCTAGAGACTAGTCAGCGAATTTCATTGGAATCTGTTCATTTAAAAAAAAAATGTTCATTTATATTGGAAAAGCATTTTTTATGTTAAGAAACAAAACAAGAACAAATCAAAGTAATATTCAATCAAAGGTTGGCGTTTTTCTTGTTGGTAGGTGACAGATACAAAGGGTGGTTATTTTTTGAAACAACATTTTAGGGAAGCGCATTTCAGAGGCCTAGCATTGATAAACTTTCACACAACTGAACTATTTCTTTATAAGACCATGCTTATCCGTCTGGGTTTTTGTACCCCCCCCCCCCCCCCCCCCCCCCCCACACACACACACACACACAAAACCGGTTTGAGAGGCAATGAGTGATGGGGGGAATACTAATCAATGATCTATAGTGACTCTTTTTTGCAAGGTCATATTGTTGTTCCTATTTTAAATGACTGGCTGGGGAACATCAGGTAAAGGTCAAGATGTGCCACCACCCCTGCATTTCTCGGTTAATTCCATTTTTCCGTTTTTGCCTTTCTTACCAAACATAAAGCTGTATTTTATGAACCTTTTTTTTAAGCTAATAACCTTTTTGGAATACTAACCCTATCCCTAACCCTAGGCCATTATCTAATAGGACCCCCCCCCCCCCCCCCCTTATGTATTGCAGTACACGGCGCCATTTGTCACAATCGTGGTTCATTGCGTTTTCCCGTCTTATAGGGGGGGGGGGGGGGGGGGGGTAGGGCTAGGGTTAAGGATAGGGTTTGTATTCCAAAAAGGTTATTAGCTAAAAAAAAAAAAGGTTAATAAAATACAGCTTTATGTTTGGTAAGAAAGGCAAAAACGGAAAATTGCACTTAACCGAGAAATGCAGGGGGGTGGCACATCTTTACCTTTAACATCACGCTGGTTCAACGACTGATATGAACAAAAAATGCACAAACATGAAGGCTGCAACAACCCGAATCAAACACGTGAGAACAACCACATAAGGCGAACGGGACACACGCCTACACTACTGCTTATGGGAGAGGCTATCGGTTGGACAGGTGGGTTGAAGTACAAATGACTAGCCTGGTCCTAGCCCTTTTTTTATAGGCCGATTACTGTCTTCAATAACGCTGCATGACACGCCTGTTGCAGCCCTAAATGTACTAACAGCTGGATCTTGCAAAGTTATTATTTGTGTCGCACAAATTGTAACAATTTTACTGTCTCCAATAACGCTGTATGATACGCCTGTTGCAGCCCTAAATGTACTAACAGCTGGATCTTGCAAAGTTATTATCTGTGTCGCACAAATTGTAACAATTCCAACTTTGTTACATTTTGCGTAGCCTATCGTGAAGAAAAAACCCCACCCGAGATCATTCTTCAAACTCGTTTGTTTTTCCTTTTCTAAGTAATGATAAGTACCTTCTTTAAAACTGTAAATCCTAGATAATTTATGTTTGTGAAATCGAAAATCAGGATTTAGCAAACTGTTGACCGAAACGGCATTTTCTCCAGCACTGTTATTAATCTCTCTCCTGTTATTCCGTCTTAGCGAAATATATAATGTTCATATTTATTATACTGCTATCTAGAGTCGTTGTTTTCTAAGCCCTGTTTACTCAAATATTTTGTTCCCATAGCTTAAAGCTTTATACAACTGTAGGGGAAGACGGGGTAAAAAGCGCATGGGCGGGTAAGAAGCCCACCCCAATTATCTCATGAAATAAAGAAAATTTCAGTCAAATTTGCCCATGAGACGAATGCTAGACATTAGCGCTCGTCTCATGGGCAAAATGAGACTGAAATTTGCTTCATTTCATGAGATAACTGGGGTGGGCTTCTTACCCGCCCATGCGCTTTTTACCCCGTCTTCCCCTAGTAGTTTCCAAACTCTTGGTTCCACACGTTCGTTTTCCTAGCTCTCTTCCCCTCGGTCTAATCTGTATCCTTCCAGTTCCATTTATGATTCCTAATCCGTAGCTGTTTCCTTAGCTCTTTCGCAGCTATTTCTCTACCTTTGCATCGCCCAGCTGTTTTCTAGAACACTATTCTCTGCATGGTCAGTTTTCTCATCTTTTTGTTCAGATCTGTAATATTCTTCCACCGCCTTTTCTCCTGCTCTGTTTCTATTATTTTTAAATCCAGGGTCTGTATTCACGTTGAGATAGCATGAGACTTAGCATCATGCTAACTTAGAAGTTCTTCCAAAAGTCCTATTAAATCCTATAGGACATTGGAAGAGCTTCTAAGTTAGCATCATGCTAAGTCTCATGCTATCTCAACGTGAATACAGGCCCAGATTGATATTCTTTCAGCTGTGTGTTCACCTAACAATCACCTGTATCACTACGCTTCTTCATCTCTATTTCAATGAAACTCTATCCTTTCAAAGAATGAAATAGTGAGGCCAAAAGAGGAAATAACGAAATTAAACAAAGGGGGGAAACTCTTTCTAATTAATTTCCCTCCACCAAAGTTGATTACGATACCAATCATCTAGCAATGCGTGGATCAGAGCCAAAGTGAGACCCCCCAAAAGCATCATTCTCAATAAGGAATGCGTCAAGTTCGCCTTTATGACCCTTCACCCACACAGTACACATCAACAATGGTGGAGAGGACGACATACAAACAAAACATATATCCAAGAGTGGCATAGCCTTCTAGCATTGAATTTGTTACACATAAACAACACACAACACAGGTGTAAGCCTCGAAAGGAATTTTGGTTAATCAAAGAATGAAATAGTGAGGCCAAGAGAGGAGATAACGAAATTGAAAAAAGCTCTATATTTTCTCAGTAATCATATAACCAAGCTCTGGGGTTCCCCTGGTTCAAATTCACCAGTCTTTGCCCTTTGTCCGATCTATGATCGGCAAAGTAGTAAGTTTGTCGCGTTTTCTTTTCTCTCTGCCTGTCCCAATTCTGTCTATCCCAAGGATATCTGGCGAACCGCTTGACAAAATCACTTCAAATTTTGTGTGATGGTGCATCACCAAGAGAGGAAGAGATCCGTGGATAATTTATCAGAGTAGTGACCTTGACCTTGACGTATGACCCTGAAAACCTAAATTTTGTTTAGGGGTAATATCTTCTACATTGTTGGCTTACATTCTTCAAACTTAGTATGTAGGTGCATTGGCTTGTGGTAGTTCTGAATTTGGATACCAATCAAGGTCAAAGACATCGGTAGACCTTGTAAGAGGTTAGGGTATACACATTGGTGTTTTAACCATATCTTTCACCTTTGTGCTCGACATAATCGCTTCAAATTTTGTGTGGTGGTGTATCACCTATAATAGAAAACATCTTAGCATAAACTATGAGTGTGCTGACCTTGACCTTCAAAACCCAAATTTCCTTCTTTGTGCTATATATATTTCCTGTCTGAGATGTATCTTGCGAACCAGGTAGAATCCCATCAATGTTTGTATGGGGATGCATTACTAAGAGTAGAAGACATTGGTGCATAAATTAGGCCCCGGGAATAAAATGTCGCCGAGCGGTAGATATATCTCCGCTTTTCTTCACCCTTTTATATCTTGTGAAGTACTGCATGGAAACACTTCAAATTATGTGTGTAACGGGCAAAGGACATGTCTGTCGCTCGGCGACACACTTTTTTTCCTCTGTTCGTTTGCTTTTATATCTTGTGAAGTACTGCATGGAAACACTTTAAATTATGTGTGTAACAGACAAAGGACATGTCTGTCGCTCGGCGACACTTTTTTTTTCCTGTTCGTTTGTTTTTCGTTTTTGGTGTTTTTTTCGGTGGGTTTTTTACACGACTCTTGTGGTATGTTTTTATGTTCTGCACGAGAGAGAGAGAGAGAGAGAGAGAGAGAGAGAGAGAGAGAGAGAGAGAGAGAGAGAGAGAGAGAGAGAGAGAGAGAGAGAGAGAGAGAGAGAGAGAGAGAGAGAGAGAGAGAGAGAGAGAGAGAGAGAGAGAGAGAGAGAGAGAGAGAGAGAGAGAGAGAGAGAGAGTTTGCGTACACTTTGAATTTAAAGACTTTCTATGCAATGTGATTTAAGACATACATTCCGAATCTGCGAGTGTGTATTGTTAGCGTGTTAATCATGAGTAAGGGCCTATGTGTGCGTGCGCACATGTATTTTCCAAACACGATTTGGAACATTGGTAAAATCTGCGTATTTACACGCCATGAGTCTACAACTGTACTAGGTTTCAATGCATCAACGGTGGTACATTGGTAAAATGTGCAAAATTACACGCCATGAGTTTACTACTGGACTAGGTTTCAATGCATCAACGGTGGTACATTGGTAAAATCTGCGTAATTACACGCCATGAGTCTACTACTGTACTAGGTTTCAATGCATCAACGGTGGTAATCCTACATCAAGCGAAAAGTGAGTCTTAAAAATTAGGTATTAGGTACTTTATAGTCACAGAGGCATCTCTGTGAAATTCGGGTTGCTCTCACCTAGAGAGCGCGTCGCACCCAGAGGCGCGCCACCAAACATTTTTTTAATTTTTTTTTTGCATGCGATTTTTGTGACTGGTGAGGAAGGAAAGGGGGGGGGGGGGGGGGTTGTAAATTTTGACCAAATGAAAACTTTTTTGTTGCCACTGGGATTAACATGTGCTAAGTGCATGGGCACACGGGACCTCGGTTTATCGTCTCATCCGAAAGACTCCACGTTCAGACCGTAAGGCCTAGTGCAAAGTGAGGAAAAATCCCCTGTACCCAGGTTCGAACTCGGGTTTACTTGACACGAAGCGAACGCGTTACCACTGTGCCACTCTACACCTTGAAAACGTTCTGTTTCAGATATTAAACTTTCGTTATATAGATGTTTATGTGGACCTTGTTCACAGTTTCAGGTCCTAATCAAACGCAAAGTTACAAATGGGCAGCCATTCTTGGGAAGGACCAAAATCACTCATAGCTTTTTAATCTTAATTGCATGGGTGCAACTACACAAAATGAAAAAACCCTGAAAGGCCGGGGTCCAGGGGTAATGTCCCCCTGCAGCTGAAGCAAAAATTGATTTATGACGGTCTTTCACTTTGCTTTTTCCATAATTTACACAAATGCTTAGATTAAAGTGTTTGAAAAATACGACACACACACAAAGATCTTGTTTGACAAATCTGAAAAAAAAGGAATTTCCTATTCTGGTAAAATTCAAAAACAGGAAATCCTTGTATACTATACTAGGACAAGTTGCACCCATGTAATTGTTAATCTCTTGCCTTTTTCAACAAATCTTTAAAAAAGGAACTTCATATTCTGGTAAAATTCAAAAACAGGAAATCCTTGTATACCAGGAAAAGTTGCACCCATGTAATTGTTAATCTCTTGCCTTTCACCCGTTTACCTATTCCTCGCCTCAGTGTGTATTCTCATAGCTTTCCGGTCACTCTTGTGTACATGCATGTTCCTGGTACTTTCGTTTTGTAAGAGCGTATTATTACCATTGACAAGCCATTTGTTCTTCTTCGATCGCTCAGTTTCCTGTCATATGAGCGCAGATGAGCCATGCTGCCTTTATGCGCCTAAGGAATAGTTAGGCCCAGTATATGTCTTTGGCTGGAGAAAATCTTTGTAATAGTTTCTTGAAAAAAGGCAGGAGAATGGACCAATAAGGCAGAAAGACAGTAGGTGACAGTAAAGGGAAAAGGCAAAGTCAAAGAGTGACAGGAAGTTACAAGCACCAAACTTCCAGAAGGTGGGGTAGCTGTTTGTACAAAAGCTCCCCCTGCCCGGTATCCCCAAGGGGGAAAGCCATTTGTTGCCTCTGGGTTGTTTCATGTGATAAAATGCGTGCAGTCTAAAGGACCCAGGTTTTGTAGGGGAAGACGGGTTAAAAAGCGCATGGGCGGGTAAGAAGCCCACCCCAATTATCTCATGAAATAAAGAAAATTTCAGTCAAATTTGCCCATGAGACGAATGCTAGACATTAACGCTCGTCTCATGGGCAAAATGAGACTGAAATTTGCTTCATTTCATGAGATAATTGAGGTGGGCTTCTTACCCGCCCATGCGCTTTTTACCCCGTCTTCCCCTACCTCTTTAATCCTTTCGCCGCCAGCCATTTTTCAGCCAAAAAATACCATTAAGCTTAACAGGGTACAGAAAAAAACCAATCTGCAATATTGCTAATTCCTATGTGACATATATGACATTAGGCCTATCCTTACCTCCCAAAATTAAGAAAATAGGGTCTTTGGATAACAGGCCCTGATTTGATGCCTTTTAGCGACATGGGTGTTAAACCATTGTGGTGCATAAATGCGACATTGGCGGTGAAAGGGTTAAAATGATTATCTACCTTCAACAGGTGTTCTAGTGGAGTGAGAGTCTCAAGTTGGAGCCAGCACACCATTTAGACTACTGCCTTGCTAATAAATGGGAGCATAGAATCAGCCGCGCAGCATCGTTTTCGGATCCAATGACCTTCATGTTTGAACTTGGCCTAGATATCCGAAGAACCTATCCACATGCAATATTTCAGCCTCCTACGTGCCTCCGTTCAAACGCTATCGTGGTAACATAGTCAGATATAGTCAGCCAGGAACAGACAGATTCCCCTGAAACCCTTTAGGTTAGGTTAGGTTAGGTACGGTACATCATACTCACAGAGGCGTCTCTGTGAAATTCGGGTTACTCCCACCTGGAGAGCGCGTCGCAGCCAGAGGCGCACCACCCAATTTTCATTTTTTGTTGTGCATGCGATTTTTGTGTGACTAATAAGGAAGGAAGGGAGGGGGGTAAATTTTGACCAAATGACAACTTTTTCGTTGCCACTGGGTTTAACGTGTGCTAAGTGCATGAGCACACGGGACCTCGGTTTATTGTCTCATCCGAAAGACTCCACATTCAGACCGCGAGACCTAGTGCAAAGTGAGAGGAAAAATCCCCTGTACCCAGGTTCGAACTCGGGTTTACTTGACACGAAGCGAACGCTCCACCACTGTGCCACTCCACTCTATGTTTAGCGGCTTTTCGCTTTTCAGCTGCTTAATTACAGCATGTTGGCTAAGTTGTAGTTTAGACATCCCCCCTCATATTTACGACTATCAACTTTCAAGTATGTTTCTGTCAGTTTCATGACCATAACCCTAGGCTGATCCTCACCCAGGACTGCCAACCCTCTGTTGCAGTTTCCAGGGACAAACTACAGAAAAACCAGGGACACGACTTATTTCCAGGGACAAACATCGCAATGTCATGCATCAGGGTCAAAACGAGCATTAACTTCCAATTATTTCATGATCTAGCAACATGTCTGTGACTGTTTTTTTCTGTATTCTTGATGTTTTTTGGTGCCAATGTGCTTCAATATTCTTGCTGTTCAGTAACCTATGTGTAACATGCATGTTAGGAAACATTTTAAGTGTTGTGTTGGGTGTTCCTGTGTTCAATAGCAAGGGCAGCAAACAAGACAAGTGATTGTTCTACATTTTAAAAAAAAAATTCTACTCAGTTTCCAGGGACGCCAGACAGAAAAGTGGATTCCAGGGACAGGGTGCCATGTTTGACTGTTTCCAGGGATAAATACCCCTTAGGGGGGACGGTTGGCAGCCCTGCTCACCCTATCCTATTCCCAAGAATGACAGAATGTTGCTTCCCCGTAAAAAATGTCTTTACAAATAGACGGTGCCTAACTACAACTTTGCCGTGTTTTTAAAATCTTATTTCTGTGGGCCATTTTCTTTTTGACTGAAAAGTTCCTGACAGTTATGGGATCTTCAAATGAAACTGAATTGCTCACATAAAAATGGCATTGAAATGTATATGTATATTACACTCCGACACCTTTATGAAATAACAAACACCTGAAGCATACATGCTGTTACACGGCTGCCATCCTTAGAATCAAAGCAAGGGAGATAAACCCGAGCGGGTTTGAAGTTCCTTGCCTCCATTACTTCCCTTTGATGTTACTTCAACAGTGGACGGACGGATGCTATGGCGCGCCAAAGATACAAAACTCTATCTAGCTGTTCGATAGAGTTTCGAAACTGTATCTATCAGTTCGATAGAGTTTGAAAACCCTATCTAGCTGTTCGATAGAGTTTAAAAACTCTGTCGAACAGCTAGATAGGGTTTCCACAAAATAACCCTATCGAGATATAGTTTTTCTATCGCGATTTCTGATTGGCACATGGCTTCAGCGACAAGTTTGTGGCCTTGGCAGGGCAGTGACCCATGAATTTGAATAAGACGATAGGCCTAGGCCCCTACATGTAGTCAAACAAACATGGCAGCTGAACGATTTCAATGAGCGAATCTTCCCGGCGTTTCATCTGTAATTGAAGCCGCTAAACGAGTTCGTAGAATGCCACCTATTAGGCTAGGTGTAGGTCACAGTCAAAGATACTAGTCCTATCTACCAATGAAATGCTTCGTTTAAAAAAAGTATCAAAATGGCGCGTTCGATAGAGTTTTACGACGAGAAACTCTATCTAGCAGTTCGACAGAGTTTTGAAACTCTATCGAACTGCTAGCTATAGTTTATAAACTGTATCTAACAGTTCGATAGGGTTTTTAAACTCTGTCGAACTGCTAGATAGAGTTTTGTATCTTTGGCGCGCCATAGGATGCATGCCGATAAACCTGAATGGGTTTGAAGTTCCTTGCTTCCATTACTTCCCTTTGATGTTACTTCAACAGTGGACGGACGATTGGATGCACGCATGCATGCCGCACGCACAAAACAAAATGAGTACTTCCCCGCTTCGCTGAAGCTCGGGAACTGCCGCTATTAGGAAATCCTACATGAGGAGGTGGGAAAGCAAAAGCAAACTTTCTCTCCTACAAGAAAGCGTAGTGTTACACAAGACAAAATATTAAAACATAGAATGCACAGATACTGAGATAGAAAGAAATCCTAATGTGTGCAAACTTCTTGCGAGGATCTGGTGCACAGAGCTGATTCTTACTGTCATTTTCGGACTATATAAGTAGCTATTCCAAACGGATTTTTGAAAGCTGACATCGCAACTAGCTTTTAGCATCGTGTGATAGAACTTTTTATCCTGATTACAAAGATATAAAAAACATTTTTGTGCTATTGTTAGCTTTAGAGTTACGAATTTTTTAATATTTAAATTTTAGGGGTCATTTTACGTACCCTTGAAAATTGGGTGGGGTGCCATATTTGCCGAGCCATAAAACATATTTATGCCTCACAAAAACACTTTAAATGTATGGTACAGTTTCTTACCAACCTGTACAATGCATGAGATTTTTTCAGTCATTAACATTATTTATGTTTCCGTAAAATCGGATGCCAAAGATACGGAAAATATCGATTTTCAACTATACTTTTGCATAACGCAATTTTTGGAAGTCCCAGCAAATGTTCAAACTGCACTAACTTTGCTTCTAATCAAGTGACAGTAAGCTATTTGGTATCGATGGAATTGGCAAAACAAGATCTTGAGCTTAGTGGACTTGTTAAATTGCTCAGAATGTATTGTGATGTTCTGTGCTGCAGCCTTTGGGCTAGTTGGCCTTTTTCATCTATCTATGTCCCGAAAACGACTGTTTTGCCTCTGATCAAGTGATTGGTTATATGAATGAAGAAATGGAAGAAAGGGAATTTTCTTAATGATATTTTGAACTCTACTGACTTTTTTAAAAACTGTGTATGAGGAGCTGCACAGCTCTGTGCTGCAGCCTTGGGGCTAGTTGGCCTTTGGTGACCATCTGTGCCCTTCCATCAATCGCCTCCTTATTGAGTAACACAAAGCTGTGCTGTTTAAATGGATTTATCAAAATGAGATATTGAGACTCTTGGTCTTTTTAAAGTGCTTAGAAGGCGCTATAGTTTTATGCTGTAGCCTTGGGGTTATGTTTGCCTTTGACAATCATGCATGCACGAATCATCGAATGTCAAGCGCCCTTCTTCTAGGCTAGTGACAGAGATGTACAAGTGATCAACACGTTATCGGCCTACCTATGAAGGCCACACAAACGAAATTTAACACACAGTTGTAACTGCCTCAGGATCCTAACATACAAGTTTAGGAATATGACGTCATTATATTCATGACGTCATTCTGATTAGCTCTGTCTTACCCTCGCAAGTGAGCTAAATTGAGACATTTCGGGATAGTTGGCAGTACTTTAGTAATCTTGATATCTTTATGAAGCCCAGAATGTGGCTGTCTCAGCATTAAAATAAAAACGTTTACTCAGACAAAAGGAAGAGAAAAGAGGGGGAAAGGGGTGGGGGCAGAGATTGATGGGGTGGGGGGCAAAGAAAGAGAGAAACTTCTAGAGATTAAGTATCGTTAGCCCCGTGGCGACGGTTTATCTTTGGTGTTATGTTGTTGTTTGTTTGTAAACCTCTACCGAAGAGGCAATGTTCTAATTTATTTCTGTTTGTTTGTGCCAGCCCTGTCTTAAACTAACTGGACAATCAGAGATAGTGGGGAAAACAGAGAGAGAGAGAGAGAAAGAGAGAGAGAGAGAGAGAGAGAGAGAGAGAGAGAGAGAGAGAGAGAGAGAGAGAGAGAGAGAGAGAGAGAGAGAGAGAGAGAGAGAGAGAGAGAGAGAGAGAGAGAGAGAGAGAGAGAGAGAGAGAGAGAGAGGGAGAGAGAGTGTCAGGAAAGACAACTCTTCTTAGCTCGTTATATTTTTTAATCATTCGCTTCCCGTGATCGATTACTTGAAGACCATGCCTTTATTAACACAGAATTAATAAAATTGACTTCACTTTCTTTTACTTTCATCTATATACTATATGTATACAGTATGTGTGACAAAAGACTGTGGCAAGAAAGGGTATTCTCTGAAGAATGTTGAGGCCAACATGTAGCTGTGGCTTGTAAATGCACACTCCCATGAGGAGTTGTGTATGTATACAAGTGCCCATTATGAAGTTGCTTGAACTAAAAGTTAAACAAACACATTTTTTGAAAAGTTTAAATAACTTGGTTACACTCAACCACATCATCATTATCGTCACAAGTTGTAATATATTCTCAACACAGTATACTTAATTTTTTTAAACTCTACATCCTTCGAATCACATCATCACCACAGACAACAATATTTGCAGTTTATTTCTAACTTTTTTTTAACTGGTCACTACTGTCACATCATCATCATCGTCGTCATCATCAGTGACATCACTATCCATTATACATTTTTTAAGCTATGCAGCATAGTATCAACACCACAATAATGATTAACATCAACATCATCAGTATGTTATTACTTTAACTTTTAAAATATAATCAATCTTCCATATACAATTATTCTGGTAACTTTTGTTTTATTTATCTTAACAACATGGAATCATCATATTTACTTATATTGCAATTTACTTTATAACATTTTAACTATTTCCTTTTACATAAGCACCATCAAATCATCATCACCATCATAAAATTCCACTTTATCAGTAAACCACAAGTTCAACTTCTTTTTGATAATAGCAACAACAATATTTGCAGTTTATTTCTAACTTTTTTTAACTGGTCACTACTGTCACTTCATCATCATCGTCGTCATCATCAGTGACATCACTATATATCTATTATACATTGTTTTAAGCTATGCAGCATAGTATCAACACCACAGTAATGATTAACATCAACATCATCAGTATGTTATTACTTTAACTTTAACCCGTACACTGCCAAGAACATCGGCAAGTTGGAAAAGGTCCAACGCCGTGCAGCCCGATGGGTCATCAACCGCCACCGTCAAGCACAACATGTTGACGGATCTGCACTGGCCTCTGCTAAAGGACAGACGAAGAACGGCAAGGCTGGCCACCTTCTTCAAATACCACCAATACTCAGCATAGGCCAGTCCCTCACCCACCACCCAGACAGATGAGACAGTCGCACACGGCAGCGTACCTGCTTCCTGCTACCAAGACTAACTACAGGAAGTTCTCCTTCTTCCCAAGAGCCGTGTGCGAATGGAACAGTCTTCCACCTGAGGCAATTTCATCAGCCTCGGTGGAGGTCTTCAAAACCCAGATCTGAACCCCCCCTCCCCCCTCCCCCCTCCACTTCCCCCCTCCCCTTCCCCCCCCCCTCCCCCCATGCCCTGTTCCCTGAGCTCCAGCCGACCCCCGCTGACCCCCTGGATCTCTCTCTACTCCCTCTACCCTACCCCCCCTGAGCTGATCATCTGGGCAGCTGTTCCTTCCTACAGTACTTGTATTTCTAAATACCGGAAACCCCTAAATGTATACATCATAGTCGTCAACAAGCTGACGGAGGATGTTAAAGCGAAGAAGAAGAACTTTTAAAATATAATCAATCTTCTATATACAATTATTCTTTATATTAATATTTCCCGTGTGGCGCCTCGGTTTGGAATGGTGAAATTCGGGTTACTCCCACCTGGAGAGCGTGTTGCAGCCAGAGGCGCGCCACCCATCATATTTTTTTGCTTGCGATTGTTTGTGTGCTTATGAGGAGGGAGGTGTGTATGTGTGTGTGTGTGTGTGAATTTTGACCAAATGACTTTTTTTTTCGTTGCCACTGGGTTTAAAGTGTGCTAAGTGCATGGTCACACAGGACCTCGGTTCATCATCTCATCCGAAATACTCCACGTTCAGACCATAAGCCCTAGTGCAGAGTAAGAACAAATCCCCAGTACCCAGCTTCAAACTCGGGTTTAGGCCTACTATTCACGAGGCGAACGCGTTACTACTATGCCACTGTACACCAACAGACTCTCAGAGACTTTTCCATATTCTCACTTTTTCCATCTTTCTTACAGACTTTCCCTATCTTTCTCGAACTTTCCCCCACCTTTCTCACAGACTTTCCCCACCTTTCTCACAGACTTCCCCCACATCTTTCTCACAGACTATCCCATCATCCGTCTTCTGACAAAGACAAAAACAAAGAGACAGGAAGACCTATCAGCGAGCAAGACAAAGTCCGCTGCGTCTGGTGACTGAACACCACATAAACACTATTGCTGTCTCGCGATATCCCACGATAAATTACAGACTTATTAAAATATATTTTGAAGAAAGAACATTTTCCGTTCTAAATACCATTATTTTTATTGGCCAAAGATTTTCACAACACATACTGCCCCCTCCCTCTTTGTTCTTCTTTTTGATTAACATAAAGCATTTGAGTGAACTGACAAACAGTGCAATAATTCTGCCTTTTTTATGAACCATTCTTTGTCTCTGTCTCTATAAACACATTTCTCTATAAACACATTTCTAATAAATACAGATTGAGAGGTGCACGCGTGCACGCCACTACACCCACAATTACACCCACCCACACGCACCCACCCACACAAATTGAGAGATGGAGGGGGGAGGGGTACATTTTTCAGAATCATTAAGTAGGCCCACCCTTGAGCTCGGTGTTCTACTATTCAAAGTTGCAGATTGGACATTATATTAAAATTCAACCTTTATATTAATGGCCCTGAAAAATCTCTCTGTCTCTCTCTTGTATGTTTGTGTATGCGCGCGCGTGTATGTGTATGTGCGAGTGTGTGTTTGTGCGTATGTACGCGCTATGTGTATACTGGCGTGTGTGTATGCGTGCGCGTGTGTAGCCTATACGGGCGTGTGTTTATGCGTGCGTGTGTACTAGTACGTGTGTGTATGCTGTGTAGGCCTATGTGTGCGTGCGCGCGCGAACGCACGCACATACGCATGCACGCTCACACAACCACAGACACACACTCAATACTAGTTATATCACTTGTCCCACATACCGATTTTCCTACCATTGTGGGACCGCAGTATGTGGGTCAACTGATATGTTGTACCATCTGCGTGTGGGACTAGCAGTGTGTGGTAACAAAGATTAATATGCTTCCGAGAAGATGATTGATCTAGTTTAGTCCAATGATCAAGAATCTAGATCTATTTGAGAATTAAAGAATATAGCATGCGTGCACACACACACACACAGAGATACGCGTGCACATACACTCACAAATGCGCGCGCGCGGGCACACACACATAGGCCTACATAGTCTCTCTAATTCTAATATTGGCAGCATTTTGTGTGTGTGGTTTTTTTAAAACTGTAAGTTGTTTTGGCTTTTCACAACCTTATTAAATTTAAAGACTCGTCATATTAAAACGAGCGACTTTATAAATGAAACTCGAAACGTGTGTGCTAACTAAACAACAAGAGAGACAACAACAAGGTCACGTGACCTTGAACTTTTCTAATTTACGTTCAAATTTGTTTCTTTTTGGAGTAATTTTCTGAAGAGGTCTAAAATAAAACATCTTCCAAAGGCTATTGTGTATATCAATATCAATAACTTCACGTGTACAAAAATATTATATGTGATTTTCCAATGCTACCATCAAAGCGTTCTGAGCGTCTGATCTAAATCTTCACTCGACTTGCAAATCTGTAAATTATTGATCTATTTGATGCCAATAAAATCAGTTTTAATGGTGAAGTGCATGGATAACAACATTTCTTCTAATCTTCATCTGATTTTAAAGCCTAAAAAACGATTTTCTTCAGAAATGTCGTGTTTTCCTTTGTCTGTGACGATCAGCGTAGATCTGCTCGTCATAGCCACGGCTGCCGGCTACGTCATGGATTATGTGATCAGTTAACTCGACTGTGTGATCCTGTGCGTGGTGCGAATTGAAAGAACAAAAAAGGTTTTGACAAAAAATTATAGATAAGATGTTGGTGCAGGTTCTGTGTTTTTTCAGCCGTGCACAGTTTATATTTACGGGTCTTGACATCACTGTAACGGTTTTAACCGTCATTTTTTACCGTTGGTTTTTGGTTGGGACACGGCGGATAGCTGTTAAAAACAGGCTCAGCGTGTCTACTTTCGTTTCGTATGCGTTTAGATGTGGAAGCGGTAATACGCAACACGCACAAAGCCGTGAAGTGAAGGTGGTGAAAAAAGTATTTTGGGACGCGCTTTCGACGGCGTTTCGCGAAAGTCGAACGGTAGGGTTGTTCCAGCGCTGATTTCAGCTCCATTTTACAAATTTCTAACTGAAAACACACACACATTAGTAGGAGACGGACAGTTTTACAGTTTGGATGTGGTTTTATTCAGATGTTTACGATTGCAAGTGAAATACGAACGTTGAAAGTTGACCTAATTTGACTGAAATGTTACCACATTTCCAATGACGCGCTTCGGTTTGGAGTTGCTAATATAAGGCAACTTTTTTTTTTTCAATTTCGACCTGAGTGCTTAAGGTAAGAAAGGGCCCTATTTGTGGACAAAAATATGAGAAGAGGGAGGCAAAGATTGCCATGCATCATGAGAGGGGGAGAGAGTGTAGCGGGGGGTGCTTGCTGTCTGCGTGTGCTCGAGTTTTGCGTGAATCCGATATTTTAAGATTGGAACTGTGATCTTTTATTAGATACTGTTTAACGTTTTACGTGCCACCACACACATGTACATATTGGACGAATAAAGATTGTGATTGTGATTGTGATTAGACATCGTACTTCAAGTGTTCACCAGTCGCCAATGCAACGGATACTCACTTTAAAACCCTTTTCAACTTGTGTTATTTATTCATGTAAAATCGTGCAATGTTTGGTGTGACATGGATGAAAGTTTGTGAACGATGTGTATCCTATTATTCGTATGTTTATGTTAATTTCTTTATGTGCATGCCAGACAAAGAATGTCTTTATCCTTTTAAAGACAATAAAGAAACCATTTGATTGATTGATTGACAATCCCTTTTATCGTCAGAGAAATCTTGCAACAGATGCCATAACCCTACATCGGACGTAAAAATCATCGTTGTAGAGATTAAAATGTCATAATTCTACTAGTTTTTGCGAAGAAATGTGCAAACACAACAGGAAGTCACACAACTGGAACTTTGCTGATTTGAAAGGGGAGTGTACTCTCCTTTATGACTGCAGTAATGGCGGTCAGAAACCATTTACCAAACGTGTACAGGCTTCAAATTTTTTACTTTCTTTTGCCACGTTTGTATCGCCTTATAAAACAGGGCCTGTATTCACGTTGAGATAGCATGAGACTTAGCATGATGCTAACTTAGAAGCTCTTCCAAAAGTCCTATTAAATCCTATAGGACATTGGAAGAGCTTCTAAGTTAGCATGATGCTAAGTCTCATGCTATCTCAACGTGAATACAGGCCCTGGGCGCTTATTTCTTGGAATTTTCAGATTTTTCTTCAAAACTGCCGGATTTGCCTTATGCAAACAAGCACTTAATGGTCCGAAAAATACAGAAAATTACTTTTCACAGGCCCTGGACTTTTGGAAGAGCTTCTAAGTTAGCATCATGCTAAGTCTCATGCTATCTCAACGTGAATACAGGCCCAGGGCACTTATTTCTTGGAATGTTCAGATTTTTCTTGAAAACTGCCGGATTTGCCTTATGCAAACAAGCGCTTAATGGTCCGAAAAATACAGAAAATCACTTTTCACATGGATCAGTATGTCACTATGTGGATTTCCACATGGATTACAGCAGGCCTTTGTTGATTTTTGTAGCTTTAAAGTTTTGGAATTAGGACTTTTCTTTTTCATCTAGAAACATGGCCATTGTACGAAATGTTTGTACGAATGGTGAGTGAAAAGCGCATTGAGTTGCTTTGCAAGATTATGCGCTATATAAGCATTATTAATTATTTCTTATTATGGCTGGAATTAGGATTTTTTTTTGGGGGGGTGGTGGTTGAAAACTGTTATCAGCTATGCTGTGAACACATGCTTGTCAAAGCACTCTCGCACACACACACCACAAAACTCTTTTTTGTTAGGAAATGATCAGTTTATGACACATTACACATAGGCTGTGGAGGATGGCTATTCAGGTGTACCGTAAAATGCAGACTATAAGCCGCTACTTTTTTCCTCAACTTTGGCCCATGCGGCTCACAGACTGATGCGGCTTATCTGTGGATTTTTTCCATTCTACATTTATCAGTATGATTAAATCTGTTTCTGGCCACATTCTATTTGAGCTTCTTTAGATTCAAAACTGGTTTTGGTAATCAATAGATTCAAATCTCATGATTAAAATGTCTGAGAACATTAAATACACACTTTCTGATATAATTTATATATTTGTGTTTGCTTGTGCACATACAATTTTCTCTGCAGCTTATAAACTGGTGGCTATATGTGAATAACCACCTAATATTTTGTCAATTTAAGGAATGCGGCTTATATACAGGTGCGTCTTATAGTCCAGTTTGTACGGTACACACATTCTCATGTAATGGTGGGGATTTGGACAGAGGCCCCCAAAGTGCTTCTCCCCTCGCTGAACTATTTTCTTTATTAAAAATAAAGATCAATTCTATCACAGAATGTATTTACATCCAATGATCCGTTTCCATTCATCCATCCAACTGTTATTCCTCAAGTAGGAAACGACGGCAAGTCACTCGCAAGAATTTTGTCCGCTTCTCGTCTGAAGACTATACTTGTGCATCAACATCATTAGCTAGTTCGTTTCCGATTTTTTATGTAATCAAAAGACAATTTAATAAACTTAAAGACTAGAGTGTTTAAAAAAAAAGGATTCATGGATTCACACAGTGCTAAGAATTGAAAGATACAAATTTCAACACAACAGTCAAATATGCCCATCAGTAGTACTAAAAAAACAAATCAATACAAAACCAGGTTTTTTAATAGCTTAAATCAGGGAATGATTTTGGTATTCAAGTAGATTCTATGCTATTCGACATTATACAAATACGCCAGGCATTGCTCAGCTCTTTCAGTTTATTAGCAATTAGGTTCAGATGTTGACACTAATTACTTGACCATGAGGTGTAATTTTGGGCTTTTTCAAGATCTGTGTTGACACACATATAAGACAATTAGATCGTCAATCAAAGCACAGAATTATTTGCCACAATAACCAATATGCAATTTAACAAAAATTGGTTTCTTCTAACGAATGCTGCCTACTAAATAAATACATATGTGGAAATGTGGTTATATTTAATAACATTTAATAACTATTAACATTTTGAATTATCTTCTCATTTGTTTGTGAAAAAAAAAAGGAAATGTTTAAGTTATAACACAAAAGATAAACACTGTCACAACCAGGTTTATCTTCAATTCTACAATACACGATTGTAAAGTCAAATATTTTAAGAAAATCTAACGCTTTTTTTGTGCATTACCTATAAAGCATTTTCTCTACAAGTACAACAGTCTTTTTGTTCGTACAAGACTGTAACTTGTAAAACTACTCAAATCTAAAACATCTTTTTACAAGTAACAAATTACAGTGGAATCCGCTTAATCGGCCACTTTTGGGACCAGGAAAAATATGGCCGATAAAGCGAATCGGCCGATGAAACGAACATCGAGATACTATATGACGCAATTATGCAAGTCAAAAGCAATGACGTCAAAATTAAATGTTGCAGTTCAAATTATTTCCCTTTTTGTGATGTGTGTGTGTGTGTGTTTATTAATCCTACAACTTCACAGAAGCATCAGTAAAAGACGATGATTTTGTTTTCTTGAGTGATTTTAACGCCATGCAGGGTCTTTCAATTGACAACAGCTCACCTTCCAACTTCACACTCAACCATGTAAACGTCAAAAGCGTGTTGTCAGTTTGTCTGCCTCTGTTGTTCTCCCTCTCAAAAAGGGGTAAAGAGGAAAAATTAGAGAGAAAAAGTGGCCAATAAAACGAAATTGAAGATTTCAGCTTTGGCCGTAAAAACGAACAAAATAACACATGCTTAAGAAGAAAAAATTCTGTTCCAGGGGAAATTGGCCGATTAAGCGGCTTTGGCCGATTATCCGATGGCCAATTAAACGGATTCCACTGTATGTGCAATTTTTTGGTTGCAAAATTTTTTACACACATACCTCCTCTCTCTTCCAGTTTTTAACCCCTATACACAAGCGGTCGCCGGCCAGCTTGCGGAGGTGAGGGGTGTCGAACGATTTGGGTCGCTCAATGGGCAGGCCAAAGGCGCGATCCCAAATGAGCGAAGCCAGACAGCCCAGAGCTCGGGACACTCCAAACAGGACCGTGTAGTAGTTCATTTCTGTCATCTTGTAGTACTGGAAAAAAAAAGAGAATAAGAAAAAAAATGTTTCAAATTATGTGGCCTTGCATGCCCTGACCTCAGTTTCGGTTTCAAATCCAGTCTACGCCTTGGTGCGTTCGGGTCAAAGTCATGGGGATCAGTGTGTTCTGGGGAGCTGTCGGTGGACGGTCGTGGTGGAGGACCTCACTCACGCTTGCTCCGCGACTAAGACATTATTGTCGTCAAAGGGGGGCTTAGTAGGTCACAAAGTGGTGTCCTGAACAGGCTCCGCTGAACTCCACCGAAGTGACTCAGCAGCAGTGCAGTATCTCCTCGGTTGGTTGCCTCCTGACGGCCTAACATAGATTCGCTCCCCTTGGACTGCTGGTCTCGGATTCTGCGACTTGAACAAGCCACACTCACAGTGGTGTGGTGTGGTGTAGCTGTGAGTTGGGATTCGGAATGAGTGGCGTGGGAGCAACACCACTGTACGACCCAGAAGATGGGACAGCCAAAAAAACCAAAACACAACAACATGCATGTCATTTTATTTTTCATGGTAGCACCAAAAAAATAAATTGTTCTTAGTAATATATCTTTTCATTGGTTCAGTGTACATCTGAAAAGAAAAAGCTGAAAATAAATACTGTACTATATTCATGTTACTTACAGCAAAAGGGCAGGGGAAAACCTGAAAAAGGCACTACTTTAGGTGTCAACATGAGTCCAGGGGGGGGAGGGGGTGTTATACGATTAAAAAAAGTATTTCATATCCTACATTATCCCCAACTGATACATTTGTACCATAGTGTTCAAGTGCTTCGGCTGTTGGAATGATCCCTTGAGTCTTTTAGCCAGGGTATGTTAACATCAACAACATTATTACATACCCAACAAAAAGGTTTGACGCTCTAGCATAGGTATCACAAGGAGCAACAAAAATATGGCGTGGAAAGAGTTAAATGGAAGTGGAGGGTGATTAGACTAGAAGAATGCCTCCCACACAACCCCTCCCCCCCCCCCCCCCCCCCCCCTTACCTGCAGCAGGACTCCGCTGTGAGCGTGATGTGGAAAGAGTTAAATGGAAGTGGAGGGTGATCAGACTAGGACACCTCCCACACAACTCCCCCCTTACCTGCAGCAGGACTCCGCTGTGAGCGTGGTGTGGAAAGAGTTAAATGGAAGTGGAGGGTGATCAGACTAGGACACCTCCCATACAACTCCCCCCTTACCTGCAGCAGGACTCCGCTGTGAGCGTGGCATGGAAAGAGTTAAATGGAAGTGGAGGGTGATCAGACTAGGACGCCTCCCATACAACTCCCCCCTTACCTGCAGCAGGACTCCGCTGTGAGCGTGGCATGGAAAGAGTTAAATGGAAGTGGAGGGTGATCAGACTAGGACACCTCCCACACAACTCCCCCCTTACCTGCAGCAGGACTCCGCTGTGAGCGTGGTGTGGAAAGAGTTAAATGGAAGTGGAGGGTGATCAGACTAGGACACCTCCCCCCTTACCTGCAGCAGGACTCCGCTGTGAGCGTGGCATGGAAAGAGTTAAATGGAAGTGGAGGGTGATCAGACTAGGACACCTCCCATACAACTCCCCCCTTACCTGCAGCAGGACTCCGCTGTGAGCGTGGTGTGGAAAGAGTTAAATGGAAGTGGAGGGTGATCAGACTAGGACACCTCCCATACAACTCCCCCCTTACCTGCAGCAGGACTCCGCTGTGAGCGTGGTGTGGAAAGAGTTAAATGGAAGTGGAGGGTGATCAGACTAGGACACCTCCCACACAACTCCCCCCTTACCTGCAGCAGGACTCCGCTGTGAGTGTGGCATGGAAAGAGTTAAATGGAAGTGGAGGGTGATCAGACTAGGACGCCTCCCATACAACTCCCCCCTTACCTGCAGCAGGACTCCGCTGTGAGCGTGATGTGGAAAGAGTTAAATGGAAGTGGAGGGTGATCAGACTAGGACACCTCCCACACAACTCCCCCCTTACCTGCAGCAGGACTCCGCTGTGAGCGTGGCATGGAAAGAGTTAAATGGAAGTGGAGGGTGATCAGACTAGGACGCCTCCCATACAACTCCCCCCTTACCTGCAGCAGGACTCCGCTGTGAGCGTGGCATGGAAAGAGTTAAATGGAAGTGGAGGGTGATCAGACTAGGACACCTCCCACACAACTCCCCCCTTACCTGCAGCAGGACTCCGCTGTGAGCGTGGTGTGGAAAGAGTTAAATGGAAGTGGAGGGTGATCAGACTAGAAGAACGCCTCCCACACAACTCCCCCCTTACCTGCAGCAGGACTCCGCTGTGAGCGTGGTGTGGAAAGAGTTAAATGGAAGTGGAGGGTGATCAGACTAGAAGAACGCCTCCCATACAACTCCCCCCTTACCTGCAGCAGGACTCCGCTGTGAGCGTGGTGTGGAAAGAGTTAAATGGAAGTGGAGGGTGATCAGACTAGAAGAACGCCTCCCACACAACTCCCCCCTTACCTGCAGCAGGACTCCGCTGTGAGCGTGGTGTGGAAAGAGTTAAATGGAAGTGGAGGGTGATCAGACTAGGACACCTCCCATACAACTCCCCCCTTACCTGCAGCAGGACTCCGCTGTGAGCGTGGTGTGGAAAGAGTTAAATGGAAGTGGAGGGTGATCAGACTAGAAGAACGCCTCCCACACAACTCCCCCCTTACCTGCAGCAGGACTCCGCTGTGAGCGTGGCATGGAAAGAGTTAAATGGAAGTGGAGGGTGATCAGACTAGGACACCTCCCACACAACTCCCCCCTTACCTGCAGCAGGACTCCGCTGTGAGCGTGGCATGGAAAGAGTTAAATGGAAGTGGAGGGTGATCAGACTAGGACACCTCCCACACAACTCCCCCCTTACCTGCAGCAGGACTCCGCTGTGAGTGTCATGTGGAAAGAGTTCAACAGAAGCGGAGGGTGATCAGACTAGAAGAACGCCTCCCATACAACTCCCCCTTTACCTGCAGCAGGACTCCGCTGTGAGCGTCGACGTTGGGCCAGGGGTTCTTGGCCTTGCCCTGCTCCAGCAGGATGTCGGGCACCACCTTGTACAGCTGGGCCACCAGGCGGAACATGGGGTCCTCCGGCAGGTGCTTGTAGGCAAACTCCTGCTGGCACATGTACCGGGGGTCCGTCTTGCGCAGCACCGCGTGCCCGTAGCCTGGCACCACCTGAAGTAGACGGCACACTCAGGGTTACCACAGGTCTCTAAAAGAAAAATTCAAGGAGTTTTCCAGGACTACGTTGGTAAATTTCAAAGACTAAAAAATGTTACTTGTACTGTGGATAATAAGCATTGCGGTAAGAGGTGTACTAAACTTGAACTAATCTGATTATTTGAAACTAAAATAAACTGCACACACCAAAAGTCCTCAAGCAGTGGGATGATAGTCTGCTCTCACAATATCAATCTCTGCGGTCAAAAATTTGATTAAAAAACAAACAAGTATTAACTTTTAGTCTTACTAAAAATATTTTCAAGAACAAGTTATGGTTTTGCTAGCAAGTTTGAAAGTTGAGAATCTGGTTAACAGATTAAGAAAATTCCAAGACTTTTCTATTAGCTTTAGGCCCTGTGCTGTTTTCCAGCACTTTTCAAGCCCTGGAAAAGGCCTTGCCAGTTTTCCATGACTTTTCAAGGTTTCAAGGATTTGTGGGAACCCTGCACATTTTTAAGCCACAGCTCAAGTTATAGATATATAGGAACACTCACTAGGGGTAGTATAGTAAACAAGGGCCAAAAAAAGAAAGCATAGCGAGGAGGGTTAATTGAACTGATGATCATCATTCTGTGTTCTGCATAACAAGTGTTTCAGTCTGATTTTGGCACTGCGTATAATTTAACCGTTTCTCCATGAATAAAATGTTGGAATGATCCCTTGAGTCTTTCAGCCAGGGTATGTCAACATCAACAACATTATTACATACCCAACAAAAAGGTATGTTAAATAAAAAATGTTTATCTTGAGTATCACATCAATTGTGTTAAATATCTGATCCCTAACGAGTGTTGCTATGTATCTGCAAACAGTTGCACAAGGTGGTTTGACTCACTTCTCTCAGAGCACTCTTCTATTTGTCTTTCTGGCCAAGAAGAGGCATTTAACCCAAACCCTTATATCCATATTAAAATCTTTTGTTGATATACCGTAAAAACTGGACTATAAGACGCACCTGTATATAAGCCGCACCCCTTAAATTGACAAAATATTAGGTGGTTATTCACATACGCTAAGAAGTAGAAGAGGGACGTGTAAACCAAGGTGTACACTAAGAAGTAGAAGAGGGACGTGTAAACCAAGGTGTACGCTAAGAAGAAGGAGGACGTGTAAACCAAGGTGTACGCTAAGAAGTAGAAGAGGGACGTGTAAACCAAGGTGTACACTAAGAAGTAGAAGAGGGACGTGTAAACCAAGGTGTACGCTAAGAAGAAGAGGGACGTGTAAACCAAGGTGTACGCTAAGAAGTAGAAGAGGGACGTGTAAACCAAAGTGTACGCTAAGAAGAAGAAGAGGGACGTGTAAACCAAAGTGTACGCTAAGAAGTAGAAGAGGGACGTGTAAACCAAGGTGTACGCTAAGAAGAAGGACGTGTAAACCAAGGTGTACGCTAAGAAGTAGAAGAGGGACGTGTAAACCAAGGTGTACGCTAAGAAGAAGAAGGACGTGTAAACCAAGGTGTACGCTAAGAAGTAGAAGAGGGACGTGTAAACCAAGGTGTACACTAAGAAGTAGAAGAGGGACGTGTAAACCAAAGTGTACGCTAAGTAGAAGAGGGACGTGTAAACCAAGGTGTACACTAAGAAGTAGAAGAGGGACGTGTAAACCAAGGTGTACAAGAAGTAGAAGAGGGACGTGTAAACCAAAGTGTACGCTAAGAAGTAGAAGAGGGACGTGTAAACCAAAGTGTACGCTAAGAAGTAGAAGAGGGACGTGTAAACCAAGGTGTACGCTAAGAAGAGGGACGTGTAAACCAAGGTAGAAGAGGGACGTGTAAACCAAGGTGTACACTAAGAAGTAGAAGAGGGACGTGTAAACCAAGGTGTACACTAAGAAGTAGAAGAGGGACGTGTAAACCAAGGTGTACACTAAGAAGTAGAAGAGGGACGTGTAAACCAAGGTGTACAAGAAGTAGAAGAGGGACTAAGAAGTAGAAGAGGGACGTGTAAACCAAGGTGTACACTAAGAAGTAGAAGAGGGACGTGTAAACCAAGGTGTACACTAAGAAGTAGAAGAGGGACGTGTAAACCAAGGTGTACACTAAGAAGTAGAAGAGGGACGTGTAAACCAAGGTGTACACTAAGAAGAAGAAGAGGGACGTGTAAACCAAGGTGTACACTAAGAAGTAGAAGAGGGACGTGTAAACCAAGGTGTACACTAAGAAGTAGAAGAGGGACGTGTAAACCAAAGTGTACGCTAAGAAGAAGAGGGACGTGTAAACCAAGGTGTACGCTAAGAAGTAGAAGAGGGATGTGTAAACCAAAGTGTACGCTAAGAAGAAGAAGAGGGATGTGTAAACCAAAGTGTACGCTAAGAAGAAGAAGAGCTTCATAAAAGTTATTTCTTGCTAATTGGATCCTTTCCCCTCTCCCCTTACTCTTCAACCTACACTAGTTTTTGTTTTTTTACTTTGTACCAACACCCCCACCCCAAAAGTGCATCAGAATCTTCGAACGTAATGAAGTTGGCTGCCAAACAAGAATGAGAGAAGAAACAGCACCTTTTAAACACTTCGAACGTAATGAAGTTGGCTGCCAAACAAGAATGAGAAGAAACAGCACCTTTTAAACAAATAATTGTAAAAACAGTTACTTGTTAAACTCTAAATGCATCAAAAGCAAAAGGAAACTGTCATAATGATCTAACTTATTCAATACATTTCTCAAAGTTTGCTGCACGCAAAGAAAGAAAAGAACACTGATAAGTTAACTGGTGAAGACAGATAGAGCAACCAGGTCAAATGAAACTGGCCTTTACACACAATGCCTCATATCACAGGGTTCATACAAAATTCTTACTTCAAAATTCCCAACACTACTGACCATTTTCTTATAAAGGTCGTTAAAGCTACAGAGACAGGGCATCTTGCCACATGTGGTTAAAGTCGGTCATGAAACCCGAATGTAAAGGCACAAGTAAAGGAACGACAACTCCTTGTCGACTTCCGGCATGAAAAGCGAAAGTAGACAAACGGAGATAATCGCAAAGTCGGCCCCTTTTGTTGGTTTGCTTTGTTATTCCATTAAAGTTTTTAACGGAAAGGGTAGAACCAATTTAAAAGACATGCTTACACATACTGGCTACTAAATAAAATATATTTTGCCGACTTGTTAAAATTCCCAAACTTTCACAAACCTCCAGGGAAATTCAAAAAACTTTCAAGGACTTGAAAATGGTTCCTCATTTTCCTCAAACTTTCCCAAACTGTATGAACCCTGTATCAAAACTTCACACACAAACACACATGCATGCAGGCTCACGCACACACAGAGCAACAGTTGTTCTTATGAATTGTTTCCATTGCTTCATACATGAGATGGTTGATCTACACTACCCACCTGTCCTGACTTGAGGGTGTTCCATATAAAGTCCCTCAGTTTTTCATCGGACACTTCTTTACCTCCCAGCTGCTCTCTCAGCTTCGTGATCCACACCAACACCTCCTGTGAACATCACCATCACATACATTTTTACAGGCACCAAGGTTTCAAAAAAATGTATGTCTTTATTACACACACAAATTTGAAATAATGTCAAACTTTTGTTTTCTTCTCTTTTTTTAATCTTTTCACATTTCTTCAACCAATATATTTCTAAACAAGGCAAAATGCTTGCAATGTTTCCTCTTATATTAATGCTCTCTTATCTTTCTGATTAGAGAGAGAAAGTGGTTGCACAAACTGCACAACTGTAACTGCTCTAACTGGTCTTGCCATGCCAGGCAAAAACACGGACCTCCTAACGCGAATAAGAATGTCTGAAATACTCCAATCTAGGAACATTTAACATTTTCAGTAAACTAGAGGAAAGAGAAAATAAAATAAAAAATCTGATGTTATTTGGCACAAACCTAAAGCTTAAGGGATCCCAAAACGAAATGGTTCTTAATTATTATTGAAGCATTGTTGGCCTGAATCTTGGTTCACACATCCTACACTACAGTGTGTATTCATGAAGATTTCATAGGCAGATCAACAACAAATAATCAAACTATTAATTATGCATCCTTGTGAATCACAGCTAAAGACATTTCTGGAGTTACACCCCCCCCCCCCCAACTTCCTTTTATTATAGGCCAACAATAATTAACCCTTTCGCCGCCAGCCATTATTCAGCCAAAAAATACCATTAAACTTAACTGGGAGTGGGTAGAGAAAATTTGTATTTGCAATATTGGGAATTCCTCTGTGACGTGTATAACATTAGGCCTATCCCTACCTTGCAAAGAAAAACAGGGTCTTCGGATAACATACCCTGATTTGATGCCTTTTAGTGACATGTGTTACACCATTGTGGTGCATAAATGCGACATTGGCGGTGAAAGGGTTAAAAAGAAAAAAAAACCTTTTTTGGGGCATAAAGATCAAGTAAAATAGCCTAAAAATTGCATTAAACTGCCTTTGATACAAACATGACCCTCTATGTCTAGAAAAATCACATCCAATCACAAACACACTCACGCACACACAGTACTCACACACACAAATCCTACATGCACAAGACACAAACGCCCACACAAAATAAAATCAAAGCACAAAGACCTGGTTAGCCAGCCCGTGCAGAGGTCCAGCCAAGCCATTCATGCCAGCAGCGAAAGACAGGTAGGGGTCGGACAGGGCACTGCCCACCAGGTGGCAGGTGTGGGCACTCACGTTTCCTCCCTCGTGGTCACTGACAACACCACACAGCCACACCCAAGGTCAGGCATAATACACAGCTAAACGAGTTATCGTCAACAAAATCATCACATGAAAAAGAGAACTGATAAATCATACAGCCAATCTGGCAAAATGGTCTGGGGATATAACAAACTTGACCGTGTTTAAAGCAAAAAAGCAGCAAACCAAAGTTATTCCCCTTGATCTCATGACGTTGTCAAGCACGTAGGTGATATATTACATGGCAGTCAAGGGGTTAGAATCTGAATTTATCATCTTGTATCGCTTTTTAACCGGCATACAGGAAGTCTCCAAACAGGAACATGACTTGGTTTTAATTTCGATCAGCGTGCTTTCTTTCTACAGAGCACAGATATCAACCTATACGGTTTTCCCGTATTGCTGTACGGGAAAACCATGATTTTGGGTCTGTACGGCCGTATAACAGTTTCAATACGGGTAAAACTGATTTAGACAGGCAGATCAGAAATCAGAGACAAACCGCCAAGCGATAGAATTTTGTGATAGCAGCCGAACAGGAAAACAAAAGCCATAGGTTAGATGATTGGTCATGCGCAGAGAGCGATTTGTTTGATTTGTTCTGGTAATCTACGCATACGTGGTTTCTTCAGAACTTCTGTGTGAGCGTTGTTTAAATCGAAAATGGCGGACGCTAATTCTTCCAGTTCTACGAACCCCCCTGTGGCCAAAAAGGCACTAGTTGGGAGTGGGAGATACTTGAAAGAATGGGAAAACCTGTCCTTTGAGAAAGGAAGGTACGCTCCCCTGCCCATTTTTCGATATATAGTAGTTTTGGCCAGCCCTGGGAGCAGTACACACAGAATGCGTGATCATCGCCCAACGTCGAACGCTGTATTCCAGGCGTTTTCGTGTAACTATCCTTGAATTTCTGCAACACTCTTGCTCTTTTTTCTTTCTGATCAGGCGCGCAGTAGGCTCGCTTCGACGCCATCTTGAACGTATTGCAAACGTTTACGCGTTGCATGCTGGGAACCCGGAACCAGAATGACTACACTCCACCGTTTCAAAACCGGCGCAAACGCTTGTACATTTTTGCTGTTGTTGGATTTTTTATTTTTCGTAATTTTTTTCCTGTTTAAGTAATTTCAAAAAAAAATCTTAATAATTACGGAAAAATCGTAAGGGTAAACAGGTCTGAACCACCATCAGACCTGTGGATGGTGAGGTAAAGGCGCATGAGCTCAGCGTGTTCCTTCTCTCTACAGGGCACAGATCTAACCACCATCAGACCTGTGGATGGTGAGGTAAAGGCGCATGAGCTCAGCGTGTTCCTTCTTTCTACAGGGCACAGATCTAACCTGTGGATGGTGAGGTAAAGGCACATGAGCTCAGCGTGTTCCTTCTCTCTACAGGGCACAGATCTAACCACCATCAGACCTGTGGATGGTGAGGTAAAGGCGCATGAGCTCAGCGTGTTCCTTCTTTCTACAGGGCACAGATCTAACCTGTGGATGGTGAGGTAAAGGCGCATGAGCTCAGCGTGTTCTTTCTCTCTACAGGGCACAGATCTAACCTGTGGATGGTGAGGTAAAGGCACATGAGCTCAGCGTGTTCCTTCTCTCTACAGGGCACAGATCTAACCTGTGTATGGTGAGGTAAAGGCGCATGAGCTCAGCGTGTTCTTTCTCTCTACAGGGCACAGATCTAACCACCATCAGACCTGTGGATGGTGAGGTAAAGGCACATGAGCTCAGCGTGTTCTTTCTTTCTACAGGGCACAGATCTAACCTGTGGATGGTGAGGTAAAGGCGCATGAGCTCAGCGTGTTCTTTCTTTCTACAGGGCACAGATCTAACCTGTGGATGGTGAGGTAAAGGCGCATGAGCTCAGCGTGTTCTTTCTCTCTACAGGGCACAGATCTAACCACCATCAGACCTGTGGATGGTGAGGTAAAGGCACATGAGCTCAGCGTGTTCTTTCTTTCTACAGGGCACAGATCTAACCTGTGGATGGTGAGGTAAAGGCGCATGAGCTCAGCATGTTCTTTCTTTCTACAGGGCACAGATCTAACCTGTGGATGGTGAGGTAAAGGCGCATGAGCTCGGTGAAGGCGGGGTCCTCGTAGCCCAGCATGGAGGTGAAGTTCCAGCTCCAGTCTTTGGACATGTCGATGGCGCAGGGCACCTTCCCCTCACGGTACAGGTTGCAGTAAATGATGGCAGCCACTGTCGGCAGCTTGGCGATCAGGTCCATGGAATCTTCGTACACGTACTGCAGGACAAAACAGCGAGCATAACGTCACGTCTCCCAACATGATAAACAGTCACAAAATGGCATCGACTATAGTTTTCTGACAGACATTTTTTAAAATAAAAATTATAACTTTCCTCCTGTCGACAGATTACCTCTTCTAGCTACCATATTTTTCAGTTTTAGATTATAAGGCGTTACTTTTTTTCCCCAGACTGAGACCCCTGCACCTTATAATATAAATATGACTACTAAAATAGTAAGAAAATATAATAACAAAATCTAAATCTTGTGTAAAATCTGGGGGGTGCGCCTTATAATCAGGTGCGCCTTATAGTCCAAAAAATATGGTAAATGTAGATAACTGCCGAAAAAAGTTTAACAATAAATATGAGAACAGATTCAATTTGTAATAAATAAATATATCAACAGACAGCCCTTTTGTTCTATATAGTTATCTCTGAAAAAAGATCCTTCTCTTCGGCATCAGTATTCGTAAATGCAAGTTCTCTTACAGGCCCTATGCAAAATAAGAGGGTCAGGAGAATTGCCTGTCCTAAAGTTACCACAAGTCTCAAGTATTTCCAAACATTCAAGACCAAAAAAAGTTTAACCCAAAATAAATGGTTCGACTGTACTATCTTGCCACGTTCCAAAGTCGTCTTTTATAACTTTTTGAATCTTTCCAGTCCGTACTAAATGTTTTGTTTTCACTAGTACAGTGGAACCTCCCTTATAAGACCTCCCATTATAAGACTCCCTCCCACATAAGACCTACTTCTCTGAGACATTGCCCTTCTTTTTAAGTATTAAAATGACCTCCCCCATAAGACCCCTCTTATAAGACCTCATTTTGGATGAATTTTTAAGGTCTTATAAGGGAGGTTCCACTGGACCTCTTTTGACCAATTAATGAGCACAAATGCATCAAACTACAGTTAAGAGTGAGAAAGAAAAGAAAAGAAAGAAAGAGAATGCATCACAGTAGCTACCTCCCAGTACTTGGACTTGTGGACCCCATCAGCATAGGCCTTGGAAAACTTGCTTTCTGAATTGAGGGCGGTGATGGCTGCGCTGAACTGGGACATGGGGTGCAGGTTGCTGGGGAAGTTGTTCAGCATGGTTATCACATGGTTGGGCAGGGCCGCGCGCTCGTTCCACTCCTGAAAACACACCGATGGAATCAAATCTGGAATCACCACTATGGTTAGAATATTAAAAAAAAAACCACTGGTCAGCAACATCTAATGTGATCCTAGTATATGAATTGTTAACTTTGTGCGTTAACATATTAATTCTTGTGACTATTTTTAAGCCCTTAAATAATATATTGTGTTCTATTTGTGTAATTCTGTGTTTGCACCCGAATGCAATTTCTCTGTATAGAGATAATAAAGATTTCTTGACTTGACTTGACTGCTAAGTTTTTAAAGCATTTTAACCCTCTTGTGCCTGACGCTCTGTGCTCTCAATCACCTCTTTGTTTTGAATGTGTTGCCCAGATGTCTGTCTGAGTTGCAAAAGGAATTCCAAGATGTTATGGGGATGCATGGCTCCACCAAAAAAAATCGAAATGCCAAAGTGTATTCGCAAACTGCATTCACTAGTCATTCACTGCCTATTTTTGCAGACTGTTGAAGCCTAAGACGACTGAAATGGAAATGTAGATCAAAACCATTCATTTACCCTTTCACTTCACGATCTTATAATTCCTATCTTTCACAAAAAAGGGAATTTTCATCGCTGTCATCACTCAGTGGATGCAATAACGACTCATCATCCATGATGTAAAAGTCGGGAAAATGCCGATGTCAGTAACACGACTTCAAAAATTCGCATCGATCGAACAAACACAAGCTCGCTGCCGAAATAGGTCAGAATACACTCCTTACTCATCACTTCGCGATCTCATAAGTCCCATCTTTCACAAAAATAGGACTATTCATCGCTTTCCTCAGTCAATGGACGCCATAACTGTTCGTCATCCATATTGGAAAAATCGCGAAAATGCCGAAGTCGGTCACTAATTTTCAAAAGTTCATATCTTTCAAACCAATCGGCCTAGAAGCCATCGCAAGCAACAGGACGGAAGTGTAATCTATAGCGAAAGCGAGGCTGAAGCGCTCACGTGACTGCCATGTGATAGAAACAAAATGGAAGCGCCCAAACCGGCCACGTGGAATCCATACATTCCCGAACGTTCTAGACGTTTCCGATCCGATTTTTTTTTTGAACGTTCACGACCGTTCACCGCACAAGAGAGATAAGTAACATGATACATACAAGGTTTTTTTTAGGCTTGAACCTTTATTTTTTGCTTGTTTGTTATTCTGACCAAACATGTCCTAGCTTAAAATACAATGATTTTGTTGCAAACACCTAAATGAACAAATTTTCCTGTAGTAAACCATAAGCAATTGTTAAAAAGCCTCGGGACATTCCAACAGTGAGGTAAAACAGTAAAACTAAAAATACAAGAGAAGAATGCTCATTTCATACACTTTGAAGTTAACCCAAATCAAATGTATTTATCGCTGTTATTGTTGTTTCTTACATGTGAATATATTTTATTTATCCTACGAATCAATAGCGATTTCATTTTGTTAGTATCACAAATCTTTTTTTATTTCAACAAGGCAAAATCCAGTCAGACACATACTGAAATGCAAAATGTACATATTCTAAACTACATGCTCTCATATTACTCAAGTTTCAGTTGGATATCTCTGATTCCCTTAACAAGACGCCCAATACAGGGTTCGCACAGATTTTTCATATAAAAATTCACAAACTTTCAAAGACCTTTTCAAAGACCCTTTATTGTATTTTCAATGACCTCTCACGACATGCAATGATGAAGATTGCTTTGATCACGATCACTCCAGTGTAGCCAAAAGACCTAGGTATTGCGAAGGGAAGAAACTCTTGAAATATCAAGGAAGTCTGCTCGACGGTGCTAGATCATCAAACCGATATATATATATATATATATAGGCCCTACTTATTATACTGGAAAATAAAGGAAACAAAATTGCTTCTTTATTAATTCTGGAACCAAACAAAAACATTATTACAGCGTCAATGACTTTATTTTACGCGTCAATGACGTTTTCACAAACCATTTCATGATTTTCAGACCAAATCCAATTTTCAAAGACTTAAAAATAGCACTCCATTTCTCAAAGACCTTCAAACCCTGCAATAGAGACTTTGGAGTAGATGGCCCATTACCTTGCTAATGCCAGCAACCTGTTTCTGGGTGGGCACCTCACCAGTGACCAACAGCCAGAACAGACCCTCTGGCAACGGTTCCTCTCCTCCGCTGGCCTTGGGCAGGATCTTCTGGCATTCTGGTATACTGTGGCCACGGAAACGGATTCCTTCGTCCGGGTCCAAAACTGAAGTCTCTGTTACCAGGCCTCGAATACCACGCATACCCCCATACATCTGCACATCAAATCACGCGTAATTTCTGGAGTTCTTGATGCTTTAGTGTTGGCGTGTGTGTGTGTGCCAAGATAGAGAGAAAAGAAAATGTATATATGTCAAACGCATAGCATTATTAAGTAGTAATAATTTATTCAGAGCTAACCTTTAGTTTATTCCTCAACATTATTAATAACAATTTACACACACACACATACACAAAAAGTATTTAACAATTGATGTGCCAAGTATTCTTTTAATTACATTTGGTCAAATCCTATCTTATGTTTTTAATGAAAACATCTTCTATCATAAAAAGGAGTAGGGGAAACATATGGAGTAATGCCATTACATTCAGTTTAAATTCACAATTTCATCCTCAATAAACAAAGGCATAATCCCCTTGTTTTAAACTTAAAGGAAATAAACAAATTATCATTCTATAGCACTGCAGCAAGATAAGTTTCCATAACTCATTCGCATCGCAGTGATTTTGAATTATTAAAAAAACTCACAAATCATTCCAGCCATACACACAAACAAAACACATAAACAAAAGGAGAAATGAAAGAAGATTACAGGTTTTTACTTCAGGTTTAAACATAGGGAGGTGGTAGATCAGACTTTTTTATATATATATAGAAAAACTCCACACCAATTGGTTACCCCACAATAAACCACTACAAAAGCAAAGTCAGACGCAAAATTGTGGTCTAAGGGACCGAAGCGAGTTTAGAAGTGACCAAGGTATGATGTGCACACAGATTTACTTCCCTTGAAGCAAATGCATAAAATTGACAGCTATCTATTAATTCCGGACATATATATCCGGAACGACTTGAATGAGTTAAATTAAACCATGTTATTTTTGGTCCAACTTAGCAACCTGTACAATGCTTATTAAAGAAAACAAAGGCATGTGCACAAAACGATGTAAAAAAACAACAAACTTACCATATCGACAGTGATTTCGCCCACTTTCGCTGATCCCTTGCTCTTTCTAAATGCTGCCACTTCCTTCTGTTTTTCCGGAATAAGCCTCTCCAGGGCATCCCTGAGGCTCTGCATGAACATACACGCTAAAGACTAAAACACACTTGATACCAACATAATCTTATTTATAAATATAATGTTTTTTGGGGGTAAATTTAAAAGAATATGCAAAATGTAATACATGTTACCGTAATTTTCAGACTATAACTTAGTATAAGGCGATATTTTTTCCTCCAATTTCGACCTATGTGCCTAATAAACGAGGGCGCCCTATTAGTGAACAAAATCGTGAGAGGCAACGATTGTCGTGTTCAGTACAGTCTACTGTAAGTCACAACATTGAAAGTGGCAACAAGTCGCCGATACGACGAATACTCACGTTAAAATGCTTCAAAATCCCTGTTAATGTCCGAGATACCGTCCAACAGATGCCACAACCCTTCATTGGTTGTAAAAAGCATCGTTTTAGAGCTTAAAATGCCATAATTCTACCAGTTTTCGCGAAGAATTGTCCAACCACAACAACCGGAAGTCGCAAAAACGGAAATTTCGATTATTTGAGAAGGGAGCCAACTCTCGTTTATGACAGCAGTAATGGCGGTCGGTAAGCGTTTACAGGACGTGTACGGGCTTCAAACTTCGACTTTGTTTTGTGAGGTGTGTATCGCCTTATAAACGAGGGTGCCTTATAGTTGGATTTTTTCAGATTTTTCTTGAAAATTGCCCTATTCACCTTATACACAGCAGCGCCTAATGAGCCGAAAAATACCGTACATGCATTACTAATAACAAAATACAGTGAAAACTAACACTTTTTGAAAGAGTGTTGCCTTTGCGCCAGCGAACTAATTGGACAGGTTAAAATAATAACAATGCTTATGATTTTGGCAGGGAAACAAAATGACTGACAGCTGTTGTGCATAATCCTGAAATTTTCCATTAATTGAAGAAATTATCTCTAATATACTGGTAATTAACAAAATGAAGAGAGGGGATGGTGCCATCTTCTTTTATTTCATTTCAAAACCTACATAGAGGGGGGAAAGGATTGCCTATCAATTACGTTGACAAAACACGAGACAATAGGGGTCTGACTGAAACTGAAACTGCATTTCTGCTGTGGATTGAATAAAGGCAAGTAATTAACAGGCAGTAAAGAGGCTAAGCAGGTAAAGGAGAAAATAAGTCTAGGTACCCAAATTAATTCAAGATCCAAATGTTCTATACAGATCAAATTCACACATCAGTATTTTGTCCAACAATATTTCAGTCTATTTAATAACAAAACAGTTTTCAAACAATTAGCATTAATTTCCACATGAAAAAAATGAAGAAGAAAAAAAGTACCGATGATGATGAAGATTGTGTGGCATATCTTAGCCCCACACCATTCAAATAGTTCTGCACACAAACAACACAAATTTAAAAAAGAAGCATTAGTAAAGACAAAATTTCAGTTTGTCATGATCACTTTAAAAGAAAGGGATTTCTTTTTTTCTTTAAACAGAACAAAATTTTAAGTGTATTGTCATTCTTACAACAAATGAAGAACCTAAAAGTATAGTTACAAAACAGATACACAGATATCACAGTTAATGAGTTAGGAAGAAAAATAATTAAGGCGGGGGGCATATTTATGCATCTGCATTATCTTTTATCATGGCAGTCTTCTTCTTCTGCGTTCACGGGCCATAAGGTCACAATGGGTACGTATGTATGTGTCTGTTTTCCAGTTTTTACTGGTGTCCTCACTGCATTCAGCCGACACATTCCGATTTCGGAGGAGCTCAAAGGAGAAAACTATATTGAAGATTTTTGTGTGGAAAAAAGACATGAGAATGGGCCAAAAGTCAGAAAGATAGATGACACAAAGCAAGAAAAAGGCAGTCAAAGAGAGACAGATTAGAAGTTACAAGCTCAGAACTTCCAGAAGGTGGGGGAACTATTTGTACGGAAGACCCCCCATCCTCTGGGCACCAACACAGACAAGCCCACTGCTGGGTGCCGGCGGATCATTGACGAAGTCAAATCTGCAGAGATGGTCCAAGTCGCTGCACGTCATCCCGTCAGCTTGCAAGTCTCTCGACTCCCATCTGGTGAGGGAGGAAATATTGTCACTGTGTCATCCTTCCTACTATCTGCCACTTAGTTAGTTAGTAGGACTTCAATAGCAATCTGCCACCTTGCTTCGGAATCAGCAGCGTGCACTGAGTAAAATTGACCCTCTCTGTACGGACCCCCAAGTGGGAATGCTTTGAAATCTACTCGCCCATCAATTTTTATTCTAGCCAATGGCTACTGGGCTAGTAGTTTTGGCCAGCCCTGGGAGCACACCTTCAGGTCAGGTTTTTTCCCCCAAATGCCCAGAAATCTGATGGTTTTGGCACAGGTGGCTGTGATGCGGGCTCCCCAGGATAGGCTGGTTGGAGGGTGACCACAACTTACTTGATAAGACACTCTTTTAAGGGTGGGGCCAGGGAGATTGTAGCTGGCAATGGTGTTTAGTTTCTTGCTTCTCGTCAAAATGGCTGACTGCATTTGGCGGGGTGAAATGCCTTTTCTCACTCTTTCTCCCACTTGTTTGAGTTTTCCAGCTTCCTGAGATCCTCTTGGAGTTTGGCTGCATCATCATTGCAGGTGATGAAACAGTACACTGACACATAAGTATCATCAGCTAATAACCAGGATAGGGATGAGATTTGGGAAGGCAAGTTGTTAATAACTTAACATAGGTCAGTAATAATAGTTATAAATACATACAGTCCTAAAACAGTCCCATGGGACACACTGCACTTTACTCACTGGGCACCATTGACCACAATGGCTTGTTTGCAATGTATCAGCTTTGCATTCAGCTTTGTATTACAGTGCGTGACTGAAGACCATTGAGCTATACTTATAGCCTTTTTAGGCTCCATTAAGTTAACGTACCCCAACAGAACCAGAACACGTCTCTGTCTTAGTTGTTGCCTGTCTGTCGTTTCCGACAATGACTGCCGGATAGCACAGAGGGCAGCTGCTACTTCAGCGGGCTGGGCTATAATGTGCCTATAATGGAGAAGCCTTGCCCGGGGTACATCCCCACTCTCTCGACCAAAGGGATTTGAGTCCCAACGATAGTTGGCGTTGGGGAAGGTCTGCAACGGCCAACCTATCCCATTGGCTGCAGCACTAGAACCAGTGCAAATGCCCCCTAGTTAGAGAGTCTACGAAAGACTAAGCTGTACCATGATATTCCAATACTGTAGAAAATCAAACATAGTACAGTACAGCGCTAATTTACTATTGGCTCTTTCCATAGGCTAATATAAAGGCAGTGGCTATTTTGCCGGAACCGGCAAGTTAGTCTGTAGGCTAAATTGCCGGAACTGCAAGTTAGTCTGTAGGCTAAATGGCCGGTTCCGGCATTTTAGCCTGCAGGCTAAATTGCCGGTTGTACCTACTAACTGATAGTGCTGGTGTATTTATTTCTTCTTTCTTTTTTCTAGTACGTTTACCTGTGTAAACAAGGTGTGTCGTGTACGATTCACATACATTCACATGTTATTCGGCCATCTTGTCTAGAAGAGAGAGAGAGAGAGAGAGAGAGAGAGAGAGAGAGAGAGAGAGAGAGAGAGAGAGAGAGAGAGAGAGAGAGAGAGAGAGAGAGAGAGAGAGAGAGAGAGAGTCACAAACATAACATTCTTGGTGCACACACACAGACCAAAAAAAGTTATGCTTTGAAAGAAATTGAGAAGTTTATTTTCATGCATCTTAAATTAAAATAATCAACTTTTGAACATGTACCTCCATCACATTCATTGAACGAGTGGAATAGCAGTCCTACAAGGTTATACAAATCTGTACATACATATATGATAAAATATTTGATAATGTTAAACCTTTTTAATTTAAGTTAATTCTTGTGCAGTCTTGAAGTCCTACAAGATTATTACATTTATTCTGGACTTGAAATAAATGAAAGACTTCAAATGCTAAACATTCCATTTCCAATTTTTTAAACGCAAGTTAAAATGTTTAAAAACATTAACAGTAACAGTAACATGTCGTAAAACATCAACGACTGATGCTGACGATCTCGGCCAAAATGGCCAAGCAACATGTATAGGCCTACACGAAACACCTTGTTTAAACAGGTCAGGTATTTGGATGACCAGGCCATGCAGCCTCTCAATGCGTCCTTCCTTTTGGTTAGTTTGGCAATTGCTGTGGCGGTTTTTTAGCATCCATATCGATGCACTAATCATGGATGTACTTTAACAGGGCAATTTTTGGATCACTGTCTAGGAGGTTTTTGAATTTGTTAGTATCTGAGGCCAGTTTAGTATGTGCAGGGAGGTTGTTCCAATATTGGGTGACTGTTAGAAAAAAAGTTTTTTCTACAGGTAATCGTACTGGGGAGGAGAAATAATAAATACACCAGCACTATCAGTTAATGCGTACAACCGGCAATTTAGCCTGCAGACTAAAATGCCGGAACCGGCATTTTAGCCTACACTGTAACACTGCTACAGACTAAAATGCCGGTTCCGGCAACGTAGCCTATTCGTAATATAAACCAGTGATAAAATCCATTTGAGTAAAACTAAAAGACCTGCTGTCTTAGTTACTGGCCTAGTGATTAGTATCAAAAGTAGAGTACACCAAGCCTAATCAAAAGTAGACTATGACCTTCACAGTTTGGAATTGAATCTAGTCCCAAATGAAAACAGCAACGTCTTTGATAGAACATAAAGTCCACGATTTTTTTGGCCAAAGAAAAACAATATAAAATCAAAAGATAATGTTCAGTATGTTCTCAAAGGTCGTTTCAACGGCTAAAACTAGCTCGTTCTGCAAGAGCAGTGGAGCAGACGATCTAATTCAGTTCACAGCGGCAAGAAGCCGCCGGCAAAAACGAAGTACGTATCCTCCCCGTTTCACTTTCTTCAAACAAAAGCATATGCACGTTTTATGAATGGATCGTGTAAGTCATCAGCGGGCATTATCAGACACATATCAAACTCACATTACTGCTTCTCAAAAGCTGTTGCGAAAGTGTTCGAATCATTGCTGCTTTGGACATTTTAGTACAGAGATTGTTCCCTTCCGCTGTCGACCTCCACGAGCACGAATACACGTGACGTCACAATATCCGGGAAACTTGATAGTGTATAATACATCACACACGTCTTTGGACATACAGTTTGACTTGAAACGAATCCACAATAATTTAAAAATATTTTTGTGAATCTGACAGCGACAAGTATGCATTATTTGTCACAAATGTATTTGTCTTTCTTTTTTCTCTGTGCGTTCTTTGTTTCTCTCCTGAACACAGTCGGTTTGTTGTTTTCATGGTACATGTATAAAAATAAGATGCTACGCCATATGAATTTACTCCCAGACACTTTAACTGATGATGATGATGATGATAATAATAATATTAATAATAATAATAATAATAATATAATGGGAATTTATCATTGCACTCGGTAAAGGTAAAGATGTGCCACCCCCCACCCCCCCCCCCCCCCTGCATTTCTCGGTTAATTCTATTTTTCTGTTTTTGCCTTTCTTACCATAAAGCTGTATTTTAGGAACATTTGTAGGTAATAACCTTTTTGGAATACTAACCCTAGCCCTAAACCTAACCCTACCCCCCACTATGTACTGCAGTACACCGCAATTTGTCACAGTTGTGGTTCGTTGCGCTTTCCCGTCTTATAGGGTGGGGGGAGGGTTAGGCTTAGGGCTAGGGTTAGGGCTAGGGTTAATATTCCAAAAAGGTTATTGGCTAAAAATGTTCCTAAAATACAGCTTTATGTACGGTATGAAAGCGCTCTTTCTCACATGACACTAAAGTGTGTACAATTACTTCTATATAAAGAAGTTGGTCACCGAAGAAGAAGAATACACTTGCTAATTCTTTTAGCACTCTGGCTGGTATTTTATCTGGTCCCTGAGCTTTGGACAGACAATGAGCAACACTTTTTGAAGTAGGGGAAGACGGGGTAAAAAGCGCATGGGCGGGTAAGAAGCCCACCCCAATTATCTCATGAAATAAAGAAAATTTCAGTCAAATTTGCCCATGAGACGAATGCTAGACATTAACGCTCGTCTCATGGGCAAAATGAGACTGAAATGTGCTTCATTTCATGAGATAATTGGGGTGGGCTTCTTACCCGCCCATGCGCTTTTTACCCCGTCTTCCCCTACTACCTTGGCGGAGGCACAGGAGGTTCAAAATGCGGCTCAATGCATGTATTGTGTGGCACTGATAAAAACAACAACAACAAAACTTGTGTGACATTAGGTTACTAACTAGGGGTGTATATAGTCAATGCATGGTTTTGGACTGCCGGCCAATGCTGACGTTTTACCGTCCATAAGGGTCTCTGACCGATTGGACGTTAATCTCATCACCATTCACTGATTGCTGAAGTTTTTTTTATCTCAACTTGCACCATTTTAATGGTCGTAAAATAATTTAGCCAGAACGCCAGGGAAAATATTACCCTCCCAAAAACCCTCTCCACTTGAGGACACTATTCCCGAGCATAAGGCGTTGCCTTGAATGCCGGGTAGCAAACAGTGGCCCCCAAAACCTGTCAACTGTGAAGGTATTTTGTGATAACACACCCACTGATGTTTATCTCCTCTGACAGTCACGTGACATTTTAAAATGGATTTTTGTCTTCCGCTTTACGGTCAGGAAAGGATCAACTTTCTTGTTTTCAAATGAAATTAAACATGATTTATGATGATGGTGTGATACAAACGCAGTATGTTATTAACCCCGAGTTTTTTTTTAAAAACTTACTTATTCTCAGTAATTCTTTTAAATACAGGCCTGCTTGATTAATAGTTTTCAATTTTGTCAGGCATCTAGACGCACAGAAATCAAAGTAAGAAAAACAAAACATCTTCAATAGTCCCAATATTTCAGTTGATTTTAATCACAGCTTTCCTCAGGGGACAACATAGTCAGAATGAAGCAGGTATCTTTTCTTGTTCAATGACAACAAATCACATTCAAATCACCCTCTCACTCCCCATGCAGTACCCATCCCCTCACTCTCTCCACCATTTTAGTGAACTCTAACTTAAAATAATCTGCTATCTGATCATCGATCTACTCAACACCCACTAACTATATAGAATGCTTATCATATAGGCCTATGCGTGATGCTTCTTCTGCAGAGACAGTAGCCCCAAATTAGTCTATGAACTTGTACAAATGCGCCTTTTTCTAGAGCGTGAAAACGCTAGATCAACCAGCCGCGTAGCAGCATTTTTGGGTCCATCGTGATGCTCCTTCTGCAGAGGCAGTAAGCCCCCAAATAGGTTTATGAACTTGTACAACTGCGCCTTTTCCTAGAGCGTGAAAACGCTAGATCAACCAGCCGCGTAGCAGCATTTTTGGGTCCATCGTGATGCTCCTTCTGCAGGCAGTAAGCTCCCAAATTAGGTTTATGAACTTGTACAACTGCGCCTTTTCCTAGAGCGTGAAAACGCTAGATCAACCAGTCGCGCGACAGCACTTTGGGGTCCATGCAGTGACCTTTGCAGGGAAAAACCAGACAATTAAACGCCTCTGGAACAAAAGTCCGATCTAACAGTATACACCTGCACTTTATAGTACTCCTGTGCCAGTGAGGAAGGATCTCGCGCGGAAGCATTTTCTGTTCCAGTGACCTTGACATTTGACCAATGACCATTTTGAACTTGGCCTAGATATCCTAAATACCTATACTTGCATGCAAAATTTGAGCTTGCTAGGTCCCTCCGTTTAAGCGTTATTGTGTTGACATATATATATACACATAGATACACACATAGAGAGTCAGGAACAAACAGAATGCTCTGACAACATTAACCAGCTTTTGCTTCACGGCTGGTTGTTGTCCCCTGGCTTAACGACTCCAGGGATCATCCCAACAGCCAGAGCACTTGAACACTTTGGTACAAATGCACCAGCTATAGGGATGAGAACATTACGTGTGTGACCGTTTTTGATTACCCCGCCATGTGGGCAGCCACACTCCGACTTTGGGGGATTTTAGACTGATGATGTTATGCCAGGAGCTTGTCATGGCTTAAGACACTCCCCGCACAACCATAACAACATTTTGATGTAGCCTTGGCGTTCTAGCTTATTATATGTCAACTGGTCTGACACAGCCTCATGCCAAGGCAGGTCAGCGACCGACTCTCTCTGCTTTCAAAGCTAACCTCAAAACCCACCTGTTCCCCCGTCATTAAAGCTCCTCTCTCTTTATCTTCTCTCTCTTGCCATTAGGTCTGTTTCTGCTATATTCCATTTATGTTATCTGTGTGTGTTCGCGTTGTATTGCGTTTGTGTTTGAATGCGCTTTGAATGCTAACGTGTGTGTGCGCTTTGATTTGATTTCTATCAAGATTCAGCGCCGTATAAATACTGTATGTTGTTGTTGTTGTTGTTGTTGTTAACAAGTGGCTTTGTTGAGACACCGATCTCTTTTTGCATTAATAAGAATAGGCCTACTAATATATAAAAATGTGCACACGGAATACTGGCGAGGCAACTTCAGGCAAGTGTGAAAATGCAGGGAGAGCTGATGAATGAAAGGTAGAGGGGGGTGGGGGGTGGGGTGGAAGGCACATCTGCACCTTTACCACAAGTTTGATCCAATTAACATGTCAAAGGCAATGTTTCTCCTGGTATGTTAGAGGGGCATTGAACTTTGATGGAAGGTTCGGGTCAAGGACATTTTAATACGACTAGCGCAACGCTGAGTACCAGTAACGTCTAGTAACGGTAACGCCTATTAACGGTAATGCCAAGTATTGGTAACGCTGAGTACAGCAAATTTGAAGCGATTTGGTAAAGAAACGGTGGAGTTATAAGGCCCCGTTTCGCGTTGGCGCTGCTCTGAGAGTGATGCGCTCTCCCTAGTAACGGTAACGCCTAGTAACGGTAACACCAAGTACTGGTAACGTTGAGTACAGCAAATTTGAAGCGATTTCGTTAAGAAACGGCAGAGTTATAAAGCCCCGTTTCCCGTTGGCGCTGCTCTGAGAGTGACGCGCTCTCCCGATTTTCTTCAAATTTGCTGGCAGGCTTGGCCCCGGTGACAGCAAGCCTGACAGCAAATTTGACGCGATTCGGTTGAAAACCGGCGGAGTTATAAGGCCCGTTTTGCATCATGCTGCTGTTATGCGCCTAAGTATATGGAATCGCTTCCGGTTTGGCACATTGATAGTCACCGTCCCCGGTCATACATCTGCCTAATTTGAAGGCAATCGGTCCAGAAACACCGGAGATACGGGCGCCGAAAGGCCGTCGGATGCGCGTTTCGCGCATTTGCAAAACCGCGCAAATGATACGGCCGCCTCGGTTGCCGTTGCCATCGCCCCATTAGGGCTCACAGCAAATTTGAAGCGAATCGGTCGAAAAACGGCGGAGTTATAAGGCCCGTTTCGTGTTTCAGACACACACACACACACACACGGACAGTTGGCTTTTTACTATATGATGTCATGGAGAACCAAGAAACCCGGTAAAGCTTCCACTCCATGCGCAACTTAATGAGCGGCTTAGCTGGCTGTTTTGACTGCCAGGTGGCATAACGCTCGAGTGGGGCTAATCCTCTATAAATCTTAGTTGGGGATAAAGAGAGAGAGAGAGAGAGAGAGAGAGAGAGAGAGAGAGAGAGAGAGAGAGAGAGAGAGGCCCCTCCCTCTCTCTCTTTACCCCCAACTAAAGATATCACGAGATAAGCCCCTATTGAGCTGGTTACACCTGGCGGTCAAATTGGTGAGCTAGGTTGACCATCCCACCTCCTGTTGTAGCCTATACTCTAACAAAAATGTACAGATGGCATGCATGCAATTGCTATGCAGGCCTACTCCTGTTCTACAGGTAGTTAAACACACACACACACACACACACTGGCATACACACACACACACACACACTGTACACCACACACTCTCTTCAAACAAATAAGCTATCAATTTATTATACGATACTACCACTTTATTTTGCAAATTTTGTAGGGAGGAGAGAGCGAGCTAGACTGTGTGTGTTTGAGAGAGAGAGAGAGAGAGAGAGAGAGAGAGAGAGAGAGAGAGAGAGAGAGAGAGAGAGAGAGAGAGAGGTTTAGGTTATTCATGTAGGCCTACGCGGCAGCCTCTTTGTAAAGACATAATAGTGAAAAGCTATGGAATGTCTTTGTACACATACTAGAGAGAGAGAGAGAGAGAGAGAGAGAGAGAGAGAGAGAGAGAGTCGGAGAGAGAGAGAGAGAGAGAGAGAGAGAGAGAGAGAGAGAGAGAGAGAGAGAGAGAGAGAGAGAGAGAGAGAGACACACACACACACACAGAGACATTTAGGTCATTCACGTAGGTAAAGAGACATAATAGTGAAAAGCTATGGAAGGTCTTTTGAACACATTTAACAAAGTGTGACAGCTTCTAAAAGAAATTGTTTGTTGGGTTGTTGAAGAAAAGGGCAGGGACTTTAGTATGAATATGACTGAATCTATCAACATCTGCGTTGTCTGGGCACGTATATCAGGAGAGAGAGAGAGAGAGAGAGAGAGAGAGAGAGAGAGAGAGAGAGAGAGAGAGAGAGAGAGAGGAGAGAGAGAGAGAGAGAGAGAGCAGAGTAACAAAAGAGTGCTAGAGGTGGGCATAAACATGTGTGTGTGTGTGTATGTGGTGTGTGTGCGTGCATGTGTGCGTGAGCATACGCATATATGTGTGCATGTGCACACACACGTGTGTGTGTTTGTGTAGGCCTAAGTGAAAAGAGAATTCGGATAACTTGACGATAATTTCACGATCAACCGGTTTCGCAAAGCCGCATAAAAAGACGTACAAATGTGTTCAATAAAAACAAGGTAAAACAGCACCCAAACCAATTTCTGGCAAAGTTGTAGCTTAGACACCTCCCTCATGTTTACGACTCTCAATCTCGAAGTCTGGTTCTTTCAGTTTCATAATCCTAGGCTGATCCTAACCCTATCCCTTTTCTGAGAATGGCAGCATGATGCTTCTCAGGGAAAATTTCAAAAAAATTAAGCGAGTGTCTAAAGTACAACTTTGCTAAGATGATTTATGTCCGTTAAGCTGTGCGCATGTTGCTATGCATTAATTAAGCGAGTGTCTAAAGTACAACTTTGCTAAGATGATTTATGTCCGTTAAGCTGTGCGCATGTTGCTATTCATTTGTAGTCGCAATAGAGAAGTTAGGGTAAGCTGTGACTGAAATATGACACGCAGCAATCTTTCTTCTTCTTCTTCGATCGCTCACGAGTCAGTTTCCTGTAAATTATGAGCGCAGATGCGCCATGTTGCCCTTATGCGCCTAACCAAGAAAGAGTTAGGCCCAGCAAGTCCGACTTCGACTGGAGGAAATCTTTGTGAAAGTGCTTCTTGAAAAATAAAGGCAGGAGAGTGGACCCGCCTGGAAAGGCAGAAAGACAGTAGACGACAAAGGAAGTTACAAGCACAGATCATACTTCTTCTTCTTCTGTGGTGGTGGCCAGCTTCTTTTCATAGAAGTAAATGCACACACTTTAGGGGGTGACCAAAGAAAAAGAAGCAGAAGAGAGAGAAAAGAAAAGCAAAGAAGGTGGGGGAAATATTTATACAAAAGACCCCACCGGGGGGGAACTATTTACCAAAAAAAAGACCCAGTTCACGGTGTGTTGCATTGCATGGGGGGAACACGCAGCAACAGCGTTACCAAAAATAAGTCCTCTTTATTCTTCAACGTGCCTTACACCAGTTCGCTTTGCTGCACGGTGTGTTGCATTGCATGGCGCAGGTTTTCACACCAAGTGTAGATTTTTTTGACGTCTTGCGACCACGTACTCCAATTATCTTGCAAATATTTTCAGTGAATAGGTGATGTAGATGTGACCACCCTAGTCTTAGAAAATTTGCCTTTAGCCCACTTCTCTAGGGTATGGGAGATGAGCAACTTTCCCGGCCCCCTTTTCATCTAATAAATTTATATTTGTGCCCGGGTTCTGGCTCGTCAGATGGTTGTAAGAAATACAAGTGGTTGAATTGCTCTAAATGGCAGACAGAGAGAAGTAGGGTTTTACATGAAATTACAAGACTCCCACTCTCCCCCCCCCCCCCCCCTGAGTAGGATTATTTGACCTTGTATTTTATTTACTCCCAAAATCGCTGCATAAGATTATGCAACAATAATAATAAAGCAGCTCAATGCGCCAAAACAAAATACCAATGGAATCCGAAAGGATTCACAAGACTTTTGTCTTTCTATAAGGTTCGCCCCATGCCGGAAGGGTTACTAATTATCTTCATTGTCCGTACAAATGATTGGCCAGTCCGGGGGACTTAGCTGTGGTTGAGTTCCTCCCGCATTGCCAGTGTACAAAACAACCTGCTTGCCTACAAATTATGAAAATGCTAAAAAATTTGAAGCAGGGCAAGGGTTGAATTTTCTTCTTAAATTCTCAGTTCTGTAAAAGCAGGAGCACATTGGGCCCCAGGACATAATGTATGCAGTTGCGATATCAAACTCACAGGGCACCACACTTTTGTTACGTTTCAATGTTCAGATCTTGCGTTTTGATGAGTCTTATTCAATGTGCGATCAAAACTAGCAAACAGCATATTAAGGCCAATAAGATCAGATTTTGTTGTTGCTCTAGTGGCGTCTAAAAACTTTTTCTCATTTTCAGTGAATAGTCGACACGTCACAAGATGGTGTATCAATCACGATTACACAGACATTCTATTTTTGTGTGTATTTTCTGGGGTAAGTGTCTTAAGTTCTTTATGGGATGATGTTTGTCCTATTCTTGTATTTATACTGTGCACATTAAAAGGAGAGGGGGGGGGGAGGGGAGAAGGGGGGGGGTGTGTAGATAAGAAATAAAGAATATACATGCTTATTTTCATGCATTAATACATAAGAATAAAAGAAGAGACAACAAGATAAAGATAAACAAAAACCATTTTTATTGGTTTTCAGTTTTTTTAAAATGCCAGTGGTACCACATCTACTATATTTTACAGCAAACGCGTTGTAATTTGAATGCATTGGATAGACTGAAGGAGAGAGAGAGAGAGGGGGAGGGAGAGAGAGAGAGAGAGAGAGAGAGAGAGAGAGAGAGAGAGAGAGAGAGAGAGAGAGAGAGATCAGTGACACAGACAGACAGATTGAGAGAAAGACAAACACACAGATAAAGAAATCTATACAATGGAATACAGAAGAGACCAGACACACAGATATATAAAAAGACACTATAGAAACAGTTAAGAAGACAGATAGAACTGAAGTGAAATAATGACAGATACACAGAATGCAAACTGAACTGAACTCAATGTTATATATAACTCATTCAACACTGGCTGATTGCTTCCTTTCACAACTGTTCAACATGAGAGTACTCTATAGTGTACCCATGCAAACCAAACTAGTATAAAAGTATTCATCTGTGGTCCTTTAATTAATGTTTTTAAGGACGGCAATGAATAATAATGAGTCACTACCCCTCTGTTTGTCTTCTTTGTCATGCTTTCTTTGCAAAACGTCATTAATCAGTTAGTAATAAAACTTTTACTTTGGAACTTTAACAGATGTTAGCTTTTATTATTATAAATAATGCCACACATTTTCAAAACTGTACCGTTAAGCATTCTTTAAAAAATAATTTTTATGTAATGATGCAAACCTGCCTAGTGTTGAATGGTTGTGCGAGACATGTACGCTACACTACAGCATACTCTCATGTAGAGAGCAAAGGGTAAAAATCATAACTATCTTGATTACTTAAAAAAAACGGGACTTTCCTGGTATTGCAGTACCTCCAGGATTGTCCCACTATCTTTATAGTTATTAATGTCCCATATGTACTTGTTCCAGGCCGGAGGACGCTAAAGGAATTTTCATCATTATCATCATCTCGTGTAGAGAGATTTGAGGCATGAAAAAGAGACATGACTGGAGACCCAAAAAAAATGCATGATGGAGTATAACCTCTGCTTGAGTTAAATATTCTCCAGCTCGTAACACAATGCCCGTAGATTTGCCCAGATCAGCTGCCAACACTATTTTATACAAACACTGTTTTTATAAGATTTATAAAAAACAATTGTTGTATCAGAAATCCAAAACAAAAACTAAAATAATAACACACGCTGACATTTCGAAACGTAGCTCTTAGTAGTGGCAAAAACAATGATCTCTTTGCCAAGACTAAGAGCTACGTCTCAAAATGTCGGTGTGTGTTTTATTTTTGCCTTGGATTTTTGCTTTGGATTTCTTAAACAAATTTATTTTTTAATTCTAATGATATTTTGAAGTCAAGCAGCAATTTATTTTTTATCGCATTTCTGGTACCGTTTTTATACTGGTATCAAGATACAAAAGCATGATTTCATATTGCGAAGCAGCATCTCTCAGTGAACCACTGCCCGAATCTGTATCACATTGAATGACTTCAGTCTTCAGACATACCAACAGTATAACATGCATCCCCAGGAGACAGGAAATTGGGGAGAACTGGCATTCTTTATGATAAAACATCAACAAATAACAAGGTGATGGAAAAAAAAGTAACGGTGAGGCAGCAGTGAGTAGTTTTCCGGCACTCGATAGAATAATACGCCCTAGCCTGAGATTAACAAATGGATCGTAATGTGCTGGGCTTTCTGTTTCCAAAAGGACATGAAAAAATGTCAATTTTGTCCTAAAACAAAAACACGACCATACTCAATGCTATGTATTCTTTCAATCTTTGGTTTTACAGGAGAACTAAGAGTTAAGAAACAGAACTGTGACCCATGATTTTGTTGAATTATAAAATTAATTCTGCAGCTGAATCAACTGTTCTGATTGATAGGACATTGAAAAATATTACTGAACGCGAAGGATGTCTAAGTAGGACATGAGAACTGAAGGAATGAAGCCTGTGAAGATGGAAATGGTAAGAAGAGAGAGAGAGAGAGATAGAGAGAGAGAGAGAGAGAGAGAGAGAGAAGGAATGATCAGGGGCGAGTTTCACAAGGGCTAACGTTACGTAGCGTGAGCGCAAATCGGCAAAAACGGTACTAAGAAACACCTCTTTCGCCGACATTCGCCAAAAACGTTTTGTGGCTGTCATCGAGATAGCAAGCCACGAACTATCACGTGAATAGCATGGGGTGAATACATTTCTTGTTGTTGATTGGTCCATCAAAGTTTGGTTAAAATAATATAAAAATTTGACCAATCAGACAAGAGCTTGTAATATTCTTCCGCAAATGTTTTTAAAAGTGTTTCTTAGGGCCTGTTTGCCGTAAGCGTTATTCGCGCGGCGACCGTTATCTAGAGAAACTCGCCCCAGATGGGTAAAACAAAATTAAAACATGCTGTTTTACAAAACAGAGGAAGACAAACAAACAGCATAATCTGAAAGAGAGCGACCGTTATCTAGAGAAACTCGCCCCAGATGGGTAAAACAAAATTAAAACATGCTGTTTTACAAAACAGAGGAAGACAAACAAACAGCATAATCTGAAAGAGAGAGAGAGAGAGAGAGAGAGAGAGTACAAGCACATGTACTAAGGTAAAAATGGGCCACTAAAAAAAATGTCTGTACACATTTACGAATCCTTACAGTATGTACACAACTATAACACATGCCTTACAATATCGACACTCACACACATATATTGATACTTAGTTCTACAAGCTGGACAAAAGGATAGTTAAAAATTGCATGCTCCTGCAGAGCACACCTCACAGCTGACATCAATGATTGTAAAACTAAAAGTCAGCTAGTCAGATATCTATACCTATCTATATACACTTCATGAAATTCACCCTCTGAATGTCTGTGCACATTGCATTTGTCTGTTCCCCACAGGTCGCATTCCACAAGGGAAAATGGGGGAGAAAAGGGGTGGGGTGGGGGCGACGAAATGGCAGGTAGAGTGGAAATCTACAGTACAGGTGTGACATGGTCAGTGGGCAAAGCCAAGCCCGCAAAGCGTTAGTATCGTTTATAGAATTAAAAACATGCAACGTGCCCATCTGACTTGTTCTCTGTGCATGAGAGATACCTTTAAATAAGCCCCAATTTGGCTTGCTAGAAAGCACATTCCACCCCACCCCACCCCTACTGCATTTCAAAGCAGCTATGTTACAAGTGACTGGAAGCATCCAAAGACAATACAGATCATGACATCTTGATCTTCCTATAACTTATTCCATAAATTTGCGGTTGTTTAAAAGTCAATGCTTCCACATTCATCCGACAGATCTTTAAAAGTCAGCACTGATGTTCCTAGACGTCAGAATCTGACCAGTAAGACACAGAAGAACCCAGTGTTCAAAGGTACAAGCGTGTTCACTTTTCCACCAGTTTCTTGAAACGTTTCCTGATGGCAACAACGAAGGAGCGAAGGTTGTTGGTACTGTTCAGCTTTTCCACAAGATTGTCCAGATCTGGAACTGACGGTTCACACCCTGAAACTGAATAAAACAAATGAAAATACTGTTGTGTCAAAAGAACAATGATGGCACTAGAAAAGCTTTTGAAGATTAACAAATGCACAGCTTAAGGCATGCATTTCAAAACTTAAGTTAAGCATGTATATGAGTGCAAGCGTGAATGTATCATTGTATGCGAGTGCATGTGCATGTAGAAAGGTGCATGCATGCAAAAGTATGTTGTATTCTGCTGTTCTGGCATATTAATAATCAATTATTTCAATTTGTTATATTCTGTTGTGCAGGACTGATTTCATATTCAAGTGCGCTTGTATGTGCACATAAAGAGGTGCATGCATGTGAAGTGGTGTTGTATTCTGTTGTGCAATCCAGATTACAACGCCAAAAAAATGTAAATTTTTTGTTTTGTTTTATTTGCAAAAATTATCATTTTTCGAACTCTTTTATTCTTCCACTTTGAATTAATTATTTTGTACATTGTCTGCCTTGTTATTTTCACCACAGTTGATTAAACTCACAAATCAATTTTAGTAGTCTCTGTTGCACTGTACACAGGGGTGCGAGTGTAAGGAAGTCCACAAACCTGAAACCCCCCAAAACCTGAAATGAAAAATCCTGAAGACCAAAGCTTGAACTGAACTTCCGAAACCTCAAAGACCTCAAACAGCAAAACATTTGTCCAGCAGGGGTGGTACGTGTGGGCTTTTAGAACACACATCACAACTTGCCAAGCTTTGTAGCTTACAACAGTGCTTTCCATACTTGCAAGCTTTGCAACAAAGCTACGTCAACCGAGCTTGGGAAATTTGGAAGTCTCTGTTGTAAGCTCCAAAGCTTGTCAAGTTGTGACAATTTTCAAGCTTATCATTTATGTCCACAATCTGCAGTTTGCCCAAGTCTCTTATCCCAGAGTTTGTTTTATATAGATGTTCATTCCAATATGCTCCTAAAACTGGAAGCCACATTTTTGAACACTCCAAAAACCAGAAACCACATATCTGCACACTCCAAAAACCAGAAGCCATATTTTTGTGCACTCCAAAGCCTGGAAGTTAGATGTACGCCAGAAAAAAAAAGCAGGCCTACGTATGCCTTAGCGACCACGTTGGCAACCTCAACAATTTTCATATTTGTAAAATGTTAAAAAAAAATTTGTGGGTCGCAACTTTTGTTATTCCTGTGAACCCTGTAGTTTGTTATGCTTTAATTCTTGAATGAAACATTGAAGCTAATATACGAAAACGACGAAAACAGAAAGTGTGCAGGGTCACTCACTGAGTGTATTTTCCATTGTCTGGCACTTGCAGGAAGAAGAAGACAAAATGGGCAGTCAGGGTCCTTATCGTGGTCTATGTTTTCAGTGAAGATTTATCCATCTGCATTCACTGAGTTCCAACTTATGGAGTTACCGATGTTTCAACTTGCAGCATTTAGGCCTACGTGTGCACAATTCGTAAAGATCGACACGATCGCGACTGTTTCAGTTCAAACCATAAACTGCTCAGTGATGACACATGTTTAAAAGTGGTGACTTTAGTGGTCAGATCGTGATATCGCTGATTAAATTCTTCAATTTCGGCATGAGAACGGTTCGTTTTTACCGAGATTGACCTAACAACAGTGGTACCCCAGCTGTGCGTCGGCTCGAACTGACCAGAATGTGTTGCATCGGTCGTAAAATCAACAAGATTTACGGTCGTAAAACGCGTTAGAGGGGGAGTCGTAAATGAGGAGGCAAGTTTAGAAGAAAAACGATCCGTCATTCATATTTCAGTCGTAAAAGAACGTAAATCAGAGGGCCGTTCGTGAGGGGGTCGACTGTACTTTAATTGAATAACGGAACAGGGTCACTCACTGATGTATTTTCCATTGTCCACTTGCAGGAAGAAGAAGAAAGGGCAGTCAGGGTCCTTGTGGTCTATGTTTGTGAAGACCATCTGCAAGCGGTTACCTGGCAGCAAAATTGTAAAAGTAGTTACCATATTTTACGGACTATAAGGCGATACTTTTCCCCCAGACTAAGACCCCTGCGCCTTATAATATGACTGATAATATAGTAAGAAAACAGAGTAACAAAACCTGAATTTTGTGTTAAATTTGGTGGGTGCGTCTTATAATCAGGTGTGCCGTATAGTCCGTAAAATACGGTAACATTAGAAAGAAAGCAAGATAAATGATGATGATGATTGTGTGTATGTGTATGTGTGTGTGTGTGTCTGCGCGTGCATTTGTGCACACATGTGTTTAGATGCAAACATTAAATTATCATACCACAGAAATACATTTATGTGAGTACAAAGAAAATAATCCGTGACTTCAGGCTGGATTAAGGATCGTTGATCGCTGAGACAATCTCCTGTCATAGGTGTACAGATGTGTTATGCTGACGTTATGCGCCTAACTAAGAAATGGTTAGGCCCAGCATGTCCCTCTTCGGCTGGAGGAATAACTTAAAAAAGCATTCTTGGTGCATGTGCAGAATTTACATTTTACACACACAAAATGGTAGCTAGATAAATGATAGCTGAAAAAAGTGTATCCAGTTACTGGAAGCAGCTATTCATTAATCACTTTGGCTTTAAGTTGTACGCTTACAAAGTCTTTTCTTATGAATACCAATCCTTTTTATTTCATTAATAAAAAAAAGTTCATTTGCAAATTTTTTTTATGTCATCACGATCATGGAGATTATATCAACCG
>CM065686.1:43673226-43720726 GCA_017654935.2 Phymorhynchus buccinoides
ATACAGGTAACAATACGAGTCAATTAAAATGGTAAGGGAGTGGTACTTACTTATATACTCAACAGTACTCTAATAAAAAGCTGGTTTTAGATCATCCATCTTACTTACCGTATTTTTCGGACTATAAGGCGCACCTTTGTATAAGGCGCACCCCCCAAATATTACCCAAATTTCAGACTTTGTTAGTATATCATGTTCTTACTATTTCATCAGTCACATTATAAGGCGCAGGGGTCTGAGTCTTGGAAAAAAGAATCGCCTTATAGTATACTATAGTCCGAAAAATACGGTAACATTAGATCAAATATTAGTACTAAATTACCTTTCATCTCATCTTCAGTAGTCTGCCCTGGAACCAGGATTTCATGAACGATACTTTGTTTCCCTTCACTGGTCCACTGGTCGATCTTGGACTGGGTCATGGCGAGCATAGCTTTCACCTTGGGTAGCTCTTCCGATATGTCCATGGCTTCCAGCATTGCAGTACTTTGCTGAAACTGAGAAAGAAAACTTACACATGTAATTCATCTAACAGTAATTTACTAAAGGTCAGTAAAAGTCACTAAGCACTGGAACCACCTTTTCAGTCCAAGTAAAACATGCATCTGATCTAACCTTCACCACTTTAAGACTTTTTTTTACCCAAGACTTATTTGAAAATGCAAATTATGTATAAATGACTGGTAAAACAAATGCTTTAAAAAAAACACCGCCACCACCACCAACAAAAAGTTGAAAAACCATGCCATACCTGTGTCAACTTAAAACGACAGCATACAAGAAAAGTATTTATAATACATTTAATCTGTTGTTCTATAGCAACCTCACCTGACCGGGGTTCTCTGGACTATTAATTGACACCATTCCAGAGATTCTTAACTCTTTCATTTCTACCAGCAGCTTTGGTTGCTCTATAGCAGCTATTCTGAGAGCCTGGCTTTATAGAGCTGCTGTCTCTCAATTCCTGGATTTCCAGAGAGAGTGAAAGTGTGAAAAGGGGTGTTTATGTTATTGTGTATCTAAGGTGTATTGCCGTGGGATATTTACTGATCTGGCTTATTAACTTTGGAAAACCTCTTTTGGCAATTAAGTGTGATAATTGACAGAGAAAACAGAGGGGTGGGACAGCGCTGAGAGAAAAGTCGTTATTCGAGTAAAGTTGCTCACAGAAACCAGAGAGCTACAAGAAGACTGAGTTGAAAAAGTTGCTCGTAGGAATGAGGGGGACAAAAAGATGGTATATTTACAGAAATCAAAGAGTTTCTAAATCACCAGCGTATCAGAGTGTCACACCTGTGGCCTTGTCAAAACGTAAAATTTCATCCCATCAAGAAAAATATATAACATCAACTGATCAAGCATTGTACATGTAACCAACATGGCTGAAGCAACAACATGTTTTCTTCTTCTGCATTTCCATATGGCCATAATGGGTAAGATATGGGTAAGGTATGTATGCGTTTCAGTTTTCACTGGTCTCCCCACTGCGTACAGCCGACACATTCCGATTTCGGAGGAGCTCAGAGTCAAAGGAGAAAATTATTTGGAAGATGTTTTTTAAAAAAGGCAGGAGAATGGGCCAATAAGTCAGAAAGATAGTAGATGACAGAAAGCAAAGGAAAAAGGCAGAATCAAAGAGAGTAACAGATTAGAGGAAGTTACAAGCACAGAACTTCCAGAAGGTGAGGAAACTATTTGCATGAAAGACCCCCCAGAATACCCACGGGGAGAGACTCATGGAGGAGGCGGGGTTGTCCAGCTCCCTGTCTTTTTCTCTTTCACACACACACACAGTGACACACACACACCACTATCCTTTTTTATTCAGTGATTCACCCACTTCTTATTTTTGCTCTGAAACTCAACTGCAAGCATTGCCATTGATGAGAATGTAGTTATGTAGTGTGTGTGTGTGTGTGTGTGTGTGTGTGTGTGTGTGTGTGTGTGTGTGTGTGTGTGTGTGTGTGTGTGTGTGTGTGTGTGTGTGTGTGTGTGTGTGTGTGTGTGTGTGTGTGTGTGTGTGTGTGTGTGTGTGTGTGAGAGAGAGAGAGAAAAAGACAAAAGAGTTGGAGGGGGCAAAAATAGATAATACCATGTTGTACAGCATGGTATTAATTACTACTAAGTATTAGTATTATCTATTTCTGCTCCCTCCAAGTGTCCAACTCTTTTGTCTCCGTATCCTTTTTCCTTCACCAAACATTTGCCTGCGATATGAAATTTTATTGAGGTTCACCGCTACACAAATCTTACTGTCTGACAGTTTCATCCGACCAAGCCCTGTCAAATTTGTGTTGGCATCCTTTATCGTTCTCCTCTTTCTTCACATCTATCATGAATATTAATTTATTGTGTGACAATGACATAGACACTTTCTCTCAACAGCTTTGAAAACATCCAAATACTCCTTCGAAATGACACGGAGGAAGTAGCCGAACACACGAAAAAGACGCATTTGTTGTAACTAGCCAACCACAGAAAGGCTTACGAAATTCAGACAAGGGAGTGTACTTGTGCTAAAAATTTATTTCGTCTACACTGTGTGCTCAATGAAGAAAGTCTACCGAACTCATCAATCTGTACGGTCTTCTCTGTGTGTGTGTATTTTTTAATATTTAGTTGAAAAGAAAAAGTGCTTTTACGCATAGGGGAAACACTGTGGCGTAGTTGGTTAGAGTCGCCACTTGTAACCCAACGGGTTTGTGAGTGCGCTGGTTCGAACTCAGCTCCTTTCGCGGTGTTGTGTCCTTGGGAACAATACTTTACTCCTAGTCCTATTCCCTGGTCCTTTGGATGAGACCTTGTGTGAACGCACGCACAATATCTTGCGCACACGTTAAAGCCCATTCCAGTCATTCTACTATTCGGTAGGAGTAGGCCGGGTTGTGCCGGTCGAATGGTTTACACAAACCCACAAAGCATGCATCCTGTACGTCAATAGCAGTCTAAACAAAGACTTGGTGCGCAGGGCACGATAAGCATCCCCAATCGGAAAGAACTCTTACATCCCTATGCCAATTGCCACTATCATACGTGTGTGTGTATCATTGTATGTGTGACTGCACTATGTTTGTGAATGTGAGCACTGTGACTGTCTATTTCCCCTGCTGGCTGCTGTATTATTATTTGTACATTGCATACACATGTCTATTGTCTAGTAATACAGTAATTTTGATATGTTTTATTAGCATAATTGTGTGTGATATTGATATTTTCATTGACAGTGGTTACCAAGTTTGAACTGAAGTTACACTATCTATCATCATCACTACCATAATTCATTGATAAATCATGTCACAACTGAGTCAACAAGTGCTGCAGTCTACACTCTACAGTCAGTGCGTGTCAATCAAAATTGGGAGTGACAGTGTAATGACTATGCGAGTCAGCAGGTTACTTTCTCTTACGTCATCCGTCTGATCATGAGCTTAAATCGTTCTACTTACCCATATATTGTAAATAAATATGTTGTCCAAAGGTTCGTTTCACTTTCAGAAGTTAAATCTAACCGCGAACTCTGGGAAAGGGTTATCCGTTTCCGACTTGATATTGACCAATGAAATCGCTCTGCTTTAAATAGAAACACATTCAATGATGACGCGTACACAAAGTGTGTGTTTACGCCATTTTCTCTTCCTGGCGAAAGTTGCATCGCAGTAGACCAAAGAATTTGAGAACAAATTTTAGCTACTTTCTGTTGCTGTAGGCCTACTCGCTGAATACACGTCTAGCACTCTGATCAATGGAGGAACAAGAAATATTGACGACGCTCAAGATCCTCATCATAGGAGAAAGTGGCGTTGGAAAATCCAGGTAGACTAACTTTTCTTTTGTTCTGTTCAGTGTTCTCTGTTCTGTGTTCTGTGTAGTTCAGCCAGCTGATGGGTTGTGGAACTGGAAGATTCAAGATGTTACAGTTGTACAAAACTTTAGGGCAGGGAGGAAGAGGTGTGGGTGGGGTAACTGTCTTAAGCGAAACGTGGGAATTATACTTGATTTGATTTGATTGATTTAATTTAAAGTCTGTTCACACAATGATGACAATGGTGATATTAGACTGGGGGAGGGGGGGGGAGGGAGAAAAAAAAAGTGTGTGCACGCGCGCGCGCGTGTGTGTGTGTGTGTGTGTATGTGAATATGAGTGCATGTGCAACAAATCCCTAACAAATTAATAACAACAAATAAATAAAAAAGTGAAAAAGAAAACAAAATGAAAGCCTTTAATGCCTCAAAATGTAAAGTTTTATCTGGGTAACAATAACACTTGTAATAATTATACTATGATTAAAGATGGTACCAACTATGTTATATCAGGTCAAGTCAGGTATTTGGACGACCAGGCCTTGCAGCCTCTCAATGCGTCCTTTTGGTTAGTGTTTGGCAATTGCTGTGGCGGTTTTTAGCATCCATATTGATGCACTAATCATGGATGTACTTTAAGTTTAACAGGGCAATTTTTGGATCACTGTCTAGGAGTGCAAAGTGCACAGAAGAAAAGGATCTTGGTGTAATTTTTGAAGAAAATTTTAAATTTGATAACCATTATATAATCATTATATTATATAATCATTATGCTGTTAAGAAATCAAATAAAATGCTTGGTATTATTAACTCATTCCATGCTGGCCAGTTGCTTCCCTTTGCAAGCGTTCTGTACTGGCCGATTTGCATAGGTTGCAAAAAAAATATTTTCTAAATAATGGTAACAGATACAAACGTGACATTTAGGCAATATGTACATAATATACAGTACTAACACCTGCAACAGTTTCAAAGCATCCACTTGATTAGTTTTGATTTGTGATATTTTAAAATAAATGCATGTTTTGTCAAGCCAGGCACACTCATAATAGCGAAAATATAATTTTAAGGTCCCAAAATAACCGGCAGCCAGCCAATCAGTGTCAGAGGCATGAATGAAACGTAGTAGTAGCCCTCTGAGCCACTTCGAAGCACGCATGACTGTTAACCTATTAACTATGAATTTTTAAAGTTCACATGCGATATCCCGTTACCTTAGTAACGAGGCGTTGTGCGCATGCCCTGCGACGAGAGCGCAGGTTAGTATAGAAAGAGTTAAAATAACTTTTTCATACTTAGATCAGGATACTTTCCTGCATTTATACAAAGGTTTAGTTAGACCGCATATAGAATATCATGGTAATGTTATTTGGTATCCCAAATTAAGACAATCAACATTAATAGAGAAGGTGCAAAGAAGGGCAACTAAATTAATGGATGGATATAATAACTATTCGTATAGAGAGAGAATGGAACGCCTGAATCTTCCAAGTTTGAAAGCAAGAAGAATAAGAGGTGATCTAATACAAAGTTATAAAATATTTAATAATATTGATGATTTAAATGCAACAGAATTTTTCAAACTAACAAATTATGACAGAACAAGAAATAGCACAGATAAAATATTTGCACTGATTGAATATTGTAAAACTAACACAAGAAAATATTCTTTTACTATTAACACTGTAACAGAGTTGCACCTTTATGGAATCACCTAACATTATATAATAAGAACTAACATTAAGAGAGCACCTAATACTAACAGCTTTAAAAATGAGCTCGACCAATTAAAATCTTATAAAGACATAATGTATGAATACAATGATTAATTCAACGCAAAAACCTGAGTGCATGATATACCTTGAGTATGTAAAAATAAAAATAAAAACACAAAGATGAAAGCCTAATGCCTAATGGCTATATTTTTTCGTCCCTATTTCTAATCTAATCTAATCTAATTAACCCAAAACTACACCTCTGTCCTTGTATATTATATTCCCTTCTTCTTTCTCAATCCAACCACCATCATCAAGTTGATGGTTTTGTTGGCATAGAACGTGTGGACTTCGGTCAGGCAGAAACTGTCGGTAAAAACATTGCCGCCCAGATGATCAGCGTTTAATATGGAAGCAAATGTAGGGTTGGAGGGTTTAGATTGGGGGGGGGGGGGGAAAAGGGACGGGGGGTGAGGAGGGGGGGGGTGTGAGGTGAGGAGGGGGGGGTGTCACTGCCTCAGGGGTTAGGGAGTTCCAATCTCCGATGGTCTGGGGAAAGGAGAACTTTCTATAACTTGTCTTGCAGGAGGGAAGGAGGTTAGTGAACTCGTGTGACTGTCTTGTTTGACGTGTTGGCGGGTTGAGAGACGGGCTGTAGGGGGTGTTGATGGGAATGTCCCCCCGGTGATATTTGAAGAAGGTGGACAGTCTAGATGCCCGCCTCCTGTCGGCGAGTGGAGTCCAGTGCAGCTGGGTGTACATGTCTTCCACTAGGTATTCCAAAGGGGTTTTCAATAATACATGCTACACATTGTCTGTTGCTACAGTTTGATAGATCTTTTGATCCTGATTAATGTGATACCAAAAACAAGTCTGTGTGGTAAAAAAAAAAAAAGTTATGACGTTTTATGTGATTTTTGGACTTAGAAAATTTTTCGGCAACATTTTTGTGCCATTTTCACTCGCACACAGCAAAAAAACATAAAGTCACAGAGATCTCAAAGTTTTGGTTTTTAATCTTTATATACTGGTAATCAAACACACAAAATTTGTTGACATCAAATGCTTTACAAAAAAAGTTGTAAATCTCCAAACTCAGTCAAAAATTAAGTTATTTCCACAGATTCTTGGAACAAAATCGCACAATGGGGGTATTTCAAAGGTCTGGTACACAGTTGTTTTCAGTACCATAACTACAAAATCTTGATTACAACTTTATAGTGATAAAGAGATTATGCTCAATTTTTTTCAGAACTCTGTTTGTGATAGTTACATCATACTGGTCCAATGAAAATGGTACATCATCGAATTTGAGCGCCTGGCCAAAAAGGATCAATTTTGAAGGTTTTTCAAATTGCTATAACTTTTTCATTTTTAATGCTACTGAGTTGCCCTTTATACCAAATTGTCAAGTTTTTAATGTCCTCTACTCTGAAAACAAGTAAAAGTGCTAAATTTACAAAACATTTAAAAATTTTATGCTTTTTTTAACAAAAATATTCAAATTTGTAATTTTTTCACATTTTCAACTTTTTTTTTTTTTTTCCTGAATGAAAATTATGAATAAAAACTCATACCAAATTGTACTTCTGTCTTTTGTGGTTTTATTGGTGTGCTTTTTATTCTTGTGTATGATGTGTTATTATTTTTAAATATTTGTTGAAAATACCAACCGTATTGGAGATTTTGGCCACCGCCAGAGCCTTCAGACTAAGGCCGTCGGCACCCCCCGGCACTTCATGGCTTTGGATGAGCGTGCCCCTTTACTCAATATTAACTAAAATGGTTCTATCTAAAAGAAAATTGAATGCTCTTTAAAACCATGTACTTTTTGAAAGGGTGGGGCAATGTTAAGCTGGTTAAAATTTAGTTCAAACTGTTCAAAATAAAATGTCTTATCGAAAATAACATTTTTGCATAAAAGTTACACCGATCGAAAGCTTGGGGTTTCCTCTTCCCGTGACAACATGTTCTATTTTTATCCGACCAATGGGCATGCTCAAACAATTGCCAAAAAGGCGTGCAGCGCGTGACGTCAAGTGATCATTCACTAGCTGGCGGACAACAATACAACAAGGAACAAAAAACAAATATTTTTGCATGATGCACATAGACTTGATTGAGTTATGCCGTAATGCATTATTCAAAATGACAACGTCAAATTCTTTGGCAAGCAATGCTTTGACAGGTGAGTTTCCCTCAGTCCTGAGAGGTTCCTGGCACATTCAGGTGGAAACCCGGAAGCAGGAATCAGATCTTGGAACCATTTCGCCACCTGCAACATAATAAAACAGAATATATGCGTCAGTTCTTTGATTTAACTTTTATTTTCCGAAATGAATACTTCCATATATTTTCATCTTTAGCAACTAAGCAAGACACCACAAGTGCTTTGCGTTAAGATTCTGTTGTGAAGTCCTTACATGAATTTAAACTTGAGGGAAAAAAAAACCTTCAATCCACAGTCCAATTTTTTTTCCCCACCTGAAATATAATTTTCCCATCTTTTTTTTCAAAGACAAAGTAAAATGAAGCTAATATTTAAATAATCTGAAACGAATCTCCAAAATTTATTTGAAAACTCCTAATTGGCCCACTCCCAGTACGGTGATTATGAATCACATCAGGTGGTAGTTGACCTCCTGTCAGTCGTTGACGACCATGGATGTTGGGCCCTAGGTCAGGCAATGCAATAGAACATTGTATTAATTTAGTCGCACACACAGAACGAGAGAAAGGTTATGTGCGTATGTGCATGCATATTTGCATGTGTGTGAGCTATTAATAAAATTATTATAATTATATTATGTCTTTGTTGAACTTCGTTTTTAAAATTTTAAGCGCATATATAAAATTTAGTCTCTCTCTCCCCTTAGTGTGTGTGTGTGTGCACGCGAGAGAGAGAGCAGGCATGGGAATTGTCAGAGACAAAAAAAATCTGAAAAGCCCCCCCCCCTCCCCCCCATTTTTACAGCATTAAAATATAATATAAAAAATTGAAGTATTTAGTAACTTAAAGTTTGCCTTTAAAAAAAAATTCGCGGACAATTCCCATGCCTGCAGAGAGAGAGAGAGAGAGAGAGTTTTAGGAAGTCAGTTGCCTGAAACTGCATCAAATTGTCTTAATTCAGGTACATCCACATGCACTGTGTGTTGTTGGGTCTTTAATTGTATGTTTATTATTGGGTTGCTAGGTGCTTGAGTTAAGTTCCTTGTAGTGTGTGTGTGTGTGTGTGTGTGTGTAAAATAAAGCGTGCAGAAATCAAAATCTCATGTTTGTGAATGAGAAACAGCAGACCTTTATCAATCATTCAATGTATTGTTAGTGTGTGTGCATTCTCCAGTATCTGTTCATTGTTAATGAAACACAATATTGAGAACAATTGACTGTTTTTTGTAGTTTTGCTTAGCATTAACTAGTTTCGATTTTGTTGGTAGCCGTAGGTCTAGGCCAAGACAACGTTTACTTAGGCCTAGCATGATATTCCTCTCTATCTCAGAATCTGGGTTGAACTTGAAGTTGAAGATGCTTCACTTTACTGACTAAAGGTTTTCAATTCAGAAACAAACAGTTGAATCTTTTGCAAAATACATGCAGAAGTCTAGAAGCGCAATAATTTTAACCAAAACAATTACTGATTTGAATAAGTATTGGGCAAAAAACGAGGAAATATAATTCTGAGCCTAGGCCTAGGCCGATCGAAAAACAGAATCGAATATTGCCACGGGAAGTCACTCAGTCTAACTAGTCAGACAGACCATTTTTTCAACATCACGTGATCTCACATTTTGATCGATTTCTTTAAAATCTTTCAATTTTATTCCTAATTACATCTTTAAGCGTTAATAATAGGCTTTTTCCAAAACATCTATAATGGTTATGATCGGTTTACATGATGAGAAAAAATTAGCTCGGCTTCGATAGTACTCGACTGCTCGCCGTGTCAAAGATTTGATTTCTAGCTCAAGAACGATGTCATGTTTTACGGAAATACAAAACTTTACAACATCATATATGCATAAAAAATGCACGAATATAATCTTAAACAGCAATACTCACCTAGCATGGAATCAATATCGTAGATAATTTAAAGATGGGCAATATTTTCGCGATGAAACTGAACCTGTGTTAGCGTTGTCGTGCGTGCGCCATTTTTGTCGGCCAGTTGTAAATGGCTGAATGAGGTCACGCGCTTCGCGGAGTTTGGGCTCGTGGTTGAGCCTGCCCATTGGTCGGATACAAATAGAACATGTCGTCACGGGAAGAGAAAACCTCAAGCTTTCGATCGGTGTAACTTTCACGCAAAAATTTTGTCATTTTCGATCAGAAATTTTACTTTGAAAAGTTTGAACTAAATTTTAACCAGCTTAACATTACCCCACCCTTTCAAAAAGTACATGGTTTTAAAGAGCATTCAATTTCCTTTTAGATAGAACCACTTTAGTTAATATTGAGTAAATGGGCAGGCTCATCCAAAGCCATGAAGTGCCGGGGGGTGCCGACGGCCTTAGTCAGAAGGCTTGTCGGCGGCCAAAAACTCCAATACGGTTGGTATTTTCAACAAATGTTTTAAAATAATAACACATCATACACAAGAATAAAAAGCACACCAATAGAACCACAAAAGACAGAAGTACAATTTGGTATGAGTTTTTATTCATAATTTTCATTCAGGAAGGAAAAAATGAAAGTTGAAAACAAGCAAAAATCGGGATTCTGGGCAGTTTGTCACAGCTGCAAGGCAGGGCTTTGGAATACCTACTTCCACGCTGGATGTCTGGCGATGCCTGTTCACCACCCAACGGGCAGCCCGTCCCTGCACCTTCTCCACTCTGCCGACATCTTTCGCGGTGTAGGGGTCCCATACCGGCGAGGCATATTCTATGGTGGGCCTGACCAGCGACTTGTATGCCTTCTCCTTGATGTTGACTGACCCCACTTTTAGGTTGCGCCGTAGGAAGCCAAGGGTCTTACTGGCTTTGCTGGTCACATTTGATATGTGGGTGTCCCATGTAAGGTCCTGTGAGATGGTATCACCCAGATACTTGGTCTCATCTACCCGTTTCAAGTCCTGCCCATGGAGTTGGTAGTTTTTGATCAGGGGATTTCTTTTTCTGTTCACATGGAGGCTCTCAAGTCTCACATTTGTCCGGGTGGAAGGACATCATCCATTTGTTCTCCCAGGATGCCAACGCGTTGAGGTCCAGTTTGAGATCCTTATGGTCTTCAGGAGAGTTCACTGGTCGGTGACAGAGGGTATCGTCTGCAAAGAGACGAGAAGTTGAAGAGAGCTGCCTTGGAAGATCGTTGATGAAGAACAGGAAAAGGGCCGGCCCAAGCACAGAACCTTGGGGGACTCTTGATTCCACAGGGATAGCTTCAGACGTGGCTCCTTCCACAACAACTCTCTGTTGTCTGCCTGCCAGGAAGCTCTCAATCCAAGCTCTCAATATTAGAGTATTGCAATCCCGTATGGTGTCCACATTTGAGAAAACACATTATATGCTAGAGGGAGTTCAGAGGAGGTTTACCAAAAAGATTGTTGGTACAAATGATATGACCTATGTGGAAAGGCTTATTTATCTACAGATACCTAGCCTAGAGTATAGAAGGCTCAGGGGTGATATGATTGAAGTTTATAAGATATGTCACCATTTATACGATTACTCTACTACTAACACTTAGTAACAGCCTACTAACTCTTTGTGAGGGTGATAGAACCCGTGGCCATTCTTTCAAACTATGCAAAAAAGATACTAACACCAGACTTGCACAAAACTTCTTTTTACTAGCAGTAATAAATGCATGGAATAACCTTCCTGATGAAGCAGTTATTGAGTTAACCCCTTCGCTGCTGCCTACTACTTGCGCAGGCGCTGCCGGTTTGCTGCACAAATTTTGAACGCGGCAATATCGCTACTTAGCGGCGACATATATATATACGTTGGTGGCAAGTACTGAAGCGCTATAGAGCACGTATATATGTCGTCTGTGCACACTGAAGAGGTTGATGCGAAGTCATTAAATTCGTTAAAAAATATAGACAAGTTTTTCCAAAACAAAATGTATTCAGTTAATATTTAGATTTAAATGAATAAAACACAGATCTATGCCTTAGTAGTCATCAGTGAATGAAGCCTAACCTAACAAAAATCAAAAACATATTTAGAGGGCAAAAGGCTAAAACAAAATAGCCTATACTATGATAGTGCCATTTATGCAATGCTACGCTATATACTTTGCATGATCTGGACAAAGAGAACATTTCTTCTGTAGATTCTTCTGTAGTGCTGTGTAATGTGTAGTGGTGAGCAACCTCTTTATTATAGATTTTGTACACACTTTGGGGGGTGACCACAGAAAAAGAAGCAAGAGAGAGAGAGAAGTGAATAATAATAATAATATTAAATAATAGTGAAGATTTGTTTTAATTTCGACCAAATGACAACTTTTTCATTGCCACTGGGTTTAACATGCTAAGTGCATGGGCACACGGGACCTCGGTTTATCGTCTCATACGGAAGACAGTGGTTCAGACTGTAACTAGTGTAAGGCCTCGCGGTCCTTGTATGCTCTATGATAGTCAATCATTCTTCTTGTATCTTGATTTTTTTATTTGAGCATTTGTATGGGTGGTTTGCAATACATTTTCCTAATCCTATGCTACAAATAAAGAAATAGGATTAGGAATGGCCAATATATTAATCAAATTCCTTATACATTTTTTTCATAAGTGGTTCTTTATCCAGAAGATTTTTAAACATAGTACTGTAGTACAAGTTTGGTTGTGCAAACTTAATGTTAGATGGTAAACAATTCCAGAATTGAACAACTCTGTTAAAAAATGAAATTTTTTGAATGTTAGTCTTAGAATGCTTTTGAAAAAAATTCCCATCACTATTCCTAGTTTTATCTACTAAACTTAACAAAAGAAATTCTTGTAATGTCCTCTATGCTTTTGAAAAAAATTCCCATCACTGTTCCTAGTTTTATCTACTGAACTTAACAATTTTTTTTATTGTAATGTCTTCTATGTGGTTACATTTTTTATAAATTTGAATGAGATCACCTCTCACCCTTCTCCCCTTTAGTGAAGGCAGTTTCAGAAAGTTAAGTCTTTCTTCGTAAGTCTTATTTTTTGCATGCTTTTTACTAATTTAGTGGCTCTTTGGACTTTTTCCAAGGAAATGCTTTGTCTTTTAAGAACTGGAAACCATAATACATTACAATATTTAAGATACATGTGGTCTGACTAATATACAACTTCACAAAGACTTCTTTATTCAAATAATCAAAAGACCTTTTTATTACTATTATATATATCTTATTAGTCCTAAGATTTGATTTGCCTTTTTAATAACATTGCTTAATTTTGTTCATCAAAACTTAATGCAGCATCAAAAGTTATATACCCAAATCTTTTTCTTGTTCACTTAACACTTTCTTCAATTTTATCAGTACTCCCTGTCATTAGCCTGATTAGGTTTTGTCATGAGAGAATACACACATCACGCCATCACTACATATTTGCTTGGGTTCAACCTATGGCTGGTACCCACGTGTCGTCATATCCGGCCACAAGGAGCGCCATATTATGGGAGACCGCCATCTTAGTCCTTACCTTTTTTTGAAAAATGCCAGATCGATGCTGCATATTTGGCTGTTCCAATTCGAAACTTATCTAAACTGTATTTATAACATCTGGATGTTTTCTTTACACATTTAGATAACATTTTCACTTTGTTTACACACAAATAAGGACTAAGATGGCGACACTTCCGTTGGAATGGTCGAGATGCGCACGCAGGTGGGTTGGAGCCATAGGAAAAAATCAGGTGTAGCAAACAAAATACAAACCTTGTTCCGGGCTGGGAAGGGGAACATTACAGGGTGCCGCCAACAGCTACTAATGATTAAAACTAATAAAAGGTATAGGGTTCGAATCCCATTTTGGTTTGCAGTGTTGTGCACACTTTGCATCTGTTTTCTCACTCCACCAAAGTGTAAATCACTAAATGGGTTCCTAAGGCCAAAAGAAAAAGAAGTTTGTTTCCGGTTTCCCGACCGACCCTATTTTTTTGCTACCGACCCTAAACTTTTTTTGGATGAATAAAGAAAGAAAAAAAAAAAAGTAATTTGAGCAGACGATGCAAGGGAAGCAACCAATGCACTCGGTGCAGTCAAGGACCGTTACTCGCGCTGACTTTTGTGACCCTACATCCGCCGACAAAATGGCGGGCACTAGACAAGCGATTACAGTTTCAGTACCAATGTGATAAATATATTCACACACATAGACTGAACACAAATGTAAAAAAAAAAAAAAAGCCTACCTACCTACCCTATTTTTTAAACTGATGAAACCCCCCAAACAGACATATTTTTGGGGGGGCCTAAGGTTTGTTGGGCAACAAACTGGATGAGTCCTAATCAGTTTATTACTTCAATGACAGTGTCTGCGTTTCAAAATGCAGTGCTGTCAGAATGTCATGTTGAATTTGAAATTTAACACTGGCAGACTTTGTCCTATTGATTTCTGCAAGAACCAGGACATTTTCTCCTTTTGATTACCTCGTTTCAGAACAGTTTGTCTTATCACTTTTTCATTCTAGGTGCATCACTGAAAACGTCTTACATTTTTACATGTTTACATACTTGCTTGCATTCACAACTCGAGTCAAATGCTTTTTCTTTCTTTCTTTTTCAGTCTACTTCTGCGGTTCACAGATGATACATTTGATCCAGAACAAGCTGCAACGATCGGTATGTTGATGAGATTTTGGTAATTTTTAGTTGTAAACTTGTTGTATTTGCAGTATTTGTCTCAGTGCAGAAAAAAACACCATAGCTTGTGTGAATTGCTTTCAACAGATTCTTTCTATCTTTCTTTTGGATATTTTGTTTAAGAACTTAAGAACAAAAAAGAGAAAGTATTCTATGTTCTATTTCTGATTTTGCTTCATTTGGTAATGGTCTGCTGAACTGATATGACACATATCATCCATATGAGATTGTGTATGGGAAAATCCAACAAACTTGTTGCCCTGCATAGTTTTCAGCAAAATCAAAATAACAACAACAAAAAACAAACAAACAAACTTAATAATTGACCACCCTAAAATGCCAAATTTCTGTAAAAGGATATAAGGGCATACTTTATGCCCCTACCACTATTTTGTTATCATTTCTGTTAACAACTGGGTCATTTCCAGGAATTCTGGCCAGGTCCCTTTTGCTCCCGGTTTCAGCCACCAACCATTTCCAGTGTGTGTGTGTGTACTCTGTGTGTGTGTGTGTGTGTGTGTGTGTGTGTGTGTGTGTGTGTGTGTGTGTGTGTGTGTGTGCTTAAACCTTACAGAATGGAAATAACTCCAAATAATAGATGATAGGCTTGTCATCTTCTGCTTGATAGTTAGACTTAAAGGCATAGCAGTCGATCCAAATAATGGGGTCTCATTAGTCTGACACTTGCCGCCTCGCGCAACAAAGAAAAAAGATGGGATAAAGTGTTGCGAACACGAGCAGGGAGGCGAATGAGGCCATGCGGTGAATGTGAAATTATGCTTAACGTCCTCCAGTCTGGAACAGACACATATGGGACATTAGTAGATCATATAAAGATGGTGGGAAGGATCCTGGAGGCAATGCCCAGAAGCATGGCAACGCCAGTACAGTCCCGAATTTTTAACAATACAGATGTTAAGGGGCCACGCGAGAGAGAGAAAATGGAGTTTTTCGTCCTCTTGGTCTGAATCAGACACATATGGGACATTTGTAAATACAAATATGGTTGGAACAATACTGGAGGCAATGCCCGGAGGCAGTACAAAACCAGTAAAGTCACAATTTAAAAAAAATTAATACAGATAGCTGTAGCGGTGACCACGCCTCGGTTAAACCGATGATAGTATTGCTGTGTAATAAGGGGCCACGCGGCTCAAGTCCCTCCTTTATATACTCCGGCTGTGCCTTTAAAATAAGGTAAAAGAGCCTGTCATAGTAGGGTCACAACAAACATTTTGCAAGTATAAAGCCTTCACACAGACAAAAAAAAGTGCCACATGTAGTACAGAGTAAAACTCTGTGCGTTAAATTTAGAAATCTGTACATTAACTCATTCCATGCTGGCCAGTTGCTTCCCTTTGCAAGCGTTCTGTACTGGCCGATTTGCATAGGTTGCCAAAACATTATTTTCTAAATAATGGTAACAGATACAAACGTGACATTTAGGCAATATGTACACAATGTACAGTACTAATACCTGCAACAGTTTCAAAGCATCCACTTGATTCGTTTTGATTTGTGATATTTTAAAATAAATGCATGTTTTGTCAAGCCAGGCACACTCATAATAGCGAAAATATAATTTTAAGGTCCCCAAATAGCCGGCAGCCAGCCAATCAGTGTCAGAGGCATGAATGAAACGTAGTAGTAGCCCTCTGAGCCACTTCGAAGCACGCATGACTGTTAACCTATGAACTATGAATTTTTAAAGTTCACATGCGATATCCCGTTACCTTAGTAACGAGGCGTTGTGCGCATGCCCTGCGACGAGAGCGCAGGTTAGTATAGAAAGAGTTAATGATTTACGCATATATTTACGTAATGCTCTAATTGGGAACACTGGATTGTGTTTTGATTTCTTCTTTCAGGTGTGGACTTCAAAGTGAAAACGCTTGCAATAGATGGTAACAAAGCCAAGCTGGCCATTTGGGTGAGATATTATTCAGTACTATACAGTGAAAATCGCTTAATAGTCAAAATTGGAGGAACTGAAATTTCATTTTGAGATAGCCAATATTTTGAGTTAAAAATACATTTTAGCATAAGGATTATTAAACTGGGACCAGAAAAAATATTGTGAGTTACCCAGTGCTTTTGAGTTATCCGTTTTTGAGTTAGCAGGAATCTACTGTAACTATAATCATTTATGACTTGAACGGAGAATACTTTGTTTCACTGCTTTTAACACATTGGTACTTCACTTTGAAAATGTAAGACCAATATGAAGAGAAGCTTCTTTTTGTGAGTTGTATTTCAGAAAAGAAGACAGTTTTAATCACTTTACTGAATATAAAAAAAGATAAATAAATACAAATCTTTACTACAACTGTGTACAACTACAAGTACAACTATACAGCCTTTTCTAGATTTGGATAAAATGTATAATTAGTTTATTTTAGGTCTAATTTTATTCTGTGCAGTAATGTATTAAATTCGCACTAAATAATCAGTACTGTTGATTTTACTCATTCTTGACAAAAGGTACAATTCGATGGCTTGGAGTCAAAACAGACTATCTTTGGATAGCCCATTGACGTATTATTGAACTTATTGTGAAAACTAATAACTTGTTTCAAAAAAAGACTGCATAAATATAAAAAGCATAATCCCCATTTTACATTATTTGCAGTCTTTTTTAATACAAGTTCTTAGTTTTTGCAATAACATCAATAATAAGCCAATGGACTATCTAAAGATAGTCCGTTTTGACTCTAAGCCATCAAATTTATATTGACTTCATAACTTCTTTTTTTTTAGGACACTGCGGGACAAGAACGGTTTCGCACACTGACGCCCAGCTACTACAGAGGAGCACAGGGTGTTATTCTTGGTAACTAATTTAACCAGTATTTCTCCTCCTCTGCCACAAAATTACAGGAATACCGTAAAAACTGGACTATGAGACGCACCTGTATATAAGTCGCCCCCCTTAACCCTTTTCCCGCCAGCCATTTTTCAGCCAAACAATACCATTAAACTTATCTGGGTAGAGCAATTTTGTATCTGCAATATTGGGAATTCCTCTGTGACATGAATAACATTAGGCCTATCCTTACCTCCCAAAATTAAGAAAATAGGGTCTTTGGATAACAGGCCCTGATTTGATGCTTTTTAGTGATATGGGTGTTAAACCATTGTGGTGCTAAAATGCGACATTGGCGGTGAAAGGGTTAAATTTACAAAATATTAGGTATTTATTCACATATAAGCCGCACCAGTCTATAAGCCGCAGAGAAAATTGTATGTCCACAAACCAACACAAATATAGAAGAAACAAGGGCGTCGCCGAGCGGCAGACATGTCCGTCACCAGCAATGCCACGCACTTGCGACACCCCGTAGAGTGTCACATCCTGACACAAAATTGGAAGGGATTCTGTCTTCTAGTTCACGAGATACAGCTTGAAGAAGAAACATATAGCGCAAAGAAGGAAATTTCGGTTTTCAAGGTCACACTTCAAGGTCAAGGTCAGCATGGTGATAATTTATGCTCGGATGTTTTCTTCTCTAGGGTATACAGTACCACACACAATCTGAAGCGCTTCTGTCAAGTACCAATGTGGAAAATATGGCTTAAAACCCAATGTGTAGACCCCTACCACTTTCAAGGCCTATGGATCGCCCGGACCGTGACCTTGACCTTGATCGGTATGCCACCATCAGAACGGGCATAAGCCAAAGTACCTTCATGCCAAATTTGAAGACTCTAACACTAACGGTGGGAGTTATGGCCCCTGAAAGATTTTCGGTTTTCAAGGTCGTACGCCAAGGTCAAGGTCACGACGGCAAAATGGTTTGCGCGGATGCCTTCCTCTCATGGTGACACACCAGCACACACAATTTGACGTGATTCTGTCAACCCGTTCGAAAGATATCCTTGGGACAGACAGAAGGAGAAAAAAATGACCCTCCGATTTTCAGGCTCCAGCGATCTTTTTGACCTTGACCTTGACCTTGATCGGTATGCCATCATCAGAACGGGCATAAGCCAAACCACCTTCATACCAAGTTTCAACATCCTATGTTGATCGGTGCCCGAGATATGGCTAAAAATAGATTTTCGGTTTTCAAGGTCGTACGTCAAGGTCAAGGTCACGACGGCAAAATGGTTTGCGCCGATCTCTTCCTATTAAGGAGGCACACCTTCACACAAAATTTGACGCGATTCGGTCAAGCGGTTCGGGAGATATCCTTGGGACAGACAGAAAACAAAACAAAAAAACAAACAAACAAACAAACAAAAATACAAACCAGCCCATCGCAATAGTCCGTCTTGGTGACGGACTAATTATACTATCACTATCAGAAGATGAGTATTTAATGTTCTCAGACACTTTAAACATGAGATTTGAATCTATTGATTACCAAAACCAGTTTTGAGTCTAAAGATAAAAATAGGCTGAAGAATGTGAACAGAAACAGATTTAATCATACTGATAAATGTAGAATTGAAAAAAATCCACAGTGGACGCATGGACCAAAGTTGAAGAAAAAAGTAGTGGCTTATAGTCCGCATTTTACGGTACAGTAGTTGCATGTCTTTGTAAAATCTTTGTTTCAAATCAGAATATGTATACATGTAGAATTTCTTTTCATATTCTCTTGAATTTAATGAATGTGGATCTGGTGAAGAAGTTATTTCACTGTTGTTTTTGTTGTGGAATCATTTTCATGTCAGTCAGGGTGAAAAGAAACAGTTGACTGGTGGTATTTAATGATGAGAAAATTTGATAACTTGTCCCATATGGCTTTGGCCGGGAGGACGTAAAGCTAAACTTTCGTTCTATAATTAAAACATGATAATGGGCATTGCATTAATTTATTTATAACTGAACTGCTAAGAAATTGTTGAGGATTTACCGGTGTGTTGAACAATGGGTTAATTCTTAGTGCTAATTCTGACACACATCCAAAACTATTATATGGGCAAATCTCTGATTGTTGTTATTATCTCTGCTGTTGTTTTCTTTTAATAGTTTATTTATTTGATACAGTATTCAAGTATGTAAATGTGTGTGTGTCTGTGTGTACATTTATGCATATTCATTATCATATGTGTATGTATGAGTATATACTAGAACATGTGTGTGTGTATGTGCTTGTTTCAGTATACGACGTCAGCAGCAAGCAGTCGTTCACCAAGCTGGATGCCTGGCTTAGTGAGTTGGAGACCTTTGCCACTAAGCATGACATGATCAAGATGCTGGTGGGAAACAAAATTGACAAGGTCAGTTTTCAGTGTGTATGTCTTTGTTCTTTGTGTGGTTTTTTTTTCTAGTCTGCTCCCTCATGAGGAGCACATTGCTGCAAGTGTAGCGCCACCATTTTTTGGGGGGTGGGGTGGGGATTTGGAGGTGAGGAGGGGATGGGGGATTTGGGAAAACTAGTTTCTACAGGGAAACCCATTTAGTACGAGTACGGTTTAAACGAGAGCCCGTGTTTAACGAGTGGTTTCAAAATTCCCAACCACAAGCCTTCTTTTTCCTTGTTAAATAATTCTGCATACAACGAGCTCGCTACAACGAGCAACTTGCATATAACGTACAATTTATTGACTCCCAAAGTCAAGCTTTTATGCAAAAACTACGCGGTTAGAACGAGAACGCACTTACAACCACACCGGCATCCCAAAGTCAAGCTTTCTTGCACAACTACCTGGCTAGAACGAGAACACACTGACAACAGCATCGCCATCTTGACTGACCCCTCGATATGTAAGCGGCATTCTGATTGGCCGATATAACAACTTGGGTGTCTGCAGCGCAAGCAGACGACGCTGGATTCACTCTTTGCGCACTGATCTTGTAACTTCCGGGAAATTTTAACTTTCTCTTAAAGCGTGTGTGTGGATTTTATGTTTTTGATGTTACCGTGTGTTAATAAACTGTTTTAAAGTGTTTGTAATCGGCATTAAAAACCCTATGAATACAGGATGCTGGGCTTACAACCATGCTTTGTTGGGTAAGTGTGTTGTTTCCGTTTTTCTGTCTTTTTCACACTTTACCAGCACGCACATCACAGTAGATGTGAGGAGCGATTGATAGGTTCGTCAGGGTTGCCAAAATCGATAAAATGGTTTGAACGAGCAATGCTTACGACGAGTAAATTGGCCCTCTCCCCTGGAATTTGTACTAAACGGGTTTCACTGTATTTGGTTCATGCCAGGCAGTGGGATTTCTCCTTGCTCTTATCGACTTTTAACTGCAGCGATTTTTTTTTTTACATGCGTAAATCGAATGGTTCAGACTTGCTTTAAGTCTCCATCCGAAGGACTCGATGACATTCAGTTTGATTTTCCTGTTGTGCTAGAAAGTGAAGGGCAAGGCTGGGATTCGAACCCGGGGTCACTCACGCATTGAATTGGCTGGTGAACGACTTAACTCATTCGCATCGCAACGATTTTGAATTATTAAAAAACAACCCACAAATCACTCCAGCCATACACACAAACAAAACATACATAAACAAAATGAGAAAGAAGGAAGATTACAGGTTTTTAATTCAGGTTTAGACATAGGGAAGTGGTAGATCAGACTTTTTTTTTATATATAGACTATATAGAAAAAACCTACACCCATTGGTTTCCCCACAACAAACCACTACAAAAGCAAAGTCAGAGGCAAAATTGTGGTCTAAGGGAGCGAAGCGGGTTTAGAAGTGACCACAGATTTACTTCCCTTGATGCAAATGCATCAAATTGACAGCTATTTATTAATTCTGGACAAATATGGCCGGAACGACCTGAATGAGTTCATCACTCTGCCACCTTCCTTCATAAAATGATCATGTCTGTGCCCTTGCGTGGATTGCCTTAGCTTGTGCAAGTGGGTGGGTTTTTTTTTAAAGAAGACAATCTCATACGTGTGAACTTGTAAATGATGTTAATTGTTAATTTTTACGCATTGGACTGTAGAGGGGAAGTATTGTTTTTATTTTGATCTTGATGGTTTTTTGCTCCTTCTGTTGCCTGCTTTTTGCTCCTTTTGCTATATTTGCTGTTTGCTGTTTAATCGTTTGTCTGTGTTGATAAAGGCGCATTCGCCGAAATATCCAGTAGTTTTGTTTTGTCTCGTGAATAAAATAACGTCACTTTGCACTTGTCGTGTAGGTGTTTGTTTGTTGTATGTTCCAGTGACGTTGCAGTCTGTTTCATTTTTTTTGTTTGATGTTAATTGTGGTTTTCCACTGCAGGAGAAGCGAGATGTGTCCAAAGAGGAAGGGCTGAAGTTTGCCCGCAAACACCACATGCTGTTCATCGAGGCCAGTGCCAAGACCAAGGAGGGCGTTCAGTGTGCCTTTGAAGAGCTGGTGGAAAAGGTAGCTAGCTATTGATGATGAGTATCTCTTTAACCCTTTCGCCGCCAGACATTTTTCAGCCAAAAAATACCATTAAACAACTGGGTAGAGAAAAAAAATTGTCAGCAAATTGGGAATTGCTCTGTGACATGCATAACATTAGGCCTATCCTTACCTCCCAAAATTAAGAAGATAGGGTCTTTGAATAACAGGCCCTGATTTGATGCCTTTTAGTGACATGGGTGTTAAACCATTGTGGTGCATAAATGCGACATTGGCGGCGAAAGGGTTAAACAAAGGTATGAAACTATACATGTATTTTGAAAAGATAGGAGAAGGTGTATAGGGGATGGTGTTTGTGTGTCATTGACACATGGATGTGGATAAGCAGTACAGTGATAATGTTAAATACAGTTTGTACAATAACAACTACAAACTGTTTGTTTTTGCACAGCTGCTTTGTTAGAATTTTGGTACACAAAGGTTGATGATGCAGAAATGTAAGCATTGTTTTAGATAATAAGAAATGATGTCGGCGTATTTGTTAACAGGGCCGGACATACGGATGGGGGCTTAGGGGGCTGCAGCCCCCACCCTTTTCCCTAATTTGTTTAAATTTTAAATGTCATGTCGCTGAGCGGCAGCGAAATTTCCTCGCGGGCTATGCCTAGCAGAGTGGAAGCAGCATGATGTGTACTTAATGGTTCAAAACATGTTTCAATAGGGGTATGAACACAGAACAGTAATGGCATTAGTCCTTTATTTCATGCCCAGATTATACTATTTTGCTTCTTGGATTTATAAATTTTCCAGGGGAGCATGCCCCCGGACCCCCCTACGGGTCTTGGTGCTTTGCACCTTCGATGAATTAGCCCCCACCCCTTAAAAACTTAGGTCCGGCCCTGGTTAATATGGGCGTCAATGTATATTAATCCAAGAGACTTTCGCTTACCATGTTTACAGCTAGTTGTCACTTGTTTTTCAGTTTATGGGTTGTTCTCTACCATGTTAAATTGAGAACAGATAATTTTAAGATTTAAGTGCTACACATAGGTTTTTGAACTGTATATATCATTTCATTTTATGTGCAAGGACCATAGACATTTAATAATCATCATAATGCGTCGTAGAATATTACTGTCAGATCTTTAGCCTACCTTTTGAGCATAGTTTTATCAGGACATGTGCTGCTTCTTCTGCGTTCCCAGGCCATATGGCCATAATGGGTAAGGTACATATGTGTCCGGTTTTCAGTTTTCACTGGTCTCCCTGCTGTGTACAGCCGACACATCCCGATATCGGAGGAGTAGGACATGTGCTGATTTGTGTAATATTGCTTTTATAATTTTCTTCAGTTTATTGCTTTCACCAATTTTGTCAGTTTCTTCTTGATGGTCAAATTACAGTGGAGACCATCTAACTTAAAATAGGTACCACACCAAAAAATTGGATACCTCAACAATCATTTTTTTGTCCTAATTTAATCCTTATGACAAAATTGAACAAAGGGTGAATACTCTCTTTCTAATTAACTCCCCTCCACCAAAGTTGATTACGATACCAATCACCTAGCAGTGCATCATTCTCAAAAAATAATGTGCCAAGTTCGCTTTTATGACCCTTCACCCACACAGTACATTATCAACAGTGGTGGAGAGGACAACATACAAACAAATCAACATCTATCCAAGAGTGGCATAGCCTTCTAACCTTTAATATTATAAAGGCGAACTTGGCACATTCTTTTTTTGAGAATGATACTTTGTTTGTTTCACTTTGGTTCTGACCCACGCACTGCTAGGTGATTGATATCATAATCAACTGGTGGAGGGGAGTTAATTAGAAAGAGAGTTTTCACCCTTTGTTCAATTTCGTTATCTCCTCTCTTGGCCTATTTCATTTCTTATGACAAAGTTTTTAAAACTCAAAATTGTGGCTATCTCAAGAGAGTCCCTCACCTCCAAATCGCCCCCACCAAAAAAAAAAAAGGGTTGCGCTGCACTTGCAATGTTCTCTTCATGAGGGAGCAGACTAAAAAAAAAAAAAAAGCAAAGACATGCACACTGAAATATTTTCCTTTGTCCTTTCTATTTTGACTGACCAGATTTCCACTGTACTGTTGTTGTTGCAGATCATACAGACACCAGGGTTGTGGGAGACCAACGGGCGCAACCTTCGCTTGGATGCCAACACCGGAGCCCCGGCTTCCAGCTGCTACTGTGTGGTGTGATGGACTGCGATGGAGTGTGCAGACGGGATGATTCATGCAAGCTGTATGACTGTGAGAGAAGAGGCTGTGTGTGCGTGTGCGTGCTGCAGGAGTGTTGTGTTGGAGGGTTGACTGGCACAAAGTGGAACTCAAAATACCGAGACAACAGAGTACCCCTCTGCCCAACCCATCATGTCTTTCACGCTGATCTGACTCTGTGTGTGCGTGAGTGTGTGAATGTTGAAGAGAGTCATCCCCTACCTGGGAGGGCTTTTTTTTTTTGGGGGGTGGGGGTGCAACTTGTTCGTCACTTTGGGTTGTATACAGCTGTTTTTCAGTGGGGTTGTGCATGAAATACCTCTTATCAGTGTGAAAGGTATGTATACTTGAAAAGAATTGTGGGCAAATTATCGGCGTTAGAAATGTATTTTGAAACGATTGGAATTTCCCCCACGAAAGGGTACATTTAACACAGTGTAGAGGGAAACAAGAAAAAGAAAGAAAACGCTTTCCACTTTTCTGTTTTGATCTTTCTTTAGGGGTGATTAATCTGCGATTTCCGTATCTCTCTATTTCTTTACAAATTTATTTATTTACTCATTCGATTTAGGTGGTGCATTTGTCATTTTAACATTTGTTTGTTAACCCCTTCAGTGCCGCCTACTACTTGCGCATGCGCCGCCGGCTTGCCGCGCGATTTTTGAACACGGCAATATCGCTGCTTAGCGGCGACGTATATATACGTCGGTGGCAAGTACTGAAGCGCTATAGAGGACGTATATATACGTCGTGGGGCAGCGAAAAGGTTAATTACCTTCTGTGCTCCTATCAGTTATCTTGACCACAACCATAGTTGATGTTATTAACGACTTCGGTCAGTTGGGAGTATATAAACAAAAGACAAGACAACAAATATTTCATGCGACGAAGTTTGGGTTTGCAGAGTAGGTTTAAAATTTAAAAAAAGATTGTGTTTGCAATGACATTCAAATGCTTAATGACAAAGTAAATTGTTAACCGTACAATCACTTTAAAAACAACATAAGTTTTTTCCCCCCTTAGTTGTGCTTCATTTCCAGTTTCAATGAAAAATGTAGGTAAGTTTTAGAGAAAAGAGATGGACGTAGAGTTTTAAAAATTTTCATATCCATTCATCTTCGACTTGTTATAAGACTTCTGTGTTTTCTTCTTTTCTGGGAGGCGTGCCACAAGAAGAAGCAGGAATGCAGCTTGGTAAGGGGGTACAGTGGAACCTCCCTTATAAGACCTTCAAAAATCATCCAAAATGAGTTCTTATAAGGGAGGGGTCTTATAAAGGAGGGGTCTTATAAGGGAGGGGTCTTGTAAGGGAGGTAATTTTAATACTTACAAAGAAGGGCAATGTCTCAGAGAAGCAGGTCTTATGTGGGAGGGAGTCTTATAATGGAGGTCTTTTAATGGAGGTTCCACTGTATAGGGAGAGGAGGGAGGGAGCTGAGAGGGGAAAGGCTGAATGACGAAAAGTGGTAACATTGAATGTGTGTGAAATATCTTGTGTACTTTATGGTTGTCCGATGAACTGTACAGACTTTGTTAAATATAAGGTTTAAAAAGCTGAAATGTAGCCTTGAAATGTTAGCACCCCAGTGAGTTTTACTGTTCTTGTTGTGAATTGCTGTATGTTGCCATCTCTGCTTGATTGCCCTCAAAGGGTATGTAAACACACACGATTTTGCCATGTACACATTTCATAGCTTCTGAGTTGGTTTTCGTTGATATTTTGAAACTTTTATTATTGATTTGTTGTGCTGTCTTTTTAGTGATATTACGGTACTTATTTGTGAAGTGATGCCATTAAGAATCAGCGCCATCATAAAATATACCGTAAAATTCTGACTATAAGATACCCGTGAATAAGCTGCATCCCCTAAAATATACAGAATATTTACTAGGTATTTCTTCACATGTAGTTTTGTAAGTCGCAGAGAATAATATACACTCGAAAAATGCTGTCAGCAGTGGAATCAGCCTACTTCACCACAAATAATCAATCATGTGCCAACACAGAAATACTGATACTACTACTTGAGTATTTAAAGCCTTGAAACACTTAAAACCTGTTATTTGAATCTATTAAGAGTCAATAACAGGATTTACAAAATAAAAAAAGAACGAAAAAGCTTGCATAACATTAACAAATGGTTGTTTTTTCACAAACTGATAAGTGGCTAAGGGGTATATTCTGCATAGAGATTAGAGATTCACATTTTAAGTTAACATTGTGATTGAATTAAGCCGAGTATAGCACAGGACATTTCGCTATACACATACACATTAAGTGAACTGCATATGAGTCACAACGTAAAGGAACACAAGTTTTGACTGCGTGTGACTGAAGGTCAATAGATGACTAAAAAAAGGTCAAAATAAAACAAAACCTTCCATTTGGGGGCTTTTTTCAACTATACATTGATTCGTTATAAACTTTATCTCTTTGTACATCTGCACATCTTTTCGTTAATATGTCGTGCATTATTATATTTCTAAAACTGTCTTCTGCAACATCTGTCAGATGCACCCAGCCTTATTTTGTAAAAAAAAGAAGAAGAAAAAAGCTAAATGTATGCTTTGTGGATAGGTGTTCTGATGATTTCGTTTTGAAAATATGGTATGATGGTATAGTGTCCCAGTTACTGAATGTAAACATATGGGGTTGATTATTTTGTTGTTGTTTTTAGCATGTTTTGTAGATTGTATTGTAGAAGGAATGTGACCATTAATGAATATCCCATTTTAATGTTTAGTGCATGTGCTAGTGAATTACATGTATACATTTTCATGTCAATTATTTTAAATATACTGATTTCTATCAGAGTGATCCTTTTTCCCCATATCGACTGGTTTATGAAGAATATTCAGGGAGTAGAGTGGTTTATAAAGGAAGAGGATTCTCTGGATAATCGTGATGCGATAGATTCATGTGACATTCAAAAGATGAGTTTTTTCAATCAATAATTGATTGTCTTTAAAACATAAAGAAATTCTTTGTCTGTCATGCACATAAAACACACATATAAACATAGAAATGATAAGACATGCATAATATAAATACATCATAAGAATTAAATTACAATGCAATATAAAACACTTGGAAGTACACACGCACACACACACACGCCCACACACCACCCTGTCCCCTTCCCCACACATATCATTCAAAATCTCCACTCTCCCCCATAACACACACACACACAGCTTAACTAACAAGGACAAAATGCATAAAATAAATGAAAATGGATAATATGAATTGATATCACAAACAGTACTTAATCATATAATGTATGTTACAAAGCAACACAGTCACCCTCTCTGACCCCCCCCCCCCCCTTTCTCCCTATCTCTCTCCCTCCCCCGCTTCTCTCTCTCACACATACACACACACACTACTAATAGCAAATCTTTTGCTTATGTTAGTTGAAAGTTTAATGTATTAGATGTATTTTTTTTTCTTTATAAAAGATTAATGTTTTGATTTTTCTTTTCGTCCCTTCCCCTCTAGTCCCTTATGACATGGACAACGGCCTTTTCATTAAAATGATTCGTTCGTACTACAGTGTAATAGCAAATAAAATAATTTCAGACAGAACCCACATCACCAGAAAAATATAATTTCACAGTAAACTATCACATAATTCATAGTCATAACAAGAAAAAAAATACTAAATAATAACACAAAAAAAACAATATTCTGCATGCCTAACTTCTCAATAAATAGGCAGCAGGCTTGAACTGCCTTTTCCAATAAGACAATACTTTAAATAAGTAAATAGGTCCATGCCTACATGCACGATGTGTGCCATGCTCAGTAATTGAAGCTGTAAGCAGTTTACATGAAAAAAATAAATATCCTACCCCCCCCCCCCCCCCACCCCTCCTCACACAACTTTCAAGTGGCTGCCTGAATAGTTTTCAATTTGTTGAGAAGATCCAATGCTCTTTTATTTTTTTTATAAAATTTAAACTTTCCGACTCAATATTTTCCTAGTTTTTCATCCTTGAAGTCTGTAATAAATCTTATTTCCAGAAAAATATTGTGCTGTAAAGTTTGCTTTCATTGTGATTAAAGAATCATTGATGTATAGTGTGCAAGGACTGAATTTGTAGAAAGCACATGTATGTATGTATGTAAAAGAAAAAGAAAAAGAAATAAAGTGCAATGGGAGTAGGTTTTTGTGCCTGAACAAAGTGTTTATGTGAAGCTGATGATTGTGAAGGTATGTAATGTCATAATGTGTGTGTGTGTGTTTGCTTGCTTAAATCTGAATGTGCAAACTTTTTCTGAGGAATGGATTCACCAATTTAATGCAAAACCTTGCCTATGGTTTTTGATTTTATATATAGCAAATGTATGTAAACCAGTTTCTTTTCACAATGTTTAACTTTTAAGTCGTTTGTACTTATAAACTAGAGCGTTAAGACACTAGATCACCAGCTGCGCGGCAGTATTTTCGGCTTCAGTGCTTCACCTCGCAGCTGGTAACGAACCTGACACTGACATTTGACCAATGATCTTCATTTTCGAACTGGCCTAGATATCCTAAGTACTTATCCTCATGCAACATTTGAGCATCCTAGGTTCCTCCGTTCAAACATTATCATGCCAGGTGCTTGGAAGCATTTTCAGTTCCAGTGACCTTGACCTTTGACCACATGCAAAATTTGAGCATCCTAAGTTCCTCCATTCAAACATTATCATGCCAGGCAGCATTTTAAGCCTCCTAGGTCCCTCCGTTATCGTGCCAGGTGTTTGGCAGCATTTTCAGCTCCAGTGACCTTTGACCTTCATTTTCGAACTTGGCCTAGATATTCTTAGTGCCAGGTACCTACCCACATGCAAAATTTGTGCATCTTAGGTCCCTCCGTTCAAACGTTATTGTGTTCACATAGTCAGCCAGGAACAAACAGAAATCTCTGAAAACATTACCAGCTTTGCTCTCCTCTCGTTCACGGCTGGTAATAACATGTATCCAAATGTAATCTGCATTTTTCTTAAAGGGGCACCCTGACGGATGAGGTTTTGCAAGAAACACGTCGAGATCACCAGGAAAACACCCTTTACAGAGATCGCAACACTCACTTTGCTCTGGTTTCCTAGAAATCAAACTGTCAAATCGGCGATTCCTCCTTGGCAGAGGTGCTGGAAGTAAAATTATTTCAGTGGTGTCTTCTCTTTTGTAATGGCCGCCTGAGTTTAGACCAAAACCAAAGGAAATAGCTCTATTTTTTTGCTTTACTGCACTACAAAGAAGAAAAAGCTTCAACCACAGTGAGTGGCCTCCACCCACCCAATCCAAAATATCTTCTCTCTGTGGCATCTCCGCCAAGGAGGAATCGCCATTTTGACGGCTTGATTTCTAGGAAACCAGAGCAAAGTGAGTGTTCCGATCCTTGAAAAGGCTGTCTTTCTGGTGATCTCGACGTGTTTCTTGCAAAAACTAATCCGTCAGGGTCCAGCTTTAACCTTTACTGTGCTTCATGGGTCATCCAAGACCCAGAGACGCACAAATGACTTAATATCTCAGGAACTATTGGGACTATGATAATAAAATTTTAGGTATTTTTTTAAAACATAGTTTGGCATATGTCAGCAAATTTTGGTGCCAATACAGTAAAAACTAAAGTAATAATTAGATACGTCATTTTAACATACTTCTCCTATGTAACGCGGGTCACGGAGGACCCATACTTTAAAGAGCAGAAATATGTCGCTGCAGTGCATTGAGTATGGGTCGTGGGAGACCCACACCATCTGGAGAAGCATAAACACATGGTGACTCTTTGACGAGTATGGGTCCTGGGGAACCCTCATCATCTGGAGAGGGATAAATACTGTTCAAATGCATGTAAAAATCTGTGGGTACGAGGAGACCCGCATCATCTGGAGAAGTATAATCACAAGCAACATCTGGTAAAGGTTAAGCCTTTTCTTTAAACTGAAAAACATGTTCAAGCAATGCAAGACTTCTTTCCTTAAGTCTTCCAGCGCCATGTATTTTTTGACGTTCTTGGTTGTCCGTTGCATCTCAACCGACAAGAGGGGAGTACCGGTAACCTTTTTTTTGTTGAGTGCGCATGCGCTGCTTTAACGGAAAAATCACTGACATAAGCTCTAAAATTAGACAAACACATGGCAGAGTACTTGGCATTGAATGTCTTTGCATTTGGTGGGAGTGTAGAGTGACGTACTGGGCGAATGTATTTGCCCATGGTGCTAGAAGAGTTAAGGCAGTTTTGCAATTTGGATGTGAACCGAAGTCATATATTATAAGGAAAAAAATCTTTGTATCTGAATTATGACCCTCCAATTAACTCGGATGTTAATGTCCGATTTAAAAAATGATACACATAATTTTTTGGTCCGCATCAAATTGTTAAAAAACCAGCCCCATTCTGATATTTTGATCAGTCCTACCAATTTACAAAAAACGACAACCAAAAAAGAGTAAAATTAGAAAGTGAAAAGTCCTTTACCTGGATGACCATCAAGATTAAATAAAATATATGAATTAGAAATGCTTTTAATGTTGCGAAAATTTCATAAAAATCTGTTCATATTCATTGTTTTGTTGAAAAAATTAACCGACACAGATAAAGCAACAAAGACAAAACCATAATTGCCTTGGTAGTGCTTATTGATTTTGGCTACTTGCTAAAGTGTTTTGTTCAAGACAAATAAGTCCCCGAATCCTTCAAGTGCAGCAAAATTGATGAAGTTATAAAGTTACAAACAGCAGGAGGAAGAGTCCACAAAAATTATGTTTAAAAAAAAAAGCGAAACTGTCTGAGTGGCATCAGTCAATGCATACACTTGCAAAGTCAAGGCTATGCATTCATTGGTTCAAATTTCACATGTATACACACGCACGCATGCGCACACACAGATAAATGTTCAAAACCTTTTTTTAATAATCGATGTTTTATATTATGAAAAAAACCCACCACGTTAAGTTCAACGAAACTGTCCGAGTGGCATCAGTCAATGCATACAATTTCAAAGTCAAGGCTCTGCATTCATTGGGTCAAATTTCAATAGACATTGTATCCAAGGAGCAAATTTATCTTCAAAGTTGCATTACATCTGTTTTCTTCCTGTAACACAGTTTTCAATGCTTTTCACACACACACACACACACGCAGAAATGTTCAAAAACGTTTTTTTAATAATCAATGTTTTGCACTGTATGAATAAAAAAAAAACCCACTTCAAGTTCAACGAAACTGTCCGAGTGGCATCAGTCAATGCATACAATTGCAAAGTCAAGGCTCTGCATTCATTGGTTCAAATTTCAATAGACATTGTATCCAAGGAGCAAATTTATCTTCGAGGTTGCATTACGTAGACTATGTTTTCTTCGTGTAACACAGTTTTCAGTGCTTTTCACACACACACACACTTCAAGTTTAACTTTTTGATGATCCAGCACTATCTGCACAGATAATTCAAAACCTTTCTGGAAAACAATAGAAATGTCTAAAATAAATTCTTTAAAATGAATGTTATCTTTGAAAGAGAATTTTTGCAACAGAACAAAGAGAACATAAAGATTGAATACCATATTTTTTGGACTATAAGGCAATATTTTTTCCCAGACTCAGAACTCTGCGCCTTATAATATGACTAATAAAATCGTAAGAAAATATAACAAAATCTAAAAATTGGGGGTGTGCACCTTAACCCTTTCAGCGCATTTATGCACCACAGTGATTTAACACCCATGTCACTAAAGCCGGCGACAGACTATGTGACTGCCTCATGTGACTCAATCAGGTCATGACGTTTCACCTCATTTGCATACCATCTAACTCGATCAGTCGGGCACAGTCAGGTGACAGGGCCGAATAGGGCGGGTTCTAAATTTCACTGATCGAGTCAGATGGCTTGTGACCTCTTCACATCTGGAAACAAAATTTGATCTACGTCACGACCTGATCGAGTCATAAGAGGCAGTCGCATAGTCTGTCTCCAGCTTAAAAGGCTTCAAATCAGGGTCTGTTATCCAGAGACCCTGTTCTCTTAATTTGGGGAAGTAAGAGTTACACACACACACGCACACACATACTTTAATAAGTTTGAATATGTCAGAGGAATCCCCAATATTACGACATTTTCTCTACCCAGGCAAGCTTAATGGAATTTTTTTGGCAAAAGGGTTAAGGTGCGCCTTCTAGTCCGAAAAATATGGTACACATTGTTAATATTCAGTCTTTCCCCATGGCAACACAGTGACACTCTAGTAATAATATTACTTCCTATCACGGTGTTGCCATGGAAAAAGAGTGAAAATGAACAACGTGCTACCACATTTTCTTACTTCAACAACACATACCGGGTAATATAAATTTAGATTGTCTTACAGAACAATGCAGATCTGCAAATATTGTATAAGTCATAAGTTTCTTTTTTGTCCATTGTACAAACGCACATGGAAAATTGTCTTCCAGTTCCAACGTGTGAAATAAAATACAGAAATAAAAAGTCAAAATTAATTAAACATGAAACAGAAAATTACATTAACCTTTACCGGACTTCTGGGGTCGCCCACGACCCCTTGACACACAAAACATGTTATATCTCTAAAACTATTTATGCAATCTTCATGAAATTTCATGACTTTGTCAAAAAACGTAAATAGCTTTAAGTGTGTTAAATTTTATTAATGTGTATAAAATATAAATGACGTAATGACTCGTAATTTTGATATACCTGTCCGGATGACGGGGGTCTCCCACGACCCCTACTTTAAAGAGCACTGCAGTGCATTGAGTAGGGGTCGTGGGAGACCCCCGCCATCCGGACAGGGATAAACACATGGTGCCTCTTTGACAAGTAGGGGTCGTGGGAGACCCCCGCCATCCGGACAGGGATAAACACCTAGGAATTTGCTCTTTGCTGAGTAGGGGGTCATGGAAGACCCCCGCCATCGTGTCCGTGTAGTCAAAAGCATGATCCGGTAAAGGTTAAAACAAATTTGTAACATGTAGCCCTCACACCACACCCACTCTTCTTCCACCCACTCGCTCACTGATGATCCATTCACCTTACAACCCTTAAAAAGAGGCAATGTAGGTATATTTGGAGAGCTCTCCATACACTTAACAAAACATTCAATTACTGTTTTTCCAGCAATAAAACATTTCACAAGAAAATAAAGAAAAAAACACAATAAAAGACTGTCAATGATTAACAAAGAATGTAACACTAACAGTAACACTAACAGTCTAACACACAATCAAACGTCACAAACAACATTTTTGTCATCACACATACAAAAAAACATTTGAAATAAAGACACCAGATATAATAAATATACAGTATAATACAAGACTGGAGATAAATTATATATATATTTGAATTATTAAAAAAATGGCATTCGAGAAAAATTAATGAGTGCAAAATTTAATATACCATACTGATACATAAATACTTTCATACCATACTTATGATCAGGCACACACACACACACTGGATATACACAGGTATATTCATCCATATACATACATGTACACATGTATTTCCACATCAGCATATAATGAAAACGATGCATGAAATTGCCAATACTGCAATGCGAAATCAAACAGTCTACTTAGGTGAAAAAGGGTTCAAGTCCAACAAAGCGCCCAAAGCTAAGTGCAGTTAACCAGCATATAAACTGCATCACCAAACGATATTAAAAATAAATAAATACGCTAATATAAAAACAGTTGAACAACCATAACATGATAAATCACCTTAACACATAATCACACACACAGTTTGTAATTTATTACTAATACAGTAATAGAGGTGTAGAGTGGCACAGAGGTAACGCGTTCGCCTTGTGTCAAGTAAGCCCGAGTTCGAACCTGGGTACAGGGGATTTTTCCTCTCACTTTGCACTAGGCCTTACGGTCTGAACGTGGAGTCTTTCGGATGAGACGATAAACCGAGGTCCCATGTGCCCATGCACTTAGCACACGTTAAACCCAGTAGCAACAAAAAAGTTGTCATTAATTAAAGGGAAGGGGGTCAAAAATTACCCTCCTTCCCTTCCTCATCAGTCACACAAAAATTGCATGCCCCCCAAAAAGAAAGGTGGCGCGCCTTTGGCTGCGATGCTCTCTCCAGGTGGGAGCAACCCGAATTTCACTGAGACACCTCTGTGACTATATAAAGTACCTAATACCCTAATAATAGGATTTTCCCAGGATAAGGCTTCTCGGCAAAGCCGTAGTTTAGACACCCTGCATGATTATGACACTCAGTGACTCAGCCTCAAAATCTGGTTCTTTCACTTCAGTTTCATAATAAACCTAGGCTGACCCTAACCCTATCCATTTTCCAAGAACTGCAGAAAGTCGCTTCTCAGTAAACATTTTCTATGAGAAAATTTGATAGGGAAAAGGGTGTGCAGAGCTTCAGATTGTCAGCGAGCCAGGGTCATTGACCTTTCGTGACCATCAATGATTTGACCCCTCATTTTGTGCCGCCAGGGGTCGTCTGATACTCGAAGTCTGCAATAAAATTTCAGTTTAAGATTACAGTGACCCATTACTGGCCCATTATTTTGGAAACTGACCCATCATTTTCTGTAATCAGGGGTCATATGACCCATGAAAATTAAAAACCTTCTGAAGCTCTGGGTGTGTGTAAATGTAAACTACAACTTTTTGCCGGCTTCTCCATTATACACAATTCCAGTCTAGCCTTTCAGTACAGCACTGAGCAGTGATCCCCTCTGCTCTCTGTAAGACATGGCCGGACACAACTGACTGACACTAAGTGGCATACGATATACACACTACAGAAAATTCCCAGACAACATAACACCTCTAGCTCTTGAGCTATCATGGGTGCAACTACACAAAATGAAAAAAAATGAAAAGCCGGGGGTCTAGGGATAATGTCCCCCTGCAGCTGAAGAAAAAAAAAGATTTATGAAGGTATTTTAGTTTGCTTTTTTCACAATTTATACAAACGCTTATTTTAAAGTGTTTGAAGAATACAATAGATCTAGACACAAAAAGATCTTGTTTGACAAATTTAAAAAACAGGAAATTCCATTTGTGGTAAAATTCAAAAACAGGAAATCCTTGTATACCACAGGAAACGTTGCACCCATGGCAGCTATTGTTGAAACTAGTGGACGTAACAAGACAGCGGTTGCTGAAAAGAATTATGAGAACAAGTGAATGGAAAAGCATTGGACTTGGAGGGAAAAACCTCACAATTTCAACACATTTTGACCTTCTAACAATTGTTTTTCTTAAAGTCAGTCAAGCCTGTCTGTTCTTTACAATGCTTCTTTTGTTTCAAAAAATCCTCAGTCAAAAGGTGCATCAAGTGTTTGTATAGCCTGTTGCATTTTGGGTTGTTCTGGTTTCAGTGAGTTTCTGTTTGCAGCAATGCATGAGTTCATTGATCAATGAATATACAATGCAAACAGGAGTGGTTCCATAAATGCTAGAAATCTATACTGCGACCCTTAACCTAAACTAGGCCTTGATACTGATAGATATTGAATTTTCTATGTTGCTTGGTTTCACATTTTTAATGGCTTAAACAGTCTGCACACCAGACTCGGATTTCTTGCTACCAATGACCTGAACCTGAGATTCTGGTGTGCGAAGTCTGAATACAATGGGGATATGCTCCAAGTCCGGGTTAGCTTGCTGCAAACACCTGATCCATGTCACTAAGGAGTCTTTTGTGCTAGTGCCAGTGATGGCCATGGCTAGCACAGTACCGTCATCTTGTTCATGGACAGAGCACTGTGGAACGAGCTGACCCCCATCTTCATCGTCCCAAAAGTTGGACCACTCAAAAAGACCAACATCATTCTCCAAATCTTCCTTGGCTTTAGCCACTCTTTGGAGCAGTTCCAGATTGGGATCTGCTCGAAGAATAAAATACATGGCGGACTTGTAGCGAAGCCAGCAGGTGAAGCCCCCTTCTACAAACAGGGGATTTTTGGGGTCATGGTTTCTGATCAGTTCTTGCTGGGTAGGACTCTGGGCACTGGCTATGAAGGTACTGTCCTCTGCTGCTGCATCTTCCTTGGTGGAGTTCCAAACTGTGATTTTGTTCTGCTTGTCTACGGCCATGCGCTTCAGTGCCAACAATGCTAAGGCAAGAGCATCGTCAGGCAGCTCCTTGGGAACGGGATAGGGATTCGCGTTTTTGAATTTGGGCATCCAGTACATCATGCGACGATACTTTCTGAAAGCGTGAGCTTCCGTCCCAAATACCTTCATAAGCCGCACTCCAAAGTCGTGATCAGGGATGACCCCAAAGTCCTCCATTTGATCCATAAGATCGATGGCACACTGCTGCTGTTTGGGAAAGTGCATGAATTCCACTTGCCAAACACTCCGCGGCACCAGCTTCTCCTTAGGAAACACCTCAACCAAAGCCTTGTACACTGACAAGTCACGGTGCACACCAAATCTTTCCATGTTCTCCATAGCAGCGTAGATAAACTCCACATGCCCTCTGCGGTACACTTTCTCTTTGGTAACATACATTTCCAGAGCGGTGCAAAATGTCAGCTTGTCAGCTTCCCGTTTCATAGCTAGCTCCTCAAACAAACCTACAGATTTTGATACAAGCTGCTTTGAAATTTCTTTGCTTTTAGTGTCTCTTCCGCACAAACTGGGAGAACCGTGAACACACCGCTTACCAATAACAACTGACAGTCCAGGCAGAGTTCGACTTTGCATCTGTCCTACTCCAACTACAATTTGACTGCAGCGATGGAAAATGTTTCGATAAATTCCATTTATGTATGCCATTTTGTTGTTACATATATGGGATTAATCAATGGATAAATTGGTTTATAATACGTCGGAAGACACTAAGAATTATACACTATAGGCCTAATAGTAATACAGATAACAAAAAACTCCGGGTCCCACGATTTCACCTTGTCTTGTCGTGAATAGAGTTATCTCTTCTTGCCAGGGGAGTTCATGCAGACAGTATAGAAAGGTCATAGTCAACAAATGCCCATTTGCCCCAAACAATATTAGAGCTTTCATGAGGGATTTTTTAAAAATCAGACCACCCATAGGGAAACAAGATGGCAATCAATATAAAGTACTTTCAGAACTTGTGTAAATCTATAAGTCACATGGGTGCTTCTCTTTAGGCTTTGTGCGAAATACGTTTGATTTTGATACATTTGAACAGTAGCCTCTGCCTGTAGATCACCCCACCCTTTTTTTTTCTGGTCTTACCTTCCCATATTGTCCCTACTAACATTTGTCACCGCCCATGTTATTCATTAGCTTTGTCCTTTTCTTGAAGGAAAGCGTATCAAATCCTTTTAAAATAGCATTTCTCATTCAGCTTGGGGGTGGTGATGGAGGAGGGGGGTATGTCCTCCTCACCCCCACATTACAAAACAGTGGAAGAAAACGTGGAAGTTCCAAGAAGGCGGCATATATATGCCATATGTCAAGATAAATTAACCAGTGTTTGTATTTGCCGCCTGAGGGCAGAGGGCGAGAAGCAGGAAGGAGTTGTCTGGCATCTGTGGCCGTAGAGCCTTCCATTCTAATTAACCCTAAATTAGTGTTAGTTCAACCCTAAGTTAGGGTTAGCGTAACCCTAAGTTAGGTTAGCTTAACCTGAAATTAGGCTCAGTGTAACCCTTAGATAGGGTTAGTAACCTGGGCTACCTAACACTTTGTTTGGTTAATCGTGACCCTTGCTTACACTGATTTGTGGATATGTAATCCTAAGTTAGGGTTAGGCCTAACCCTAATGTTCAGAGGTCAGGGTGGGAAATGGGGTGGAGGGTTGGTGGTGGTAGGAGCGGGATTGGGGAATGACGGCTGCCTTTTCTGTACCATCCTAAAACTTCACAGACCCAGGCGAAGTTGAGCGTCAAATTTCAAGATAAATTAACCCTCTCTCTCTGTCTCTCTCTCTCCCCATTCTCTCTCTATCTCTCAGATGTGGCTAAGAATATCACGTGTGAGTGTGTGTGTGTGTGTGTGTGTGTGTGTGTGTGTGTGTGTGTGTGTGTGTGTGTGTGTGTGTGTGTGTGTGTGTGTGTCAATGTGTGTGTGCGCGTGCATGCATGACTGACTGGTATACCAAAGAAGTTGATAAGCACTAACTATCAATGTAGGCTTTATATCTTAGTTGGGTCATTTTCCTTTAAAGTCATCAGTATCTGTTCACGGGCTTGTCACTTATGCTAATAATTGACAGATTGGCGACTTGAATAATTAAAAAATGATTCATGTGTGACGAAAAGAAGAACATTCCATGTGTTCAGTATTGCTGAGATTCATTGAAGTTCTAAAAACATAACTTCCTTGGCGAAGATTCTTCTTCTTCTTCTGCGTTCCCATGTCATATGGCAATAATGGGTGAGGTATGTGTCCGGTTTTCAGTTTTCATTGGTCTCCCTGCTGCGTACAGCCGACACATTCCAATTTCGGAGAGGAGCTCAAAAAAGAAAAATTATTGGGAAGATTTTGTTGAACAAAGGCAGGAGAATGGGCCATTAAGTCAGAAAGATAGTAGATGATAGAAAGCAAAAGGAAAAGGGCAGAGTCAAAGAGAGTGGCAGATTAGAGGAAGTTACAAGCACATAACTTCCAGAAGGTGGGGGAACTATTTTTCATGTCTTTTAAAGCGCTAGATGCTTCATCAACTGTTACTAGCCCCTCACAAGAATCAGCCTCCTCACTGTCAAGAACTGGGAAGGTTTCATTTTCTAAGAAAGTACCTACTGCATTTCCAACATCTTGCTCTTCAGTTTTTGTATTATATAATTTTTTGTAAAAAGCAACTTGTTCGTTCATGATTCCCCGTTGATTGTTAATTATCTCACCTGTGTTTGAAATTAATCTAGTTATCACTTTCTTTTTACCTCTAGCTTTTTCAAGGCTACAGAAATACTCTGTGTTTCTTTCTCCTTCCTCTATCCATTTAATCCTTGATCTTACCTGCGCTCCCTTGGTCTTTTCTAATTCTGAAAGCTCTATTTTTTGTTTTATGTTAAGATATTCTTTTTGCACCTCAAGGTTCAAGGGACTTTTTATTATCTTTTTCTCGTGTTCTAAAGGTTGTTCTTTTAAATGAAGTTCTTTGTTTTTGTTTTTGCATGCTACTAACTTACCATATTCAGAACAACAGCTACGAATTTCGATTTTACAATACCCCCATTTATCAATGAATGAGGTCTCGGTATTAACATTTAATTCTCTTTCTAATAGATCATTCATTTGCTGAACGAAAACATTATCTTTAAAACAAGCGCGAAATCGCAATAGTTTGTGGCACGCGGTCTATTTTTACCACTCCAATCATGAGTCACCTCCCCTGGCTTTTCAATAATTTTAATCTGTAAACCAGAACCACCATTTCGTAACTTTTTATATCTTTTGGAAAACATTTAAAACTATGTATCCTACTTATACTCATCCAAAGAAGCACCGCATACTCGTCGTGTCTGTTGTAGTGTCTGTATTACGTATGTTTATTATTTTGTACGCTTTTAAAATACATCATTTTAAAGAGCGGCCTCAATTTGAAGCGTAGCCTCGATTTGAAGTGCGACAATTTTTCATGTCCCATATGTGCCTTCACGGGTCGAGAGGACGTAAAACACCAAAATTCATTCATTCAAGTGCGACAATTTTGTCAAAATTTGCGACAATTTTGAACCGACAGACAGACCGACCGACCGACCGACCGACCGACAAAGTGAGTTATAGGTTTGTGGCTTGAGCCACAAACAAAAAACTATTGTTAAACTTCCAGTACACTGGACCTCTGACAAAATCACTAGTGTTTAGATCTATGATAACTGCTTTATGATCTGTCTGAGCTACGTGTGAGCTCGCATGACACCACATATGACAGCATTTCTTCCGTTCCAAAACAATAATCTAGTCTGCGTGCGATAAAAGGGCTATTTCTACACCAAGAAAAATCCTTTTCTGCCTCATGCAAGGCTCTCCAAATATCATTTAGTGTTCTAATCTCTCGTTTATGATAAAAATTGCCTGAGATAATATTCAGGTCATTATTCATGACACAGTTAAAAAATCCCCGCACAAGACGAAGTTTTCTTCAATAAAGTCACTAAATATTTTTTCAGTTGTACAAAAAACGCTATTTTATCCAATCGATCGTTGGGGGCAAATACATTTCCCAGTTTGAAATAATACTCATTTACGGTTTTACCGATACTACCAATATTCTTGGTAAAGCAAGTTCTATCACTACATCCCCTTCAAAATGTTTTGAAACTAAAATTATCTCCCCATTAGTTCTCTTTGTACCCTCATTAAAAAATAACTTTCCTCCCCATTGTTTTTCCCAGATAAAGGCATCATGTTTATTAACATGGGCTTCTTGTAAACAGACGAGGTCAAATTTGTTGCTTTTGAGATACTTAAATATAGCAGCCCTTTTCAATTTATTTTTTAACCCCCTCACATTTAAAGAGCATATGCGTAGCTTAGCCATCTTTAATGAAAGCTGAGATTAGCCGTGATTCACATTCCATTACTCATAGTCCAAATTCTGCGCGTGTCGTACCCACAATGTTACCTACGCTTGGTTAGGGGTACTCTGTTGTTGAGACTGAGCCCCATTCTTCTTTGCTTTTTTACCCTTCTTTTTGTCAGGGGACGCTTAGGGGTCTCTGACCTTGACCTAGTGGGAGTCTCCAAGCGCAAGGTCGATGAGAGTGTAGTCTGGCGCTCCATGTGCCTGCCCCGGGGGGTGAGGTCCTCTCCTTTGGCCCGGGCGTCGCCCTGCACGCTGGCCGTCTCCTCCCCGTCCTCGCTGGCCGTCTCTGCATCCTCGCTGTCCGTCTCTGCGTTGGCAGTGGTCGTCTCCTGCACGTCTCCTTCCTTGGAGGCGCCCTCTGGGACCTTCACGTGGGTCTGCTCTCTCTCTGCTCCCACTGCGACGCTGCCGCTGCTGCTGCTGCTGTGATACTCACACTGAGGTTCACCTCTTTTGTGCCCGGGCTTTCTACATGCAGGACACACAATGTCTTTGGGACATACTGATGCATGGTGACCCTGTTCTAGGCATCCCCTAAGTTAGGGTTAGCGTTTAGAGTTAGCGTTAACTAACCCTAACTTAGGGGAAATATCCAGAAATCAGTGTAAGCAATGGTCACGTTTAACGCAATAAAGTGTTAGGCAGCACTTACTAACCCAACTAACTCTAATTCCAGGGTTACGCTAACTCTAACTTAGGGCTACGCTAACCCTAACTTAGGGTTTCGCTAACCCTAACTTAGGGTTACACTAACCCTAACTTAGGGCTAAACTAACACTAATTTAGTGTTAATTAGTCCTTATTAACCCCAAACTAGGAGTACATTAACTCTAACAAATGGTCACTGACACTAAAATAAGTTTATAATAATCCTAAGTTAGGGTTAAGCTAACCCTAACTTAGGGTTAGGGTTACGCAAACCATAACGTAAGGTTAAATATCCATACATAAGTGTAAGCAAGGGTCACGTTTAACCAAACTAAGTGTTAGGTAGCCCTTACTAATCCTAACTAATGTAAGCCAGGGTCACACAAAGCGTTAGGTAGCCCTTACTAACCCTATCTAAGGGTTACACTGAGCCTAATGTCAGGTGAAGCTAACCCTAAGTTAGGGTTAGGGTTAGGGTTAAGCTAACCCTATCTTAGGATTAAATATCCAGAAATCAGTGTAAGCAAGGGTCACCTTTAACACAACAAAGTGTTAGGCAGCGCTTACTAACCCAACTAACTCTAATTCCAGGGTTACGTTAACTCTAACTTAGGGTTAGGGTTAATCTAACCCTAACTTAGGATTAAATATCCACAAATCAGTGTAAGCCAGGGTCACGTTTAACCAAACAAAGGGTTAGGTAGCCCTTACTAACCCTATCTAAGGGTTACACTGAGCCTAATTTCAGGTTAAGCTAACCCTAAGTTAGGGTTAGGGTTAGGGTTAAGCTAACCCTAACTTAGGATTAAATATCCACAAATCAGTGTAAGCCAGGGTCACGTTTAACCAAACAAAGGGTTAGGTAGCCCTTACTAACCCTATCTAAGGGTTACACTGAGCCTAATGTCAGGTGAAGCTAACCCTAAGTTAGGGTTAGGCTTAGGCTAACCCTAACTTAGGATTAAATATCCAGAAATCAGTGTAAGTAAGGGTCACGTTTAACACAACAAAGTGTTAGGCAGCGCTTACTAACCCAACTAACTCTAATTCCAGGGTTACGCTAACCCTAACTTAGGGTTAGGGTTAGGGTTAAGGTTAAGCTAACCCTAACTTAGGATTAAATATCCACAAATCAGTGTAAGCCAGGGTCACGTTTAACCAAACAAAGGGTTAGGTAGCCCTTACTAACCCTATCTAAGGGTTACACTGAGCCTAATTTCAGGTTAAGCTAACCCTAAGTTAGGGTTACGCTTAACCTTAATTTAGGCTTAAACAAAAACTAATTTAGGGTTAATTACCACTTTTCAGCCCCAAGCTAGGAGTACATTATCTCCAACAAATTATCACGGACACTAAAATAAGGTTTTAATAACCTTAGGGTTAGGGTTACGCTAACCCTAACTTAGGGTTAAACAAACACTAATCTAGGGTTAATTAGCACTTTCCAACCCCAAGCTAGGAGATATATTAACTCCAATCTAGGGTTAAATAACCCTTACTAACCATAACTTAAGGATACAATAACTCTAATTTAGCGTTTAGCTAACCCTAAGTTAGGGTTAGGGTTAGCGTTAACTAACCCTAACTTAGGGGAAATATCCAGAAATCAGTGTAAGCAAGGGTCACGTTTAACACAACAAAGTTGTTTAGCCAACCCTAAGTTAGGGTTACACTTAACCTTAACTTAAGGTTAAACAAACACTAATTTAGGGTTAATTAGCACTTTCCAGCCCCAAGCTAGGAGTATATTAACTCCAATCTAGGGTTAAATAGCCCTTACTAACTATAACTTAAGGATACAATAACCCTAATTTAGAGTTTAGCTAACCCTAAGTTAGGGTTAGGGATTAGGGTTAGGGTTGAGCTAACCCTAACTTAGGATTAAATATCCACAAATCAGTGTATCCAGGGTCACGTTTAACCAAACAAAAGGTTAGGTAGCCCTTACTAACCCTATCTAAGGGTTACACTGAGCCTAATTTCAGGTTAAGCTAACCCTAAGTGGGACATATCGGGCCAGTGACACAAAGGGCCTAGGGCACAGCGGGCTTATCCCATGTTTAGCGACTCTCGACGCGCATTGCTTTCTCGCCCGGTTTGCGCGCCCGGATTGGCTGTCGGGTTTGACTGTAGATATGATGGCGGCGTCTTTCAAGTGAATCTTCCCACCCAATGCCGCGTGTTTCATGGCGCATGTGTGTTCGGACATGTGCACACGAGCGCAAAGAAGCGGCAGATATCAAAAGAAAACGTACTTACATAAAAACACATCAAAACAGCATGTAACTGAATAGTCGTTTATATATAGCCTTGGGGTTCAGACCCGTGATTTGAGCGCGCGCGATCATGCGCACATGAGCGCACAGAAAAATTCATGACAACTGTGTCATAGACCATTCATCAAGAAATGTTGTGGAAAAAACTGCATTGAAATACATGCAAAACTTCGCGAGATATTAGTGATTATGTGTTTTGGGGTTTGAACCCCGTAACTGACGCGACCTTGACCTTATATTATATTAATGTAAAACTAAATACATCAGTGGATAGCTTGCATCTTGGCAAACTAGTATACCAAATTTGATGATGATAGACTGAATAGTTTTTGAGAAAAACGGACGAATAGCCGGACGGAGGCACGCCGGACGGACCAGACAGAAGCAATAGGTCCCCGAACCTTCGGCTCGGCGACCAATAAATGGAAACAAACACACAACAACAAAAGAACAACAACAAAGGAAACAGAAACTAGGTTAGCAGCACTGGCCCTTTTCTTAGTCAAAGTGACTAGTGGAAAAGGAATGTCAGATCATTATTGCCCCCCGTAAGGGCTATTTAACCCTAGATTGGAGTTAATATACTCCTAGCTTGGGGCTGGGAAGTGCTAATTAACCCTAAATTAGTGTTTGTTTAACACTAAGTTAGGGTTAGCGTAACCCTAACCCTAGGGTTATTAAAACCTTATTTTAGTGTCCGTGGTAATTTGTTGGAGTTAATGTACTCCTAGCTTGGGGCTGGAAAGTGCTAATTAATCCTAAATTAGTGTTTGTTTAACCCTAAGTTAAGGTTAAGTGTAACCCTAACTTAGGGTTAGCTTAACCTGAAATTAGGCTCAGTGTAACCCTTAGATAGGGTTAGTAAGGGCTACCTAACGCTTTGTTTGGTTAAGCCCCAAGCTAGGAGTACATTAACTCCAACAAATTATCACGGACACTAAAATAAGGTTTTGATAACCTTAGGGTTAGGGTTACGCTAACACTAATTTAGGGTTAATTAGCACTTTCCAGCCCCAAGCTAGGAGTATATTAACTCCAATCTAGGGTTAAATAGCACTTACTAACCATAACTTAAGGATACAATAACCCTAATTTAGGGTTTAGCTAACCCTAAGTTAGGGTTAGCGTTAACTAACCCTAACTTAGGGGAAATATCCAGAAATCAGTGTAGGGTTATTGTATCCTTAAGTTATGGTTAGTAAGGGCTATCTACAGTCAAACCCGACAGCCAATCAGGGCGCGCAAACCGGGCGAGAAAACAATGCGCGTCGAGAGTCGCTAAACATGGGATAAGCCCGCTGTGCCCTAGGCCCTTTGTGTCACAGGCCCGATATGTCCCACTATATCTTTCCGGCCGTCCATCCGTCCGTGCGTGCGTCCTGTTTTCAGTTCTCAATGGTCTCCCCGCTGTGTGTACAGCCGACACATTCCGATTTCGGAGTAGCTCGGCGATGCTGCGAGGGGACTTTGCAGGCGCTCGGCGTTGCACTTGTTATTAATTAGCGCTTTTCTTTCAGCAAAACCTGGTTTCTCCAGATAATTCAAAGATGACAGACAGAAAGGAAATGGGAGCCTTGGGGCATTAAGTGATAAGAGAGAAATTTGGGTGGATTGGAATGTGCATGCATAAAAATGAATCTCCAAGGAGATAGTGAAAATGAACAAAAGAAAGAGAATCATTAGAAGTACAAGATTGAACATAACTTCAAACTATTGATTTACTTTATTTAAGTTCAAGTATACTTTATTATCTCAAAAATGAAAAATTAATGTTAGGTCTCCGACCAATTCTCATCACCTCCGTTAGGTGCAACACAGACCTGTTTACTTCCTACACAAGTCTTGAGTAGTCTGGATAGCTGAAATGAGTAGTTTTGGTGTGAAATGAGTAGTCCTCTTCATTAAACCATGAAATAATGTTCACTGAAAATGAGAAATTAGAGGATTATTTTCAATTTTGAAGAGTAGTAGAGGTCCAAATTGAGTAGAATACTACTCGAAAAGAGTAGAGTAAACAGGTCTGGCAACAACATGACAGAAACACAACAGAACATAACATATGAAATATAATAACTTTCTTACCTGCTACAACATTTGTCAATGTTCTTGATTTTCAGGAAAACAGCATTCTCAATAGAACAACACTCAAAGAATTATATATTTTTTTTCCTTAATTTTATTTTACAGCATCATTACTGAAAAACAAAATTCCTAAGGCCATAAAAATCTAGCACTAAGAAAATAAACAGCACTGAATTGATGTATATAATGGAGAAAAAAAATCCACGTGTACAACAGTGAAAATATATAAGAGGTATAATATTATATTCATGCCATGCCGTCTAAGGGCTTGTACCACAACACAAAGTTGATCACAATCATCGGTCCATTTGTGAAATTGAAAGCCCCTCCTTGTTGTAATCACATCATTCTAATCTTGAATGTTTGCAAAAAAAACGCGTACACAAAAACAACAGCAAGAATAAATGCATCATCAGTCAAGCTTCACACTTAAAATGAACTTTTTTTGGTGATAATAATTGTAGAAAAAAAATGAAATCAAAATGCTATCAGAGGTAATCAATTTCAAACACAAAATGATATCATTTTACTATGTAATAAAATAGATTTAAACAAATGCTTCTAAACATTTAATATAATAATGGACATAAAAAAATAAGCACAAGCAGCATCAGAAAAGACATGTAAACCAAAATTCACAAACCATTTTATAATGAAATTGAGGTATAGTTTATGGGGATAATAACTGCAGCAATCACATACATTTTGTAAGCTAAGCCTGCAATATTTAGAATTTTATAAAATCGAAAATGTGACACACTGAACTTAGAACATAGAGCAGATTAATTATAAAAAACCCAACAACACCACCAAATACAAAACATTAATCTGCCATTGTCAGATAAGTTTGTAACTTTTTCAAAGATAAAATCATAACAGCTTTATTATAAATCTATAAGCAATGAAGTGAAAAATTTAACATTTGTGAATAAAAACGCTATTTAAACAAAACAATTAACAGAAGATTCAAAACCACTAAAGAATTAAACATGAAAGAAAAGTAAAAATGATAAACAAAAAGTCATTGTGATTCATTTTATTTTATAGAAAAGTATCACACCACTCAGCAGCAAAATAAAACCATGCAATCCCAATAACAGTCCCCAAAATAAAACAATAGCAATCCCCCCATCCCCACCCCATCAAAACAAACATTTATTTTGTAATAATATCTATATATACTTTTAGAAAAGAATGAATGAATGAAAATGAGCGGAATAATATAAATATACATTATGATGAATATGATTGCAGTGTGTGTGTGTGAGTGTGCGTGTGAGTGGATGTACACTGAACACTGAAAAACTTGATTTAACAAGGATAAAGATTTTAGGTGATGTCTATCCTTACAATCTGTGCTTGGATAAAAGAAAAACAATTAAACTGCTAGAAACATGAAAAAAAATATGAAAAGAAGACTTGCTACAAGAAACGCATTGGAACATATAAATCTCTCTCTCTCTCTCTTAGTGTAAGGTACAAGAAAATCAACATTATAAAACCGAAAAGCATAGGTGAAATAACGAACATTTTATGACAATTAGGAGGTGAAAGTTACCTTGATTTTATCATATTTAACAAGTATTCTCAAACACATAAACCCCTCTCTCTCTCTCTCTCTCTCTCTCTCTCTCTCTCTCTCTCTCTCTCTCTCTCTCTCTCTATATATATATATATATATATAAAAGAAAAGATAGAGGGGTGAATGTGTGTGTGCACGCTTTAAACTCTCACAGCGCAGCAAAAGAGAAACACAACATGCTGATATTTTATAAATTTGAAGTTTTACAAATCAATGCTGCAAGGGAAAGATAACTGGAAGGTTCATGGTAATAATATATTGGTAATGTCTTCCTCATCCCTTATCCTCCCTTCATTTATGTCCCTCTAAAAACATTAACAACATGATACACCAACAATGCTTGTCCTAGAAGTTGGGATACACGCTTTAATGCTAAAAGTGGGAAATTTTCTATTTAAGAAAAAGATAATCACACACACAAAGGATAAATGAATGAGCAAGTTAGGTAGAGTTATCCAATATTTCGGCTGGGACTACCTTTTTACCAAGGACGGCAATGACGTCAAAGAAAATTTATAAGAAAAAGATCAAACATTATTTTCTTGCTGCTTTAAATTT
>CM065686.1:43726226-43736226 GCA_017654935.2 Phymorhynchus buccinoides
GGAAATAGAATGTCGCCGAGCGGCAGACATGTTTCCGTTTTTCTTCCCCCTCCTATATCTCGTGAAATACTGCATAAAATCACTCCAAATTTTGTGGGGGGGTGAAAAAGGTGGAGTAGAAGACATTGCAGTTCAAATTAATGCCACGTGTGATTTTAATGTCGCCGAGCGGCAGGCATGTCTCCGAGTTAAGGGTGTACACCACATTCAGGGTGTACACCCCACTAATTAAGGGCGTACATCCCGGTAACTGAGGAGGGGGTCCAATACTAAAAGTAAAAGACATTGTAGCACAAAATGTGCACACATGGGGTTTAAATGTCGCCGAGTGGCAGACATGTCTCAGTGTTAAGGGTGTGCACCCCACCAATTAAGGGTGTGCATCCCGGAAAACGATTTGCACCCAGTCACGGGTGTGTAGGTGCATCACCCAAAGGTCACAAGGAGGATGGGGACCTAAGATGTGAAGGGGGAAAGGAGGTACAGGGCGGGGCATGTACAGGGCGTAAGCGGCAAAGGACATATCTGCCGTCGGCGATGCCCTTGTTATATGATGTTATGGATTTGCTTTTTCTATAAATAATACAGCAGTATATGGGGGGAGGAAAACAACTTGCGTGCATGAAAGAATACAAATCAAAAAGTAGGCCTATGCAACTGTCTGCCTGTTTGTCCGTCTGTCAGTCTGCCTGCCTGTCAATCTGTCTGTCACTCTCTCTCTCTCTCTCTCTCTCTCTCTCTCTCTCTCTCTCTCTCTCTCTCTCTCTCTCTCTCTCTCTCTCTCTCTCTCTCTCTCTCTCTCTCTCTCTCCGCCTCTGTCTCTCAGTCTGTCTCATTCTCTCTTTAAAAAATATCCAGGGAAAAAAAGACAGCCTGCACTGTATTTAACACATATCAAATACATAGACTACTTTGATCACCTTGACTGTTTTCAGGTAACCTTATCTGATGACGATCTCTACGAAGAAGACGCTGCAGTTCCAGAACGAGCTTCACGGCCACGAAGATGTCTTCGCCGGCAGAGCGCAGACACACGTGTGACTGGTACCGCGGCGAGGGGAGCGGATGATCAGTCCATCAGTCGACAAACCAGGAACCGCGCCAGGCGCCGTCCTCTTCAGACGCTGAGCCCACCTGCTCACCCGAACTCTGACCAGTCCGACTCCTCACCAGAGAGAGACATCATGGAGCGAGGTCTGCTAGCACGAAGGAGGACGAGGGTGCTTCAACCTACTCGGGACCCTGACAATGTGGACACTGAGACGTCAATGTTTTCCTCTGGCCATGCTGCGGCACAACGTGTTCGTCTGTTGGGAATGTTACCTCTAGATACACCAGAGCCGGGTGACAGTCCTGAAGCACCACAGACCAGCCGCGACGAGACGTCCTCTTCTTTCGCGAATGCTGCCGCAGACAACTCGCCCAGCATGTACGTCAGCGATGCACGCAATAAGTACGGTCAGAAAGGTCAGGCGGTGGCACGGTTTGGCGAGCGAGGCAACGGGGAGAGCCAGTTCACCTGGCCCCGCGGTGTGGCCGTGTCTCCTCTGGATGATCACATATTCGTGTCAGACAGCAGTAACCATCGCGTGCAGGTCTTTGACAATACAGGGGGTTACCTCCGAACGTTTGGTCGTTACGGTCAGGCAGAGGGGGAATTTGATTGCCTGGCGGGCATCACAGTCAGCGGTCTTGGACACGTCATCATCGCTGACCGCTACAATCATCGCGTGCAGATCTTTGACCGTCATGGCGTGTTCCAGAGGTCCTTTGGGTCAGAGGGCACCAGTGACGGAGAGTTAAACTATCCCTGGGGAGTGGCATGCGACACTATGGGCTTTATTTACGTGTGTGACAAAGAAAACCACAGAATCCAAGTCTTTCAATCCAACGGGGCTTTTGTACGGAAGTTTGGTCGGTTGGGGAAAGGACGAGGGCAGTTTGATAATCCGCACTACGTAGCTGTCAGCCCAGACAACAAAGTGTACGTCAGTGACAGCAGCAACCACCGTATCCAGGTTTTCAGCATCTACGGGGATTTCCTCTTCTCCTTTGGCATTTCAGGCACTTTGCGTGGCCAGATGAAGTTCCCCCGAGGCATCGCCATCGACAACCAGGGTTTTGTGGTGGTGGCCGACAGCGGCAACAACAGGATTCAGATCTTCCGGGCCGACGGCCGCTACTTCTCCATGTTTGGGGGCTGGGGAAGTGAGAACGGGCAGTTCAAAGGGATTGAGGGGGTAGCCATTTTAGCCAATGGGAACGTGGCTGTTAGCGACCGTGAAAATCATCGCATCCAGGTCTTTTAGGTCTAAAGGTTTCTTGTGATATCACTAAAGAAATAATAAGCTTAAAGGCATAGCAACCGACCCTTTGGACCGTCTGAACGCCTGGTCTCGGCTAGAAAGGGAAGGAAGAGGCGCGTGCAGTGTGCTGAGAGAGAAATGAGCTGAAAACTGCTACTGAGGGAATGTTTGACGTCCTCATAGCAACTGTCCTTAGGGACAAGTTGTTCTGGTGCGGTAGTCAAGTAGTCTACTAGCACTACAAAATGAGCTTAAAAAAATGGAAAAAACGTTGCCGCTCTGTTTTTATAGGCCTACTGTTGGTGTGGCTTTAAAATCGTCTACTGCTGTTGCATCTATGAACGCAAGTCAGAAGTGATTCTATCGTTAGCTTTAACTAGTCACACAACACAATCCATATTATAGGCTATTTCCGCCTGTACTAATTACCACCAACTGCCGTCAACTACCGTGAACTGCCGTCAAATACCATCAGCTACAGTCAAATGTCTATTATCTGTCCGTTGTCTGTCTCTCACTCTGTCTTTCTCCCTGTCTCCATTTATTTATTTATTTATTAAGACAACTTTTATAGCGCCTAATCTTTAAGCTCTAAGCGCTTTACAGAAATCACTAAAAATGAATAACAAACACAATGAACAAAAAGTATACATCAAACATTGACCAACACCCCCCTTCCCTGATCCCTCAGTCAATTTCTCAATCACGCCCAAATAATGAATGACATAATCTACAGTACACTTTCGCAACCAACTTGAAACACTCACACTGATGGACACTTAAAGACGCCCAGGCCACACTATTAACAAATCACACTCACACTTATAACGATAGAGAGAGAAAGAGAACGAGAGAGAGAAAGAGAAAGAGACAGACATACAGACAGACAGACAGAGAAAGACAGAGACGGAGACACAGAGAGTCAGACAGAGGGACAGACAGAGAAAGAGTGAAGAGAGAGACACACAAACAGAGACAGAGATATATTATAGGACTGAAATACAGTTGCATGCATCATAAAATAACAACTTACTATCATTTGTACATACAATAGTCACAAAAAGGCACATTATATTCAATATTAATAAACATTCACACACACACACACACACACACACACACACACACACACACACACACACGCACGCACACACGCGCACACACACAGACACACACGATTAGTGGAAAAACATTAAATGAATGACACTCACACACATACTAATAAAATAGCATTTTAAAACACTTATAATGTAAAATCATTTTAAAACAGTGAGACAAAATGGATAAATAAATAAAAATACACAAGTACATAAAATGTTCACAATATTAAAATACACCCATCCAGCCCATCCTTTCACACACACACACACACACACACACACACACACACACACACACACACACACACACGCACGCACGCACGCACGCACGCACGCACGCACGCACGCACGCACGCACGCACGCACGCACACACACACACACACACACACACACACACACACACACGCACACACGCACACATGCGCGCATGTACACACACGCACGCGCTCACATGCACTCATCCATTGTGCATCTGCAGAAGCAGAAAGAAGAAAATGGACAAAATGGAAGGTAATGTAATGCAGAAAAGCAGAAGAGGGAGCGTAAAAGAAGGAAGGAGTTGGGGATAGAGACGGGGATAGAGAGGAGCAGAGAGTAAGACAGATAGAAAACGGAGAGACAAAGAGTGAGAGACGAGTAGACAAAGTGGGGAGGGGGGGGGGGGAGAAGTTAAAAAAAAGAGCAAGGGGGGTGGAGAGGGGGGACAGATGGACAGGCATACAGAGTGACAGATACGTTGACAGAGAGAGAGAGAGAGAGAGAGAGAGAGAGAGAGAGAGAGAGAGAGAGAGGGGGGGGGGGACAGACAAAGAGACCAACAGACGGAAAAGACATAAGGGAGACAGCAGACATATTTTAATCGAGGTTGTGGGACTGGCGGAAATAGTGGGTTTTTAGAGCGGTTTTGAAGCGTGGAAGTGTTTCTGAGTTGCGAGTGGTGAATGGGAGCTGATTCCATGTTTTCGGTGCGGTGAAAGAGAAAGTGCGGTTGCCATAGGTCTTTGTTTTGGGTCGAGGAAGAGTGAAAGTTCGATTGTCTGAAGAGGAGCGGAGTAGTCTGGTAGGAGAGTAGATGTGCAGAAGATCAGAGAGATAGGCAGGAAAGTAGGGATCGGTGACAGATTTGAAACAGAGTGTAGATATTTTGTGATCGACTCGAGCAGAAATGGGAAGCCAGTGAAGGTTCTGTAGGAGAGGCTGGGCGTGTTCATGTTTTTTAACCTTGAATACTAGTCGGGCTGCAGAGTTTTGGACCTTTTGGAGTTTGTCAAGAAGATAGTGTGGGATGCCAGAGAGGAGGGAGTTGCAATAATCGAACTTGGACAGAACCAGAGAACAGACAAGCGTTTTGGCTGCATCGAAGGTAAGAAGGTGGCGAATGCTGCTGATTTTCCTGAGTTCGTGGTATGCAGAGCGACAGATGTTTGAGACGTGTGTGTCCATGGAAAGAGTGTTGGAGAATGTGACCCCTAGGTTTCTTGCTGTGGAGGAGAACTGTATGTTGGTGTTGCCGACTAAAATAGAAGAAGGAGCGGAGTCTGACAATGGTTTATGCTGGGAACGGACAAGGAGGGCCTCAGTTTTATCATCATTGAGTTTGAGTTTGTTTGTGGTCATCCAGTGTTTGATGTCTGTGATGCAGTCCTGAGTCTGATTGATTGTATCTTGAATCTGATCTGGTGGTGAAGAGGCATGTAGTTGTTGGTCGTCAGCAAAGGACTGACTGGGGATGTCATGCTGGGCAGTGATAGAAGTGAGAGGCTTTGAGTACAGAGTGAAAAGAGCGGGGCCCAAGACTGACCCTTGTGGGACACCAAACTCCAAGAGAGAAGGCGGGGACTGGTGATTATGGGTTGACACAGTTTGTGTTCTGTTGGAGAGATAGGATGAGATCCACGTCAGTGCAGTACCAGAGATGCCATAGGAATAGGAGAGACGATCAGTGAGAATGGAGTGGTCTATAGTGTCAAATGCTGCAGAGAGATCTAATAGGGTAAGAACAGAGAGTTTTCCAGAGTCAGCAGAGTGAAGGAGGTCGTTCATGACTTTGAGCAGAGCTGTTTCAGTGCTGTGGGAAGGGCGATAGGCAGACTGAGAGACAGGGAAGAGGTTGTTGCTGTGCAGGTATTCAGAGAGCTGCAGGAGAACGATCTTTTCTGTGATTTTTGACATGAAAGAGAGGTTGCTGACAGGGCGGTAGTTTTTTTTAGGTTGTTTGCTTCTAGAGTTGGTTTTTTGAGGAGTGGTGTTACTATTGCTTGTTTGTAGAGATCTGGGAAAGTGCCAGACTGCAAGGATCTGTTGATGATGGAGGTCAGAGCAGGAAGGAGCACATCGACACATTCAACCAAAAGGGGTGTGGGGATGGGGTCCAGAGCACACGTTTTGGGCTTGGCCTTTTTGATGATCACTCTCACCTCGTCCTCCGAGATAGTCCGAAAGTCACAAAAAGAGGACGAGATGAAAGGTTCATCAGCATAGAGAGGACTGGTGGTGGACAGGCTTGACTTATCGAGTTCTTCTCTAATTAACTTAATTTTGTTGGTGAAATACTCGGCGAAGGCATCAGGAAGGTCACTGGAAGAAATGTCCGTTGGAAGGGTGAAGTCTCTGCTCCTGCCAAGCAAACGATCAATGTTCAGGAACAGAGACCTCGAGGTCGTGCTGCCCTCGATCAAAGAGCTCCAGTACTCCTCCTTGGCATGCTGGACAATCTCGGTCACTGCGTCCTTTGCCATCAGGAAGATCTGATGGTGCACCGTCAGGCCAGTTTTTAACCACATCCTCTCAGCACGGCGACGCACTCGTTTTGCCTCACGCAAAGTGTCACTGACGGCCGAATACCAGGGCGATGTGCGGCCAGAGGGCACACGTCGCTCCGTGGCAGGGGCGTGCTTGTCCAGCAGTCCCCTCAGGCCGTCGTCCAGCTGCTGGGCGCTGATGTCGGGTCCGCCGTCTTCCAGGATGGACTGGATGTCGGCCATGAAGGCGACCCTGTCGATGGCCTTGATGTCCCGGACGGTGCGGAGCACAGGCTGCCTCTTGGGGCGGGACACCCGCAGACTGCAGAGGACAGCAGCGTGGTCCGAGGACACCATGTGGCTGACGGAGCAAGACCGGACGATGTGGTCAGCCTCACGGTACAGCACCCAGTCGATGGTGTGGCCGCTCCTGTAGTAGGTGGGCTCCTGCACACCCTGCACTAGGTCAAACCTGGACAGAGTGTCCAGCACCTTGGAGGTCAGCGGGTCGGTGGGCACGTCATAGTGCACGTTGAAATCGCCGACCACCATCGACTTGCCCCGGAGCACGTTGCAGTGGTCCAGCAGGCCCGGCAGCTCCGCCGCAAAGGTGGAGTCCTGCAGCTTGTTCCTCTTGCTGGGCGGGGGTCTGTACAGGCAGAAGAAGTGGATGTGTTGGGGGGCAGAGAGCGTGAACTCCAACAGTTCGAAGGAGGAGTGGGGAAAGGGGAAGGAGGAGTTGACGGTTGCTGCGAAGTGGTCGCGGTAGATGACTGCCAGACCCCCACCCCGCGTTTCCCGAGGGAAGGACCGCAGCTTGTAGCCCGGGGGGACCAGGTCCGCGCATCTGCTTTCGTCGCCACTGGTCCGCAGCCACGTCTCCGTCAGGAAGAGGACGTCGATGCCCTCGTCACCGATGAACTCCACGATCTGAGTCCGCTTGGCCTTGGTGCCCACAGACTGCGCGTTGAAAACGCCGATTTTCATGGATTGATCTTCCTGGCGACAGTTGATGGCGATGACGTTGCCTTCCTGACTGTGGCCTGACCGCAGGGGGCGGGGGGCGATGCGCGCGGCAGGCCTGTGATGGCCAGGGGGCCGCCTGAAGACATCAGTGATGACCGCAATGCTGCTGCCCTCCATGCTGCTGCCCACGGCAGCGGGCTGGGAGAGAGGACAGTTTTCCACTGGGCACAGGGAGAGGGTAAGAAGTAACTGCAGAAAACCGATCAGCTTCATGAAGGGTAGGTAGTAACGACCACTTTATTTCACAGGGGTACATTCAAGCACGAGATCATAAAGTTCAGTAGGCTTTTTCTTTTCTTCTTTTTCTATCCCAAAGAGTTCAAGGGATCAAGGTCAGTTTATAAACGCACGGTGTTAACCTCAGAGGCATCGAAGTCGCACGTGCAATTCACACTTTTGAACTCCGTCACGACAGCAACAAAACTGACGCAGCGTGAACTGTTCTTATGTTCACAAAACAATTTCCTTCTTCTTTAATGTTTGTAATTATGAAAACGTTAATTAAGATACTTCTACTGACCTTTATGACAAACTAAATTCACAGTTCGATGCACTGATATTTATCACATCACCTTGCAAAAGATCGTCACAAACAAAGCTTTCAGGGTGGCACTATTTCACAAAACAGGGGAGCATCAAAAATTCATGTCCTATCAATCCACTGTCCTATCATCCTCTCCATCTGTCTTTCTATCTCTTTCTCATCCGTCTCTGTTTCTGTCTGGTTTTTTCTTTATCCCATCTGTCAGTCTCTCTGTATGGATTGTCTGTCTGCTGTCTGTTTTTGTCTGGGTTGCGTGGAGAGTGGATTAGTGATCGATGAGATGGTGGGGTGATGAATGATTGGATGTGGTGTGAGAACTGAATGTTACATATTTGTTTAACTCTTCTAGCGCCATGTATTTTTGGACGTTCTTGGTTATCCGTTGCATCTCAACCGACAAGAGGGAAATAAAAAATCTGTCGAAAGCGCTTGCATTGCTTTAATGGCAGAAACAGTAACAAAAAAGACACACATGGCAGGGTGCTTGGCAGTGAATGTATTTGCATTTGGTGGGAGTGTAGTGATGTATTGGTCGAATATATTCGCCCATGGTGCTAAAAAAATTAAATGTACATTTATGTTTCATGTTTTAATTAATAAGAGGCCGGGGTTTTGCAATTGGTTTGTGTGTGTGTGTGTGTGTGTGTGTGTGTGTGTGTGTGTGTGTCTGTGTGTGTGTCTGTGTATCGATTATCTTAAAAACTACTGTTTGGACTTTGATTAAAATTGGCAGAGGGGTAGACAGCTTGAAAAGGAAGCTTCCTTTCGTTAATCAACACCGTGCTGACCTTGACCTTGAAGTTTGACCATGAAAACCGAAATTTCCTTCTTTGGGCTATGTAATTTCCCCCCAGCTTTATTTCGTGAACTAGTGAACAGAATCGCTTCAAATTTTGTGTGGTGGTGTACCATGGTGCAAGGAAGTTTGTATAAAAGTTCAGCTGTATCTCGTGAACTACTGAACAGAATCGCTTCAAATTTTGGGCGATGTATTTTTATGCGTTCTGTAAGGGTGGAAAGTGGTGTGTTTATTGGGGGGGGGGGGGAGAGGACATAACTCTGGCCGTGTTTGCATTGTCACAATGCCTTGCTGCCGCTCAGCGATGTACTTACAATGTGTTGCTGCTGCTCAGCGATGCCCTTGTATGTTTATTTTTATGTATTTTTCTGGTGGAAGACAATTTTCCATGTGCGTTTCAGTGTACAATGGATAATATAAAAAAAACTTATGACTTATGACACAGACAAGCAGACAAGACTGAGACAAATAACAGACTGTCAGTAGACAAAAAGAAATAGAGAGACAGAGAAACAGAGACAGAGACGGACAACACACAGACAAGACAGAGAAAAAGACCAACAGACAGTCAGTCAGCGAGACGAGAGAATAAGAGACAAACAAACACACACACAAAGGCAAAGACGAGAGGGGGGGGGGGGGGGGGGGGAAAAAGAGAGAGAGAGAGAGAGAGAGAGAGAGAGAGAGAGAGAGAGAGAGAGACATGACATACAGACAAACGAACACTCATTCAAATACACAGGCATAAAAGACAAAAGAGAGCTAAAGACACAAAGTCATACATACAGAGAGAGATCACTAATTTACTAATACTACTGAGGGTTCTTCATACAAGAAAGCTGCTCTAAGATGCACTGTCTGTGGTAGTTGACGGCAGTTGACGGTAATTGGTAGTGTCCGCTATTTCAGACATTTGGAATGTGAATCAGGTGGGTCTTGTACATTTTAGAAAAGGTCATATCCTGCCGCGAACGAAGAGAGCGAAGCTGGTAATGTTTTCAGTGGATTCCGGACCGACTGACTATTTATCTATCTATATATCTATCTGTCTGTCTATCTATCTATATATCTATCTATCTATGTTAACACGATAACGTTTGAACGAAGGGATCTAGAACGCTCAAATTTTGCATGTGTATATGTACTAAGAGCATCTAGGCCAAGTCCAAATATGAAGGTCATAGGTCAACGGTCAAGGTCACTGGAGTTGAAAATGCTGCCGAACACCTGGCACGATAACGATCGAACGGAGGGACGTAGGAAGCTCAAACTTTGCATACGGATAGGTACTAAAAATATATCGGTCAAATTCAAAAATGAAGGTCATAGGTCAAAGGTCAAGTTCACTGGAGCCAAAAATGATGCCGAACACCTGGCACGATAACGTTTGAACGCAGGGACCTAGCACACTCAACTTTTGCTTGCGGATAGGTACTAAGGATATCTAGACCGGGTTCGAAAATCAAGGTCAAAGGTCAAGGCC
>CM065686.1:43741226-43746226 GCA_017654935.2 Phymorhynchus buccinoides
AACATTAAAAACACCTAATTCAATTCGATGATAAACTTATTTTTTAAGCAGCACTTTTCTTCTTCTTCTTCTTCTTTTAACTACTGGCATAACTGCGATGGGGAGATAGGCGGTTTATTGATGTTGGCTGACTGAAGCCTCAACGGAGTTGGCTTGAAGTTGAACGGTGCTGTTATTTAATTGGTTTTAAAAACAACCGACAATACCATATGACATTTTAAAAAAACTTTTTTTCTATTTTAGCGCAACTTTTGTACTTCATCGGATAAGGGATAGGCCATGGGGTTAGAACCAGTTTAGGGTTATTTTCATGCCACAGAAAGTTTGAAACAAAATAATCAGCAAGGAAAAACTAACGGAAACCCTATAAATTCAGTACTGAAAAGGTTCATAAAATACACTATACAGTTTAATGTTTGGTAAGAAAAGCAAGTGTGAAAATGCAGGGAGAGCTGAGAAATGGGGGGGGGGGGGGGGGCACATCTTGACCTTTACCAATATGTATGTGTCAACTGGCGCCAAATCTGCATCACCACCAAGATCTCCCTGACAATATGGAACACCGAACAGAGCAGTCTTCCAGGGATTTTGGAGACTGATGATGTTATGCTAGGAGCTCGTCATGGCTAAAGGCGAGCCCCACATAAAAAATTTATGTAGCATTGTTGTTCTAGCCTATGTCAATTGGGTTTGACATAGCCTTAGCCCTTTCACTGCCAAAGTCGCATTTTAGTACAAAAGTTGTGTGAAAAAGGCTATAGAATTTTTTTCAGATACTGTTGTTTGTGTTACTGTTAACCATTTAATTTAGATGGCTCCACTCCGTTGGTGTTCTAAATCTAATAAAGAGTTTTTTAGTGTTTGAGGAGGGAACTTTTATTGATTTGTTGTTTCGCACTGAAGAGATCTGATTGGGTTTGACGAGTAAGGAAGTCCGGATCTTATCAGTCTGCTTGATTTGTGATAAGTTATTAAATGTTCAGGGGGTAAGGCTGGTGCTATAACCTCTCAACCACTCTGTAAAGCTTAGTCAGACGAAGAGTCAGCCGAACATTTTCTACATTTACGATTTAGTGATGCACTGGTTATGAACCGACTGCGTCAGATGGTAGTATGAGCATCCAAGACGCAAATTCTAATGGAAAAAAAAGAGATTATTCGACAGCTGGGATCATCGGCAGTCAGACAAGGGGGAGGGGTCCTTATCTCTCTCCCTTCATGCAGAGATCTCTTTAGTGCAGGGGTCAGAACCTTCATCTGTCTAGCAAACTCTTTCCCTGAAACCTTCATTCTGGCAAATTCAATAGGCCCCACTTAACTCTTGTCACACACTGACACTTGTGCGAGAACTGATGCATTATCATTGTTCCAGATCCCGCACTTTGGGCAACAGATGTCCTGTCGATTCTGTGATTCTGAGAACTATCAGGTGTCTCCATGTTCTCCTTTCTGCATGGATTTGGGCAACTTTCTAGCCTTTCTGTTCAAAGATTGAACAAGACTGAGGGTGGTTTTTTCTTAGCTCTTCTGTCCAGGGATCAATCTTGTCACAGGACATCATAGGTCATTTGACCAGTTCAAGGAAAATATAATGGGTCATTTTAATAAAACGATGTCATAACGTAAATAAAATTAAAAAAGAAGAAAGAAACAACCTGAGTGCAACAAAAACTTTTCTAGGACACTGTGCAATCAATCACAGTTTCACAGACTGTATGCATGTTCAAAGAATAACATGAGAAAATGTAATTTTTTTTGCATGAGAAAAGTTAGTATGCAGTACTATGCAATCTGATAACTATGGAATCAGTTGCAGCGCACACCAAAATCCTTAAAGTTGCTAACAGACATGAAGTAAACATAAATAAGTCATATGACCGCTTGCCTGCAAAAACAATAGGTCATTTCAAAATGTTATCGTCTATCACTCAATGACTGATGACCGGTGCTAAGAATAATCCCTGTCTATCAACGTGTCATGTTTTTATATTGTCTGAATTGTTATTGTAGTCCATAATTATTGATTGGCCTAGTTAACTCAGCATTCTAATTTAAACCGTGCAGGGCTGCCTACCGTGCCCCCTAAAGGGTATTTGTCCCTGGAAACCGTTAAAATGGGCACCCTGTCCCTGGAATCCACTTTTCTGTTTAGTGTCCCTGGAAACTGAGTAGAATAAAAAAAATTGTAGAGCAGTCACTTGTCTTGTTAGCTAAATTCACTATTAAACACAGGAACGCCCAAAACAACAGGCACTGTTGAAATTCTTTCTGTTAGATTACTGAACACCAAAAGATCTTGAATAGAGAAGCATGTTGGCACCGAAAAGCAACAAAAAGACTACCCAAAATATCCAGTCACAGACATCTTGCTCAGTCACGACATATAGATGCATGATATCACGATGTTTGTCCTTGGAAAAAAGTCCCTGTCCTTGGTTTTTAAGCATTTTGTCCTTAGAAACTGCAACAGGAGGTAGGCAGCCCTGACCGTGTTCATGATGTTAAGTTGTGTGTCTATCAATCATGCTTTACTTTAAATCTCTTTCATTTTGTCCACAGGTTGAACAAGGTGTATCAGCATGGGGCAGGCATTTAAAACATTGTTTAGTAACTTGTTTTCTAAAAAGGAGATGAGGATATTGATGGTGGGATTGGATGCTGCTGGAAAGACGACTATTTTGTACAAACTGAAACTTGGAGAAATTGTGACAACCATCCCCACAATAGGTAATTCAGTTATCATAGTTAAAAGTACATGTACAGTGGAACTTCCCTTTTAAGACTTCAAAAATAATCCAAAATGAGGTCTTATATAGTTATAAGGGAGGGGTCTTATAAGAGAGGTAATTTTAATACTTACAAAGAAGGGCAATGTCTCAGAGAAGTAGGTCTTATGTTGGAGGGAGTCTTGCAAGGGAGGTTCCACTGTATTACTATTATTGACTCTCTTTAGTTGATTTATCATAATTCATGGTTTGGTTTGGATGTAGGGACATGCGGCTTTCAAATGTCCCATCCTTTATTGTATCATTTATTATGTTTGTAGATTTGTTTGAGAAAACCATATACAGCTGAACATCAAATTACGATGGCTTGGAGTCAAAATGGACTATCTTTAGATAGTCCATTGACATAATATTGAACTTATTACGAAAACTAATAACTTGTAAAGTTGTATAAATTTAAAAAAAGACTGCTGAAATATAAAAAGCAAAACCCCCTTTTTACATTTCTGCAGTCATTGTTTGATACAATTTATTAGTTTTTGTAATAAATCCAATATGTCAATGCCACCAATATTTTTTTATTTAAAGGTCTTTTTTTTATTTAAAATGAGTGTTGAGCCTAAAGATGAGGCAGAACATAAAAGTGTTATTAATCTTATTTGGTCCAACTTCTTAGCACTAGCAGAGAACAATTTTATCCAATTGACCAGCCGCCGTGGTGCAGTGGTAATGACGCGGTTTGCAGGCTAGGAAGTCTCGGGTTTGAATGCCATCAGAGGGGAGGTTTTTTTCGGTCCTGAACCGACACCTAGCCAGAGAGTGTGGCTATGGGCTCAATGGGAAGACTGAAACCACACAGTTGAGCTTCGTCCACTTTACGGATGTGATTCTGAGAGTGTTGCTCTAATTTCAAGACCAACACTGCAGGTGTCTGTAGCTCTCGGGCCTGGTTAACACCAGGATATCATTATGAAAGGAAGTGTAGAGTACAGCCCTGTCAAGTAGTCTCAGACCGATATGGAACTCCATAGCAATTAGCATCACCATCATCATAGTCATCCACCTCATTTCCATCAATCATCAAAAAGAAAAGTCTCAAATTCTGTGGCCTTGTAATTTGCATGCCCTGCTCTCTCACCTCAGTTTCGATTTCCAATCCAGTCTATGTCCTTGGTGCGTTCGGGTCAGTATTTTCTGGGGAGCTGTTGGTGGACGGTCATGTTGACGTTTTCGGAGGAGGACCTCACTCATGCTGGCTCCGTGACTAACACATTATTGTCATCTGTAGGGGGGCTTAGTAGGTGGTGTCCTGCTTATGTTCGCTCAGAACAGGCTCCACTGAACTCCACCGAAGTGACTCGGCAGCAATGCAGTGTCCGTCAGTTGATTTCCTCCTGACGGTCTGACATAGATTTGCTCCCCTTGGCCTGCTGGTTTCAGATTCTGCAGCCTGACAAGTCGGGGTGTGGCTGCGATTTGGGATTTTGAAAAACTTTTTTTACTCAATTGAGTGAATTGATTCAATTCACACTGCTACAGTTTGGCGGCATGTTTTTGACAACAAAGCTTCACTTTATCACATGTCTCACAAAATTTGTGACTGTGAGACAGAGCTTCAGATTGTTGGCGCGCCTGCGTCAATCACGCATATTTTCCCAAAATGACGCATGTTTACACCTTGTAATGCGCCTTTCTGGCGCATTCCAATTGTTACCATATTTTATGGACTATAACTAGTATAAGGCACACCTGATTATAAGGCCCCCCCCCCAAAAAAAAATTTAACACAACATTCAGATTTTGTTACTCTATTTTCTTACTATATTATCAGTCACATTATAATATAAAGCGCAGGCGTATCAGTCCAGGGAAAAAGTATCGCCTTATAATCTGTAAAATATGGTAAGCATGAGTGGAATGAGAGAGAGGGGGGGGGAGAATATACTTTCAATGGGATTTTTTTTCTTTATTTTCCCATCAGGTCACAAATATGTATTACTTTATATGTCATTCAGTCATCCTAAAACAGTTTGTAAGCACAAAAACTTACATGGTCTTGTTTTTCTAAATCTACAACTGCATGGCTTATGGACTAAGCTTATCTAAATTTTCCCTCTGTCTCTCTTTCTCCTCCCTCCCTCTCTCTCTCAAATATAATTTGTTATGGAAAGAAAAGTTCCGTTATGTTCATACACATACGATACTGTCATGTGCGCGTTCATGCGCGCACACATGCTTACATGCATAATGCATTGTGTTCAAATTTAGGTTTAG
>CM065686.1:43746726-43764226 GCA_017654935.2 Phymorhynchus buccinoides
GCAAAAGACGGAAGAAATATCGACCAACCGGACTCCCCTCGCTTCCGTGCAGCGGGCAGACCTCCCACGGAATCCAGCCATACCACTGCAATCCCCCCCTCGAAAGAGGAGATCACATAAGAGATGGAAAGAATTCAGACAAGGAGAAGTGAACAAACATCCAGGAGCGCAGATCCCCCCCCACCGAGGCAGAAACTCTCCCGTTCTCATCCGACGTCGGCGCCCTCCCCTCGCCAGTCCCATCTTACGCACAGCACCGCTATCCCTCCGGAATCCCCCTCCTCTCCCTATCCCTAGTCTTCTCGCCTCCATCCGCTCCCTCTCTTCATCTCCCTCCGTCTTTCCTTCCCCCTTTTCTTTCCTTTCTCCCCCCCTCCTTCTCCTCTCCCTCTGCCCGTCCCTCTCGCTCCCCCCCCGCTCTCCCCTGCCTCCCTCCCTTTCACTCCCGCGTCTCCTCCGATCTCTCTCTCCATCCCCTTCTCTACTCCCCAGCTCTCTCTCCCTCTCCCTCCTCTCTCTCTCTCTCTCCTATGCTCTCTCTCTCCCTCCTCTCTCTTCTCTCTCTATCCCTATCTCTCTCTCTCTCTCTCTCTCTCCTCCTCTCTCTCCTCTATTCTCTCTCTCTCTCTACTCTCTCTCTTCTCTCTCTCTCTCTCTCTCTCCCTATCTCTCTCTCTCTCTCTCTCTCTCTCCCACTCTCTCTCTCTCCTCTCTCTCTCTCTCTCCTCTCTCTCTCCATATCTATCTCCCTATCTCTCTCTCTCTCTTCTCCTCTCTCTCTCTCTCTCTCCCTATTCTCTCTCTCTCTCTTCTCTACTCCCATCTTCTCTCTCTCTCTCTCTCTCTCCTCTCTCCTACTCTCACTATCTCTCTCTCTCTTTCTCTCTCTCTTCCACTCTCTCTCTCCGCTTTCTCTCTTCTCTCCTTCTCTCTCTCTCTTCTCTCTCTCTCTCTCTCCCTAATCTCTCTCTCTCTCTCTCTCTCTCTCTCCCCACCTCTCTCTCTCTCTCTCTCTCTCTCTCTTCTCTCCTAAAATCTCTCCTCTCTCTCTCTCTCTCTCTCCAATTCTCTCTCTCTTCTCTATCTCCTCTCTCTCTCCCACTCACTCCTCCTCTCTCCTCTTCTCTCTCCCATCTCTCTCTCTCTATTCTCTCTCTCTCTATCTTCTCTCTCCTCTCTCTCCCATCTCTCTCTCTCTCTCTATACTATCTCTCCTTCTCCCCTATCCTCTCTCTTCTTTTCCCTCTCTCCCTCTCCTATTCCTACTTCCTCTCTCCTATCTCTCTCTCTTCTCTCTCTCTCTCTCTCTTCCCACTCTCCCACTCACTTTCTCTCTCTTCTCTCTCTCTCTCTTCCCACTCACTCTCTCTCTCTCCTCTCTCTCTCTATCCCTCTCTTCTCTCTCTCTCTCTCTGTCTCTCCCAACTATCTCTCTCTCTCTCTCTCTCTCTACTCATCTCTCTTTCTCTCTCTCTCTCTCTCTCTTTACACTCTTCTCTCTCTCTCTCTCACCACTCTCTCTCTCCCACTCTCTATCCCGTCACTCACGCTCTCTCTCTACTCCCAATCACTCTCTCTCCTCTCCCTCATCTTCCACTCTCTCTCCTCTCTATCTTCTCTCTCCTCTCTCTCTCTCTCACATTTTTTCTCTCTCTCTCTCTCTCTCTATCTCCTCTCTCTCTCTCTCTCACCTCTCTTCTCTCTAACTCAAGATAGTCATGAAACCATTTTTCTAGCCAAAGGTATGTGATTTTATTTGTCCCTCCGCCCACCCCCCAAAAAAACTCCCAATAACGTCCATTTTCTTATTCAAAACGTGCACTAAGGACAGAGCGAGAGCGAGACTTTGAGATTGAGGGTCGTAAACACGAATGAGTGGCTAAAGTACAAGACTGACTCCTGTGTACATCCTTCATAATATCATTAAGCGACCCAGCACCACGAAAGGGACGCTAAGTCGATGAGCTAGTTTCTCACAACAGGTTTGCAAAGTCAACAATCTCATTTTTGTGTGTGTCAATTTTGAGTTATGGGTATTTTCGTGTTCCCTACCCTCTTATCTTTCATATTTATAAAGGATAATCTTTACTATGGTCTCTAAATGGTCTTATAAGTGTTTTAAAACGAGTAGGTCAATGCATTTTCTTCAGCTAGGCTAGACTTTAGACAGTGTTTTCTCAAAATGGCCGACGCTCACCCTACCAACTTGAAATGCTCATAACTCGGGAACGGGAAAAGATACAAGAATGGTTCTTGTATTGTTAGAAAGAGACTTGTCTGAAGTTTTCAACTGTATAAAGAATGGTCAGTTTGACACTTAATGTCCCTTTCGTGGTGCTGGGTCACTCATACCACCACAAAACCTTGAATGCTACGAAGGATAAAAAACTGAAACAGACTGCAGCGTCATTGGAACATACAACAAACAAACAACTACACGGACAAGTGCAAATTGACGTTATTTTCCTTTTTTTCCTTTTCGGCCCCATCAGTTTGGAACTCCTTACCACGCGAAATCCGCCATATCCAGTCCTTGCAATGTTTCAAATCAGCTCTCAAGACCCACCTGTTCAAGCTACATCACAACCTTTAGGCCACATTACTTCTGGACTCTATTCTCACACACACACTCCCCTCCCCCCATATTAGTTTCACTGTGTGTTGACTGCAATGTCTACGTCAGCTTTGTTGCGCGCGCGCGCGAGAGAGAGAGAGAGAGAGAGAGAGAGAGAGAGAGAGAGAGAGAGAGAGAGAGAGAGAGAGAGAGAGAGGAGAGAGAGAGAGAGAGAGAGAGAGAGAGAGAGAGAGAGCGAGAGAGAGAGAGAGAGAGAGAGAGAGAGAGAGAGAGAGAGAGAGAGAGAGAGTGTGTGTTGATGCTTTGTTCAACTGATTGTATTTTGTATTGTGTTTTTTGGGTGGGGTGAGTGGTGGTGATGTAACGGTGTGTGTGTGTGTGTGTGTGTGTGTGTGTGTGTGTGTGTGTGTGTGTGTGTGTGTGTGTGAGTGTGTGTGTGTGTGCGCGTGTGCGCAGTGTGCGTGTGTGTGTGTGTGTGTGTGTGTGTGTGTGTGTATTGTGCCTCGGTACGTGCGTGTATGTGTGGGTTGGGGTGTGTATGTGTATGCCTATTTGCATGTGCGTGAGCGATTATTTCGTGTTGTTGTTGAATTTGTTGCTTCTTAATTTTTGTTGTTGTTAAGCGCATAGAGCTCCACATTGGTGGAGGAATGCGCTATATAAATGATTCACTATTATTATTATTATTATTATTATTATTGTTTGTGGCACAAGCCACAAAAACCTATAACTCACTTTGTCGGTCTCGGTCGGTCGGTCCAAAATTGTCGCACATATTGTCGCGTGCCACAAACGATTGCGAATCCGCGCTTGTTTTATTCACAAGAGACAAAACAAAACTACTGGATATTTCGGCGAACGCGCCTTTATCAACACAGACAAACAATTAAACAGCAAACAGCAAATATAGCAAATAGCAGGCAACAAAACATCAAGATCAAAATAAAAAAAACAATACTTCCCCTCTGTTGTATCATTTACGCGTTGGACTGTGGAGGGGAAGTATTGTTTTTAGTCCCCGAGCCGAAGGTTCGGGGAACTATTGTTTCTGTCTGGTCCGTCCGTCCGTCCGTCCGTCCGTCCGTCCGTCCGGCTATTCGTCCGTTTTTCTCAAAAACTATTCCGTCTATCATCATCAAATTTGGTATACTAGTTTGCTCAAATGCAAGCTACCCACTGATGTATTTAGTTTTACATTAAGGTCAAGGTCGCGCCAGTTACGGGGTTCAAACCCCGAAACACATAATCGCTAATATCTCGCGAAGTTTTGCATGTATTTCAATGCAGTTTTTTCCCACAACATTTCTTGATGAATGGTCTATATAACACAGTTGTCATGAATGTTTCTGTGCGCTCGTGTGCGCATGATCGCGCGCGCTCAAATCACGGGTCCGAACCCCAAGGCTATATATAAAAAAAACTATTCGGTTTCGTGCTGTTTTCATGCGTTTGTATGTAGTTACGTGCTGTTTTGATGCGCTTTTATGTATGTGTACAGCCGACGCATTCCGATTTCGGAGTAGCTCGGCGATGCTGCGAGGGGACGTTGGTTGCCTGCTTTTTGCTCCTTTTGTCTTGACGTGTAGCTGTTTCTTTGTCGTATGCTACGAAGGATGAAAAATGTGTCGAGTGAGTACAAACATGGTGACGGATGGGGCGGGGTAAGGGACACACAGACAAACAGACGGACATTCAGACAAATAGACAGACAGACAGACAGGCAGACAGATCATTCCCTGCCCGCAAGTAATACATGCTAAAGTGATCTGGTGGTTACGATACAGTTTCCATCGGACAAGCCTTAAAAGCCTCTTCTCCATTTTCCATGCATCATTAGTCAGCCACCACCAGAGCGAGAAATTCACTAGGATTTAGCACTAAGAACCCCCCGTGGGGATACCGGGGGGTCCTTTGTATAAATAGTTCCCCCACCTTCTGGAAGTTCTGTGCTTGTAACTTCCTCTAATCTGTCACTCTCTTTGACTCTGCCTTTTTCCCTTTGCTTACTGTCCATCTACTATCTTTCTGCCTTTCAACCGGTGGTCCATTGCCCTAACTTATTTTTCAAGAAACACTTTCCCCTATTATGCGTAAACGTTTATCCTTCTTTCTTCCGCTTATTTAGGGTTTTCCGTACGGAACTTACGCGTCTAATGTGAACCCGGCCTAAAGTTCATAATCAACGTACCTGTAACCGTTTCTGTTTTAGTTTCTGGGACTGAGGGTGGATGCCTCGTGCCTCCAGACGAAGAGCTGGCTGACGCCGCCCCCTCCACGAGTCTCTCCCCGTGGGGATACCGGGGGGGTGTCTTCCTGTACAAGTAGTTCCCCCACCTTCTGGAATTTCTGTGCTAACAACTTCCTGTAAACCAAAACTCTCTTTGACTCTGCCTTCCCCCCCCACCCCCCCCCCCCCCCCCCCCCCCCCCCCCCCCCCCCCCCCCCCCCCCCCCCCCCCCCCCTTCTTACTATCATCTACTATCTTTCTGACTTATTGGCCCCATTCTCCTGCCTTTAAAAAAACAACAACAATCTTCCGAAATAATTTTCTCCTTTGAGCTCCTCCGAAATCGGAATGCGTCGGTTGCATGCAGCGAGGAGACCAATGAAAACTGAAAACCGGACACATACGTACCTACCTCACCCATTATGGCCATATGGCCCGGGAAACACAAAAGAAAAAAAATGTTTTGTTTTGTGTGTTTGGCTTCTGTTACCGGGGAGATTTTAGAGGGGGGTTCTAGGGGAAGATAACGCAGGGGGTGGGGGGGGGGGGGGGGGTGTGTCAATAATGTCGTGTGTGTGTGTGTGGGGGGGGGGGGGGGTGAGTCAAAAGTCAAAACAAAAACAAAAACAACACTTCTCGAATAGCTAGACGTATGGTGAAGACATTTGAGATAAGCCATAGTGCGGTTTGGGGAAACGCGCAATCTCTCCGTCTAATCATTACGAGGCAAACAGAGGGGGAAATAATAAACTTGAGATAACCAGAGTCATTAATTAATTTAGACCCTAAGGCCGGGTTCACATTAGACGCGTAAGTTCCGTATACGGAAAACCCTAAATAAGTGGAAGAAAGAAGGATAAAAGTTTACGCATATAGGGGAAATTCGGACACGTGCGCAAATCTTTTCCCTTCTTTTGTTTCGCTTATTTATGGATTGCGCACGGGTTTCCGCATGGAATATCCGCTTATGTGTGTACACGGCCTAAAGCCGAGAGCATTGACTTCAATTATTTATCAGATAGAAAGACACCTTTTCTTTTCGAAATCATCCATCAGTACTGAAAAATGATGTGTAGCCACAACTGGTGACCGTTTCACAAGGGCTAACGTTACGTTGCGCTCGCTCAAATCGGCAAAAACGGTCTAAGAAACACCCTTCGCTTGCCGATAGTTCGCAAGCGGCGAACTATCCGGAACTAGTAGGGGGTGAATACGTTTCTTGTTGTTGATTGGTCCATTAAAGTTTGTTTGAAATAATACTCTTTTTTTTTTTACCAATCAGACAAGGGCTTGTAATATTCTTCCGCAAACGTTTTCTAAAGTGTTTCTTAGGCCCCGTTTGGCGTAAGCGTTATTCGCGCGGCGGCCGTTATCTAGAGAAACTCGACCCTGGTGTTCGGTGGATACTACTTATGCTGTGAAAATGACGGAATCCTCAGCGACGTGGGTGGTTGATTATTACAGTACGTCTTAATTAAGAAGTATGGCACTGATCATTTACCAAGGCGGGTGGGATATCTGATCATATTAACAGGGACGGTTGGTGATTGCAGGTAACATTAGGGAAATAGTGTGATTATAATCTTCTGATACGTCGATGTCTGATAAATACGGCTGTGGGTGATTCGTTATTAGTGAGTGAGAGATTGAGAAAGGATCCGGGCCTGAAGAAAGGAGAAGAAGAAGAAGAAGAAGAAGAAGAAGAAGAAGAGGAGGAGGAGGAGGAGGAGGAGGAGGAGGAGGAGGAGGAGGAGGAGGAGGAGGAGGAGGAGGAGGAGGAGGAGCAAGAAGAGGAGGAGGAGGAGGAAGAAGAAGAAGAAGAAGAAGAAGAAGAAGAAGAAGAAGAAGAAGAAGAAGAAGAAGAAGAAGAAGAAGAAGAAGAAGAAGAAGAACAAAGAAGAACAACAACAACAACAACAACAACAACAACAACAACAACAACAACAACAACAACAACAACAACAAGAAGAAGAAGAAGAAGAAGAAGAAGAAGAAGAAGAAGAAGAAGAAGAAGAAGAGGAGGCAGAAGAATAAGAAGAAGAAGAAGAAGAAGAAGAAGAAGAAGAAGAAGAAGAAGAAGAAGAAGAAGAAGAAGAAGAAGAAGAAGAACAAGAAGAAGAAGAAGAACAAGAAGAAGAAGAAGAAGAAGAAGAAGAAGAAGAAGAAGAAGAGGAGGAGGAGGAGGAGGAGGAGGAGGAGGAGGAGGAGAAGAAGAGGAGGAGGAGGAGGAAGAAGAAGAAGAAGAAGAAGAAGAAGAAGAAGAAGAGAAGAAGAGAAGAAGAAGAAGAAGAAGAGAAGAAGAAGAACAACAACAACAACAACAACAACAACAACAACAACAACAACAACAACAACAACAACAACAACAAGAAGAAGAAGAAGAAGAAGAAGAACAACAAGAAGAAGAAGAAGAAGAAGAAGAAGAAGAAGAGAAGAGGAGGCAGAAGAATAAGAAGAAGAAGAAGAAGAAGAATAAGAAGAAGAAGAAGAAGAAGAAGAAGAAGAGAAGAAGAACAAGAAGAAGAAGAAGAAGAAGAAGAAGAAAGAAGAAGAAGAGGAGGAGGAGGAGGAGGAGGAGGAGGAAGAAGAAGGAGAAGAAGAAGAGGAGAAGAGGAAGAAGAAGAAGAAGAAGAAGAAGAAGAAGAAGAAGAAGAAGAAGAAGAAGAAGAAGAAGAAGACGAAGAAGAAGAAGAGAAGAAGAAGAAGAAGAAGAAGAAGAACAAGAACAAGAAGAAGAAGAATAACAAGAACAAGAAGAAGAAGAAGAGGAAGAAGAAGAACAAGAACAAGAACAAGAAGAAGAAGAAGAAGAAGAAGAACAAGAAGAAGAAGAAAGAAGAAGAAGAAGGAAGAAGAAGAAGAAGAAGAAGAAGAAGAAGAAGAAGAAGAAGAAAAAGAAGAAGAAGAAGAAGAAGAACAAGAAGAAGAAGAAGAAGAAGAAGAAGAAGAAAGAAGAAGAAGAAGAAGAAGAAGAAGAAGAAGAAGAAGAAGAAGAAGAAGAAGAAGAAGAAGAAGAAGAAGAAGAAGAAGAAGAAGAAGAAGAAGAAGAAGAAGAAGAAGAAGAAGAAGAAGAAGAAGAAGAAGAAGAAGAGAAGAAGAAGTTGAAGAAGAAGAAGAAGAAGAAGTGGTATAGTGGTAACGCGTTCGCCTCGAGTCAAGTAAACCCGAGTTCGAACCTGGGTACAGTGGATTTGTTCCTCTCACTTAGCACTAGGCCTTACGGTCTGAACGGGGAGTCTTTCGGATGAGACGATAAGCCGAGGTCCCGTGTGCCTATGCACTTAGCACACGTTAAGCCCAGTGGCAACGAATAAGCTGTAATTTGGTCACAAACTACCCCCCCCCCCCCCCCCCCCCCCCCCCCCCCCTGTTCACAAAAACAATTCGCATGCACACACAAAATAAAAATGGGTGGCGCGCTTCTGGGTGCGACGCGCTCTTCAGGTGAGAGCAACCCGAATTTCACAGAGACGCCTCTTGACTATAAAGTACCTAATACCTAATACCAATGCGCGCTTTCGTACATCTCCGGAGCTCCCCTCCCTCTTCTTCGTCCTCATCCTGTCCTATCCTTCGTCTCAGTTCGTCTTTCACGCCTCCAGGGCTTTTTGTGCCTGGACGAACAGTCAGTCCACACGTCATTAACGTGCGGTGTCAACTGTCCCGATCGTTTCTCTCCCCCTTCATTACTCGCTCTTCTCTGATGGGAGGTGGGTGAAGGATGGTACATAATAGCTGGGGGGGGGGGGGGGGGGGGGGGGGGGGGGGGGGGGAGGGGGGGGGGGGGGGGGGGGGGGGGGGGGGGGGGGGGAATGGCGACTGGCGATGGATTGCTTTCCCTCCTATAGCTGGTGAGAAATCTTGTGTTTTGACCAGGTGCAACTCCCATACAAATGCCCCCACATTGAAAACGAAACAGCAGCCTCAATTTGAAGTTGGGGGAATTTGTACGTGGGTCACTGCTACCCAGAAAAACAACTACAACCAAGGGACTTAATCGTGGTGGGTCATTTGCAAAACACGTTGCAAATCCAGACTTCCAATTTTAAGAATGAAACTAAAGAGGTTGAAACAAAGATAATATTATCATCATATAGTAAAAAGCCAACTGTCCGTGTGTGTGTGTGGCTGTGTGTGTGTGTGTGTGTGTGTGTGTGTGTGTGTGTGTGTGTGTGTGTGTGTGTGTGTGTGTGTGTGTGTGTGTGTGTGTGTGTGTGTCTGAAACACGAAACGGGCCTTATAACTCCGCCGTTTTTCGACCGAATCGCTTCACATTTGCTGTGAGCCCTCACGGGGCGATGGCAACGGCAACCGAGGCGGCCGTATCATTTGCGCGGTTTCGCAAATGCGCTTCGAATTTGGCAGATAGATAACTGGGGACGGTGACTATCGATGTGCCAAACCGGAAGCGAATCGATTACTTAGGCGCATAACAGCAGCATGATGCAAAACGGGCCTTATAACTCCGCCGGTTTTCAACCAAATCGCCTCCAATTTGCTGTCAGGCTTGCTGTCACCGGGGCAAAGCCTGGCAGCAAATTTGAAGAAAATCGGGAGAGCGCGTCACTCTCAGAGCAGCGCCAACGGGAAACGGGGCTTTATAACTCTGCCGTTTCTTAACGAAATCGCTTCAAGTTTGCTGTACTCAGCGTTACCAGTAATTGGCGTTACCGTTACTAGGCGTTACCGTTACTAGGGAGAGCGCATCACTCTCAGAGCAGCGCCAACGCAAAACGGGGCCTTATAACTCCACCGTTTCTTTACCAAATCGCTTCAAATTTGCTGTACTCAGCGTTACCAATACTTTGCATTACCGTTACTAGGCGTTACCGTTACTAGGCGTTACTGGTACTCGGCGTTGCGCTAGTGTGTCTTTAAATCGGTAAGCATCAGTTACATGCTGCTGTGTTGTGGCTTACCCTGGCTAAAAGACTCCAGGGATCATCCCAACACAGCGGAAGCCAGGCAATGAATCAGCTACGCGTTGCTGTGTTGTGGCTTACCCTGGCTAAAAGACTCCAGGGATCATCCCAACACAGCGGAAGCCAGGCAATGAATCAGCTACGCGATGCTGTGTTGAGGCTTACCCTGGCTAAAAGACTCCAGGGATCATCCCAACACAGCAGAAGCCAGCGAATGAATCAGCTACATGTTGCTGTGTTGTGGCTTACCCTGGCTAAAAAAGACTCCAGGGATCATCCCAACACAGCGGAAGCCAGGCAATGAATCAGCTACGTGTTGCTGTGTTGTGGCTTACCCTGGCTAAAAGACTCCAGGGATCATCCCAACACAGCGGAAGCCAGGCAATGAATCAGCTACGTGTTGCTGTGTTGAGGCTTACCCTGGCTAAAAGACTCCAGGGATCATCCCAACACAGCGGAAGCGCTTGAACACTAACGGTCCAGTTGCATCAGTTACGGACGAGAATATGTGTGTGTGCGTGACAGTTTTTTTTCATTACCCCGCCACGTGGGCAGCCACACTCCGACTTCGGGGGAGTTGATCAATGGGTTTTGTTTATGACAAAATTGCATCATCATTAGTATGGATTTGTTTGCTTCATCGAGAAAAAAAACCCACAAATTAAATCAAGCTTTATGGGAAAGGGCATAGACAAGAGTGATTGCGAGCATGCACATGTTTGACTATCGATTCATCAAAGCTTGTAATTTTCCGGGAAATGGGTGATTTGTTGATTAAAAAAAAATTAAAAAAAATTAAATGAACGTTTGCTATCTTAGATCGCGTGGGGATAAATATGGCAGGCAGAGACAGATAGTGGTGGGAGAGAAAGGGGAGAGACAGAGACAGAGATGAACAGAGAGACAGAGAGTACAGAGAGACGAACAGAGAGACAGAGACAGACACACAGAGACGAACAGAGAAACAGAGACAGACACACAGAGACGAACAGAGAAACAGAGACAGACACACAGAGACGAACAGAGAGACAGAGACAGAAACACAGAGACGAACAGAGAAACAGAGACAGACACACAGAGACGAACAGAGAGACAGAGACAGAGAGACAGAGCCAGACACATAAAAACGAACAGAGAGACAGAGACATAGACACAAACAGATAGATAGAGACAGACACACAGAGACCAACAGAGAGACAGACACACAGAGACGAACAGAGAGACAGAGACGCAGAGACGAACAGAGAGACAGACACAGAGAGACGAACAGAGAGACAGACACAGAGAGACGAACAGAGAGACAGACACAGAGAGACGAACAGAGAGACAGACACAGAGAGACGAACAGAGAGACAGACACAGAGAGACGAACAGAGAGACAGACACAGAGAGACGAACAGAGAGACAGAGACAGAGAGACGAACAGAGAGACAGAGACAGAGACACAGAGACGTACAGAGAGACAGAGACAGACACAGAGAGACAGAGACAGACACACAGAGACGAACAGAGAGACAGAGACAAACAGAGAGACAGAGATAGACACACAGAGACGAACAGAGAGACAGAGACAAACAGAGAGACAGAGACAGAGAGATGAACAGAGAGACAGAGACAGACACAGAGAGACGAACAGAGAGACAGAGACAGACACACACACAGAGAGAACAGAGAGACAGAGATACAGAGACGAACAGAGAGACAGAGACGAACAGAGAGACGGACAGAGAGACAGAGACAGACACAGAGAGACGAACAGAGAGACAGAGATACAGAGACGAACAGAGAGACAGAGACAGACACAGAGAGATGAACAGAGAGACAGAGACACAGAGACGAACAGAGAGACAGAGACAGACACAGAGAGATGAACAGAGAGACAGAGATACAGAGACGAACAGAGAGACAGAGACGAACAGAGAGACGAACAGAGAGACGAACAGAGAGACAGAGACAGACACAGAGAGACGAACAGAGAGACAGAGACAGATACAGAGAGACGAACAGAGAGACAGACACACAAAGACGAACAGAGAGACAGAGACACAGAGAGACGAACAGAGAGACAGAGACGAACAGAGAGACAGACACACAAAGACGAACAGAGAGACAGAGACACAGAGAGACGAACAGAGAGACAGAGAGACAGAGACGCAGAGACGAAAAGAGAGACAGAGAGTACAGAGAGACAGAGAGACGAACAGAGAGACAGACACACAGAGACGAACAGAGAGACAGAGAGTACAGATAGACGAACAGAGAGACATAGACACACAAACGGACACAGAGACAGAGACAGATCATTCATATTTACATATCCAACAAAAGATTATGTTAGAAGACAAACAAGTTAATAACCGAACGAAGATAACCGAATGAGATTGAAACAGGGGGCACGCAGCGACCTCAATCATTTCCACCTTAATCCGTTTCTTAAAGGGGCACCCTGACGGATGCGTTTTTTGCAAGAAACACGTCGAGATCACCAGGAAAACACCCTTTACAGAGATTGCAACACTCACTTTGCTCTGGTTTCCTAGAAATCAAACCGTCAAATCGGTCATTCCTCCTTGGCGGAGGTGCTGGAAGTCCAATTATTTCACCCAAAGAGAAAATGGCCGCCAAATCGTTTGCACGAAATTTTCGCAATACAAGCTTTTTTTCTTTAAAAAAAAGAGTTTAAAAGGAGCTTCACTCACAACAAAGGAAATAGCTCCTTTTTTTTTTTTACTGCACTACAAAAAAAGAAAACGTTTCAACCACAATGAATGACCTCCACCCACCCCATCCAAAATGGCTACTCTCTCCGGCACCTCCGCCAAGGAGGAATCGCCCTTTTGACGGTTTAATTTCTAGGAAACCAAAGCAAAGTGAGTGTTCCGATCCTTGAAAAGGCTGTCTTTCTGGTGATCTCGACGTGTTTTTTGCAAAAATTCATCCGTCAGGGTCCACCTTTAATAACGCAGAAGAACGTTTCAATTCCTCCTCTTCTACACAAACCCAAGATGGCTTCTCTTGTTTCCTGCGTTTAATGATGTAGCGGCCATACGAAAACGAGAGCGTTAAGACGCTATATCACCAGCCGCGCGTGGTAGCAATTTCGGCTGCAGTGCTTCGTCGCGCGGCTGGTAACAAACCTTTAAGATATTACAATGCGAATACAGGCCCAAGTGATCGGCAGCATTTTAGGCTCCTGCGACCTTTGACCTTTGACCTTCATTTTCAAACCTGGCCTAAAATATCCAAAGTACCTGTCCGCATGCAAACTTTGAGCGTCCTAGATCCCTCCGTTCAAACGTTTATCGTGCCAAGCACTCGGCAGCATTTTCGGCTCCAATGACCTTGACCTTTGACCTATGACCTTCATTTCCCAACTTGGCCTAGATAGCCTTAATACCTACCCGCCTGCAAAATGTAAGCGCCCTTATAGATCCCTCCGTTCAAACGTTATCGTCCCATGTCATCGGCAGCATTTTCGGCTCCAGTGACCTCGATCTTTGACATATGACCTTCATTTTCGAACTTGGCCTTGATATTCTTAGTACCTATCCGCAGCTACCTAGGTCCCTCCGTTCAAACGTTATCGTGTTCACATAGATAGATGGATAGATAGATAGATAGATAGACAGACATATTAGATATATATATATATATATATATATAAGGACAGACAGACAGTATCAAACAGACAGATAGACAGACAGACAGACAGATAGACAGATAGACAGACAGGCAGACAGACAAACAGTCAGACAGACAGATAGACAGACAGACAGACAGATTAGATAGATAGATAGATAGACAGACAGACAGACAGATAGATAGATAGATAGATAGATATATAGATAGATAGATAGATAATAGAGAGATAGATAGACAGACAGACATACAGATAGGCAGATTAGATAGATAGATAGATAGATACACAGATAGATACACAGACAGACAGACAGACAGACAGATAGATAGACAGATAGATAGATAGACAGACAGATAGATAGATAGATAGACAGACAGACAGACAGACAGACTAGATAGACAGATAGATAGATAGATAGATAGATAGATAGATAGATAGACAGACAGAGACAGACAGACAGATAGATAGATAGACAGAGAGATAGATAGACAGACAGACAGACAGACTAGATAGACAGATAGATAGATAAATAGACAGAAGACAGATATATAGATAGATAGATAGACAGACTAGATAGACAGATAGATAGATAGATAGATAGATAGATAGATAGATAGATGGATAGACAGACAGACAGACAGATACTAGATAGATAGATAGATAGATAAATAGACAGACAGACAGATAGATAGATAGATAGATAGATAGACAGACATGACAGACAGACTAGATAGACAGATAGATAGATAGATAGATAGATAGATAGATAGATAGATAGATAGATAGACAGATAGACAGACAGATAGATAGATAGATAGATAGACAGACAGATAGACAGACAGACTAGATAGACAGACAGACAGACAGATAGATAGATAGATAGATAGATAGCCACAGACAGCAGCAAAAACATCACCAGCTTCGTTCTCTTCGTTCGCGGCTGGTTACAGCACTGACGAAGGTTCAACAACCTCTGTGAACCACGAAAAAACCCCACACAAACAGCTCTCCAATCAAGGAAAACAATGGATCCAGATGGATGCGAAAGCTGAATCGCGAACCTATTGATTAGTTCCAGAGCGAAGCTTCTGGAAGTATTGTTTTTGTTTCATCCGTCCGTGCGTGTGTGCGTCCGTCCACCCGGCCGCGTTTTCTCCACAACCGTTTTCAATCACTTTTAGTGTACACTATTTCAATCACTTTTAGCGTACACTATTTCAATCACCTTTAGTGTACACCATTTCAATCAATTTTAGTGTACACTATTTCAATCAATTTGAGTGTACACTATTTCAATCACTTTTAGTGTACACTATTTCAATCACTTTTAGTGTACACTATTTCAATCAATTTGAGTGTACACTATTTCAATCACTTTTAGTGTACACTATTTCAATCACTTTTAGTGTACACTATTTCAATCAATTTGAGTGTACACTATTTCAATCACTTTTAGTGTACACTATTTCAATCACTTTTAGTGTACACTATTTCAATCACTTTGAGTGTACACTATTTCAATCACTTTGAGTGTACACTATTTCAATCACTTTTAGTGTACACTATTTTAATCACTTTTAGCGTACACTATTTCAGTCACTTTTAGTGTACACTATTTCAATCACTTTCGGTGTAAAACGTCTAGAGGGGATGAGCTATCCACTGATTGCTTTAGTTTTATTTCAAGGTCAAGGTCATGTCGATTAAGAGGTTCCAACCCCCCAGTCATAGTTTACTCGGACATGAGATAGAAGAAAAATATCCGAACAAAATCACAACACAGGAAAAAACTAACAAAAAAAACAAAAACCGAACACCGCTTACATTTAAAGCACAGAAGGAAGTGAATGATAAAAACAAATTTTTTAAATACATGAATTTTTTTAAAATTTGTTTATCATGTGTGTGTGTGTGTGTGTGTGTGTGTGTGTGTGTGTGTGTGTGTGTGCGTGTGTGTGCGTGTGCGTGCGTGTGCGTGTGTGCGTGTGCGTGTGTGTGTGTGCGTGTGCGTGCGTGCGTGCGTGTGCGTGTGCGTGTGTGTGCGTGTGTGTGCGTGTGTGTGTGTGTGTGTGTGTGCGCGTGCGCGCGTGCGCGTGTGCGTGCGTGAGTGAGTGCGTGCGCGTGTGTGTGTGTGTGTGTGAATGACCCCGCCTAATAACCCCAGTGAAGGGCAAACAGGAAGTTATGCATTGGCTTAATAGTAGTAGTAGCCGTCGCCTCGTGTGTTTGAGTAGACAGACACGACAAAAGAACACGGCGCGTCATTCTAAAGTTGTCGTCATTTCTATTTTGTACGTCACATTTTTGCAAAGTTCGATCAGTCTGTGACCACTTGAAACCAGCCCTCATTTCTCTCTCTTAAAAACAAAATGACTGCAAGTCGCTCGCTCGCTCGCATCCTGGTTTTAATCTCGTCGACGCCATGGTTGCTATGGATTTGTCCCTCTCTGGTCGAGGTAAACAACTCTAATTTTCACGGGGGGTTTTCTTTCGAAAATCGTCTATTAGCATGAAGAGCTCAGCCCAATGGTATTGGCTGGTTATCCTAATTCACACGTTACTATGCCAGTGTTATCTGTGTGAGAAACACTCGTGGTCACCGAACCTGAAGTTAAATGAAAGCGAATGCTGAAAGAGCGTTGGTTTTCGATATAGAAAGACATTAGGGGGGGGGGGGGAGAGGGGGGGAGAGGGAGAGAGAAAGAAAGAGAGAAAAAAAAAAAAAAAACATAGAGGGAAGGAGGGAGTGCGAGAAGAAGCAAGACTAGGAAAAAAGAAAGAGAGAGAGAGGGGGGGAGGGGGGGGTAGAAAGAGAGAGAGAGAGCGGAGAGAAGGGAAGGAGAGAAAGAGGGAGAGGGGGGGAGAGAGAGAGGGAGGAGAGGAGGGAGGGAGAGGGAGGGAGAGAAAGAGAAAGAGAGAGAAGAGGGGAGAGAGAGAGGAGAGGGAGTGAAGAGGAAAAAGAAAAGAGAAAATAAAGAGAGAGAGAGAAAGGGAGAGGTTGTGAAGAGAAAGAGAAAGAGAGAGAGAGAGAGGGAAGCGAAAAAAAAAAAGAAACATGAGGAGATGGGAGAGAAAGAGAGAAAAAACCAGGAAAAAAAAAAATAGAAAGAGAGAGCAGGAAGGAGAGAGAGAAGAGACAATGAGAGAGAGAGAGAGAGAAAGAAAAGAAATACAGCGAGAGAGGGGAAAAGGAGGCTGAGAGGGAGGGTGGGAGAGTCTGGGGGGGAGATGAAGGGAAGTGTCATGAATTTTGGGGAGAAGAATGGGGGAAAGGGGGCGGGAGAGGGGGGGGAAGGAAAAGGGGCGGGAGAGATAAGAGAGATATCGTCGGGTGGATTGGTGTGGGAAATTCACAAAACCCCATCTCAGAGATAGTGGAGAGGTCCTGAGAGAGAGAGGAGTTGGAAGTGACATGACCGTGGAGTGATAGTGAGGTAGGGAGTAGGGATACCCCAGAGAAGGAGGGATGTAGATTAAAGAGGAGCCCTATTGAGAGAAGAGATTAGAAAGGAGGCAGGAGAGAGACGGGAGGAGGATAGAGGAGAGAGGACATGAAGGAGACCCGGACGGAGCCAGAGAGAGAGGTAGAGAGAGTGGGGTAGAGAGAGGAGGGGAGAGCAGGGAGGGAGAGAGAAGAGATAGAGAGAGTGCTGAATCTGAGAGAGAGATGATGAGAGGGTTGCAGCGAGCCAGGAGGGCAGAATGCAAACAGTAAGGTGCAGTGGATAAGTTCGAGAGGGAAAATAGAGAGAGGAAGAGATGGGGAGGAGAGGAAGAGGTGAGTGGGACTGGGTGAATCGGAGAGACTGTAAGAGAGAATAAGAGCTGCTTTGACGAGAGAGAGGATAGGGAGAGTGAAAGGATGGAAGAGAGATGGAGAGAGATAGACCTTTGATGACGAGAACGTGAGAGAGAGAGAGGGCAGAGGAGAGGTGGGGTGACTAGGGTCGAGGGTGGAGAGAGAGATGAGATAGATGAGGAGGATCAGATGAAGAGCAAAGGCGGTGAGAGAACAGACCCACACAGTAAACAGGGTTTTGGGCGAGAGAGAAAGAGAGATTAATTAAGACAGAGAAGACAGGGAGAGAGACTCTCTAGAGAGAAGTCTCTAAAAGCAGACTACTCAGTCTAGTAAT
>CM065686.1:43813859-43821359 GCA_017654935.2 Phymorhynchus buccinoides
GGTTAAACCTCATCGGCTATGGTACCGCCACAAGTGATGTACATTATAGTCTCGGGAAGTAAGGACAGACGTCACAAAACAATTCCCAATACTGCAGATGGATTTTGTTCTCTACCCAGGTAAATTTAATGGACATTTATGGCTGAAATATGGCTGGCGGTGAAAGGGTTAACGGAGGTATTTTTGAAAGAAAGAATTAACTATGAGGATTAACCCCCCAAAAAATAAAAAAAATAAAGATAATTATTGACCTTTGCAAATCATGTAGAGTGGCACAGTGGTAGCGCGTTCGCCTCGTGTCAAGTAAACCCGAGTTCGAACCTGGGTACAGGGGATTTTCCCTCTCACTTTGCACTAGGCCTTAACGTGGTCTGAACGTGGAGTCTTTCGGGTGAGACGATAAACCGAGGTCCCGTGTGCCCATGCACTTAGCACACGTTAAACCCAGTGGCAACGAAAAAGTTGTCATTACGTCAAAATTTACCCCCCCTTCCTCCTTTCCTTCCTCATCAGTCACACAAAAATCGCATGCAATTTATTATTTTTAAATTGGGTGGTGCGCCTATGGCTGCGACGCGTTCTCCAGGTGTGAGCAACCCGATTTTCACAGAGACGCCTCTGTGACTATAAAGTACATAATAATAATAATAATAATAATAATAATAATAATAATTTCCAGTTTCAACTGCCCTGAATTTCTCTCGATTAAACAAAATTCCAGTGGATATTAGGCAAGGAATTCTATGCATACTATATGAACAAAATTACGTCAGCCCATTTTTCTTCAGAATTGCAAGAGTTGCATCCCTTTAATGTTTTGGACATGACTGAAAAGTGCACCGCTTGACAATGTATGCATGCTATGCTATGCTTTGTGAGGTTGAAACGGTTTTTTGGGGGAAGTTACTTTTTTTAAGGGCCTGAGCCACACGTCCACTAAAATTCGCATGACTGTACGATACGATTCGATCACGTGGTCTCCAAGGGTAAAATGTGATTGGCGCATCAAGAGCGCGTGGGTCGAATCGTATCGTACAGTCGTGTGGTGGCTGTGTTGCCACTTGTGGCGGTCAGCTCAAAGAAGGTAAAGGGCTTTTGATGTCAAACAGAAGTTGGCGTTTGATCGTTTGATCTTGAAGGCAGAGTGCGAAGTGTAGAGTATGGGTGGAGTTGTTGAGGGAATGATCAACTTTCTGGGAGAATGTGTGTGTGTGTGTGTGTGTGTGTGTGTGTGTGTGTGTGTGTGTGTGTGTGTGGTATTGTGTGTGTTTGTAGTATGTGTGTGTGTGTGTTGGGTGTTGGGAGTGGGGGTAGGTGAGGGGTAGGGTGGTTAAATGTGTGTGTGTGTGAGGGAGAGAGAGAGAGGAGGAGGCAGCAGAGACATAGTCAAAGAGAGATATGGGTAGCGCCAATGAGAGAGAAAGACCAGAGAAGACATACAGAGAGGGAGAGAGAGAGGGGGGGGTGTGTGTGTGAGGGAGAGAGAGAGAGGAGAGAGGGGGGAGAGAGAGAGATAGTGAGAGAGAGAGAGAGAGAGAGAGAGAGAGAGAGAGAGAGAGAGAGAGAGAGAGAGAGAGAGAGAGAGGTTAGGAGTAGAAGTCTTGAGGTGAGAAACAGCTTTTGGAAACTGTGTGTGTGTGTGTGTGTATGTGTGCGTGCGCGAGTGTATGTACGTGTGTATGTACATATGTGTATATGTATGCGTGCATGTGCGCGTGTGTACGTGCACGCGCGCGCGTGTGTACGTGCACGCGCGCGCGTGTGTACGTGCACGCGCGCGCGCGTGTGTACGTGCTTGCGTGTGTGCTTGCGCGCGCGTGCCTTTGTGTGGTGCTGCGTTTGTGCGTATGTCTGTGAGTGTGGTTGCGAAGGTTCTCGTTTTGAAAATAAGTGGAGAGTGTCGTGTGTTTTTGTGTGTGGTCAAACACGGTTCCACATCTAACGAGGATTGTGCCAAGGGGTTCAATTTAACCCTTTCACGGCCAATGCTGCATGTATGCACGACAATGGTTTGACACCCATGTCACTAAAAAGCATCAAATCAGGGCCTGTTATCCGAAGACCCTATTTTCTTAATTTTTGGAGGTAACAATATGCCTAATGCAGACCTGGTTACCCCCTCCCTACACAAGTCTTGAGTAGTCTGGATAGCTTAAATGAGTAGTTTTGGTGCAAAAAGTGTACTTTTATTCATTAACCCATCAAACGATGTTCACTGAAACTGAGTAGAATCTAGCATTATTTATAATTTTGAAGAGTAGTAGAGATCCAAAATTGAGTAGAATACTACTCGAAAAGAGTAGAGTAAACAGGTCTGCTAATGTTATGCACGTCACAGAGGAATTCCTAATATTGCAGATAACTTTTTGTTTGTGGCTCAAGCCACAAACCTATAACTCACTTTGTCGGTCTGTCGTTCTGTCGGTCCAAAATTGTCGCACATTTTGACAAAATTGTCGCACTTCAAATCGAGGCTACACTTCTGGCTGCTCTTTAAAATGATGTATTTTAAAAGCGTACAAAATAATAAATATACGTAATACAGACACTACAACAGACACGACGAGTATGCGGTGCTTCTTTTGATGAGCATAAGTAGGATACATAGTTTTAAATGTTTTCCAAAAGATATAAAAAGTTACGAAATGGTGCAGAGATAACATTCTGGTTTACAGATTAAAATTATTGAAAAGCCAGGGGAGGTAACTCATGATTGGAGTGGTAAAAATAGACCGCGTGCCACAAACTATTGCGATTTCGCGCTTGTTTTTTCTCCACCCAATTAAGTTTAATGGTATTGTTTGGCTGAAAAAAATGGCTGGCGGCGAAAGGGTTATTGAGGCTCTCCAAAATCTCCCACCAGTAGGCCACTGGCTAACTAGTGTGTCCAAAAAAACAGACTCGGCCTTTGGAAGAGAAAGAAGAAAAAACTAATTAGAAAAGCTCAGATTACTGTTTTTGTTGTTGATATTTATAGAGCACACGCAACATGCTCTTGTTTCTGATTGCTTGTTTAAATTAAAGTATATATATATTATACAGTGGAACCTCCCTTAGAAGACCTCCCATTATAAGACTCCCTCCCACATAAGACCTACTTCTCTGATCCATTCTCCTTCTTTGTAAGTATTGAAATCACCTCCCTTATAAGACCTCATTTTGGATGTCTCCCACATAAGACCTACTTCTCTGAGACATTACCCTTCTTTGTAAGTATTAAAATCACCTCCCTTATAAGACCTCATTTTGGATGTCTCCCACATAAGACCTACTTCTATGAGCCATTGCCCGTCTTTGTAAGTATTAAAATCACCTCCATTATAAGACCCCTCCCTTATAAGACCTCATTTTGGATGTCTCTCACATAAGACCTACTTCTCTGAGCCATTGCCCGTCTTTGTAAGTATTAAAATCACCTCCCTTATAAGACCCCTCCCTTATAAGACCTCATTTTGGATGTCTCCCACATAAGACCTACTTCTCTGAGCCATTGCCCGTCTTTGTAAGTATTAAAATCACCTCCCTTATAAGACCCCTCCCTTATAAGACCTCATTTTGGATGTCTCCCACATAAGCCCTACCTCTCTGAGACATTGCCCGTCTTTGTAAGTATTGAAATCACCTCCATTATAAGACCCCTCCCTTATAAGACCTCATTTTGGATGCTTTTTTGAAGGTCGTATAAGGGAGGTTCTACTGTAGATGGCTTGTGATTGGTCTAGTAAGAATAACATATCTTCTGCGTTTGGTTGTTTTTGGGGGGTGGGTGGGGATTGTTGAGGTTGGGTTGTTGTTTTTTGTTGTTGATATAAAGCACACTCAACGTGTTCTTGTTTCTGATTGCTTGTTTAACCCTTTTCACCGCCAACGTCGCATTTTAGCACCACAGTGATTTAACACCTATGTCACTAAAAGGCATCACGTTGGGGTCTAGTGGGGTATAGTGGTCAAGTGGGGTAGGTTTAACCCTTTCACCGCCAAAGTCGCATTTTAGCACAACAGTGATGTAACACCTATGTCACTAAAAGGCATCAAATTGGGGTCTAATATCCAAAGACCCTATTGTCTTAGTTTTGGGAAGTAAGGATAGACCTTATTTTATATGATGTCACAGAAGAATCCCCAATACTGCAGACGGATTTTGTTCTCTATCCACGTAAAGTTGATGGACATTTTGGGCTGAAATATGGCTGGCGGTGACAGGGTTAACACCTATGTCACTAAAAGGCATCACGTTGGGGTCTAGTGGTCAAGTGGGGTAGGTTTAATGGTAAATTCAGGCTGAAAAATGGCTGGCATAGAAACAATTAAAGCCATAGCCTTGTACAAAAAAATACTTTACCAAAAAAACAACCAGACACAAACACACAAGCACATACATTATGGTACAGACACACACACACACACACACACACACACACACACACATAGACACATAGACACACACACACACATAGACACACACACACACACACACACACAGATAGACACACACACACACACACCACACACACACACACACACATAGACACATAGACACACACACACACACATACACACACACACACACATAGACACACACACACACACACACACACACACACACATAGACACACACACACACACACATAGACACACACACACACACAGATAGACACACACACACACAGATAGACACACACACACACACACACACACATAGACACACACACACATACACACACACACACACACACATAGACACACACACACACACACACACACACACACACACACACACACACACACACACACACACATACACACACACACACACACACACACACACACACACACATACACACACACACACACACACACACATACATACACACACACACACACACACACACACACACACACACACACACACATACACACACACACACACACACACACACATACACACACACACACACACACACACACACACACACACACACACACACACACACACACACACACACACACACACACACACACACACATACACACACACACACACACACACACACACACATAGACACACACACACACACACATAGACACACACACACACACACACACACACACACACACACACACACACACACACACACACATACATACACACACACACACACACACACACACACACACACACACACACACACACACACACACACACACACACACACACACACACACACACACACACACACACACACACACACACACACACACACACACACACACACACACACACACACACACACACACACACACACACACACATACACACACACACACACACACACACACACACACACACACACACACATATTACAATGGGGTACGGCCTCATTTAAATTAAAGTCTATTATGTGACCTATACCACCACGAAAGGGACGTTAAGTCGCTGGGCTAGTTTCTCACAACAGATTGTCCTTTATAAATATCCCCCCCCCCCCCCCCCCCCCCCCCGTGGGGATACCGGGGGGGGGGGGGTCTTTCGTCTTTCGTACAAATAGTTCCCCCGCCTTCTGGAAGCTATGTGCTTTGCAACTTCCTCTAATCTGTCACTCTCTTTGACTCTGCCTTTTCCCTTTGCTTTCTGTCATCTGCTATCTTTCTATCTCACTGGTCCATCCATTCTCCTACTGCCTTTTTTCTCTCTATAAATTCTTACAAAGATTTCCTTCAGCCCGAAGTCGGACATAACTGGGGCCTAACTATTTCCTAGTTTAGGCGCATAACGGCAGCATGACGCATCTACGCTCGTATGACAGGAAACTGTCTGAGCCAACGAAGAAGAAGAAGAAGAAGGATAACGTATCTTCGGCGTGTGGTTTGTTTTGGGGGGTGGGGGTGGGGTGGTGGGGGTTGGGGTGGTTGAAAGTTGTTTTTTGTTCTATCTAAGCTAACTACGTCCGTCCTGTGAGCTCATGAATAATATCTCGGCTCGAGGAAAGTAGTCTGTTGTTCTGACGTCTGTGGTTTTATTAGTCGAGTTAAGTTAAGTGTTTTTGCCACTTTTTCCTGCGGAGTTTGTGAGACGGTCTGTGGACTCTTATCAAAGGAAACTGTGGACTGAATTAGTGGACCTTTTGTAGGGTGTTTGTCAATGGCCGTCTTGCCGGAGGTTGAATGGGAAAATGTAGCTTTTGTGCAGACACGATAAATAAAACTAATTGATGGCTTGGAGTCAGAACGGACTGTCTTTAGATAGTCCATTGACGTATTATTGAACATATTGTGAAACTAATGACTTTTTTTTATTTTTTAAAGACTGCCGAAATATAAAAAGCATATTCCCCATTTATATTAGTTGCAGTCTTTTTTTAATACAAGTTCTTAGTTTTTGCAATAACATCACTAATAAGTCAATGGACTATCTAAAGATAGTCCGTGTTGACTCTAAGCCATCGAGACATGTTCCGCAAGGACAGTACGATAGTCATGCACAACATACTGACAAAAGTAATCATAGTGGTAAGGGAGAGGAGAAGAAGAAGAAGTTGAAAAAAAACAATGGCTGAGACCAAAGTGACAGATAGACAGAGACACCGAAATGAAGAGACACTGGACACACTGGACACTGGAAAACATTATTTGACAAGGATAAAGATTTTAGGCGATGCCTATTCTTACAATCTGTCCTTGGACAAAAGAAAACAAATTTAATGACAAATAATCGATGACAGGGGTGAGAGAGAGAGAGAGAGAGAGAGAGAGAGAGCCACCGGAGAGAGAGAGAGAGAGAGAGAGAGAGAGAGAGAGAGAGAGAGAGAGAGATTCGCGAGAGGGAGGGGCGGATGAGAGAGAGAGAGAGAGATGAACAATGAACAAATTGTTTAATGATTAGGCCTTTAGCCCATATCACTGGAGGTGAGATACGAAAAAGTGACAGGAAAAATTGTAGTTGTCATAAATAAATAAAAACAAAATGACATACTACACAAAGACATGAATGACGAAATATATCAGATCAGCAATAACTAATTACGTCATTAACGATAATCGTCTTAACTGCAAGGATTCATGGACATAAGAGAGAGAGAGAGAGAGAGAGAGAGAGAGAGAGAGAGAGAGAGAGAGAGAGACAGAGACAGAGACAGAGACAGAGACAGAGAGAGTCACACACAATTACAAATTGCAGAAACACACACACACGCACGCACACACACGCGCACACGCACGCACGCGCGCGCGCACGCACGCACACACACGCACACACACACACGCACACACACACACACACACACACACACACACACACACACACACACACACACACACACACACACACACACACACACACACACACACGCGTGTCAGTGAGGTACCCAAATAAACCAGTCTGTTGTCGTCACCCCTGTCAACCCCCCCAAAATGTCTGTCTAGCAATTTGGAGGTTCACCCGACTGTTAAAAACCTAAACCACAAGGGGAAAGTTTAGTTCGCGGGTCGGTCTAGCCCCCC
>CM065686.1:43831359-43851359 GCA_017654935.2 Phymorhynchus buccinoides
CTGGGTAGCGGTGACCCACATACAAATATCACCAAATTCAAGTTGAGGCTGCTCTTTAAAATGTTTCGGTTTGAATTTGGGGGCATTTGTATATGGGCGTCAGACCTGGTCAAAACAAGATTTATTTCCAGCTATAAGAGGGAAAACACGTGAACCCCGTGATTTTGACACGTGATCTGGTGGGTCTTTAAAGACCCTCCACGTCACGTGTCACATTACCTCTTATGCTAGGAAGATTTATTAAGATTTTATAAGAGTGGAAAACACGTGAAAACCGTGATTTTGGCACGTGACGTGGTGGGTCTTTAAAAGCTTAGATTGCAAAGAGAAAGAAGCTTCAGCTTCAGGGGGGGGGGGGGGGGGGGGGGGGGGGGGGGGGGGGGGGGTAGGGAGCGGGGGGAGGGCGGGGGGAGGGGGGGGGGGTCTTTGTCCCTTGATACACGGTTTTCAGCTTTTTTCTTCTCAGGATTCCACACTCCCATGTCTGAAATCATTAGGGGGTGGGTGGGGGGTGGGGGGGTGGGTGGGGGTGGGGGGGGGGGGGGTTAGCTTTAATCTCTTTACAAAATGATGGATAATCGAGTTGACGTGTAATGAGGGTTGACTTTGTTTGTTTGTTTGTGGAATGTGGAGTCGAGGCTTACTCTGGGGAGAACTGACGTTGCATCAAATTCATTGCCAAAAAACCCAGTAAAATAAAGATTCACTCTGAAACATGCGTAGGTGGGCTCGCGCATGCAATTAAAAGTGTGCTCACACGCATACTTACACGCATACATGCGTATACGCGCGCGCACACGCAAGACAGACATCCACACACAGAATGACATACACATTACGCGCGCACACACTCACAGACACAGACAGACAGACAGACACACACACACACACACACACACACACACACACACACACACACACACACACACACACACACACACACACACACACACATAAACACACACACACACACACACACACACACACGCACAAACACGCACACACACACACACACACACACACACACACACACACACACACACACACACACACACACACACACACACACACACACACACACACACACACACACACACACACACACACACACACACACACACACACTTCGCCTTACAATTATGGGCTGGGATTCATGAAACGTTTGAGTTTACCCACGGGTAAATGTCCTACCCATTGGTAGCAACCCATGGGTACACGACAGGCCAGTGGGTAAAGCTACCTCTGCATTCACAACACACTGGGCAAGCAAAGGGTAGCTACCCACTGTCTATTTTTAGATACCCAGGGGATTCCCTCATGCGCATGCGCTTTCACTAGTTTCAGTGGTTTCCTGCCAAGGACCACAACCCTTTTCTACCTTTCTTCATGGACACTACACATTGACCTAAATATAGAATCCGTGCTTTCTTCCACTGTCTTTCTACCCCCACCCCACCCCACCCCAAACTTCCTTCTCTCTCCGTCTCTCTTTCTACTGCCCTAGGCTAGAAGGTGTAATAGGCTGAGATGGTGGTTTTTGGTTTTTGTTTGTGGCACAAGCCACCAAACCTAGAACTCACTTTGTCGGTCTGTCGGTCGGTCCGTCCAAAATTGTCGCACATATTGTAAAAGAGAAAGAAAAGAACAGACAGAAACAAATACTTGGGCATAAAGTAACATTTCAGTTGTCATATCTACAGTCCTTAGGTATGGAATGAATGAAAAATGGTGTTTTACGTCCTTTCGGTCTGGAACAGACACATATGGGACATTTGTAGATACAAAGATGGTGGGAACGACACTGGAGGCAATGCCCGGAGGCAGTGCAACTCCAGTAAAGTCCCGATTTTTTAACTATACAGATAGGTGTAGCGGTAACCACGCCTCGGTTAAACCTCATTGGCTATGGTACCGCCACACTCAAATGAAAGCCCTTGTTTGTAAGATAATATAATTCCGTCCTTAGGTATGGAAAGAATTGCATATTGAACAGAGCACATGAATCTTCATTTTAAAGCGTACAAAATAATAAACATACGTAATACAGACACTGCAACAGACACGACGAGTATGCGGTGCTTCTTTCGATGAGTATAAGTAGGATAAATAGTTTTAAATGTTTTCCAAAAGATATGAAAAGTTACGAAATGGTGCAGAGATAACATTCAGGGCTTGTATTCACGTTGAGAGCATGAGACTAGGACATTGGAAGAGCTTCTAAGTTAGCATGATGCTAAGTCTCATGCTATCTCAATGTGAATACAGGCCCTGGTTTACAGATTAAAATTATTGAAAAGCCAGGGGAGGCGACTCAGTGTATGTAATGATTGGAGTGGTAAAAATAGACCGCTGCCACAAACGATTGCGAATCCGCGCTTGTTTTTTGGAGGTCGCCTCCTCTTTAGTGTCGGGTAAGGGATCATGTGACTTTTGCCTGTGATGGTCACGTGATTTCGGCCAGTTCCATGGACTGTGGAAGAGCACGTGACCTGCTGGGCGCATCAGAGTTGTCTTCCCTTTGTCATTGCAGTTGTCCGCCCTTTTTAATTGAGCGTGCGACTCTACATGTAATGTAAGTCCGTGGGTGCCACGTGCTGGTGGATCATTGAGAACCCCATGAATATGCATCAGCCTAACAGACTGCTGACCAGAACATGTTAACCTACAGAGTTAGGCTGTGACTGCCTCTCTCTCTCTCTCTCTCTCTCTCTCTCTCTCTCTCTCTCTCTCTCTCTCTCTCTCTCTCTCTCTCTCTCTCTCTCTCTCTCTCTCTCTCTCTCTCTCTCTCTCTCTCTCTCTCTCTCTGTCTCTCTCTCTCTCTCTCTCTCTCTCTCTCTCTCTCTCTCTCTCTCTCTCTCTCTAATCTCTCTCTCTCTCTCTCTCTACTCTTCAGTCAAAGGATATCGTAACTTTCCGTTGTTTTGTCGCTATTAATTTAGAGTACGTTTCAGTACCAATGGCAGATTGGCAGAAGAGCTATGTAAACTATTGCCAATAAAATGTTTGCGTTTGCGTCTCTCTCTCTCTCTCTCTCTCTCTCTCTCTCTCTCTCTCTCTCTCTCTCTCTCTCTCTCTCTCTCTCTCTCTCTCTCTCTCTCTCTCTCTCTCTCTCTCTCTCTCTGGGTTTTTTTTCTCTGCCTTGCACGGCTTCCAATTTTGTTTCCACATACTATCTCTTTTTGTCTCTGTCTTTCCCTGCCTCTCTCCCTGTTCTCTGTCTCTGTCTGTCTGATTGTCTCTCTCTCTCTCTCTCTCTCTCTGCTCTCTCTCTCTCTCTCTCTCTCTCCCTCTCTCTCTCTCTGTGTCTCTCTGTCTCTGTCTCTGTCTCTGTCTCTCTCTCTCTCTCTCTCTCTCTCTCTCTCTCTCTCTCCTCTCTCTCTCTCTCTCTCTCTCTCTCTCTCTCTCTCTCATCTCTCTCTCTCTCTCTCTCTCTCTCTCTCTCTCTCTCTCTCTCTCTCTCTCTCAAGGATATCGTAACTTTCCGTTGTTTTGTCGCTATTAATTTAGGAGTACGTTTCAGTACCAATGGCAGAATGGCAGAAGAGCTATGTAAACTATTGCCAATAAAATATTTGCGTTTGCGTCTCTCTGACTCTCTCTCTCTCTCTTCTCTCTCTCTCTCTCTCTCTCTCATCTCTCTGTCTCTTCCTCTCTCTCTCTCTCTCTCTCTCTCTCTCTCTCTCTCTGTCTTTTTCTCTGCCTTGCACGGCTTCCAATTTTGTTTCCACATACTATCTCTTTTTGTCTCTGTCTTTCCCTGCCTCTCTCCCTGTTCTCTCTCTGTGTCTCTCTCTCTCTCTCTCTCTCTCTCTCTCTCTCTCTCTCTCTCTCTCTCTCTCTTAACTAGGCTAGGCTAGTAGGGCCTAGTGTGTCACCAATGACGTCAGTGTCACTTTGCGTCACTGTAACACTGCTATGACATGCATACTCTAAATAGCATTCTATACATTTTGTTGAAGGGATTTTGAGTAAATAAATTTGAAAATGTTTGTCCCCACTTCCAGTTGGCACTTCTGGCTCAGTTTCATATCGGAAGTGTTGCAAATATATTCTTTAATAATCACTGAAGATATGATTGCATTCCTCGAAGCCGTTTTCGAGTTATTCAAGATTGAATATTGGCCGAATTTAGCCACTTTTAGCCCATATTTCGGCCAAAATTTGGCCAATCGGCATAATATTCGATATTGAGCATGACAATTGCTTCCGTCAATGTTCCTGTACTTTTAAGCGAAATCGGTTAAAAAATATAATGGTTAAAGTAACTCAACCAAATTTACATATATTTGAATAACTTCCAAACTATTTAACATATCGCCAATGAACTCCTTTCAGACCTGGGCTAATATAAGTGCTACCATATCCAATAGTTAGTTTTGTGACATCACTTCCGGTTTCGAATATTCCGTGAACCAAATAAAAGCTGCCTGACTATAGCTGTGGGACTTCCGGTTCGTACTTCCGGCTGGATTTTTATAACGGAAGTGTTGCAAATCTATTTTGTAGTCAATTTGGAAAATATGAACGAAATCCGTTCAGCCGTTTTTTAGATATTCAAAATTGAAATTTCGTTGATTTCGCGGTTTTCTGTCATATTTTGCCGAACTTTCGGCGAAATCATTTAATACTTCACATGTCACATACCCATATGGTCCTGCAACGTTTCTGAAAATTGCAGCCTAATCCCACAAAACAAGGGGAAGAAAAAGAAGAAAAAGAAAAAGAAAAAAAAAAAGAGAAGAATTTTGACGAATGCAATAGTATTCTCCGTTAGGGAGAATCCTAATTACATGGGATTACTCCATACACAAATATCATGAATACCATGATATGCACATGTTATAAACACTTAGAATTCCTTTCAATAAATCTGCTTACTGTAAATATGCAGTCCTTCGTTTCATGGCATAGAAAAATAAATTTATACAACTGAGAATTCATATTTTGATTGTCTGACCTCAACACTATATTCAACAGGGTTCATAGGGGCCTTACCAGTCCTTATAAGTCTTGACCAATTGAAATCTCCAAGTAAGGCCTTACACGTGCTTACATTCACTTCAAGGTCCTTACAAGTCCTGACAGCTGCCAAAAACTGCCCTGAGCAGCAAGACCATACTCAAAATAGATCGCAGAAGCAGCACCTTTACACTTGAGAAACATCGCTCAGCACCTACTCCACTTTACCCCCCTCCCCCACCTTCCCGTTTCAACTGACCGCTTAGCAGACGAACGATGCACCGCGAGTTGTCAAGAGAAATTGGACTGAAATCTCGTTCTTATCCTGGTGTCGTTTTGCGAGAAAACGCGTATATCTGTGTCAGACATAGTTTTTGTATATGCTTAGACATTGTTCACAATGCTGGGAAAGTGTTCCTTTCAAGATCGTTGGCTAAAAGATGGAGAGTATCCTTAGGCCTACAGGTCCTTACAAGGTCCTTATTTGGGGATAGCTGGAAGCCCTGGTAACCCTGTTCAAAGGTAATCTTGCAAGCTTTTGAAGGCATTTCAAACGCAAATCTGAATAAATGTCACAACTTAATATCAAGTGATCTTCATTCTCACATTCAGTTTGACAAAAAGGGCACTGTTTTAACATATCATTCTGACTATATCTGAACGTGTTATTATTTGAGACAGGGCCACTCTAAATGAATAAGTTTCAGCCTGGCATATATACATTTCCTTTTCAAATATTGTTTTGAATGATCTGTAGCACAAATACCTGTCCCTGTCTCTAAGAAAACCTTTAACATTACCAACACCCTGTTGAAGCCACTTCCACACAGCATTTCTCAAATTTTAGAGGCCCAGCACAACTTTCCATTTCTGTCTAAATCAAGAAGCATTTGATATGCCAATAAAGGTAGACAGTGTTGATCCATTTGTAATAAGCAAAACCAATATATTAATGTACTAACATAAGAATTAATAAATAATGGAAATCTGCCCAAATCTCCATACACCATCTTGTTAGGAGTCTTGGTTGGTGTACCCAAAAATATTTTTCATTCAAGTAAATGAACCTTTTCAATATTATATAACCTTTGAGAACCCCAAACTTCATATGATTAAAACAGGATTGGTTGGATTTTCACGTAAAAGATTTTGAAAAAAGTTGTGTTCGACATTTTTTAAACTTTTGAAATAACCTGATAAGACTCATTGCTGCTTTTGTGCCTTTCATTACGAAATTAGCAGTCCCTTTTTGGGGACTAATTTTAGATGTAAACGTGTGCCCTAAATAGCAGTAATCATTTACCATGTCTATTTCTTCATTGTTGAAAAACGATTTTTCGAATTTACTTAAATATCCACCTTTTCGGAAGACCATTATTTTTGTTTTCTGAAGATTAACTTTCAATTTCATTTCATCACTGCATCCTTTTAGAATATTAAGCTGATTTTGGAGTCCTGAAGGAGTGTATGATAATAAAGCTATGTCGTCCGCAAAAAGCAGAATGAACAGTTCCATTAAACAGGGTAATAACTGAACACCATGTTTGCCTGACACAGACATATGATTAGCAATTTGATTAATGAAGACAGAAAACAATGTTGGGCTCATTACACATCCCTGGCGCACACCTACCGGGCATTAAAAAAACTCAGAACATTCTCCATGCACTCTCACACATGCTAACAAATAATCATACATGACCTTCAGAGAACCAAAAACTCTCTCGGATACCCCTTGATCCTGTAAACATTTAAGTAATTTATTATGTCTTACAGAATCGAAGGCCTTCCGGAAGTCGATGACAGCATCATACAACTTTTTATTTTTGCAAAAACATTTGTGTACAGTAGCATATAAAGTGAAAATTTGGTCAACTGTTGAATATTGTTTCCGAAAACCGGCTTGACATTATTATATTCTTTCATTGGATGTTGTTGTTTTTAATTGTTGTTTATTTCGATCATTTTCGTCTGGGTGTAACCATTCATTACTGTAGTAATAGTTCGTTCGTAATCTTATAATTTTCAGCTAGCCATTTATGTAGTAGTAGTAGTAGTAGTAGTAGTAGTAGTAGTAGTAGTAGTAGTAGTAGTAGTAGTAGTAGTGTAATAGGGCTAGAAGTGGGCCTCTCGGCCCTTTTACGCCCTTTCTTGATTGTTTAATTTGAGTTAAGTTTCACAATGATTGCGCAAACCTAAGCTAAACTATTCTTAATTAAAAACAAAAATATTTTGGACTGGACTTTCATTTTTAATCATCAAAACAATTGAAAGCTCTTATCATATTAGGATCTTGGTCCAGAAGATTTTTAAAAGTGTTAATGTTAGGTGCCTGTTTGATGTTAGTTGGTATATAATCTATTATTTAACACAACTGTATAACATTTAGATACAACGCTTAAAAGAGATATACCTCTGTAATTGTCAACATCATCAACATTACCTTTTCTAAAAAGAGGGATAACAATGGCTTTCGACCATTCTTTTGAATAGGTTCCTTGGGGAAATATAGCTTTTAAATAGCTTTGTTAAAAATGGTACCGTGACTTCATGACCTGCTTTCAACATTTTTGCTCTTATCCCATCTAATCCGCAAGCTTTACTTTCATTCAACTTACCAAGTGCATTGAGAACCTCTGTGTCTGAAATTTCTCCATTCAAGACATGGTCTTCATCATCCGAAAGATCAAACTCTTCCAAATGATCAATAGTGCCTGCGTCATCATCCATAGAGAATACATTTTTAAACTGATTTTGCCATTCATCAAGACTGATGTTATTACTAATATTGTTTTTTGTCTTTCCACAACCCATATCAGACAGCTCTTTCCAAAACTTTGACGAATTTGGCAGATGTGATTCAAGTGATTAAAAGTTTTCTCTTCGATAACTTCGTTTCTTCATTCTTATTAAAGCTTTATACGTTTTTCTTTCTTCCACATACACTTTCATGTTATCTTCTTCTCTTGTACGTCTAAAAATTCTGAATTTATGTCTGGTGAGTTCCTTAGCTTGAAAACATTCCTTATCAAACCAGTTAAAAGACTTGTCTTGGCCCATTAAAGCATTTTTTTAATCATACAGCTGCTTGCAGTTTTAAGGCAACCAACAAACACATCAAGTACATCGTCAACATCAACTTGCAAGTTATTAGAGGCAACTTTCAATTTATTTTGTGACTGTACTTTTTAGTTGTTCAATAAATGCGTGTTCTTTTTCTTTATCCCACACAATTCTTTCTGTATACAGAGATGAAGCATCACATCGATCAGAATTGACACATGTCTGATTTTTGATTGATTCTGAGAGAGAGAGAGAGAGAGAGAGAGAGAGAGAGAGAGAGAGAGAGAGAGAGAGAGAGAGAGAGAGAGAGAGAGAGAGAGAGAGAGAGAGAGAGAGAGAGAGAGAGAGAGAGAGAGAGGAGAGAGAGAGGAGAGAGAGAGAGGAGAGAGAGAGGAGAGGGGGGGGGGGGGGGGAGAGAGACCAAATCACGAATTATCCACAATACAAGCCTTTATATTTACAGTTTACCAAAAGGCGTTTCGCTCACAACAAAGGAAATAGCTCCTTTTTTTTTTTTTTTTACTGCACTACAAAGAAGAAAAAGCTTCAACCACTCTCAGTGGCCTCCACCCACCCCAACCAAAATGGCTTCTCTCTCCGGCAACTCCGCCAAGGAGGAATCGCCGTTTTGACGGTTTGATTTCTAGGAAACCAGAGCAAAGTGCGTGTTCCGATCCTTGAAAAGGCTGTCTTTCTGGTGACCTCGACGTGTTTCTTGCAAAAACTCATCCGTCAGTGGCCTCTTTAAGAATGTTCCTGCCAGCTCCTCAAAGCCGTATCTTTTTTCACCAATTACTCCACATTGTAGTCAAAATGGCAATACACCTGGAAATGATGTTATCAACGTTATCGACTGACTTGCAAAGGGTCGGGTGAGTTTGGGCTGTGTAGGTAGGAGTCTCTAATTCCGGACACACAGCTTCATTTGTCCAAACGAACGAGTTTACAAACAGACGCAGACACAGGGCTACACGCACGCACATATTGAACATACAGTCTCGTAGTAGAAATGCAGGCACAGGATGACGACACTCAGATGTTGACACGCAGCACAACACACAACAACATCACGGATGCACGCACGCACAGGTCACACACACACACACACACACACACCACACACATTGACACACACACACACAGTCCCAAAAACACCACGCACGCACGCACGCACGCTTGCGCACCCACACAAAACACACACCTCAACACCACACACACACACAGCACCCCACGCACACTTACACACACTCGCACAAGACACACGGACACACAGCAAACGCACACGCACGCGCACACACACCACACACACACATGAACAAGCGTGTGCACACACACATACACATACATACATGCCAGCGTGCACACACACACACACACATCACGCACGTGCTCGCACACAAACATGGCCACGCACGTGCACACACACACACACACACGACACACACACACACACACCGCACTCATACAAGCACGCACGCAATTCCGGACACACAGTTTCATTAAAAAAACCGAACGAGTTTACAAACAGACGCAGACACACAAACACGCACGCACATATTTCTCATACAGTCTCGTATAGAAATGCAATGCTCTCTCTCTCTCTCTCTCTCTCACACACACACACACACACACACACACACACACACACACACACACACACACACACACACACACACACACACACACACACACACACACACACACACACACACACACAAACAAACACACACACGCGCACACGAACGCACACACACACTCACACACACATACACATTCACGCATTACATTACATCAATTTCGATATTTTCTACAGCATGGCATCGCACACGCACGCACACACATGTACAAGATCTTGCACTTGCACACGCACATACATAAATGCAATGTGTGTGCACACACACACACATGCACGCGTGTGCGCACACAAATTTTTTGGTTCATACACTCACTCTCGCGCGCACACACACATCTCTCATACACCACGCGCGCACGCACATGCATGTACACACACGCGCGCTCACGCAAGCACGCACGCACGCAGGTCATATGTTTTCATTTTCAATTTGCAAATGTGTCTCCCTCTCTTTTCTCTCTCTCTCTCTCTCTCTCTCACTCTCTCTCTCTCTCTCTCTATCTCTCTCTCTCTCTCTCTCTCTCTCTCACACACCTTCACACACACACACACACATTCACACACAAACACACACACACACACTCGCGCTCTCACTCACTCTCACACTCACACACACATACACTCTCACGCATTAGATTAATCAATTTCGATATTTTCTAAGTTGGGATGGTTCTTTGTATTTGCATAGCTCTCCCTCTCTCTCTCTCTCTCTCTCTCTCTCATTCGATCAATCTCTCTGTATGCTTTCTTGTTCTTGCTGTTGTTGTGCTAGTGTTTGTTTGCTTACTCTCTCTCTCTCTCTCTCTCTCTCTCTCTCTCTCTCTCTCTCTCTCTCTCTCTCTCTCTCTCTCTCTCTGTCTCTCTCTCTCTCTCTCTCTCTCTCTCTCTCTCTCTCTCTCAATCTCTCTCTCTCTCTCTCTCTCTTTTGCATCTCTCTATGGTCTCTATAGTCTCTCTCTCTCTCTCTCTCTCTCTCTCTCTCTCTCTCTCCCTGTCTCTTCTCTCTCTCTCTAATTAATCATACTCATAATCTAATAATGACCGTTTTGATCAGTTTTGTTTGTACATTTCATATGGTTTTATATTTAGTTCGTTCGTTAGTTTGTGTGTGTGCGTGCGTGCATGCGTGTGTGCATGCGTGCGTGTGTGCGTGCGTGTTTGTGTGCGTATGTGTGTGTGTGTGCATGCGTGCATGCTTGCGTGAGTGTACATTTAATGCATAGATATATACAAGCAGGTGTGGTGTTGTACTCTCTCTCTCTCTCTCTCTCTCTCTCTCTCTCTTTCTCTCTCTCTCTCCCTCTCCCCCCCCCCCCCCCTGTCTCTCTAGCTCTCTCTATATATATATTCTATTTCAGAGACTAAAAGAAAACATGGCAACTGTATCCAGATAATCATGTTATTGGGTTTTTTTTCGCATACTTTGCTTAAAACTCTAGCTATACCGGCATCAGGAAATGTTGATGAAGAATAAGTTATAACTTATTCTTAAATTAAATAAATAAATACATTTAAACAACGATAATCTATTATTGCTGATTTCAATATTATATATGATAACATGATTGTTTTATACCTGCATTACATAACTTTGTTTTGTTTAATAACGTCATAGGGGAAGGGGCCCAAATTTGGACACCCTAACTTTGGAGGTCAACTGCTCAATTTGAATTGACTTGATTTTGTTAAAACACTTCAGAATTATTCAGTCGCATCATAAAAATGGGCTTACAATCATTTTAATTCAATGAAAACATTGTAAGATTTAAAAATGAATAAAATGTGTGCTTGTTGAAAGTGGCCCACTGTTCCTATATTGAACCACCCCGTACCTATTTTGGGTATACACATACAAGTAGTTTCCAACAGATGAACAAAAGATACAAAACCAAGCTGAAACAGAAATAAACTGTATTGCAGCATCTGGACTTTTTTAATAATAACATCTGATGGTTTGGAACAATGGTGAAGAGAATATCAACACAATAAAATTACAATCATATAGTAAAAAGCCAACTGTCCGTGTGTGTGTCTGTGTGTGTATGTGTGTGTGTGTGTGTGTGTGTCTGAAACACCAAACGGGCCTTGTAACTCCGCCGTTTTTCGACCGAATCGCTTCAAATTTGCTGTGAGCCCTAACGGGGCGATGGTAACGGCAACCGAGGCGGCCGCATCATTTGCGCGGTTTCGCAAATGCGCGAAACGCGCATCCGCCGGCCTCTCGGCGCCCGTATCTCCGGCAGTTCTCCGATTGCCTTCACATATGGTAGGTAGATGACCGGGGACGGTGACTATCCGTGTGCCAAACTGGAAGCGAATCGGTTCAGAAAAGCGCGCGCTAGACGCCGCTTCACCTTTTCACAAATAACTCCGCCGTTTCTTAACCGAATCGCCTCAAATTTGCTGTCAGGCTTGCTATGACCAGGGCAAAGCCTGGCAGCAAATTGGAAGAGAATCAGGAGAGCGCGTCACTCTTGGAGCAGCGCCAACGGGAAACGGGGCCTTATAACTCCGCCGTTTCTTAACCGAATCACTTCAAATTTGCTGTACTCAGCGTTACCAGTACTTGGCGTTACCGTTACCACGCGTCACCAGTACGGTGCATTGCCAGTACTAGGCGTTGCGCTAGTTATGATAATTTAGGCTCACTAGATTCCGTACTGAGCACAAAAGAAAGAAGAAAACCTGATTAAGGAGCAAAGCAATAAAGCCCACAATCGTGCATATCTTTTAATTAAGCAAATAACCTAATCAGAAGTGTAGAACTATAACTTGATTCAAACAGCAGATAAGATGCTGGGATCAAAATCAATAAGTTTGCGTGCACATTTTGCACTTTAGAAAACAATTAAAGATTCATTCATTCATTCTTTATCAAAGTTCCTTTACATTCTGTCTCTCGTCACAATAACAGACCATAAACAAGAGAAGACAAAAAATGACTAAGAAATCGTAATTATTCAAGCCACCCATCTCATCAAATTGATATACTTTTGAAGCTCTTTTTCAATGAACATGTGTCAGGTCGTCTTATTGTTTTACGATTTGAGAAGTTTTGTTTCCAGTGTAGCCTATCACAGTTAACTCTGTGGATTCAGTGTGTAAGACTGGCTTTGCTTGTTCTCTATTTCTCTCTCTCTCTCTCTCTCTCTCTCTCTCTCTCTCTCTCTCTCTCTCTCTCTCTCTCTCTCTCTCTCTCTCTCTCTCTCTCTCTCTCTCTCTCTCTCTCTCTCTCTCTCTCTCTCCCTCTCTCTCTCTCTCTCTCTCTCCTTCTCTCTCTCTCTCTCTCTCTCTCTCTCTCTCTCTCTCTCTCTCTCTCTCTCTCTCTCTCTCTCTCTCTCTCTCTCTCTCTCTCTGTCTGTCTCTCTCAACAGCCAAGCCGTCCGTCCTTCTGTCTTATCTTCTTGGAAACATTTTCTCCTATCGCTTTTCTCTGTTCCCTCCTGGCTGCATCGCTGTTTTAGTAGGTGTAATTCGGATCGCTGTTTTAGCAGGTATAATTCGGATCGCTGTTTTAGTAGGTGTAATTCGGACCCTGCATAACCTTCATCCCATCACACGCCATTTTACAGACACACCATGACGTCACTTCCTGTCAGTATCGCACTGAACGCTTCCCTGCAGCTGATTGGCTGGACAACCAGCATGGCGACCCAATCGAATAACCAATCAGATCCTTCCATGAAGAACCAATCAAATCCTCCCAGCACGATCGCCAGGAACTGGTCGATTCCTACAGGCTGTTCCATTGTGTTTTTAAGCCAGATGGATTTCTCCCGGTTTGACTACCCTGACGGAATTGTCAGCATGTGGATTCGGGTTTTGATTCAAGACATTCGAAAGTATATGCAAATCATCCTGATTGTGATTGGCCTGCCCACGAACGTGATCAACATGGCGGTGTTTTGGAGACAGGGGTTGAAAGATCGTGTGGTGCTCTGTCTCTTCTTCCTGTCTTTCACCGATGGAGCGCTTTTCGCTGGCTCCATATTTTTCCAGGCTGAAGAATTCTACAATCTATTCACCTCCCGTAAAGGGATAGGTCCGTATTTAACGTTCCTCATCAACAACGATGTGTACATTTTCAAAGGATTGTACTTCGCTTCACCCATCCTTTCCGTTATTATATCCATTGAGCGATGCTTGTGCATGTTCAACCCCCTCACTCTGAAAACCTTAATCCGCACAAGGACTATGGCGGCCATCATCTTTTCCGTTTACGTCTCTGGCTTTGTGCTGATGTTCCCAATCTATATGCGCTACCGCATTCGATGCCTCTACGACCCGCTGTTAAACTTTCAAACCAGGATTGCCGTAGAGTCTGAATTCTTCGCAGCAAACAAAAAATTATCGGAATCATGGACACCATCGTGTTGAGCGTCGGAATGCGTATGACCTCGATGATTGTGGTAATGATTGCGACCGTTATGACAATCGTGAAACTGAATCACATCATCAAGTTTCGAACACAATCGTCTTCTATTCTGCCATCGCGGGAAATCACTCTAACCCGGATGCTGATCGCGAGTTCCGTTCTGTTCATCGCTTGTTCCTCGCCCTTCGCTATCTTCAACGTTGGTCGATTGTTTTTTCCTGAGGTGAAATTCGGGCAAAAGGAACATAATTTGTATTTGTGCTGCGCGTGGATTGGAGATGGTTTGATCTATATCAAACCTTGTACTAACGTGTTCGTTTATTACGCTACCGGTTCGCGCTTTCGGCAAACGTTTTGGGAATTGTGTGGTCGAAAGTCTCAGAACTGACCGCTTCATCTTCTTTTTCGCAGTCATCTGCATAGTTGTGGTGAGAACGGACAGGATTCGAAACAAAGGCCAAATACTTTCGACTGACGTAAATCACCTCATCAGCAGCATTTATGTGACAGTATACAATCTGCCATTTGGATCTAGCTCCAAAAGCACAAAGCGAGTGAGCCTTGAAGTCTTTACCACTTGTATTTTTGTTGCTATATTTGTTTGTCTTTTTTGTGCATCTGTTTGGTTTTAGCTCTTCTAGCTCCAAGAGCAAAAATACTTTGCCAATGACGTTACTCTACCCTTAACCAACGTCGGTTACACATCACCACCAAGCTTCCCACCTTGTGTTTGTCTTGTTTTCTCTCTTAATGTCAATGGGTGGGGTTCTCTCTTTTTTGGGGGGTTATTGTTAATCTACTTGTCAATGCAAGGGGGAAATGTGTTGAAATACACGACACTAGAAGAGTATTAAAAAAAACCACTTCTTTTTGTTTTAGAAAACAAACTGTTTTCAGAAAAAAAACTTGTTTTAATCAATGACATCATCATGAGAAAAAATTCCCCCTTTCTCATGAAGACACACACATCAAACACAGGAATGGTTGAAAAAAATAATCTTGTCTATTCACCAGAAAAATACATTTTGCACCTTTGAATCAATAAAAAAAAACCTTTTGTTTCCTCCGCTGTCTGAAGTTCAAGTCAACGGAATTTAGCAAAACACAAAAATTGCGAGTTTTCAAGATCTTACTCCAAGGTATAGGCCACTACGGTTATAATTTTTCTAAGGGACCCTCCTCCATGATCCATACCCACATTAAATCGGAAGCGATTATGTGCACTGGTGCGTGAGTTAAATGCGACACACAATCTTTACACAAACACACACACACATATTATTGACACACACACAAAAACACACACACACATGTATCACACACATGACCTCACAGAAATATAACAAGTCACACACACACACATTATACACACACACACACACACACACACAACACACACACAAATATACACGCTTTGACTCACAAACACACACATATAACACACACACATAACACACCACAAAACAAATGAAGGGAATTGGCAAACTTGTACATATGACATTCTCCTCCCTCCCACCCACACCGTTCTAATATCAGTTTGCATTCACTGAATATAACATTTGATATAAATACATTCAGCCTTTCTTAAAAGTAAAAAGGAACAGGGTTAGGATCAGCCTACAGTTATTGTCGAGAAGCAAAAAAGAAGCAGACTTTGAGATCGAGAGTCATAAACATGCGAGGAAGTGTGGTGGTGGGGGTGTCTAATGTACAAATGTACAACCTTGCCAATGTTTTTACTAACTGACAAGTCATTTACTGCCAGTGGAGTGCTTAACGTGCGCAAATTGCGTGAGTTGTGGGCATGGGGGACTTCGGTTGTTGTTTTGTGTTCGTGGGTTTGTTGGTTTCTTTCCGTTCTGTACAGCCGTGGTAGAAAACTTTGATCACATTTCAAGTCCTCCATGGTTGTAGTAGAGTGGTACAAGGAAGTGGGGATGCACCCTGGGCACGGCAATGTATCATTATGACTTGAGCCATGGCTGTACTAGAGTGGTACGGAGAGTGGGGATGTACTCTGGGAATACGAATACGGATACGAATGTTTAATCAAGTCAAGCATAGCCCCATACTGATGAAGTTCACATAAACAAATTTGTATAAGAAAAAGAAGGAAGAAGCCAACAACAAGCAAACACATCATAATTGAAATAGTGCATACAAAAATGCAGCACAACGCAGTACTCCCAAATCAAAGTATATGCCTAGGTCTTTCATTAATAATTTTATATATTCATATTCATATACTGTTTCTTAGTATTCCTTGGTTCAAGCAACATTCTATTCATAAGTTGAGGAATATATAAAGATATACAATGTGTACATTATTGTTTATTGATATGCTGCTGTCGTATGACCATGTCTCAAACTCTGTATTTGTTGAATTATGCGATGTTCCTTGGGAAGAAAAAAAAAAAAAAAAAAAAGTATATGCCTAGGTCAATGCATTATGAATTATCTTGCTAGCTTCGTAGATGTGCAAAGCTACATCCAACAGAGTGTTTCCATGTTTTGATGCAGACAATAGAATCACCCGAAAGTTGCATGGGTCAGAATAGAACTTTGGCTTTATGAACTTCATTCATTCTAAGATCGTTCAAGACCGGACAGCAAAACAAAAACATGCACTTCGTCTTCTCTTGCTGAGGTACACAGACTACAAATCAAATCATTATTATTTACATGTCTGAATCTTAAACGATGGCATGCAATTATTGAAACACCAAGTCTGAATTTGGTTAACGCAGCTTTAACATAACATATCCAACTATCTGGATAAATTCCAGAATCAAAGAGATAGTTAAATAGCTTTACCAGAAAATGTATAACACACATGTCTGCATTTAAAAACCCCCACCTCTCCTATTAATCCATCTGAGCCAGCAGATTTTCCATTCTTTAATTTTCTGATAGCTCGTAAAATGTCTTCTTTTGTAATCGGTCTGTCAAATGGAAAGTCTAAATTATCGTTGTGCTCATCAAAACCCTCAACACCATCCTCGTTCCCTTTATCTAATATGTCATTAAAGTGGTCAAACCATTCGAGTAAAGTAATGTTATTGCCTGATGGAGATTTGTTCCTTGAAATCTTATGCAGTTTCCCCAAAAGCCTGTTGATCATTTACAGAATCAACTAACTTTTTTCAATAATGCATCATTATGGTCTTTTTTCTTTTTTATATTCACATTCTTGTACTCACGTCTTGCAATGCAAAAATCTACTCGATCATTTGTATCAGAAGTAACTGTATATGTTTCCCATTGATTCCACATGTTATTACTAGCAGCTTTACAATCATCATCATATCATCTATTTTTTAAAGTATCTTTACTTAATGATATAGTTTTCTTCATACTTTCTGCTTCATCTTTGACAATGGCATTAAACATACACAAGGCTGTATTAACATCCTCATGAATAAGATCTTCAGTCTTTGCTAACTTCCTTTTGACAGCCCGGACAATGGACTTGGGCCTGTATTCATGTTGAGATAGCATGAGACTTAGCATCATGCTAACTTAGAAGCTCTTCCAAAAGTCCTATTAAATCCTATAGGACATTGGAAGAGCTTCTAATCATGCTAAGTCTCATGCTATCTCAACGTGAAGACAGGCCCTGGTAAAGGCAGAAAGATAGTAGATGACAGTAATCAAAGGGAATTAAAAGGCAGAGTCAAAGAGAGTGACAGATGAGAGGAAGTTACACGCACAGAACTTCCAGAATGTGGGGGTACTATTTATGCAAAAGACACCACCACCCCCCTGGTATTCCCACGGGGGTGGGGGGGGGGGGGGGGGGGGGGGGGGGGGGGGGGGGGGGGGGGGGGGGGGGTTCAAAGCAAACGATCTTTATCCTCGCTCTCTCTTTATTTCTCCACTAAATAATTTACCTCGTTTATGTTTTGTTCAAAGTCGTCTCTTAGTGCTAATCGTGTGTAGCGTGTTGATGTTATTCGTTCAATTATTCTAACTAATTTATTGTTTGCATACTTTAGCTCCCAAGCAAACCTGGATTGATCTGGGGGTGTTGTTATTAAAGGGGCACCCTGACGGATGAGTTGGGTGTTATTGGTGTGTGATTTTTTTTTTTTAGCAAGAAACACATCGAGATCACCAGGAAACCATCCTTTACAGAGATCGCAACCTCACTTTTGCTCTGGTTCCTTAGAAATCAAACCGTCAACACGGCGATTCCTCCTTGGCGGAGATGCCTGAGAGAGAAGCCATTTTGGATGGGGTGGGTGAAGGCCACTCAATGAAGTCGATGCTTTTTTTTCTTCTTTGTAGTGCAGTAAATAAAAAATAGAGGAGCTATTTACTTTGCTGTGAGCGAAACTCCTTTTGGTAAACTGTATTAAAAAAATAAATAAACAAGCGCGGATTCGCAATCGTTTGTGGCGTGCGACAATTGAAAACGAAACATCATTTTAAAGAGCAGCCTCAATTTGAAGTGCAGCCTCGATTTGAAGTGCGACAATTTTGGACCCACCGACAGACCGACAAAGTGAGTTATAGCTGTGTGGCTTGTGCCACAAACAAAAACGGAGGAAAGAAAGTTTCATTGACATTTTCATTGGATTTTCTCCCCTTGGGGAGAGTGGGCCGATCCTGGAGGTACTACAATACCAGGTCAACCCGTGGCGAAGGTGGAGCAAGCCCCTGACACTTCGCCGAGGTTCAAAAATCAGTTTAATATCGAAGCCCCCGATAGGGAGCGTATCAGATATTAAGCTGATAAGAACAGATACTTTTTTTTCATTTTTATAAAGGATCTTTATTCAATAATACATGTTACAATATATACTTATAATCAACCAGCATCAAATCAACACTCACACTCCACATTCAATTCAAACACACCAGCATTATAAAAGACATAACATTTATCTCCTTCACACACTCTCACACACTCATCTACATACACCCTTGTACACTCATTAGCACACCCCCCCCACCCTCACCCCGATCTTTTCCCCAATAAGCAAAAAAACAAAACAAAACAAAAACAAGGGAAATAACTCAAGTGATGCTAAAATTAAACACTAGACCCTCGTCTGAAACATCACATAAACTAGAAAACTCACAAATCGAAATAAATTCAAGGTCACCCAAACGCTCAAAATCAATATATAAACGCGATCTGATACGTGACAGAAAAAAAGAACAAATTTCAATAGGCGTAATAACTTTTTTGCACTTTGATCTTAGCCAAAAGGCCGAGAAGCCATAAAAGTCAACGGTTTCATGAACCTCAGCTAATCCACGACGTGACGTCGTATTTCTAGGCTGTTTTAATTTGCATTTTGACTGTATAAGAATGATTATAATTGTATCTCTGTTGCATTTTACCTTACTTTGCATACATTCATTTATGTACAAATTAAACTTTTAGCGTTGTTGTATTTGAAAATGTAGCATTTTAGGAATAAGAAGACTCTTTGAAACGGTTATACTTAAAGTTGGCTGCAAATTCAAGTGATACCAGTAACAGCTTTTCGGATCCACAACGAGGCTAAGTTCAAAAACGAAACATCATTTTAAAGAGCAGCCTCAATTTGAAGTGCAGCCTCGATTTGAAGTGCGACAATTCTGGACCGACCGACAAAGTGAGTTATAGGTTTGTGGCTTGTGCCACAAACAAAAAATATAAAAAGGCTTGTATTGTGGAATTTTCGTGCAAACGATTTGGTCTAAACTCAGGCGGCCATTAGAAAAGAGAAGGCACGCGCCTTCTCTTTCACTGAAATAATTTGACTTCCAGCACCTCCGCCAAGGAGAAATCGCCGATTTGACGGTTTGATTTCTAAGAAAATCAGAGCAAAGTGAGTGTTGCGAACTCTGTAAAGGGTGTTTTCCTGGTGATCTCGACGTGTTTCTTGCAACAAAAACACCTCACCCATCAGGGTCCACCTTTAAATATACACTGACGCACCACGATTAAGTCCCTTGGGGTTTTTTTCTGGGTAGCTG
>CM065686.1:43868306-43880806 GCA_017654935.2 Phymorhynchus buccinoides
AAGTCTGGCTGTGCGGCTGTTATCTGAAGGACTGAAAAGTTAATGCACTAACTTTTCAGTCCATCAGAGTAGGGGTACGGAGCTCAGCTATTCACTGAGATTTTTCTTTCATACTTTTTGTATCCTTTATTTGGATATTATCTCAGTAGTTGGCCCTCTCTAGTCATGTCTATTAGGTTTTGAAATTAACATTTCAGAACATTATTATTTTCTTCATTTTACATAAGATTTTCATATGATTTTGTTTACTATTTCTGGTTAACTTTGTGCTGGTTTGCTTTTATTGTGGATTTTCCATTTGGTGCAAAGAAGACACCATTCTCTTGTAGAATGTGTTCTTGCTTAAGTTGACATCCACTGGACAGACAAATTGCAGGCCGATCATGCAAAGTGATGAGATCTTCACAGATGGAAACAGCTGTCTTTTCATAAGGCACTGTCCCTCCCCCATTGGGAGAAAATGTAAATCAGCACACTTTTTGTTTTGTTTTTTGAACACGGAACAGTACACAAAGTTAACGTTAACTGGTTTTGTTTCTGAGGTTCACATATACAGACATTGGACACAGAAAAGTTTTATCAAAGCAAATTATATAATATATATGATTTGATCAAGCGTTTCTGTAATTTGCTTTGATAAAACTTTTCTGTGTCCAGTGTCTGTATTTGTGAACCTCAGAAAGAAAACCAGTTAATGTTAACTTTATGAAATGTTCCGTGTTCTGAAAAATAATAAAATAAACTGTGCTGATTTACTTTTTGTCCCTATGGGGGAGGGACATTGCCTTATGCAAAAACAGCTGTTTTGATCTGTGAAGATCTCATCATTTTGCATGATCGGTCTGCAATATGACTGTCCAGTGGATGTCAACTTGAGCAAGAAAAAATTCTACAACAGAATGGTGTCCTCTTTGCACTAAATGGAAAATCCACAATAAAAGCAAACCAGCACTAAGTTAAACCAGAAATAGTTAAAAAATCTTATGTAAAATGAAAAAAAATAATATGTTCTGAGATTTTAATTTAATAAACTAATAGCCATGACTAGAGAGGGCCAACTACTGAGATGTTATCCAAATTAAGGATAAAAATAGTATGAAGGAGAAATCTCAGTGAAGAGCATTATTTGTTTGACAAAACCGTTCTACGGTATTTCCAAACTACGTTCTACATCTTTGTGCTACACTCAAAGCTCAGGAAACTGGGCGTCTTTCCAATCGTGGCTGGCAGTTGATTTAGAGTGTGTCTCAGCTTGGTTCAGGTATCATTTTATGTGTCTGTTGTTTTTAATTACTATTTAGGATGCAAAACAACAACTCCAAGAACGAGTCTGGTCCTTTTCAGCACTCCTTGAGAATATAAGACCTTACAGAATCATTTACTTTTGCTTCCCTTTTCGGTCCCTGTAAATGCCCCCTCTCTTTCTCTCTTTCTCTCTCTCTCTCTTTCTCTCTTTCTCTCTCTCTCCGTCTTTGTCTGTCTCTCTCAACAGCCAAGCCGTCAGTCCTTCTGTCTTATCTTCTTGGAAACATTTTCTCCTATCGCTTTTCTCTGTTCCCTCCTGGCTGCATCGCTTTTCACTGTTCCCTCCTCGCTGCATCGCTGTTTTAGTAGCTGTAATTCGGATCGCTGTTTTAGTAGGTGTAATTCGGATCGCTGTTTCAGTAGGTGTAATTCGGATCGCTGTTTCAGTAGGTGTAATTCGGACCCTGCATAACCTTCATCCCACCACACGCCATTTTACAGACACACCATGACGTCACTTCCTGTCAGTATCGCGCTGAACGTTTCCCTGCAGCTGATTGGCTGGACAACCAACATGGCGACCCAATCGAATAGCCAATCAGATCCTTCCATGAAGAACCAATCACATCCTCCCAGCACGATCGCCAGGAACTGGTCGATTCCCACAGGCTGCACCATTGTGTCTTTAAGCCAGATGGATTTCTCCAAGTATGACTACCCTGACGGAATTGTCAGTAAGGGCATTCGGGTTTTGATTCAAGACATTCGAGAGTATATGCAAATCATCCTGATTGTGATTGGCTTGCCCACGAACGTCATCAACATGGCGGTGTTTTGGAGACAGGGGCTGAAGGATCGCGTGGTGCTCTGTCTCTTCTTCCTGTCTTTCACCGACGGAGCACTTTTCGCTTTCTCCATATTTCTCCAGGCTGAAGAATTCCACGATCTGTTCACCTCCCGTAAAGGGATAGGTCCGTTTTTATCGTTCCTCATCAACAACGATGTGTTCATTTTCAAAGGATTGTTCTTCGCTTCACCCGTCCTTTCCGTTATCATAGCCATCGAGCGATGCTTGTGCATGTTCAACCCCCTCACTCTGAAAACCTTAATCCGCACAAGGACTATGGCGGTCATCATCTTTTCCGTTTACGTCTCTGGCTTTGTGCTGACGTTCCCGCTCCATATGCGCTACCGCATTCGATGCCTCTACGACCCGCTGTTAAACTTTCAAATCAGGATTGCTGTAGAGTCTGAATTCTTCGCAGCAAACAAAAGATTTATCGGAATCATGGATACCATCGTGTTGAACGTCGGAAAGCGTATGACCTCGATGATTGTGGTAGTGATTGCAACCGTTATGACAATCGTCAAACTGAATCACATCATCAAATTTCGAACACAATCATCTTCCATTCTGCCGTCACGGGAAATCACTCTAACCCGGATGCTGATCGCGAGTTCCGTTCTTTTCATCGTCTGTTCCTCGCCCTCTGCTATCTTCACCTTTGGTCGATTGTTTTTTCCTGAGGTGAAATTCGGGCAAAAGGAACATAATTTGTATTTGTGCTGCACGTGGATTGGAGATGGTTTGATCAGTATCAGACCTTGTACTAGCGTGTTCGTTTATTACGCTACCGGTTCGCGCTTTCGGCAAACGTTTTGGGAATTGTGTGGTCGAAAGTCACAGAACCGACCGTCTTCATCTTCTTTTTCGCACAGTCATCCTCATAGTTGTGGTGAGGAGGGACAGGATTCCAAACAAAGGCCAAGTACTTTGGACTGACGTAAATCACCTCATCATCAGCATTTATGTGACAGTATACACTCTGCCATTTAAATCTAGCTCCAAAAACACAAAGCGAGTGAGCCTCGAAGGCTTTGCCCCTTGTGTTTTGCAGCTATAGTTGTTTGTCTTTTTTCTGCATCTGTTTTGTTTTAGCTCTTCTAGCACCAAGAGCAAAAATACATTGCCAATGACGTTACTCTACACTTAACCAACGTCGGTTACACATCACCACCAAGCTTCCTGCCTTGAGTTTGTCTTGTTTTTAGAGTTAATGTCAATGGGGTGTGTGTGCTTTTTTGCTTCTTTTTTTTTGGGGGGGGGGTTATTGTTAAAAATACTTGTCAATGCAAGGGGGAAATGTGTTGACATACACGACACTAGAAGAGTATTAAAAAAAACCACTTCTTTTTGTTTTAGAAAACAAACTGTTTAAGAAAAAGAACTTGTTTTAATCAATGACATCATCATGAGAAAACATTCCCCCTTTCTCATGAAGACACATACATCATCAAACACAGGAATGGTTGAACAAAATAATCTTGTCTATTCACCAGAAAAATACATTTTTTTTCTTCTTTGAATCAATAAAATCCCTTTTGTTTCCTCCGCTGTCTGAAGTTCAAGTCAACGGAATTTAGCAAAACACATAACAGTATGAGTATATAAAAGCTTATAATATACAATATTAATATAATATTTAATATAAACATTATACAACGTATATATATGAAAGTATATAACAAATGAAGGGAATTGGCAAACTTGTACATCAGACATTCTCCTCCCTCCCACCCACACCCACACCCCTCATTTGTTTTCACTGAAATTGTTTTTTTACAGATAAGCTACATTCAGCCATTCTTGGTAAAAAAAAAAGGAACAGGGTTAGGATCAGCCTACAGTTATAGTCGTGAAGCAGAAAAGAAGCAGACTTTGAGATCGAGAGTCATAAACATAAGAGGAAGGGTGGTGGTGGGGGTGTCTAATGTACAAAGTTACAACCTTGCCAATGTGTGTACTAACTGACAAGTCATTTACTGCCAGTGGGGTGCTTAACGTGCGCAAATTGCGTGAGTTGTGGGCATGGGGGACTTCGGTTGTTGTTTTGTGTTCGTGTGTTGTTGGTTTCTTTCCGTTCTGTACAGCCGTGGTAGAAAACTTTGATCACATTTCAAGTCCTCCATGGCTGTAGTAGAGTGGTACAAGGAAGTGGGGATGCACCCTGGGCACGGCAATGTATAATTATTTGTGCAATGGCTGTGGTAGAGTGGTACGGAGAGTGGGGATGTACCCTGGGCACGGCAATGTATAATTATGGTTTGTGTCATGGCTGTGGTAGAGTGGTACGGAGAGTGGGGATGTACCCTGGGCACGGCAATGTAAATGACGTGTGGAAAGGTGGGGTAACCCCCATCCACCCCTTCTGGTGGTACTGGGTCACATATTTTACCCTCACACCGTTGTCAGTTGAAGGAGTAAAGAGCTGTGTACGATAGGTGACAGTATGGGCATTACTGTGTAGAGTGTGCCTCTGAGAGAGAGAGAGAGAGAGAGAGAGAGAGAGAGAGAGAGAGAGAGAGAGAGAGAGAGAGAGAGAGAGAGAGAGAGAGAGCGACAGACAGACAGACAGACAGACAGACATAGAGAAAGAAACAAAGAGAGAGAGGTGGGAGGAGGGGGGGAGGGAGATAATATAACGAGCGAGATACAGGGAGAGAGAGAGATAGAAACATAGAGACAGAGCCAGAGACACATTGAGAGACACAGAGAGAATACGAACACGGATACGAATGTTTAATCAGGTCAAGCATAGCCCCATACTGATGAAGTTCACATAAATAAGAAAAAGAAGGAAGAAGCCAACAACAAGCAAACACATCATAATTGAAATAGTGCATACAAAAATGCAGCACAACGCAGTACTCCCAAATCAAAGTATATGCCTAGGTCTTTCATTAATAATTTTATATATTCATATTCATATACTGTTTCTTAGTATTCCTTGGTTCAAGCAACATTCTATTCATAAGTTGAGGAATATATAAAGATATACAATGTGTACATTATTGTTTATTGATATGCTGCTGTCGTGTGACCATGTCTCAAACTCTGTATTTGTTGAATTATGCGATGTTCCTTGGGAAGAAAAAAAAAAAAAAAAAAAAAGTATATGCCTAGGTCAATGCATTATGAATTATCTTGCTAGCTTCGTAGATGTGCAAAGCTACATCCAACAGAGTGTTTCCATGTTTTGATGCAGACAATAGAATCACCCGAAAGTTGCATGGGTCAGAATAGAACTTTGGCTTTATGAACGTCATTCTATGATCGTTCAAGACCGGACAGAAAAGGAAAAAAATGCACTTCGTCTTTTCTTGCTGAGTTACACAGACTACAAATCAAATCATTATTATTTACATGTCTGAATCTTAAACGATGGCATGCAATTATTGAAACACCAAGTCTAAATTTGGTTAACGCAGCTTTAACATAACTATTTATGTTTAATTCAATATAATATTCTAAAGTATGATCTGGTTTAAATAATCTATACTGAGAAAACCTGTCGCTTTCATATATATGAGTATGCCAGTCTTGCCACCTACAATCAATAATTCTTTGCTTCAAGCATTTCAAAAAGCCTGATAAATTTTCTACACCCTGGTTATCCTAAACATATCCAAACCCATATGATTTTAGAAATTTACGAACATTTGTAGCCCATGTATTTTTTGCATTTTTATCTAAATTTAATAATGTTTTATAACATGTATCCTATTATTATCAATCCTAGTTAAATGTAACCAGTATTTTATGCATTTGGCATACGAATTAAGATAAATCGGGTATCGTCCGAGCTCACCATAAATCAAATCATTAGGTGTTTTACTGTCAACATTTAGAAAACGATTTATGGCGTATAAACGTACTTTCTCTATTATTCCACCTTTTTCAAAAGCCCATATTTCTGCTCCATGCTGTAAGATTGTCTGAACCTGTGAGTCAAATAGTCTTGTGAAAATGTTAAAATAGCTGCAATTCAACTTATACAAAATATGGAATATAGCAAATGCTGCTTTCTTTGCTCTATTTGCAATGACCTCACAAGCATAACGGAAACTAACCTTAGTTGTAAAATATATACCAAGATACTTATAAGCATTAATAACAACGATTTTCTCACCAACATATTTCCATTTTCCAGAGCGGGCTAAATATCCTCCTTTTCTAAACACAATAATATTGGTCTTGCTCATATTAACTTTTAGCTCGTATTTAATTGCTGCATAATGTAAGGTATTTAATTGTCTTTGCAGGCCCTCAACCGTTGTTGACAATAGAATAATATCGTCTGCAAAGAGTAATATAAACAGTTATAAAAGATCAACAGTTACTCCATGTCTGCCATATTCAATAATTTATAATGCCAAGTCATTGACAAATAATGAAAACAAAACAGGACTACAAACGTTACCCTGTTTGACTCCACTTGTACACCTAATGCTATCTGATAACTTTACACCTGATCTTACTCTTGCTTTTACATCATTATACATGTTCTTTACACATTTGAATGTTTGCCTTTAATTCCATTTTTTAAGAAAACTTGGCACAGTAACTTACGAGAAATGGAATCGAAAGCCTTCTCAAAGTCCACGAAGGCTACATAATGTTTCTGATTATTTGATAATTGTTTCTGTACAGCAGCAAGAAGCACAAATATGTGATCGATAATCGAATAACCTTTCTTAAAACCAGCTTGATGTTCTCCGGTTATATTGTTTGGACTTACCCATTCCTGTAGTCTATTAGTAATGATAGAACCATACATTTTGCTGCATATATTACATAAAGGTATGCCTCTATAGTTATTAACATTATTTATTTAACCTTTTTTAAACAAGGGTAAAATGATGGAATCTTTCCAGCTATCTGGATAAATTCCAGAATCAAAGAGATAGTTAAATAGCTTTACCAGAAAATGTATAACACACATGTCTGCATTTAAAAAACCCACCTCCTATTAATCCATCTGAGCCAGCAGATTTTCCATTCTTTAATTTTCTGATAGCTCGTAAAATGTCTTCTTTTGTAATCGGTCTGTCAAATGGAAGGTCCAAATTATCGTTGTGCTCATCAAAACCCTCAACACCATCCTCGTTCCCTTTATCTAATATGTCATTAAAGTGGTCAAACCATTCGAGTAAAGTAATGTTATTGCCTGATGGAGATTTGTTCCTTGAAATCTTATGCACAGTTTCCCCAAAAGCCTGTTGATCATTTACAGAATCAACTAACTTTTCAATAATGCATCATTATGGTCTTTTTTCTTTTTTATATTCACATTCTTGTACTCACGCCTTGCAATGCAAAAATCTACTCGATCATTTGTATCAGAAGTAACTGTATATGTTTCCCATTGATTCCACATTTTATTACTAGCAGCTTTACAATCATCATCATATCATCTATTTTTTAAAGTATCTTTACTTAATGATATAGTTTTCTTCATACTTTCTGCTTCATCTTTGACAATGGCATTAAACATACACAAGGCTGTATTAACATCCTCATGAATAAGATCTTCAGTCTTTGCTAACTTCCTTTGACAGCCCGGACAATGGACTTGGGCCTGTATTCATGTTGAGATAGCATGAGACTTAGCATCATGCTAACTTAGAAGCTCTTCCAAAAGTCCTATTAAATCCTATAGGACATTGGAAGAGCTTCTAATCATGCTAAGTCTCATGCTATCTCAACGTGAAGACAGGCCCTGGTAAAGGCAGAAAGATAGTAGATGACAGTAATCAAAGGGAATTAAAAGGCAGAGTCAAAGAGAGTGACAGATGAGAGGAAGTTACACAAGCACAGAACTTCCAGAATGTGGGGGTACTATTTATGCAAAAGACACCACACCTCCCCCTGGTATTCCCACGGGGGTGGGGGGGGGGGGGGGGGGGGGGGGTGTTCAAAGCAAACGATCTTTATCCTCGCTCTCTCTTTATTTCTCCACTAAATAATTTACCTCGTTTATGTTTTGTTCAAAGTCGTCTCTTAGTGCTAATCGTGTGTAGCGTGTTGATGTTATTCGTTCAATTATTCTAACTAATTTATTGTTTGCATACTTTAGCTCCCAAGCAAACCTGGATTGATCTGGGGGTGTTGTTATTAAAGGGGCACCCTGACGGATGAGTTGGGTGTTATTGGTGTGTGATTTTTTTTTTTAGCAAGAAACACATCGAGATCACCAGGAAACCATCCTTTACAGAGATCGCAGCGCCTCACTTTTGCTCTGGTTCCTTAGAAATCAAACCGTCAACACGGCGATTCCTCCTTGGCGGAGATGCCTGAGAGAGAAGCCATTTTGGATGGGGTGGGTGAAGGCCACTCAATGAAGTCGATGCTTTTTTTTTCTTCTTTGTAGTGCAGTAAATAAAAAAAGAGGAGCTATTTCCTTTGTTGTGAGCGAAACTCCTTTTGGTAAACTGTATTAAAAAAATAAATAAACAAGCGCGGATTCGCAATCGTTTGTGGCGTGCGACAATTGAAAACGAAACATCATTTTAAAGAGCAGCCTCAATTTGAAGTGCAGCCTCGATTTGAAGTGCGACAATTTTGGACCCACCGACAGACCGACAAAGTGAGTTATAGCTGTGTGGCTTGTGCCACAAACAAAAACGGAGGAAAGAAAGTTTCATTGACATTTTCATTGGATTTTCTCCCCTTGGGGAGAGTGGGCCGATCCTGGAGGTACTACAATACCAGGTCAACCCGTGGCGAAGGTGGAGCAAGCCCCTGACACTTCGCCGAGGTTCAAAAATCAGTTTAATATCGAAGCCCCCGATAGGGAGCGTATCAGATATTAAGCTGATAAGAACAGATACTTTTTTTTCATTTTTATAAAGGATCTTTATTCAATAATACATGTTACAATATATACATATAATCAACCAGCATCAAATCAACACTCACACTCCACATTCAATTCAAACACACCAGCATTATAAAAGACATAACATTTATCTCCTTCACACACACACACTCATCTACATACACCCTTGTACACTCATTAGCACACACACCCCACCCTCCCCCCGATCTTTTCCCCAATAAGCAAAAAAACAAAAACAAAACAAAAACAAGGGAAATAACTCAAGTGATGCTAAAATTAAACACTAGACCCTCGTCTGAAACATCACATAAACTAGAAAACTCACAAATCGAAATAAATTCGAGGTCACCCAAACGCTCAAAATCAATATATAAACGCGATCTGATACGTGACAGAAAAAAAGAACAAATTTCAATAGGCGTAATAACTTTTTTTGCACTTTGATCTTAGCCAAAAGGCCGAGAAGCCATAAAAGTCAACGGTTTCATGAACCTCAGCCAATCCACGACGTGACGTCGTATTTCTAGGCTGTTTTAATTTGCATTTTGACTGTATAAGAATGATTATAATTGTATCTCTGTTGCATTTTACCTTACTTTGCATACATTCATTTATGTACAAATTAAACTTTTAGCGTTGTTGTATTTGAAAATGTAGCATTTTAGGAATAAGAAGACTCTTTGAAACGGTTATACTTAAAGTTGGCTGCAAATTCAAGTGATACCAGTAACAGCTTTTCGGATCCACAACGAGGCTAAGTTCAAAAAACGAAACATCATTTTAAAGAGCAGCCTCAATTTGAAGTGCAGCCTCGATTTGAAGTGCGACAATTCTGGACCGACCGACAAAGTGAGTTATAGGTTTGTGGCTTGTGCCACAAACAAAAATAAATAAAAAGGCTTGTATTGTGGAATTTTCGTGCACGCAATTTGATCTAAACTCGGGCGGCCATTAGAAAAGAGAAGGCACGCGCCTTCTCTTTCACTGAAATAATTTGACTTCCAGCACCTCCGCCAAGGAGAAATCGCCGATTTGACGGTTTGATTTCTAAGAAAATCAGAGCAAAGTGAGTGTTGCGAACTCTGTAAAGGGTGTTTTCCTGGTGATCTCGACGTGTTTCTTGCAACAAAAACACCTCACCCATCAGGGTCCACCTTTAAATATACACTGACGCACCACGATTAAGTCCCTTGGGTTTTTTTCTGGGTAGCTGTGACCCACATACACATGTCCCCAACTTAAAAGTGAGGCTGCTTTTTAAAATGATGTTTCGGTTTGAATTTTGGGGCATTTGTATTGGAGTCAGACTTGGTCAAAACAAGATTTCTTTCCAGCTATAAGAGGGAAAACACGTGAAACCTGTGATTTTGAAACGTGATCTGGTGGGTCTTTAAAGACCCACCCAATGGATCCAAGCGGACAATATCGATCATGTTATTCCAGAAGCCACTAAGACTCTTCTCGACTAAATGTCAAAAGGTATTAATGTCCGTCATCTCCTTGTCGTTTGTGTTAGACTTTTGCAATATTAGTGAAACGACTGGTGGTATCATGTTGCGATTATGCTTCGAAAGGACAGTAATGGAATTTTAATGTGTTTTGTTTTAATTTCTTTGTTAGGTTCTTTCTCTGTCTTTGTTTTGTGTTTTCTTGTTCCTTGGTTTAACCCTTTCACCGCCAGTCATATTTCAGCCAAAAATGTCCATTAAATCTACCTGGATAGAGAACAAAATCCATTGGCAGTATTGGGGATTCTTCTGTGACATAAACAAAAAGATCTATCATTACTTCCCAAAACTAAGACAATAGGGTCTTTGGATAATAGACCCCAATTTGACGCCTTTTAGTGACATAGGTGTTAAATCCACTGTGGTGCTAAAATGCGACTTTGGTGGTGAAAGGGTTAAACGAATTTTTTTATTGAATAATACATAGTAAAGCAGCAACATAACAAATTGGAACGAGCACAACAAGCTTAGCTTATACAAGGCGCTCAAACATTATACAATATTGGCTGCCACCAGTAATACGAGAATGGAACAGAACATCATCATATAATAAAACGCCAAGTGTCCGTGTGTGTGTGTGTGTGTGTGTGTGTGTGTGTGTCTGAAACACAAAACGGGCCTTATAACTCCCGCCGTTTTTTCGACCGAATCGCTTCAAATTTGCTATGAGCCCTAACGGGGCGATGGCAACGGCAACTGAGGCGGCCGTGTCATTTGCGCGGTTGGCAAATGCGCGAAACGCGTATCCACCGGCCTCTCGGCACCCGTATCTCCGGCATGTCTGGACGGATTGCCTTTGAATTTGGAAGGTAGATGACCTGGGACGGTGACTATTGATGTGCCAAACCGGAAGCGAATCGATGTAGAAACGCGCGCGATATACGCCGCTTCACCTTTTCACAAATAACTCAGCCGTTTCTTAACGGACTCGCTTCAAATTTACTGTCAGGCTTGCTGTGGCCGGGGCAAAGCCTGGCAGCAAATGTGAAGAGAATCGGGAGAGCGCGTCACTCTCAGAGCAGCGCCAACGGGAAACGGGGCCTTATAACTCCGCCGTTTCTTAACCGAATCGCTTCAAATTTGCTGTACTTGGCTTTACCGTTACTAGGCGTTACCGGTACTCGGGGTTGCGCTAGTGATAATGAAAATGATAGCATACAAAACGTGCACGAACAAGCAAGCAACAACAAGAACAACAAGAACATAGATATTGAAATTATTTCTTTCTGTCTATCTTTTAATAATAATAATAATAATAATGAGGAAAATGTATATAGCACCCACCCCACTATGTAGGCTACAGGGCGCTTTACAAACAACTGAAATGGAATAACAACATGAAACAAAAATCCAATAACATGAGCAGACAAAACAATACCGGTCAGACTTCGTTTTCGTACCTTTATTTCTTGCTTTGTGTGTTTTTGTCTTTTTGGGGGTTTCTATTGTTTCTTGTTCTGTATCTTTCTCTCTCTGTCCCTGTCTCTGTCTCTCTCTCTCTGTCTCTCTCTCCCCCCCTCTCTTTCTCTCTCTCTCTCTCTCTCTCTCTCTCTCTCTCTCCCCTCTCTCTCTCTCTCTCTCTCTCTCTCTCTCTCTCTCTCTCTCTCTCTCTCTCTCTCTCTCTCTCTCTCTCTCTCTCTCTCTCTCTCTCTCCGTGTTGCTAGCACCACTACTTTGTTACACTTTTGTAACCACTCAAAATGACACTGGCCAATGGCCTACTCATTAAACCAGTTCAGCGTTCAGTGTTCTCCCTCTCTCTTTCTCCCTGCCCCCCCCCCCCCTCCCTCTCTCTCACCTCAACCCCCTCCCCCCATCCTTCTGCCCTTCCCACTCTTTCTCTTTCCTCTACGCTTGCATTTGTTTCTTGTTGTTTGTTTTTCATTAAAAAAAAAAGATCATGTTCATCCATTGTTTTATTACTGTCTTTTCTTTGTAACATATTATTTCTCTCTCTCTCTCTCTCTCACTCACTCTCTCTCTCTCTCTCTCTCTCTCTCTCTCTCTCTCTCTCTCTCTCTCTCTCTCTCTCTCTCTCTCGTTCTCTCTCTCTCTCTCCCTCTCTCTC
>CM065686.1:43887900-43904497 GCA_017654935.2 Phymorhynchus buccinoides
CTTTTAAACTAGAGTAGAATGCACCTTTAGGCGGTAATTCTAAATCGTCAAACCGCTCCCAACTACTCATGTACTTATAAGGGTATACTCCTTTTCGTACAAGTGTTGGATCAAAGTATTTTTCTGTTATAGGACATTTGGATAGTGACTGACCTAAAGATTCTAACGAACCCATCATATGTTGTAGTGAATCATAAAAAGATAATTGACCTAATGTAAATGTCATGTACTTTTCTGAAGACTGAGCTATACAACTGACGGTTCTAAATTCATCAGTAACTGCTTGTAGAATTAAATGAGAGTCATATCCACGTAGATTGTGAAAGAATATAGGCAGTTTCCAATTCCTCGGTTCAAACTTTAACTGGAGATTACAGGAGTTGTGTGCTGCTCCTCTGAATTTTCCACTAATGTGATCATGGTCTCGTACTTTATGGTTGTCTGGACGGTCAGGGGATTCCTCTTCCACAAACCCTTTTCTGCAAATCCAACATTCAGTAGCTGATTCGAATTGAATTAAATCTTCATGCGTCATGATTAAATCTAATAAATTTAGTTGGTTAGATAGTTCATTTCGTAGTTTCATCATTCTCATTAAAAAGATTTTTGCAGCATCGGGTCCTCTATAAAGTTCAGGTTCAAAATGTATCCCATCTGATCTAAGAACAATAAATGCGAATGAACAGATTTGATGATTATTCAATAAAACAGTTTTAGGAAGATTTTTAGGAGCTGGTCCTTGATAGGGTACAATGATTGACTCGAAATCAGCATAAACAACATAAGGACTTAATTGCAGTTTCTTCCAGTTTTTAAAGAACACCTTACTTCCTTCTTTCGGAGTAATAAGTTCAGTATTACAGTCAATGGATGAATTACAATGTTTTCTATGTTCAACTGCTGCATAAATACTTGGCATTCTCTGTAAACATCTTCGACAGAATTCTTGTTTATGCCCATCTTTTGAAGTAAACTGAATAAGTCTGCTCATTGTACGAATGAATGTATAATGGTAATGTGTTTTTGCTTCATCTGTTAGTAAGAGTAGATCAACATGATTTTTATCGGGATCATTACTAAATGGGGGAGTGTTCTTTGAAACACGGATTGGTTTAAGGTTTTCTTCTGATGACCATGTGTAGACGTTAACTGATATAGGTTTGTTTTGTTCTTCAAACTGATCAATGTTATCTACACTAACAGGGAAGTCAATTCCATTAAAGTTTAATTCATTTATGTAAGCTTGATAATTTGTTACTCTTTCTGCGTTCTTTTTGACATAATGGAGTTTAGCTAAAACGCACCACATAAAACATTTGTTATCTGTATTCTTAATGTTTAATACTGCACGTTTTAAAACAAGTTCTTTAGGTAAAGGAATAAATGAGTTTCCTACGATGGGGGCATATTTACTCTCCCTTAATTTAATTTCTAATACTCCTCCTTCTGACCAACCAGATCCTCTTAGTTTTGCCTCTTCTGATGCGTTAATGAACTGGGTGATTAAATTGTCTGCCCAGGTTTCTGTAAAATCATTATAAGTCAGAATGACTTGCTGTTTAGTAGAGACCCATACTTGAAGCTGCTCACCTTGGATTGTTTTATAATCTACGTACACTGTTAACATTACTTTAACTGGTGGTTCTATAGCTAGTTTTTTAGGTATTTGTGAAATAGCATGTTTTACACTTTCTAGTACATTTTTTGAATCAATAACTTCTAAATCCGTTTCTTTAAAAACTTTGTCTAAGTGCTCAATTATTTCATCAAGTGCCATTGTCATGTTGAGTTCCTTTTTCTAACTCAAATTATTTTGTTTAATTAAAAATAATTAATTTTATTTCCCCTAAAAGTAGTGTTTTTTCTTCCGAATTGACAGAATAAGGGGGTGACGGATTTTTTACTTTTTTACCCCTTAAAGTTGTGTTTTTGTATCTAAAAAGGGGTTTTAAAAAGTCTGATTTTTTGCTTTTTTTCACCCTTAAAGTTGCGAATTCGTGTCTAAAAGGGGTCAAAAATAGTCTTGAGCCAGAATTGGTATTCTTCTGTTCTCTGTGTGTGTGTTTTAAGACACGAATATCCTGATTTTGTTTTGAATACCACAATTCAGGGAGGGGAGGGGAGGGGAGAGGAGAGTAGGGCAATTCAAGTGTCCAATTCACGGCACATCACACTGCTTTCAATGCAGTTACAATCACGTGCAACACGCAACACAACTTGCTGACCCAACACGGCGTTGACTTGAGTTTGTTTACATGGAGTAAAGAAAAAAATAATCCTTCATTGTCTATTGTAATTTTATAATTGTTAATTATGCACAAGCGGATTATCATAGCACCAATCCAGCGTTACCTTCGTATGTACACACACATGATGAACGTTTCCGCAGACAATGAAGTAAAACTGTCCACATATAACGTCAAAACTAATCACCAAGCGAGAGCTCGAAGTTTTGTCAACCGCCTGCTCCGCCTTCACTGAGAGAGTCGAGAGAGAGAGAGAGAGAGAGAGAGAGAGAGAGAGAGAGAGAGAGAGAGAGAGAGAGAGAGAGAGAGAGAGAGAGAGAGACAGAGACAGAGACAGAGAGAGACACACAGAGAGACACAGAGAGAATACGAATACGAATACGAATGTTTAATCAGGTCAAGCATAGCCCCATACCGATGAAGTTCATATAAACAAATTTGTGTAAGAAAAAGAAGGAAGAAGCCAAGCGAACACATCATAATTGAAATAGTGCATACAAAAATGCAACAAAACGCAGTACTCCTAAATCAAAGTATATGCCTAGGTCAATGCATTATGAATTCTCTTGCTAGTTTCGTAGATGTACAAAGCTAAATCCAACAGAGTTTTTCCATGTTTTGATGCAGACAATAGAATCACCCGAAAGTTGCATGGGTCAGAATAGAACTTTGGCTTTATGAATTTCATTCTATGATCGTTCAAGACCGGACAGCAAAACAAAAAAATGCACTTCGTCTTCTCTTGCTGAGTTACACAGACTACAAATCAAATCATTATTTACATGTCTGAATCTTAAACGATGGCATGTAATTATTGAAACACCAAGTCTAAATTTGGTTAACGCAGCTTTAACATAACTATTCATGTTTAATTCCATATAATATTCTAATGTATGACCTGGGCCTTTCAAATAAAATTGAAAGAAAACCAAAACCAAAACACTAGCTCATAGCGTCAATCACAGTTACATTGATTCACAGCCTTTAATAATAATAATAATAATAATAATAATAATAATAAATAATAATGAGCACCCATAAGCGCTTATTCTTAAACAAGCCCTAAGCGCTTACAATAATAAACAAATAAATGAATAACGTAAAAGGTAAAACAAAAAAAGAAGAAAATAAAACCACAAAACAAAACCAGCTATTTCAGCGTCAATTTTCTGATCGCTTCTTGGCCTTTTGGCTAAGACAGTGATTCAGGAACATACATTTTTGTTTATACCCTGGTTGGTTTGTTCGGCCCGTCGTACATAGCGAAAGCCGATATGCGACGCTAAGCTGAACTTCCATCAGCGTCATTTGAATGGACCTTTTTATTTCCAAGGACAACAAATAAACTTATGTTGTCAATCAATTTAACATTGATTTGCAGCATGAAAAATTGAAACAGAAACAAAACAAAACCATTCAAATGAGCTTCATCAGAACTGTCATTTTCATGTGCAGAGTTTCCGTTCAGCTTATATGTCTCAGCTTCCCGTCAGTTTGTGCTCATATGTACTCATAATTCAACCCTTGAACTATAAGAGCACAGTGGAATCAGTCACTGAACACAATACCTCAGTCATCCACGTTTGATTCAGTAATCATTTCTGCAGACGTCTCCGCTTGAACTGCAGATACATGCGGAAGTACATGGGAGCCTCTTCCTCCTGCATTTGCAGTTGCCGCTTCTGCACTGTGTGGTACACTTGTAGGTGATGAGTTCGATGCAGGACTCTGGCAATGAGGGCAAGGAGGTCAAGGTTGGAACCAGAGCACCACTCTGAATTGTCCATCCCATAGTCTCTGTTGGCGGCAGTTCAGGACGCTGCTTGTCTGCCTGTCACCATACTGATAGTGTGACCGCTTGATGTGGAAGGACAAAGCATCATGAGTTGGGGGTAGGATCTCCAACAGGTGTGCCTGAGCAAAGATGATTGACCTGGCACTGTCCACAGAAACTGTGGCATGAACCTTGTAGACTTTACATATGAAGGTTTCTGCAGCAGCAGAGGTTTGGTCACTGAGGTCGCCTTTGCCGAGATTTGACAGGAGGTCGTCATTTTCGTTGTAGACAGTCCAGCAGGATTTCTTGGTGTGACCAGCCAAGAAAGAAGTGGTATCAGATCCTGTCAACGAGTGAAAGGCTGGCAAGCTGCTGAGGACATGAGCATCAAACGGAGCTGCCACTGAGTGAATTGGGATGTATTTCGGTTTTTTTTAGGTGCCAGCCTTCTTCCAGATCCGTGGACATGACATGCTTGCAAAGTGGGCCAGCAGAAGCACCAGCACGTCAGTGTCACGAACGGCAACTACAATGCTGGATGCTCGGCTCTTGACACAGTGCAGTATTATGCGCGTGTCAGCTTCCTCATGGAGCCCCTCCAGTTCCTCAGTGTTGACGTCAGGGGTAGAAAATTCCACCTGCTCTTCGTCGCTGAATCCTCCTGCAACAACAATGGTCTTGTCTGCCGGTGCCTTTAGAAGCAGCTGCTGGGACAAGAATCTCGCCAAGTCGGCTTTGTTTGCTGCATGTGTGATGAAGTGGCCCCATTTATGAGGGAGAGGCCCATTTCTGTCCTGAGTCTATCTTCTCATAGGCACTGCCTTCTTTCCCCGTTTCTTCCTTGTGCTGCTTTTGATGGACAGGTCGAGGTATCTGTCAAAAATGATGTCAATACGACTGAATGCAGCCCCAATTTGTAGTACTGATGTGACAAAAATGTCAGCAAGATCCCCGAAGATGTTTGCCTTAGGTGCCTTCTTTAGAGCAACAACATGGCGCCTGCCCATCGACAATAAGTGTCCCTTCTTCACCAATGTCTGCAGCCTCCAGACTCTAAGGGCAAGGCGTGTCGCCAATCAATGAATCTGACAGGAGGGACTTTTGGCCTGATCATAGATCGCCGTTCATTTGTGCAAGGGCAGGAGGGGCAGGCATCAGCTCATGCTTCAGTATTTCCTCCAGATGGACATCCCTGCCAACCTGGAAGGCAGTGATGAGGCGCTGCAGGAACTTCCTGTCTGCTTGGACTACTTTCTTTGCAGTTGTTGTGGACTGCTTCTGCTCCACTTCGAAGAGAGATGAGAAAGTCAAAGGCTTACTTTTTGGCAATGTGTCTCTGAAAGAGAGCATCCTGTCGATGCCAGCCAAAAGCCTTTCTTCTACAAACTGTATCAGCTGATCTTGGCCTTTCTGGCGAGCCATCAGCAGGTCATCTTCAATGTTATTTGTGACAAAGTCCTTTGTGGCAATGTTTTGCAGTTTAAATGTCACTAAATAAAACATTAAAATTAAGACAAACAAAATAAAGGAAGCTCCCGAATGGTCGCCACCGACACAGAAGAACCCAAAACTAAGTATACCTGCAAATGAATCAAGAATGAATATGGGAAACGGGAGATAACTACCACCGGACTATGGACACGAAATTAGGCGAAACGGGACCAAAATCGTTAACCAAAAGAAAACACTTTGACCGCTAAGATTCTATAACCAAAAGAAATAAAACTACAGGAACCATTATGAATTGAACACCACTCTGACGAGGAAGCGAAGTTTGAAATATGACTTTCCACCTAGACCTGAGGCTGTATGAAAACCGAGAATAATTCTCTTAGACAAACTAACAAACTCCAAAGACTAAACACTCATCACAAATCCCGGTAGCTGCTACTATATACATACTACGTTCCCAAGGCCCCTGAGCGTCGGCGAAGATCGCCCAAGTCCTGGTGTTCCCACGAAAAATGAAAAACGAACATACGTCCACATACACACGGATACAAACACGCTCGCTCTCTTAACCATCCTCTCCTTCCTCTTTATTAATCGCACGTGCTTTTGTCACCGAGCGTGACAACAGTGCAAAGATGGTAGGGAGAATGAGTAGAGCTGGATGAGGTGGGAAACTGGGCTGCGTGCAGACATGGGAGCTGCCCGTGATACGAGGTTGTAGGGAGAACGATTAGAGCTGGAAGAGGGGAAAAACTGGGCTGCGTTCAGACACGGGAGCTGCCCGTGATACGAGGTTGTAGGGAGAACGAGTAGAGCTGGAAGAGGGGAAAAACTGGGCTGCGTTCAGACACGGGAGCTGCCAGTGATACGAGGTTGTAGGGAGAACGATTAGAACTGGAAGAGGGACAAAACTGGGCTACGTGCAGACATGGGAGCTGCCCGTGATACAAGGATGTAGGGAGAACGATTAGAGCTGGAAGAGGGGAAAAACTGGGCTGCGTTCAGACACGGGAGCTGCCCGTGATACGAGGTTGTAGGGAGAACGATTAGAGCTGGAAGAGGGGAAAAACTGGGCTGCGTTCAGACACGGGAGCTGCCCGTGATACGAGGTTGTAGGGAGAACGGTTAGAACTGGAAGAGGGACAAAACTGGGCTACGTGCAGACATGGGAGCTGCCCGTGATACAAGGATGTAGGGAGAACGATTAGAGCTGGAAGAGGGGAAAAACTGGGCTGCGTTCAGACACGGGAGCTGCCCGTGATACGAGGTTGTAGGGAGAACGGTTAGAACTGGAAGAGGGACAAAACTGGGATGCGTGCAGACATGGGAGCTGCCCGTGATACAAGGATGTAGGGAGAACGAGTAGAGCTGGAAGAGGGACAAAACTGGGGTGCGTTCAGACACGGGAGCTGCCCGTGACACTGACACACCTACTTCGATACAGCTGAAGGTTTCAGAACTGCCTCTGTGCTGTGGCCACTTCTTGTCGGTGCTCTGTGGACCACGAGAATGTCACGAGCTGCTGTTGTGATGGTGCTCCTCATGCTCCTAGTGATTAATTGTCACTTTCTGCATGGATTCTATATCACTAATGGAGGTTTCTGTTATGCACATCAAACAGGAACGTACGGATGGTTTACTTTACGAATACAACCTTGGTTTTACCTGCTTCAGATTTATTTCTTACCTTTTACGATGTTACTCATCAGCAACGCTGTGTGGACGCTGGTCAGATCTCTCAGAATCAACAAACATCTTTCAACACAACAACTCTACCACAGCCATTACACAAACCATCATTATACATTGCGTATCCCCGTGGGGATGCCGGGGGGTCTTTTGTAAAAATAGTTCCCCAACCTTCTGGAAACTCTGTGCTTGTAGCTTCCTCTGATCTGCCACTCTCTTTGACTGTGCCTTTCCCCTTTGCTTTCTGTCATCCACTATCTTTCTGACTTATTGGCCCATTCTCCTGCCTTTCCACAAAAATCTTCCAAATAATGTTTCTCCTTTGAGCTCCTCCGAAATCGGAATGTGTCGGTTGTACGCAGCGGGGAGACCAGTGAAAACTGAAAACCGGACACATACGTACCTTACCCATTATGGCCATAGGGCCTGGGAACGCACAAGAAGAAGACGAAGAAGAAATACATTGCGTGCCCAGGGTGCATCCCCACTTCCTTGTACCACTCTTCTACAACCATGGAGGACTTGAAATGTGACCAAAGTTTTCAACCATGGCTGTATAGAACGGGACGAAACAACAACCCACGAACAAAAAAACAACAACCGAAGACCCCCATGCCCACAACTCACGCAATTTGCGCACGTTAAGCACCCCACTGGCAGTAAATGACTTGTCAGTTAATAAAAACATTGGCAAGGTTGTACATTTGTACATTAGACCCCCCCCCCCCCCCCCCCCCCTTATCTTATGCTTATGACTCTCGATTTCAAAGTCTGCTTCTTTTCTGTTTCACGACAATAACTGTAGGCTGATCCTAACCCTGTTCCTTTTTACCAAGAAAGGCTGAATGTCGTTTTTCGGTGAAAATCTTCAGTGAAAACAAACTGACGGGGGTGGGGCTGAGTGGAAGGGAGGAGGATGTCTGATGAACAAGTTTGCCAATTCCCTTCATTTGTTATATACTTTCATATATATACGTCATATAATTTTTATATTAAATATTATATTAATATTGTATATTATAAGCTTTTATATACTTTTAAGATTATGTCATAATTTTATGTGTTTTGCTAAATTCCATTGATTTTGAACTTCAGACAGCGGACAGCGGAGGAAAGAAAAAAAAAAATTCTCGATTCAAAGGGAAAAAAATGTATTTTTCTGGTGAATAGACAAGATTATTTGTTTCAACCATTCCTGTGTTTGATGTGTTTTCATGAGAAAGGGGGAATTTGGTGTCCTGATGATGTTATTGATTAAAACTTTTTTTTTTCTTAAACGTTTTGCTTTGTACAAGAAAAATAAGGTTTTTTTGGTAAACTCTTCTTGCATTGACAAGTATTTTTAACAATACCCCCCACAAAAAAAACCCAACAAACCACCCCATTGACATTAACTCTAAAAACAAATCAAACACAAGGCAGGAAGCTTGGTGGTGATATGTAAACGACGTTGGTTAAGTGTAGAGTAACGTCATTGGCAAATGTACTTTTGCTCTTGGAGCTAGAAGAGTTAAAGCAAAACAGATGCAGAAAAAAGACAAACAACCATATCTGCATAACACAAGGGGCAAAGCCTTCGAGGCTCACTCACTTTGTGTTTTTGGAGCTAGATTTAAATGGCAGATTGTATACTGTCACATAAATGTTGCTGATGAGGAAATTTACGTCAGTCGAAAGTACTTGGCCTTTGTTTCGAATCCTGTCCATTCTCATCACAACTATGAGGATGACTGTGCGAAAAAGAAGATGAAGACGGTCAGTTCTGAGACTTTCGACCACACAATTCCCAAAACGTTTGCCGAAAGCGTGAACCTGTAGCGTAATAAACGAACATGTTAGCACAAGGTATGATATAGACCAAACCATCTGCAATCCACTGGCAGCACAAATATAAATTATGTTCCTTTTGCCCGAATTTCACCTCAGGAAAAAACAATCGACCAAAGTTGAAGATAGTGATGGGCGAGGAACAGATGATGAACAGAATGGAACTCGCGATCAGCATCCGGGTCAGAGTGATTTCCCGCAATGGCAGAATGGAAGACGATTGTGTTCGAAATTTGATGATGCGATTCAGTTTCACAACTGTCATAACGGTCGCAATCATTACCACAATCATCGAGATCATACGCATTCCGACGCTCGACACGATGGTATCCAAGATTCTGATAAATCTTTTGTTCGCTGCGAAGAATTCAGACTCTACGGCAATCCAGGTTTGAAAGTTTAACAGCGGGTCGTAGAGGCATCGAATGCGGTAGCGCATATAGATCGGAAACGTCAGCAGAAAGCCAGAGACGTAAACGGAAAAGATGATCGCTGCCATAGTCCTTGTGCGGATTAAGGTTTTCAAAGTGAGGGGGTTGAACATGCACAAGCATCGCTCGATGGCTATAATAACGGAAAGGATGGGCGAAGCGAAGTACAATCCTTTGAAAATGAACACATCGTTGTTGATGAGGAACGATAAATACGGACCGATCCCTTTACGGGCGGTGAACAGATTGTAGAATTCTTCAGCCTGATGAAAGATGGAGAAAGCGAAAAGTACTCCGTCGGTGAAAGACAGGAAGAAGAGACAGAGCATCACGCGATCTTTCAACCCCTGTCTCCCAAACACCGCCATGTTGATGACGTTCGTGGGCAAGCCAATCACAATCAGGATGATTTGCATATACTTTCGAATGTTTTGAATCAAAACCCGAATCCCTGTGCTGACAATTCCGTCAGGGTAGTTATACTGGGATAAATCCATCTGGCTTAAAAACACAATGGAACAGCCTGTAGGAATCGACCAGTTTGTGGCGATCGTGCTGGGAGGATTTGATTGGTTCTTCATGGAAGGATCTGATTGATTATTCGATTGGGTCGCCATGCTGGTTGTCCATCCAATCAGATGCAGGGAAACATTCAGCGCGATACTGACAGGAAGTGATGTCATGGTGTGTCTGTAAAATGGCGTGTGATGGGATGATTGTTATGCAAATTACACCTACTAAAACAGCGATACGAATTACACCTACTAAAACAGCGATCCGAATTACACCTACTGAAACAGCGATGCAGCTAGGAGGGAACCGTGAAAAGCGATAGGAGAAAATGTTTCCAACAAAATAAGACGGAAGGACTAACGGCTGGGCTGTTGAAAGAGACAGACAAAGAGGGAGACAGAGAGAAAGAGAGAAAGAGAGAGAGAGAGAGAGAGAGAGAGAGAGAGAGAGAGAGAGAGAGAGGGAGGGGGGGCAGACATATTTACAGGGACCGAAAAGGAAAGCAGAAAGAAAGCATTCATTCTATACGGTCTCATGTTCTCAAGGAATGCTAAGAAGGACCAGACTCGTTCTTGGAGTTGTTGTTTTGCATCCTAACTAGTAATTAAAAACAACAGACACATAAAATGAGATATGAACCAAGCTGAGACACACTCTTAATCAACTGCCAACCACGATTGAAAACGCCCAGATTCCTGAGCTTTGATTTTAGCACAAAGACGTAGAACGTAGTTTGGAAATACCGTAGAACGGATTTGTCAAACAAATAATGCTCGTCACTGAGATTTCGCCTTCATACTATTTTTATCCTTAATTTGGATAACATCTCAGTAGTTGGCCCTGTCTACTGAAGTCTATTACATTTTGAAATTACAATTTCAAAACATTATTGTTTTCTTCATTTTACATTAGATTTTTTACTATTTCTGGTTTAACTTAGTGCTGGTTTGCTTTTATTGTGGATTTTCGATTTGGTGCAAAGAAGACACCCTTCTCTTGTAGAATGTCTTCTTGCTCAATTTCACATCCACTGGTCAGTCAAATTGCAGGCCGATTATGTAAACTGATGAGATCTTCACAGATCGAAACAGCTGTTTTTGCATAAGGCATTGTCCCTCCCCCATAGGGAGAAAAAGTAAATCAGCACTTCTTTTTTTTAGAACACGAAACATTTCATAAAGTTAATGTTAACTGGGTTTGTTTCTGAGGTTCACAAATACAAACATTGGACACTGAAAAGTTTTATGAAAGCAAATTACATATACATATATACATTGGATATCAAATCAAACTATATATATTGTATATTGTAAAAATAAACAAAGAAAACAAACAACAACACTAAATTTACTAACAAACGTTTCGCCTTGTCGGCCTCGTTGGTGTAAGCTTCAGGAATGAATGAACAGGTAATCAAGTTGATGACCAATTCACACAATGACGTCACGTTCTAAGTCACCCGTGCAGTCTCTTTAAAAACCTCACAGAGATAAATTTTAAAAAAAACAATTGCGTAAAAAAAAAACAAGCAACAAACAACACGCACGCACACAAACGCACACACATACACGCACGCACACGCACACGCACACGCACACACACACACACACACACACACACACACACACACACACTTGCTTCACTGTCCGTTGTGCAAGGTCTCCAGTATCAACCACCTACCCCTTAAAGTAAGTCAACGACACCATGGGCACTTTGTTGGGCTATAAGTATATATTTCTGATTTTAGTAGTGTGTACGTTGTAGAATAGTTTTGATAAAAATAGATATTTTAATGATGGCATTACTAAGTAATTGTAATAGCAAATCGTCTGTTGTCAGTCAACCAGTTCTAACTCATAACTTTAGTTTAGGAATTGGTTTAAGGTCCTTACATGTTGCAGGCGATTTCTTAGTCTCTAAACATAATTGAATACAATAAGGCGAGACTTACCTCGTAAGGTGATGCCGTTTGTAGATTCTTGTGAAGCAATAATAACCGGGAACGTGGTACATAGGAGATTTGGTGCGGTATCCCACTCAGTATTGAGAGCTGCTGCGAAGAGACACTGAATCCAATAATTGATAGACAAATAATCCAGTGTTATGATGGTCCCTTCGCCTGGTGTGCTTCCTTTGTACATTGTACACAGCCTGTGTTCGTGTTCACTGTTTCTTGGGTGGGTAACAACTGTTTTCCTTGGCACGAGGTGCCTTCCTTCTTTAAATGGGTGGGCCTATGTACCACGTTCCCGGTTATTATTGCTTCGCAAGAATCTACAAACGGCATCACCTTACGAGGTAAGTCTCGCCTTATTGTATTCAATTCTTGCTCAGCCCATAACCGTACACTGTACATAGGAGATTTGAGAGCCAGTGGGTCGAAGCAGCAGAAATAACACCATAGAGCCTTTCAGTTATCAATACAAACATTAGCAGAAAGCTCACCTTACGTCCCTTGGACAAAACGGTCTATGATTGCTTGGCCCATGTTGAGACTGGTTCCAGCCGTCTTGTTGTAATATTTGGCAAACGTGGTGGAGTTAGTCCAGCCAGCTGCTTTCATGATGACATGAATGGGTGCATTGGCTTGCTTCGCTGCTGACGTGCTTGCCGCCCTCGTGCTGTGAGCACTGAACCGTGTAATGTCTATTCCAGCACATTCCAGAGTCCACTTTAACGAGCGACCGATGGTATCACTGCTAGCTGGCTTGTGCGGTGCCTGTAGTGTGATGAAGAGACGGGTGGTATTCTCATCTCTGATGTCTTTTGTGCGTCGCAGATACTCCTTCAAAGTTTGCACCACACACAATGTTTTGTTTTCTTTAAAACTTAATAATTCAATCGGTGCCTGATGGCTACCTCGTCTAGAATGTTTTAGCAAGCTATTTACATAGAATGTACACTTTTCGTCTGTTAAACACATACATTGAATGTCTAACATTGCCAATGTTTGACATCTTTGTCCAGACAAAATTGCGATTAACATAGCAAGTTTTAAGGTCAGTTCTTTAAGGGTTAGCTTGTCGTTAGGAGTCCAAGTTTCCAGCAAAGTCAACACAACATTGACATCCCATGTTTCATGGTATTTGGGCAATGACGATTTCTTTCAAATACCCCCTTCATGAACCTCTTAACAAGTTCATTCTGACCAAACGGTGTTCCGTCATAGTGACACAGAAAACAACTGAGTGCCGAGCGAGCAGTGGCTACTGCACTGTAAGAGTAGCCAGCAACAACCAGAGAGGTTAGAAAGTTACTAGCTGTGGCTAGAGGCGGCGAAATCGGATCCACTTGTTGTTCACTAGCGTACCGTTGCCATTTCTTAATGTACACGTCATACATGTGTTTTGTGGCGGGTCGCCATGAGGACATGAGAATGTTGGTTGTGTCTTCAGAAAGTCCCTGTGTTCTGAATCTATCCCTGACACTTTGCATACTAACAGAGCTAGTGTTTTTCTTAACGGGTGTAGAGTCTCTTTTTGACTTGGCTGTGTCAGTAGTTTGTTTCTGGCCGATAAGCGAACAGGCTGTGCTACTAGGACTCTCATTAGCGCAGGCCAAAAGGGTTGGTTTGTCCACACTGGTGCCACAATCACTCCTCTTGCTCGATCGTTCCTGAGTTTTGCCACCACCCGGGGTAGAATGCTGAAAGGAGGAAAACAATACACCGTAAGAGTAGTCCAGTTGATGCTAAAAGCGTCAATGGCCCATGCTTCTGGGTCTGGTAAGAAAGACACGTACCTGGGAAATTGAAAGTTAATCCTAGAGGCAAACATGTCAGCATCAGGCTTTGTGTCCAGAATATCAAGCGCTTGAAACAAGAGATTTGAATCCAGTTTCCACTCTGTGTCAATTTGCCCCTTTCTCGACAAAGTATCTGCTTCAGTGTTGTCAACTCCAGCAATGTGGGTAGCACTAAGCCACAGATTTCTGTCTTCGCACCAATGCCATATCTGCTGAGACAAATCATTTAGTTTCTGTGACCGATTTGACCCCATCTTGTTAATACAACTCACGGCCGTTGTATTGTCACTCATCACTCTGATGTGAATGTCTCGTTTGTCTCTCAACAGCGATTTCAGACCCAGTAAAACAGCAAATAGTTCCAGACTATTTATGTGTTCTTGTTTGTCTGCTTGACTCCACAAACCTTTTGTTTGTATGTTGGTGTCAACAACCCAGGCCCCCCCAGCCTGTTAGAGAACTGTCTGTCTTCATGGTTATGACTGGGTCTCCTCTCTGAATCGGCGCCTTTTGGCTGTGAATGTTTGTCTTCCACCATTGTAACTCTTCCCTCCCCTTGGATGAGACAGTGGTGGGTTTCTTCCAGTTACCCTTGTGGTGTTCCAGTGCTGCACATTTGTCTTGTTCTAAAGCTCTGTAGTGTAGGGGCCCCATCGGCACAGCTAGGAAACTAGACCGCTAGTGTCCTGATAGAAACCTTTAAGTTTGTAAGCAGTTCTTCACAGGAATCAAATAATTTTTGTTTCCGTTCGTCTGTGAGTGTGACTGACATTTCTGTACAGTTAATCTTGAACCCCAGGTACGTGATTTCTTGCACAGGTATGAACTGTGATTTCTTGCCATGCACAAAAAAACCTAATTTATCTAAGATAGTGATAGTGTCTTTAACACAGCTAATGACTTCTGTCTCAGTTCCCCCTATAAAGAGGCTGTCATCTATAAAGGATGTAATCATATGACCCATAGAATGCAAGTGAGCCAAAATAGGTTTCAGTAGCTTTGTGAATATTCTAGGTATTGGGCTGAGTCCCATTGCAGCTGCCTGAAAAGAGTACAGTTTATTTCTCCACGTAAACTTTAGATATTTCTGGAATTCCTCATGCACAGGTATGACATAAGATCAATTGAGGCAAAAAAGCAGTTACGAGTGACGAGATTGAGAGCAGTATGCACTGTTTCCATCTTGAATTTCTTGTATTCTACTATCTCATTCAATATTTTCAAATTTAGGATCATTCGAAATGATCCATCTTTATTTTCTCTAACAAATATAGGAGAAGTTACTTGTCCTGTTTCAAACACACTTTCTTTTATCACCTGTTTCTTTAAGAGATTTTCTATTTCTAAGTCAATGGCTTGGTTCTCATGCTCTGAGAACGTTCTTTGTTTAGTTACTGAAATATTATCAGGGGTGTCCTCAAAGTTAATATGTATGCCACTAACAGTGTCCAAAATCTCTGAGTCAGAAGTAAAGTTCGTCCACACGTGTAATTTCTCTTTCACACTCCCTGCCCTAAACAGTGTATGCTTTGTTTCCAAATAGTCTATTAACAAGGGCAAGCTAAGTTCAAAGGTACTGACCTCATTCCCATCTGGAAGTGGCGGCGGGTCTGTTTCATTCAGTAGCGGTTGTTTTTCCCCTGACCTTTTTTCCAAGTCAGTCGGTGGCCTTGACTCCCCCCTTGGTTCCATTTGGGTTTCCACCCCTGCTTTCCCTTTCCTAAAAAAGAAGAGCCGGGCTGGGATTTGTAATACGGTTGATAGTGGTGAGGCTGGTGGTACTGCCCCTTCTGTGACCTCTGTTGTGGTCTGATGTCCTCATTTAATTTTTTGTCCTCCTTGGCCTCCTTCATTGCTTTGGATAGGTCAGGGCCGTACAGCAGGTCAGGAGTCATGGCCGCCTGTGGGTCACAGAGGCCAGAGAGGTCACGCGAAAGTGACGATCTGTGCATCTCCCGCCGTTTCTGGGATAAATCTCTGCTGGCATGGCCAATGAGTGCAAGAGCGTCCGAAATGTGAGTGATGCACTCTTTAAGTGCCTCCTTTGTGTTCTCTCCTTTCGGGTTTGCCAAGTTTTCCCTGACCGAAATCAGGATGTCGGTTGAACGTGTCAAGGCCACGGCCGACTTTGACAGCGTTTGCTGGGTGTTACTCATGCGATGGTCAGCATTCCTTATGTGTGGCTTAAGGGCTCTAAGCACTTTCATATTTGTTTGAGGGACACGCAAACTGTTGCAGTTTTCAGGGATGGGGTATTTCTCAAGCTTTGCTTTCAGTTTTTTGTCATGAAGTTTAGATCCGAATTTTTCTTCCACAATGGTTGCCAGTTTTTCTGAAATAGGTGGTCCCCTAGGTTCGACTTGATTGTCAAATGCCGAGGCAATCTCCTCATAAATGTTGTCTTGTTCAACGTCAGTGCCTAGGAGTTTTTCTGCCGTGTCTGAATCGTCATCACTTGTACCTGTCTCTCCTTCTTCTTTCTCGTCTTTTGGGTCTCTGATTGAATCGTCATCTGAATCGATTTCTTCGTCCACTCTCTGTCTTTTCTGACTGACATTTTCTGCTCCATCTTTTTGTTGTTTTCTCTTTTTTGTTTCTGTGGCACTTTCTATTTTTTCTAGTCTCTGTGAGAAAGAAGTAACCAATGAAAATATATCTCGGAGAGTGGGTTCTTCTGGGAGTGACACAAAAGAAGTTTCTTCTTCGTTGTTGTCTTTTTCATTTGCTTTTGATAGAGCCATAGTTAGGTCTTTGGTCTCGATGAGATCGCACTAGTATGAAGAGAAATTTGTATAAAAAACGAAATGATTGTGATACATTATCCAGGTCACACACTTATAAGCACCCACACAGTCAAAAGAAACAAGCACCCATTTAGTGAAAGGAAACACAACACCCTTCAGTGAACAGCAGGCTGA
>CM065686.1:43904997-43919997 GCA_017654935.2 Phymorhynchus buccinoides
GAGTTGACAAAGTGTGGTCTTTTAATTCGTTTAGGCGCTGGTAGATAAATTTGCCATATAGCTTGTTTAGATAACCATTCTTTTGCTGTTTGTTCAGTGACTCCAGCTGCTTGACTGAGTTTTTTAATAGCAGTTAAACCTTTCCAATAACCTTTTGGTGAGTAATAAATTTTAGACAGGTTCATTTTAATACTAAATCTTTTTTGCAATGAAAAAAACAGCAGTCATACCGATTACAATAAACGCTATCTCCTGCATCTTTTGTTCTTCAGATGATTGGTAGTAGTCACTTAATTTTGGTGGTGGTGGGAGCTGCTGTAATTGTTTGCCCGTCACTAAATAATACTCTTTCATGGTATCGTCAACATTCTTAAAAGTGTTTGCCGCATGACGTTCTAGTTTTAATTTGTTATTAATGAAGTCTAATCGGGCGATTCTTTGCCTTTCATAAGCGTCTTGTGCTGCTGCTAATTGTTCCATAGCACGATTGTGTCTTTCTCTTTCCTTGTTCGTTTCTAGTTTACTAAATATGAAATTACTTCCTGAAAAAGCAAGCGCGTTTACTACAGCACCGCCGACCATGATTGCGAGTGAAGCCATTTTATTCAACAACAAAAAAAAACATTTTTATTTCCTCGTTTAACTAAGAAGTCATTTTATTTCTACATATTTATAGTTTCTGGAATTATTCCTCGCTTAACTAAGAAGTCTTTTGTCGCGATTGAAACAGTAATCACAGCGATTAGTTTACCTGAGTCCTCTAGATCAAGTTTTCCTAGGTCTGGTGGTTTCATTTTTAATAGTTTCTTACCAACCATCGTGTAAGCAATTGAAAGAGAGCTGATTAGAGCAGATTGATATACAAGATTAATAATAGTGTTTTCCATTTTTATTTTAAAATAAAAATATAAATTAACTAAAAAAATGAATTGTGACGAACTACTATTAAACGCTCAGGAAGCAGTAATTTCTGATGAAGTGTCGACAAGTGTTATGAATAAAAAGGAAAAGTTGTATTCTCTGGCTGCGTGTGGAAAAACAAAACAATACTTAGGAACAGAATTTAGTATAGAACAGATTCAACAAATGTCTTCTGCTGACATTGAAAAGTACTACACCAGATACGAAGCACAATTAGGATCTAAAATGGTTAAAAGTTTAGGCCAAACAGTAATAGGCTTGTACACTAAGTTAGTTAGTCAGTTTTTTCCACTCGATTCAAGCCAAGATTTAATGTACGATTTAAGTCAAGATCCTGTTTTAACTAAATCGTTAGAGTCTCTTAGTTGTGATCTTTTTTATAGGTTTGGTGGGCTTTTATCACCAGTTGTCATGGGGTTAATTACTTTTAATCATATAGATTTTATGGCTATTAAAAATGAACGTGACAGAGAATCAAACGAATCAGACGGAACAGCAAACAGGCCCCATTCTATCGAAGAGTCCGGTAGTAACCAAGGTAACGAAGAGTCCAGGACGAGTTGAAGCAGGTAAAAGGTTATCAGAGTGGAATCGACAACAAAAAATGAATAAACAAACAAAACAAAAACTGTTGTCTCAGAATGAAGATGAATCAATCATAAGCACAATACCAGTTAAAAAAGAAGAAGACAAACAAAACAGTACGAATTACGATGTTGTATTGCTTACTGTTGGTGTGGTTGCTGGTGTTGGTTATTTGTCTTATAAATTATATAAAACACACATGCAACCAAAGCTAGAAAAACGAGTAGAAGTACAAACAGTACAATCAGAGAAAGTAGCAGACAAACAAGAAAAACAAAAGCCAAATAGCTTAAAACCTGAGAGCGATCCATTTTTAATGCAATAAATTATTGTTTTAGAACTTAATAAAAACTTACCAATAACTTAAGTAAGTAACTCGACAAGAACTTAACAATAACTTAAGTAAGAACTTGATAAGAACTTGTCAAGTTTTTGTGTTAGAACTTAATAAATACTTGATGTGACTTACCAAGAACTTATTAATAACTTGAAGTTGACTTAACAAGAACTTGTTTAAGAACCTATAAAAGAACTTAAAAGAACTTAAAAAGAACTTAAAAAGAACTTGAGTAACTTCTTAGAAAAAAAAAAAAAAAAAAAAAAAAATTTAAAAAAAATTGTTTTATAAAAAAAAAAAAATAAAAAGTGAAAGAATTTTTTAGGAATGTAAAAAATGAAATGAATTTTTTTCAAATTCGGAGAATGATATGAATTCCTCTCTTCACTATGCTTGACGTTATCGGAAATCCCCTGTAGCTTAAATACAAGTTGGCAGTACTCCAGTCTAGTCAGAGGCGACGACGGTTATCTGATCTCTTTAATTACGGTGGAAAGCCTAGACCGGTTCATAGTAGTAGAATAGATCCCCTTTAAGAATAAGGCTACAGACAAAATAAGTGTTTGTGAAGAAAGAATAAAATCATCACAATATTTAACAAAGAATTTTCTTCTTTCTTTTTTTTTTCTTTCTTTTTTTTACTCCTTAAAAGTAGTGTTTTTGTATATAAAATGGGTTTTTTTTTTTTAAAAAAAGTCTGATTTTTTGCTTTTATTCTGCCCTAAAAGTAGTGTTTTTTCTTCCGAATTGACAGAATAAGGGGGTGACGGATTTTTACTTTTTTCACCCCTTAAAGTAGCGTTTTTGTATCTAAAAAGGGGTTTTAAAAAGTCTGATTTTTGCTTTTTTCACCCTTTTAGTTGCGAATTCGTGTCTAAAAGGGGTCAAAAATAGTCTTGAGCCAGAATTGGTATTCTTCTGTTCTCTCACACACACACACACATACACGCACGCACACGCACACACACACACACACACACACACACACACACACACACACACACACACACACACACACACACACACACACACACACACACACACACGTGACACACACACACACACACACGTCACACACACATACACACACACACGTCACACACACATACACACACACACACACACACACACACACACACACACACACACACACACACACACACACACACACACTCACACGCGGTGTTTAACCCTTTCACCGCCAAAGTCGCATTTTAGCACCACAGTGATTTAACACCTATGCACCTAAAAAGCATCACATTGGGGTATGTTATCCAAAGATCCTATTGTCTTAGTTTGGGGAAGTAAGGATAGACCTTATTTTATATATGTCACAGAAGAATCCCCAATACTGCAGATGGATTTTGTTCTCTACCCAGGTAATTTCAATGGACATTTTTGGCTGAAATATGGCTGGCGGTGAAAGGGTTAAAACTAACAATGTCTCAAATGTTCTCGGCACCATCTCCGCCCAATTTTATGCATTTCATCGACTGTCGTCTTGCGCAAATGGAACAGAGTTTTCAGCAACATGTGATCAAAGTTTAGTGGATTATTTTGTCATGCCCATTGAATTATCTGTTTCTATCAAGGTTATGTCTCTCAGTGTCGAAACTTCTATAGATTCAGATCATCTTCCAGTAACTATTGTGATAGAAATCAAGAGAGAGTCTGTTGAAATTAATGATAAAATGGAAAAGAAAGTGACTGAAAACTTTGTGTGGAACAAAGAATTAGAAGATGAATTCCTTAGATCTTGGGAAAGTAGTAATATTAAAAACAGACTGACTTCAGCAGCAAATAAATTAGAAGAAGACGTAGATAATGCATTAGAAGACTTTGTGCAGTGTTTGAAAGACTCTAGTCAGTGTATGTTCAAACGATTTTTTATTAATGATAAAAGAAAGGATTCTGACTGGTTCGATGAGGAATGTGGAAAAGTTAAAAAAGAAACTAGAGGCTTATTAAATTACTGTTGGAAAACACGGGATAATGAGGACCGATTAATTTATAATGCAGCAGCAAAGAAATATAGAGCTTTATTAAGAGCAAAGGAACGAGCTTATAAAAAACAAAAAAGCTGAAGATTGGGCAACAGATATTAACAATGGAAACACATTTTGGACTGAACTAAGAAAATTGGGTTGTGGTAAAAAAGACAAAATTAATAACAACACTATTACTTCAGAAGAGTGGTTAACTCATTTCAAGAATGTTTTTCAAAGCAATGATGAAGAAAACACTGACATTAATACTGAAGCTAATGTACTTGATGAAAAAGAGCATGTTCTAAATGGGGAGATAACAGAAACAGAAGTAACTCAGTCTATTGGTAAGCTGAATATTGGTAAAGCCTCTGGTGTAGATGATATTTCTTCAGAGATGATAAAAACTGGTGGCCAACCTGTACACAGTTTCCTTACTAAACTATTTAATAAGATTGTTACATCTGGAATTTACCCTCAGGAGTGGGCAAAAGCTATAATCATTCCAATCTTTAAAAAGGGCGATCCTAGTAATGCGGATAATTATCGGGGGATTTCACTTCTTAGCGTTATATCCAAGTGTTATACTTCTATTCTTAATACAAGACTCTATAATTGGTTAGAGAGTAATGAATTAATTTCCGAATGTCAAGCGGGGTTTCGTAAAAAGCATTCTACAATTGATCAAATATTTACTTTACAAGCAGTGATACAGAAATGTTTAAATAGAAAAGGAAGAAAGTTATATGTAGCTTTTGTAGATTTTAGAAAAGCTTTCGACAGTGTTCGACCCGACAAACTATTACAGTGTCTTAAAAACCAAGGCGTTGAAGGAACATTTCTTGCCACTCTTAAATCCATGTACTCTTCTTTACTTGCATGTGTACGGGCAAACTGTGAATTGACAGAAATGTTTGAAACACCTATTGGAGTTCGTCAAGGCTGCGTTTTAAGCCCAACTATATTTTCAGTTTTTATAAATCAATTAGTAAACAATATCAATGAATATGGTAAGCTTGGTGTTCAACTATTTCCTGATATCATGGAATTATTTATATTACTTTTGGCAGATGACGTAGCTTTGTTATCGACCACTCGTATTGGTCTGTAGAATCAGTTAAATATTTTAAGTAACTGTTGTGATCATATGAAACTTAGTGTAAATATTTACAATACTAAAGTTATGGTATTTCGTAAAGGGGGGTACTTAGAGAAACAAAAAAAATGGCTTTACAAAGGGAACATCTTAGAAGTGGTTAATAGTTATTGTTACTTAGGATACTATTTCACAACTATGAACAGTGCTAATAGGGGCAGTTTGCATTTAGCAACTAAAGGGAGAAAGGTAGTCTTACAGATTAATAGAGTTTTTAGTAAATGTAAAGAAATGACAGCTAATACTGTCTTTACATTTTTTGACAGCAAGATTGAACCAATACTTTTATATTCAGCAGAAATTTGGGGGTTGAATAGATTAGATCACTTGGAAAGAGTACACATGTTAGCATGTAAAAGATTGTTAGGTGTGCCTGGAAGAACCCCAAACAAAATGATTTACGGTGAGTTAGCAAGATATCCGCTCTATGTAAATTCTTATTGTGCATGTATCAGATACAGGTTCAGAGTTCTTGAAATGGATGCTAATAGGATGTCCATCAAGGCTTACCAGATGCTTCTAAATGTAGACTTATCTGGTGGGCAGTGTTGGGTGTCCAAAATAAGAGAAATGTTATGTTTAACTGGCTTTAACATTGTCTGGTTGCAGCAAAGTGTAGAACATTTAAGACAGTATTTGAAAGAATGGAAACATATATTTTAAGAACATGGATTTGAAAGGGAAACATATATTTTAAACATTTGTTTTCGAGTAGCCGTTGCACAGGTAAGATTAAATGCCCTTCCGCTTAATAATAATGTCCATCGATATTCCACTTCTGATCAGGCTAAATCTTGTCCATTTTGTAAAACCCAAACAGAAAATGAACATCATCTCTTATTTGAATGTTCTACTTATAAGGATTTAAGAACTAAATTTCTCAAGGAATCAGCTAATGTTTCCATCTGTACATTGCTCAAAGCAACAAATTCAGACCATAGACATAATTTGTCCAGATTTATATTTCATGTGATAAATAGAAGGAAAAGACTAATATTAAGTTTGAGTCATTGTCATTACACTGGGTTGTTTTAAGCGACTGAATGTAGTTGACTGAAGAGGGTAACTAAGTTGCATAACTGTTGGATTAACTGTTGTAATATAATTGCTATTATATATAATTAGTATAGTAACTGCAAGAACGAATGTGAATGCTGTTGTAATGTCTATTACTGATGATAATTTTGAATGATTTATTTTTTTAACTCTTATCTCCCCTCCCAAATATTGTATTGTGGCCCAAGGCCAATGTACAATTAAACTTTCCGAGTTCCCAGTTCCGAGTTCTCTCTCTCTCTCTCTCTCTCTCTCTCTCTCTCTCTCTCTCTCTCTCTCTCTCTCTCTCTCTCTCTCTCTATCCCTCGCTCTTTCTATTATCTGCCCCCCCTCCTCCCACCTCTCTCTCTTTGTGTCTGTCTTTGTCTGTCTGTCTGTCTGTCTGTCTGTCTGTCTGTCTGTCTGTCTGTCTGTCTGTCTGTCTCTCTCTCTCTCTCTCTCTCTCTCTCTCTCTCTCTCTCTCTCTCTCTCTCTCTCTCTCTCTCTCTCTCTCTCTCTCTCTCTCTCTCAGAGGCACACTCTACACAGTAATGTCGGTACTGTCACCTATCGTACACAGCTCTTTACTCCTTCAACTGACAACGGTGTGAGGGTAAAATATGTGACCTAGTACCACCAGCAGTGGTGGATGGGGAGGGGGGGAGTACCCCACCTTTCCACACGTCATTTACCTTGCCGTGCCTACGGTACATCCGGACTCTCCGTACCACTCTACCACAGCCATTGCACAAACCATAATTATACATTGCCATGCCCAGGGTACATCCCCACTCTCCATACCGCTGTACCACAGCCATTGCACAAACCATAATTATACATTGCCATGCCCAGGGTACATCCCCACTCTCCATACCGCTGTACCACAGCCATGACACAAACCATAGTTATACATTGCCATGCCCAGGGTACATCCCCACTCTCCGTACCACTCTACTACAACCATGGAGGACTTGAAATGTGACCAAAGTTTTCTACCATTGCTGCATAGAACGGAAAGAAGCCAACAACCCACGAACAAAAAAACCCTGAAGTCTCGCATGCCCACAACTCACGCAACTTGCGCACGTTGAACATTCCACTGGCAGTAAATGACTTGTCAGTTAGCAAAAACATTGACAAGGCTGTACATTTGTACATATAATAATAATAATAAATAACATTTATAGAGCGCCCTTTCTCTCTTGAGCTCACGGCGCTTCACAATTGTTTAAATAAATACATAAATCATAAATAAGCTACTACAATATCAACTATCACAAACATGCACACAGCCACAACACGCACGCACGCATACGCCCACACCCACATACGCGCGCGCACCCACCCACCCACAATGTGGGGGACATCATTTTAAGGCAGGAAACAGGACAAGGAAGAAATCAGAGGCATTGCCGGAAGAGGTGAGTTTTAAGAGCGGTTTTGAAAGACTGGAAAGATTTAGCAGAACGAAGTTCATATGGTAGGGTGTTCCAGACAGAAGGGGCGCTGAAAGAAAATGATCGTTCACCATTTGTCTTAGTGTTAGTACGAGGAATAGAAAGGATAAGTTTGTCAGAAGAGGAACGGAGAGACCTGGAGGGTGAGTACAGGTGAACGAGATCAGAGAGGTAGGCAGGACTAGATGAATGGACAGCATTGAAACAAAGGCAAGCAATTTTATTCTTTATTCTTGCCTCGACTGGAAGCCAGTGTGAGGTCTTGAGGTGGGGTTTGATGTGGTCTGTACGAGGGACTTTAAGGATCAACCGAGCTGCATTGTTCTGAACTTTCTGAAGTTTGTTGAGGAGGGTTTGAGGACAGCCTACAAGTAGGGAATTGCAATAATCGATGCGAGACAGTACAAAAGCTGATACTAGAGTCTTGGTGGCTTCAACTGTGAGATAGTGACGAATGGCACTAATACGACGGAGTTCAAAGTTCACATTACGAATCAGAGTCATGACATGAGTGATCATAGTTAGTTGACAATCGAGGGTTACACCAAGGTTTTTAGCTGATTGACAGAAAGGGACGCTAGCATCGCCAATGACAAGGGAGTCAGGAAGCTGAACAGAGGTGGAAGTTCTCTGAGTGGAAACAATCATTGCCTCAGTTTTATCTTCATTGAGTTTTAATTTATTGGAGGTCATCCAGGACTTGACATCTGAAACAGTATCCTGCATGGACAAAACTAGATAATCAATTTCATTCGGCTTAGAATACTTCTGTAGTTGGGTATCATCAGCGAATGAGTGATGGAGAGCTGAATGCCTGGACATGACGTCTGAAAGAGGAGAAGTGTAGAGAACAAATAGAACAGGCCCCAGGACTGATCCCTGTGGCACACCACAGGAAACAGAGGCTGGGGCAGAGTTGGTGTCCTGAATGGAAACAATCTGGGTACGGTTAGAAAGAAAAGAGGTGAACCACTGGAGAGCTTTACCACTGATGCCGAAGACAGATTCCAAACGAGAAAGAAGAGTATTGTGGTCAATGGTATCAAACGCTGCTGAAGGTCCAAGAGAGTCAGAACTGAGAGTTTTCCTTCATCAAGAGAAAGAAGAAGATCATTAACAACCTTTACTAAAGCAGTTTCAGTACTGTGACCTGGTCTGTAAGCTGACTGAAAAGGATTGAATAAATCATTAGAATTGAGATGGCCAGACACCCCCACCCCCCTTCCTCTCATGTTTATGACTCTTGATCTCAAAGTCTGCTTCTTTTCTGTTTCACGACAATAACTGTAGGCTGATCCTAACCCTATCCATTTTTACCCAAGAATGGCTGAATTTAGCTTATCTGTGAAAATCGTCAGTGAAAACAAATTGGTTTAAATGATTTTTTATTTTCAAATGCACATTAAACAAACATTAAGCAAACATAACGGCAACAACAAGCTTAAAGTTTATACTGTGCCACTTTACTTCATATACATTTTTAGCATGGCGGCTGGTAAGCACAAAAGGATGTTTAAAACAATTAGAGAAAATAAGGATATGCATTTTGAATCTTCGTGAAACCGACATTCGGAAAAATGACAAATCAAAACTTTGTGATATACAGAAAACACAGAAAAAAGAATAAAACATATACACGAAACGAAAACAGAGAACATTCAGAATATTAAAAAAAAATAAAAATGAAGATGATGGGGAATACAAAGCTGTGAAGTGAATCAAATACTAATTGTAAGGGTCATGAAGCATCTATCAACAGAAAGAAATTCATGCACTGATGATACATACCCACATGTACTAATGTAAACTTCTATAATACACAATTTGTGAAAACAATTTGACAGGGGTGGGGGTGGGAGGGAGGGATGAGTATGTCTTATGTACAAGTTTGCCAATTCTCTTCATTATTTTTTTGTTGGTGTTATACACTTTCATATATCGATGTCTGGGAGTCAAAACGGACTATATTTAGATAGTACATTGACATATTATTCAACTTATTATGAAAACTGGTAACTTGTATATAATAAAAGACTGATGAAATATAAACAGCAAAAAAACACCTTTTTATCTTTCTGCAGTCATTGTTTGATACAAGTTTATAGTTTTTGTAATAAATCCAATAATACGTCAATGGACTATCTAAAGATAGTCCGTTTTAACTCCAAGCCATCGATATACGTTATATAATGTTATATTAAGTATTATATTAACATTGTATATTATAAGTTTGTATATACTTTGAAGATAGTGTCATAATTGTATGTGTTTTGCTGAATTTCTTTGACTTGAACTTCAGACGGGAGGAAACAAAATGTTTAATTTTTTTATTGATTCAAAGAACAACATTTTTTTATGTTTCTGGTGAATAGACAAAATTATTTGTTTCAACCATTCCTGTGTTTGATGTGTGTCTTCATGAGAAAGGGGAATTTTTTTTCCTGATGATATGCCATTGATTAATACATTTTTTTTCCTAAAACATTATTTTTCTAATTTTTTTAGACTCTTCTAGCGCTGTGTATTTCAACACATTTTCCTCCTGACATTAACAAGCATTTAAAACAACAACAACAACAAAAACAAACAAAAACAGTGACCTTAACTCTAAAAACAAGTCAAGCACAAGGCAGGGAGCTTGGTGGTGATATGCAAACGACGTTGGTTAAGTGTAGAGTAACGTCATTTGCAATGTACTTTTGCTCTTGGAGCTAGAAGAGTTAAAACAAAACAGATGCAGAAAAAAGACAAACAACCATAGCTGCAAAACACAAGGGGCAAAGCCTTCGAGGCCCGCTCTCATTGTGTTTTTGGAGCTAGATCTAAATGGCAGATTGTATGCTGTCACATAAATGCTGATGATGAGGTAATTTACGTCAGTCCAAAGTACTTGGCCTTTGTTTCGAATCCTGTCCGTTCTCACCACAACTATGAGGATGACTGTGCGAAAAAGAAGATGAAGACGGTTGGTTCTGAGACTTTCGACCACACAATTCCCAAAACGTTTGTCGAAAGCGTGAACCAGTAGCGTAATAAACGAACACGTTAGTACAAGGTTTGATATCGATCAAAGCACCTCCAATCCACGCGCAGCACAAATACAAATTATTTTCTTTTTGCCCGAATTTCACCTCAGGAAAAAACAATCGACCAAAGTTGAAAATAGCATAGGGCGAGGAACAGATGATGAACTGAACAGAACTCGCAATCAGCATCCGGGTTAGAGTGATTTCCCGCAACGGCAGAATGGAAGACGATTGTGTTCGAAATTTGATGATGCGATTCAGTTTCACGATTGTCATAGCGGTCGCAATCATTACCACAATCATCGAGGTCATACGCATTCCGACGCTCGACACGATGTTGCCCATGATTTCGATAAGTCTTTTGTTCGCTGCAAAGAATTCAGACTCTACGGCGATCCTGATTTGATAGTTTAACAGCGGGTCGTAGAGGCATCGAATGCGGTAGCGCATATGGACCGGAAACGTCAGCAGAAAGCTAGAGACATAAACGGAAAAGATGATGGCCGCCATAGTCCTTGTGCGGATTAAGGTTTTCAAAGTGAGAGGGTTGAACATGCACAAACATCGCTCGACGGCTATAATAACCAAAAGGATGGGCGAAGTAAAGTACAATCCTTTGAAAATGAATATATCGTTGTTGATGAGGAACGCTAAATACGGACCGATCTCTTTACGGGAGATGAACAGATTGTAGAATTCTTCAGCCTGGGAAAATAGGGAGCCAGCGAAAAGCACTCCGTCGGCTAAAGACAGAAAGAAGAGACAGAGCACCACACGATCTTTCAACCCCTGTCTCCAAAACACCGCCATGTTGATGATGTTCGTGGGTAAGCCAATCACAATCTGGATGATTTCTATATACTTTCGAATGTCTTGAATCAAAATCCGAATGCCCATACTGACAATTCCGTCAGGGTAGTCATACTTGGAGAAATCCATCTGACTTAAAGACACCATGGAACAGCCTGTAGGAATCGACCAGTTCCTGGCGATCGTGCTGGGAGGATGTGATTGGTTCTTCATGGAAGGATCTGATTGGTTATTCGATTGGGTCGCCATGTTGGTTGTCCAGCCAATCAGCTGCAGGGAAACGTTCAGCGCGATGCTGACAGGAAGTGACGTCATGGTGTGTCTGTAAAATGGCGTGTGATGGAAGTAAGGGTAGGTGTAATTCGGACTCTGCATAACCTTAATTCCAGCGATCCGAATTACACCTACTAAGACAGCGATCCGAATTACACCTACTGAAACAGCGATCCGAATTACAGCTAATAAAACAGCGATCCGAATACACCTACTTAAACAGCGATCCGCATTACACCTACTGAAACAGCGATCCGAATGACACCTACTGAAACAGCGATCCGAATTACACCTACTGAAACAGCGATCCGAATGACACCTACTGAAACAGCGATCCGAATTACACCTACTGAAACAGCGATCCGAATTACACCTACTGAAACAGTGGTCCGAACTACACCTGCTAAAACAGCGATCCGAATTACACCTACTGAAACAGTGATCCGAACTACACCTACTGAAACAGCGATGCAGCGAGGAGGGAACAGTGAAAAACGATAGGAGAAAATCAGAAGGACTAACGGCTTGGCTGTTGAAAGAGACAGACAAAGAGGGAGAGAGAGAGAGAGAGAGAGAGAGAGAGAGAGAGAGAGAGAGAGAGAGAGAGAGAGAGAGAGAGAGAGAGAGAGAGAGAGAGAGAGAGAGAGAGAGAGAGAGAGAGAGTGGGGGGGGGGGGGCAGACATATTTACAGGGACCGAAAAGGAAAGCAGAAAGAAAGGATTCATTCTATAAGGTCTCATGTTCTCAAGGAGTGCTGACAAGGACCAGACTCGTTCTTGGAGTTGTTGTTTTGCATCCTAACTAGTAATTACAAACAACAGACACATAAAATGATATATGAACCAAGCTGAGACACACTCTAAATCAACTGCCAACCACGGTTGAAAACGCTCAGTTTCCTGAGCTTTGAGTGTAGCACAAAGATGTAGAACGTAGTTTGGAAATACTGTAGAACGGTTTTGTCAAACAAATAATGCTCGTCACTGAGATATCTCCTTCATACTATTTTTATCCTTAATTTGGATAGCATCTCAGTAGTTGGCCCTGTCTACTGAAGTCTATTAGATTTTGAAATTACAATTTCAGAACATTATTATTTTCTTCATTTTACATTAGATTTTTACTATTTCTGGTTTAACTTAGTGCTGGTTTGCTTTTATTGTGGATTTTCGATTTGGTGCAAAGAAGACACCCTTCTCTTGTAGAATGTCTTCTTGCTCAAGCTGACATCCACTGGTCAGTCAAATTGCAGGCCGATTATGTAAACTGATGAGATCTTCACAGATCGAAACAGCTGTTTATATATAGAGAGAAAAAGTATACAAAAAGATATAGAAAAGATAACAGCCGCACAAGCCAAACTTCCCACTCCACACAACTCTGTAGGACTAAAAAGTTGTTGCATTTGAAATGCCGAATTGATGAAAATTTTCTGTATCTAATGTATGAATTTGTGAACTTCAGAAACAAGTTAACGTTATAAAATAGTATGTGTTACTTTAAGAAAAATAAAAAAATCTTAATAATAAAATCTAATCTATAGGATTTATTTCTTAACTATGTATATATACATTGGACACAGAAAAGATATATAAAAGCAAACTATATATACATATATTGTATATTGTAAAAATAAACACAGAAAACAAACAACACTAAATTTACTAACAAACGTTTCGCCTTGTCGGCTTCGTTGGTGTAAGCTTCTGGAATGAATGAACGTGACGAAAAGGTAATTATGTTGATGACCAATTCACACAATGACGTCACGTTCTAAGTCACCCGTCCGGTCTCTTTAAAAACCTCACAGAGATAAATTTAAAAAAACCAATTGCGTAAACAAAAAACAAGCAAAAAACAACACTCACGCACACAAACGCACACACATACACGCACACACACACACACGCACACGCACGCACACGCACGCACACGCGCACACACACACACACACACACACACACACACACACACACACACACGCACGCACGCGCACACGCGCACACACACACACACACACACACACACACACACACACACACACACACACACACTTGCTTCACTGTCCGTTGTGCAAGGTCTCCAGTATCAACCACCTACCCCTTAAAGTAAGTCAATGACACCATGGGCACTTTGTTGGGCTATAAGTATATATTTCTGATTTTAGTAGTGTGTGCGTTGTAGAATAGTTTTGATAAAAATAGATATTTTAATGATGGCATTACTAAGTAATGGTAATAGCAAATCTTCTCTTGTCAGTCAACCAGTTCTAACTCATGACTTTAGTTTAGGAATTGGTTTAAAGTCCTTAAATGTTGCAGGCGATTTCTTAGTCTCTAAACATAATTATATACCCCCTTCCCTATTTATGCCCACCCCACCCCAATACACACTCATCTTCTTGACGTTTCCTCTGTTTCGCACCACCCCCTGCTCTCTCTCTCTCTCTCTCTCTCTCTCTCTCTCTCTCTCTCTCTCTCTCTCTCTCTCTCTCTCTCTCTCTCTCTCTCCGTCTCTCTCTCTCTCTCTCTCTCTCTCTCTCTCTCTCTCTCTCTCTCTCTCTCTCTCTCTCTCTCTCTCTCTCTCTCTCTCTCTCTCTCTCTCTCATGAATGTTTGTATATATGTTTTGTTTGCATATAATACGTGTTTTTGTTGTTGCTTTGTGGTGTGTCTTTATTCTTTATTCTTTTTTTCATTGTCGCCCATATATATGGACAGAGCGGACATGGATATGAGAGAGAGAGAGTGAGAGTGAGAGAGAGTGAGAGAGAGAGTGAGAGAGAGAAAATATATATATTTTCCCACCACTGCGGGATTGGCTTGATGAGGGGCAGGGTGTGCTTCACAGCAGTGCACGCATGAGGAAAGCTGTGCCCAAAGTGCCTGTTGTTGGGGAGAGGAACTCGAGGAGCATACGCAACCTCCTCATGCCCTCTGCCCTTCCCCGAGTCAGTCCAATCCAGGAACAGGCTGGAGTGGTGAAGTGTGATGGCAGGTGTGTCATCTGCCGTGAACACTTGGTGGAGGGCATGTCCTTCTCCAGCTCCACCACAGGAGAACGGTTCACTGTCCGCCACAGCATGAACTGCAGGTCTTCCAACATCATCTACCTGCTCTATTGTCAACGCTGTCAGGGGGCTCAGTATGTGGGTGAAACAAAAAACGCACTGCGAACCCGGTTTTACCTTCATAGGTCCCACATTGCAAAGAACATGGGCACTCACGTCACCAAGCACTTCAACTCACAAAACCACACGCTGCAAGACATGAAGTGCATGCCCATTGAGCAGATCCTCACAGACAACCATGCTCACAGACACAACAGAGAGCAATTTTGGATCAGCAAGCTCAAAACACTGTACCCCCAGGGCCTCAATACCTCAATACCCTTTGACTATATGGGCCAATGTTTG
>CM065686.1:43924884-43948459 GCA_017654935.2 Phymorhynchus buccinoides
CGCTGGTAGATAAATTTGCCATATAGCTTGTTTAGATAGCCATTATTTTGCTGTTTGTTCAGTGACTCCAGCATCTTGATTTAATTTTTGAATAGCAGTTAAAACTTTCCAATAACCTTTTGGTGAATAATAAATTTTATTCATTTTAATACTAAATCTTTTTTGCAATGAAAAAAACAGCAGTCATACCGATTACAATAAACGCTATCTCCTGCATCTTTTGTTCTTCAGATGATTGGTAGAAGTCACTTAATTTTGGTGGTGATGGCTGAACTATTTCTTCTCCTGTCACTAAATAATACTCTTTCATGGCATTGTCAACATTCTTAAAAGTGTTTGCTGCATGACGTTCTAGTTTTAATTTGTTATTAATGAAGTCTAATCGGGCGATTCTTTGCCTTTCATAAGCGTCTTGTGCTGTTGCTAATTGTTCCATAGCACGATTGTGTCTTTATCTTTCCTTGTTCGTTTCTAGTTTACTAAATATGAAATTACTTCCTGAAAAAGCAAGCGCGTTTACTACAGCACCGCCGATCATGATTGCGAGTGAAGCCATTTTATTCAACAACAAAAAAAAAACATTTTTATTTTCTCGTTTAACTAAGAAGTCATTTTATTTTTACATATTTATAGTTTCTGGAATTATTCCTCGCTTAACTAAGAAGTCTTTTGTCGCGATTGAAGCAGTAATCACAGCGATTAGTTTACCGGAGTCTTCTAGATCAAGTTTTCCTAGGTCTTGTGGTTTCATTTTTAATAGTTTCTTACCAACCATCGTGTAAGCAATTGAAAGAGAGCTGATTAGAGCAGATTGATATACAAGGTTAATAATAGTGTTTTCCATTTTTATTTTTAAAATAAAAATATAAATTAACTAAAAAAATGAATTGTGACGAACTACTATTAAACGCTCAGGAAGCAGTAATTTCTGATGAAGTGTCGACAAGTGTTATGAATAAAAAGGAAAAGTTGTATTCTCTGGCTGCGTGTGGAAAAACAAAACAATACTTAGGAACAGAATTTAGTATAGAACAGATTCAACAAATGTCTTCTGCTGACATTGAAAAGTATCACAACAGATTACGAAGCGCAATTAGGCGCTAAAATGGTTAAAAGTTTAGGACAAACAGTAATGGGCTTGTACACTAAGTTAGTTAGTCAGTTTTTTCCGCTCGATTCAAGCCAAGATTTAATGTACGATTTAAGTCAAGATCCTGTTTTAACTAAATCGTTAGAGTCTCTTAGTTGTGATCTTTTTTATAGGTTTGGCGGGCTTTTATCACCAGTTGTCATGGGGTTAATTACTTTTAATCATATAGATTTTATGGCTATTAAAAATGAACGTGACAGAGAATCAAACGAATCAGACAGAACAGCAAACAAGCCCCATTCTATCGAAGAGTCCGACAGTAACCAAGGTAACGAAGAGTCCAGGACGAGTTGAAGCAGGTAAAAGGTTATCAGAGTGGAATCGACAACAAAAAATGAATAAACAAACAAAACAAAAACTGTTGTCTCAGAATGAAGATGAATCAACCATAAGCACAATACCAGTTAAAAAAAGAAGAAGACAAACAAAACAGTACGAATTACGATGTTGTATTGCTTACTGTTGGTGTGGTTGCTGGTGTTGGTTATTTGTCTTTATAAATTATATAAAACACACATGCAACCAAAGCTAAAAAAAACGAGTAGAAGTACAAACAGTACAACCAGAGAAAGTAGCAGACAAACAAGAAAAACAAAAGCCAAATAGCTTAAAACCTGAGAGCGATCCATTTTTAATGCAATAAATTATTGTTTTAGAACTTAATAAAAACTTACCAATAACTTAAGTAAGTAACTCGACAAGAACTTAACAATAACTTAAGTAAGAACTTGATAAGAACTTGTCAAGTTTTTGTGTTAGAACTTAATAAATACTTGATGTGACTTACCAAGAACTTATTAATAACTTGAAGTTGACTTAACAAGAACTTGTTTAAGAACCTATAAAAGAACTCATAAAAGAACTTAAAAAGAACTTAAAAAGAACTTGAGTAACTTCTTAGAAAAAGAAACTTAAAAAAGAAAAAAAAAAATATTGTTTTATAAAAAAAAATTGTTTTATACAAAAAAAAAAAAAAAAAAAAGTGAAAGAATTTTTTAGGAATGTAAAAAATGAAATGAATTTTTTTCAAATTCGGAGAATGATATGAATTCCTCTCTTCACTATGCTTGACGTTATCGGAAATCCCCTGTAGCTTAAATACAAGTTGGCAGTACTCCAGTCTAGTCAGAGGCGACGACGGTTATCTGATCTCTTTAATTACGGTGGAAAGCCTAGACCGGTTCATAGTAGTAGAATAGATCCCCTTTAAGAATAAGGCTACAGACAAAATAAGTGTTTGTGAAGAAAGAATAAAATCATCACAATATTTAACAAAGAATTTTCTTCTTTCTTTTTTTTTTCTTTCTTTTTTTTACTCCTTAAAAGTAGTGTTTTTGTATATAAAATGGGTTGGGTTTTTTTAAAAGTCTGATTTTTTGCTTTTATTCTGCCCTAAAAGTAGTGTTTTTTCTTCCGAATTGACAGAATAAGGGGGTGACGAATTTTTACTTTTTTCACCCCTTAAAGTAGCGTTTTTGTATCTAAAAAGGGGTTTTAAAAAGTCTGATTTTTTGCTTTTTTCACCCCTTATTAGTTGCGAATTCGTGTCTAAAAGGGGTCAAAAATAGTCTTGAGCCAGAATTGGTATTCTTCTGTTACTCTCACACACACACACACATACACGCACGCACACGCACACAGCACACACACCGCACACACACACACACACACACACACACACACACACACACACACACACCACACACACACACACACACGTGACACACACACACACACACGTCACACACACATACACACACACACACCCGTCACACACACATATACACACACACACACACACACACACACCCACACACACACACACACACACACACACACACACACTCACACGCGGTGTTTAACCCTTTTCACCGCCAAAGTCGCATTTTAGCACCACAGTGATTTAACACCCTATGCCACCTAAAAAGCATCACATTGGGGTATGTTATCCAAAGATCCTATTGTCTTAGTTTTGGGAAGTAAGGATAGACCTTATTTTATATATGTCACAGAAGAATCCCCAATACTGCAGATGGATTTTGTTCTCTATACCAGGTAAATTTCAATGGACATTTTTGGCTGAAATATGGCTGGCGGTGAAAGGGGTTAAAACTAACAATGTCTCAAATGTTCTCGGCACCATCTCCGCCCAATTTTATGCATTTCATCGACTGTCGTCTTGCGCAAATGGAACAGAGTTTTCAGCAACATGTGATCAAAGTTTAGTGGATTATTTTGTCATGCCCATTGAATTATCTGTTTCTATCAAGGTTATGTCTCTCAGTGTCGAAACTTCTATAGATTCAGATCATCTTCCAGTAACTATTGTGATAGAAATCAAGAGAGAGTCTGTTGAAATTAATGATAAAATGGAAAAGAAAGTGACTGAAAACTTTGTGTGGAACAAAGAATTAGAAGATGAATTCCTTAGATCTTGGGAAAGTAGTAATATTAAAAACAGACTGACTTCAGCAGCAAATAAATTAGAAGAAGACGTAGATAATGCATTAGAAGACTTTGTGCAGTGTTTGAAAGACTCTAGTCAGTGTATGTTCAAACGAATTTTTATTAATGATAAAAGAAAGGATTCTGAATGGTTTGATGAGGAATGTGGAAAAGTTAAAAAAAAGAAACTAGAGGCTTATTAAATTACTGTTGGAAAACACGGGATAATGAGGACCGATTAATTTATAATGCAGCAGCAAAGAAATATAGAGCTTTATTAAGAGCAAAGGAACGAGCTTATAAAAAACAAAAAAGCTGAAGATTGGGCAACAGATATTAACAATGGAAACACATTTTGGACTGAACTAAGAAAATTGGGTTGTGGTAAAAAAGACAAAATTAATAACAACACTATTACTTCAGAAGAGTGGTTAACTCATTTCAAGAATGTTTTTCAAAGCAATGATGAAGAAAACACTGACATTAATACTGAAGCTAATGTACTTGATGAAAAAGAGCATGTTCTAAATGGGGAGATAACAGAAACAGAAGTAACTCAGTCTATTGGTAAGCTGAATATTGGTAAAGCCTCTGGTGTAGATGATATTTCTTCAGAGATGATAAAAACTGGTGGCCAACCTGTACACAGTTTCCTTACTAAACTATTTAATAAGATTGTTACATCTGGAATTTACCCTCAGGAAAGTGGGCAAAAGCTATAATCATTCCAATCTTTAAAAAGGGCGATCCTAGTAATGCGGATAATTATCGGGGGATTTCACTTCTTAGCGTTATATCCAAATGTTATACTTCTATTCTTAATACAAGACTCTATAATTGGTTAGAGAGTAATGAATTAATTTCCGAATGTCAAGCGGGGTTTCGTAAAAAGCATTCTACAATTGATCAAATATTTACTTTACAAGCAGTGATACAGAAATGTTTAAATAGAAAAGGAAGAAAGTTATATGTAGCTTTTGTAGATTTTAGAAAAGCTTTCGACAGTGTTCGACCCGACAAACTATTACAGTGTCTTAAAAACCAAGGCGTTGAAGGAACATTTCTTGCCACTCTTAAATCCATGTACTCTTCTTTACTTGCATGTGTACGGGCAAACTGTGAATTGACAGAAATGTTTGAAACACCTATTGGAGTTCGTCAAGGCTGCGTTTTAAGCCCAACTATATTTTCAGTTTTTATAAATCAATTAGTAAACAATATCAATGAATATGGTAAGCTTGGTGTTCAACTATTTCCTGATATCATGGAATTATTTATATTACTTTTTGCAGATGACGTAGCTTTGTTATCGACCACTCGTATTGGTCTGTAGAATCAGTTAAATATTTTAAGTAACTGTTGTGATCATATGAAACTTAGTGTAAATATTTACAATACTAAAGTTATGGTATTTCGTAAAGGGGGGTACTTAGGGAAACAAGAAAAAATGGTTTTACAAAGGGAACATCTTAGAAGTGGTTAATAGTTATTGTTACTTAGGATACTATTTCACAACTATGAACAGTGCTAATAGGGGCAGTTTGCATTTAGCAACTAAAGGGAGAAAGGTAGTCTTACAGATTAATAGAGTTTTTAGTAAATGTAAAGAAATGACAGCTAATACTGTCTTTACATTTTTTGACAGCAAGATTGAACCAATACTTTTATATTCAGCAGAAATTTGGGGGTTGAATAGATTAGATCACTTGGAAAGAGTACACATGTTAGCATGTAAAAGATTGTTAGGTGTGCCTGGAAGAACCCCAAACAAAATGATTTACGGTGAGTTAGCAAGATATCCGCTCTATGTAAATTCTTATTGTGCATGTATCAGATACAGGTTCAGAGTTCTTGAAATGGATGCTAATAGGATGTCCATCAAGGCTTACCAGATGCTTCTAAATGTAGACTTATCTGGTGGGCAGTGTTGGGTGTCCAAAATAAGAGAAATGTTATGTTTAACTGGCTTTAACATTGTCTGGTTGCAGCAAAGTGTAGGAGATACAAAAATGTTTTTAAGCATTTTCAAACAAAGACTTATTGATATGTTTATACAAGAATGGTCGGGAACTATCAGAGACCGTGACCGATATGATAATTATAGAACATTTAAGACAGTATTTGAAAGGGAAACATATATTTTAAACATGGATTCATTTTGTTTTCGAGTAGCCGTTGCACAGGTAAGATTAAATGCCCTTCCGCTTAATAATAATGTCCATCGATATTCCACTTCTGATCAGGCTAAATCTTGTCCATTTTGTAAAACCCAAACAGAAAATGAACATCATCTCTTATTTGAATGTTCTACTTATAAGGATTTAAGAACTAAATTTCTCAAGGAATCAGCTAATGTTTCCATCTGTACATTGCTCAAAGCAACAAATTCAGACCATAGACATAATTTGTCCAGATTTATATTTCATGTGATAAATAGAAGGAAAAGACTAATATTAAGTTTGAGTCATTGTCATTACACTGGGTTGTTTTAAGCGACTGAATGTAGTTGACTGAAGAGGGTAACTAAGTTGCATAACTGTTGGATTAACTGTTGTAATATAATTGCTATTATATATAATTATTATAGTAACTGCAAGAACGAATGTGCATGCTGTTGTAATGTCTATTACTGATGATAATTTTGAATGATTTATTTTTTTAACTCTTATCTCCCCTCCCAAATATTGTATTGTGGCCCAAGGCCAATGTACAATTAAACTTTCCGAGTTCCGAGTTCCGAGTTCTCTCTCTCTCTCTCTCTCTCTCTCTCTCTCTCTCTCTCTCTCTCTCTCTCTCTCTCTCTCTCTCTCTCTCTCTCTCTCTCTCTATCCCTCGCTCTTTCTATTATCTGCCCCCCCTCCTCCCACCTCTCTCTCTTTGTGTCTGTCTTTGTCTGTCTGTCTGTCTGTCTGTCTGTCTGTCTGTGTCTGTCTGTCTGTCTCTCTCTCTCTCTCTCTCTCTCTCTCTCTCTCTCTCTCTCTCTCTCTCTCTCTCTCTCTCTCTCTCTCTCTCTCTCTCTCTCAGAGGCACACTCTACACAGTAATGTCGGTACTGTCACCTATCGTACACAGCTCTTTACTCCTTCAACTGACAACGGTGTGAGGGTAAAATATGTGACCTAGTACCACCAGCAGTGGTGGATGGGGAGGGGGGGAGTACCCCACCTTTCCACACGTCGTTTACCTTGCCGTGCCTACGGTACATCCGGACTCTCCGTACCACTCTACCACAGCCATTGCACAAACCATAATTATACATTGCCATGCCCAGGGTACATCCCCACTCTCCATACCGCTGTACCACAGCCATTACACAAACCATAATTATACATTGCCATGCCCAGGGTACATCCCCACTCTCCATACCGCTGTACCACAGCCACGACACAAACCATAATTATACATTGCCGTGCCCAGGGTACATCCCCACTCTCCGTACCACTCTACTACAACCATGGAGGACTTGAAATGTGACCAAAGTTTTCTACCATTGCTGCATAGAACGGAAAGAAGCCAACAACCCACGAACAAAAAAAACCTGAAGTCTCGCATGCCCACAACTCACGCAACTTGCGCACGTTGAACATTCCACTGGCAGTAAATGACTTGTCAGTTAGCAAAAACATTGACAAGGCATTTGTACATTTGTACATATAATAATAATAATAAATAACATTTATAGAGCGCCCTTTCTCTCTTGAGCTCACGGCGCTTCACAATTGTTTAAATAAATACATAAATCATAAATAAGCTACTACAATATCAACTATCACAAACATGCACACAGCCACAACACGCACGCACGCATACGCCCACACCCACATACGCGCGCACACCCACCCACCCACAATGTGGGGGACATCATTTTAAGGCAGGAAACAGGACAAGGAAGAAATCAGAGGCATTGCCGGAAGAGGTGAGTTTTAAGAGCGGTTTTGAAAGACTGGAAAGATTTAGCAGAACGAAGTTCATATGGTAGGGTGTTCCAGACAGAAGGGGCGCTGAAAGAAAATGATTCGTTCACCATTTGTCTTAGTGTTAGTACGAGGAATAGAAAGGATAAGTTTGTCAGAAGAGGAACGGAGAGACCTGGAGGGTGAGTACAGGTGAACGAGATCAGAGAGGTAGGCAGGACTAGATGAATGGACAGCATTGAAACAGAGGCAAGCAATTTTATACTTTATTCTTGCCTCGACTGGAAGCCAGTGTAAGGTCTTGAGGTGGGGTTTGATGTGGTCTGTACGAGGGACTTTAAGGATTAACCGAGCTGCATTGTTCTGAACTTTCTGAAGTTTGTTGAGGAGGGTTTGAGGACAGCCTACAAGTAAGGAATTGCAATAATCGATGCGAGACAGTACAAAAGCTGATACTAGAGTCTTGGTGGCTTCAACTGTGAGATAGTGACGAATGGCACTAATACGACGGAGTTCAAAGTTCACATTACGAATCAGAGTCATGACATGAGTGACCATAGTTAGTTGACAATCGAGGGTTACACCAAGGTTTTTAGCTGATTGACAGAAAGGGACGCTAGCATCGCCAATGACAAGGGAGTCAGGAAGCTGAACAGAGGTGGAAGTTCTCTGAGTGGAAACAATCATTGCCTCAGTTTTATCTTCATTGAGTTTTAATTTATTGGAGGTCATCCAGGACTTGACATCTGAAACAGTATCCTGCATGGACAAAACTAGATAATCAATTTCATTCGGCTTAGAAGACTTCTGCAGTTGGGTATCATCAGCGAATGAGTGATGGAGAGCTGAATGCCTGGACATGACGTCTGAAAGAGGAGAAGTGTAGAGAACAAATAGAACAGGCCCCAGGACTGATCCCTGTGGCACACCACAGGAAACAGAGGCTGGGGCAGAGTTGGTGTCCTGAATGGAAACAATCTGGGTACGGTTAGAAAGAAAAGAGGTGAACCACTGGAGAGCTTTACCACTGATGCCGAAGACAGATTCCAAACGAGAAAGAAGAGTATTGTGGTCAATGGTATCAAACGCTGCTGAAGGTCCAAGAGAGTCAGAACTGAGAGTTTTCCTTCATCAAGAGAAAGAAGAAGATCATTAACAACCTTTACTAAAGCAGTTTCAGTACTGTGACCTGGTCTGTAAGCTGACTGAAAAGGATTGAATAAATCATTAGAATTGAGATGGCCAGACACCCCCACCCCCCTTCCTCTCATGTTTATGACTCTTGATCTCAAAGTCTGCTTCTTTTCTGTTTCACGACAATAACTGTAGGCTGATCCTAACCCTATCCATTTTTACCCAAGAATGGCTGAATTTAGCTTATCTGTGAAAATCGTCAGTGAAAACAAATTGGTTTAAATGATTTTTTATTTTTCAAATGCACATTAAACAAACATTAAGCAAACATAACGGCAACAACAAGCTTAAAGTTTATACTGTGCCACTTTACTTCATATACATTTTTAGCATGGCGGCTGGTAAGCACAAAAGGATGTTTAAAACAATTAGAGAAAATAAGGATATGCATTTTGAATCTTCGTGAAACCGACATTCGGAAAAATGACAAATCAAAACTTTGTGATATACAGAAAAACACAGAAAAAAGAATAAAACATATACACGAAACGAAAACAGATAACATTCAGAATATTAAAAAAAAATAAAAATGAAGATGATGGGGAATACATACAAGCTGTGAAGTGAATCAAATACTAATTGTAAGGGTCATGAAGCATCTATCAACAGAAAGAAATTCATGCACTGATGATACATACCCACATGTACTAATGTAAACTTCTATAATACACAATTTGTGAAAACAATTTGACAGGGGTGGGGGTGGGAGGGAGGGATGAGTATGTCTTATGTACAAGTTTGCCAATTCTCTTCATTATTTTTTTGTTGGTGTTATACACTTTCATATATCGATGTCTGGGAGTCAAAACGGACTATATTTAGATAGTCCATTGACATATTATTCAACTTATTATGAAAACTGGTAACTTGTATATAATAAAAGACTGATGAAATATAAACAGCAAAAAAACACCTTTTTATCTTTCTGCAGTCATTGTTTGATACAAGTTTATAGTTTTTGTAATAAATCCAATAATACGTCAATGGACTATCTAAAGATAGTCCGTTTTAACTCCAAGCCATCGATATACGTTATATAATGTTATATTAAGTATTATATTAACATTGTATATTATAAGTTTGTATATACTTTGAAGATAGTGTCATAATTGTATGTGTTTTGCTGAATTTCTTTGACTTGAACTTCAGACGGGAGGAAACAAAATGTTTAATTTTTTTATTGATTCAAAGAACAACATTTTTTTATGTTTCTGGTGAATAGACAAAATTATTTGTTTCAACCATTCCTGTGTTTGATGTGTGTCTTCATGAGAAAGGGGAATTTTTTTTCCTGATGATATGCCATTGATTAATACATTTTTTTTCCTAAAACATTATTTTTCTAATTTTTTTAGACTCTTCTAGCGCTGTGTATTTCGACACATTTTCCTCCTGACATTAACAAGCATTTAAAACAACAACAAACAACAAAAACAAACAAAAACAGTGACCTTAACTCTAAAAACAAGTCAAGCACAAGGCAGGGAGCTTGGTGGTGATATGCAAACGACGTTGGTTAAGTGTAGAGTAACGTCATTTGCAATGTATTTTGCTCTTGGAGCTAGAAGAGTTAAAACAAAACAGATGCACAAAAAAGACAAACAACCATAGCTGCAAAACACAAGGGGCAAAGCCTTCGAGGCTCGCTCGCTTTGTGTTTTTGGAGCTAGATCTAAATGGCAGATTGTATACTGTCACATAAATGCTGCTGATGAGGTAATTTACGTCAGTCCAAAGTACTTGGCCTTTGTTTCGAATCCTGTCCGTTCTCACCACAACTATGAGGATGACTGTGCGAAAAAGAAGATGAAGACGGTTGGTTCTGAGACTTTCGACCACACAATTCCCAAAACGTTTGTCGAAAGCGTGAACCTGTAGCGTAATAAACGAACACGTTAGTACAAGGTTTGATATCGATCAAAGCACCTCCAATCCACGCGCAGCACAAATACAAATTATTTTCTTTTTGCCCGAATTTCACCTCAGGAAAAAACAATCGACCAAAGTTGAAAATAGCATAGGGCGAGGAACAGACGATGAACTGAACAGAACTCGCGATCAGCATCCGGGTTAGAGTGATTTCCCGCAACGGCAGAATGGAAGACGATTGTGTTCGAAATTTGATGATGCGATTCAGTTTCACGATTGTCATAGCGGTCGCAATCATTACCACAATCATCGAGGTCATACGCATTCCGACGCTCGACACGATGTTGCCCATGATTTCGATAAGTCTTTTGTTCGCTGCAAAGAATTTAGACTCTACGGCGATCCTGATTTGATAGTTTAACAGCGGGTCGTAGAGGCATCGAATGCGGTAGCGCATATGGACCGGAAACGTCAGCAGAAAGCTAGAGACATAAACGGAAAAGATGATGGCCGCCATAGTCCTTGTGCGGATTAAGGTTTTCAAAGTGAGAGGGTTGAACATGCACAAGCATCGCTCGACGGCTATAATAACCAAAAGGATGGGCGAAGTAAAGTACAATCCTTTGAAAATGAATATATCGTTGTTGATGAGGAACGCTAAATACGGACCGATCTCTTTACGGGAGATGAACAGATTGTAGAATTCTTCAGCCTGGGAAAATAGGGAGCCAGCGAAAAGCACTCCGTCGGCTAAAGACAGAAAGAAGAGACAGAGCACCACACGATCTTTCAACCCCTGTCTCCAAAACACCGCCATGTTGATGACGTTCGTGGGCAAGCCAATCACAATAAGGATGATTTGCATATACTTTCGAATGTCTTGAATCAAAACCCGAATGCCCATGCTGACAATTCCGTCAGGGTAGTCATACTTGGAGAAATCCATCTGGCTTAAAGACACCATGGAACAGCCTGTAGGAATCGACCAGTTCCTGGCGATCGTGCTGGGAGGATGTGATTGGTTCTTCATGGAAGGATCTGATTGGTTATTCGATTGGGTCGCCATGTTGGTTGTCCAGCCAATCAGCTGCAGGGAAACGTTCAGCGCGATGCTGACAGGAAGTGACGTCATGGTGTGTCTGTAAAATGGCGTGTGATGGAAGTAAGGGTAGGTGTAATTCGGACTCTGCATAACCTTAATTCCAGCGATCCGAATTACACCTACTAAGACAGCGATCCGAATTACACCTACTGAAACAGCGATCCGAATTACACCTACTAAAACAGCGATCCGAATTACACCTACTGAAACAGCGATCCGAATTACACCTACTGAAACAGCGATCCGAATTACACCTACTGAAACAGCGATCCGAATTACACCTACTGAAACAGCGATCCGAATTACACCTACTGAAACAGCGATCCGAATTACACCTACTGAAACAGCGATCCGAATTACACCTACTGAAACAGTGATCCGAACTACACCTACTAAAACAGCGATCCGAATTACACCTACTGAAACAGCGATCCGAACTACACCTACTGAAACAGCGATGCAGCGAGGAGGGAACAGTGAAAAACGATAGGAGAAAATCAGAAGGACTAACGGCTTGGCTGTTGAAAGAGACAGACAAGAGAGAGAGAGAGAGAGAGAGAGAGGGAGAGAGAGTGAGAGAGAGAGAGAGAGAGAGAGAGAGAGAGAGAGAGAGAGAGAGAGAGAGAGAGAGAGAGAGAGAGAGAGAGAGAGAGAGGGGGGGGGGGGGGCAGACATATTTACAGGGACCGAAAAGGAAAGCAGAAAGAAAGGATTCATTCTATAAGGTCTCATGTTCTCAAGGAGTGCTGACAAGGACCAGACTCGTTCTTGGAGTTGTTGTTTTGCATCCTAACTAGTAATTACAAACAACAGACACATAAAATGATATCTGAACCAAGCTGAGACACACTCTAAATCAACTGCCAACCACGGTTGAAAACGCTCAGTTTCCTGAGCTTTGAGTGTAGCACAAAGATGTAGAACGTAGTTTGGAAATACTGTAGAACGGTTTTGTCAAACAAATAATGCTCGTCACTGAGATATCTCCTTCATACTATTTTTATCCTTAATTTGGATAGCATCTCAGTAGTTGGCCCTGTCTACTGATGTCTATTAGATTTTGAAATTACAATTTCAGAACATTATTATTTTCTTCATTTTACATTAGATTTTTACTATTTCTGGTTTAACTTAGTGCTGGTTTGCTTTTATTGTGGATTTTCGATTTGGTGCAAAGAAGACACCCTTCTCTTGTAGAATGTCTTCTTGCTCAAGCTGACATCCACTGGTCAGTCAAATTGCAGGCCGATTATGTAAACTGATGAGATCTTCACAGATCGAAACAGCTGTTTATATATAGAGAGAAAAAGTATACAAAAAGATATAGAAAAGATAACAGCCGCACAAGCCAAACTTCCCACTCCACACAACTCTGTAGGACTAAAAAGTTGTTGCATTTGAAATGCCGAATTGATGAAACTTTTCTGTATCTAATGTATGAATTTGTGAACTTCAGAAACAAGTTAACGTTATAAAATAGTATGTGTTACTTTAAGAAAAATAAAAAAATCTTAATAATAAAATCTAATCTATAGGATTTATTTCTTAACTATGTATATATACATTGGACACAGAAAAGATATATAAAAGCAAACTATATATACATATATTGTATATTGTAAAAATAAACACAGAAAACAAACAACACTAAATTTACTAACAAACGTTTCGCCTTGTCGGCTTCGTTGGTGTAAGCTTCTGGAATGAATGAACGTGACGAAAAGGTAATTATGTTGATGACCAATTCACACAATGACGTCACGTTCTAAGTCACCCGTCCGGTCTCTTTAAAAACCTCACAGAGATAAATTTAAAAAAACCAATTGCGTAAACAAAAAACAAGCAAAAAACAACACTCACGCACACAAACGCACACACATACACGCACACACACGCACGCACACGCACGCACACGCACGCACACGCGCACACACACACACACACACACACACACACACACACACACACACACACACACGCACGCACGCACGCACACGCACACACACACACACACACACACACACACACACACACACACACTTGCTTCACTGTCCGTTGTGCAAGGTCTCCAGTATCAACCACCTACCCCTTAAAGTAAGTCAATGACACCATGGGCACTTTGTTGGGCTATAAGTATATATTTCTGATTTTAGTAGTGTGTGCGTTGTAGAATAGTTTTGATAAAAATAGATATTTTAATGATGGCATTACTAAGTAATGGTAATAGCAAATCTTCTCTTGTCAGTCAACCAGTTCTAACTCATGACTTTAGTTTAGGAATTGGTTTAAAGTCCTTAAATGTTGCAGGCGATTTCTTAGTCTCTAAACATAATTATATACCCCCTTCCCTATTTATGCCCACCCCACCCCAATACACACTCATCTTCTTGACGTTTCCTCTGTTTCGCACCACCCCCTGCTCTCTCTCTCTCTCTCTCTCTCTCTCTCTCTCTCTCTCTCTCTCTCTCTCTCTCTCTCTCTCTCTCTCTCTCTCTCTCTCTCTCTCTCTCTCTCTCTCTCTCTCTCTCTCTCTCTCTCTCTCTCTCTCTCTCTCTCTCTCTCTCTCTCCCTCTCTCTCTCTCTCATGAATGTTTGTATATATGTTTTGTTTGCATATAATACGTGTTTTTGTTGTTGCTTTGTGGTGTGTCTTTATTCTTTATTCTTTTTTTCATTGTCGCCCATATATATGGACAGAGCGGACATGGATATGAGAGAGAGAGTGAGAGTGAGAGAGAGTGAGAGAGAGAGTGAGAGAGAGAAATATATATATTTTCCCACCACTGCGGGATTGGCTTGATGAGGGGCAGGGTGTGCTTCACAGCAGTGCACGCATGAGGAAAGCTGTGCCCAAAGTGCCTGTTGTTGGGGAGAGGAACTCGAGGAGCATACGCAACCTCCTCATGCCCTCTGCCCTTCCCCGAGTCAGTCCAATCCAGGAACAGGCTGGAGTGGTGAAGTGTGATGGCAGGTGTGTCATCTGCCGTGAACACTTGGTGGAGGGCATGTCCTTCTCCAGCTCCACCACAGGAGAACGGTTCACTGTCCGCCACAGCATGAACTGCAGGTCTTCCAACATCATCTACCTGCTCTATTGTCAACGCTGTCAGGGGGCTCAGTATGTGGGTGAAACAAAAAACGCACTGCGAACCCGGTTTTACCTTCATAGGTCCCACATTGCAAAGAACATGGGCACTCACGTCACCAAGCACTTCAACTCACAAAACCACACGCTGCAAGACATGAAGTGCATGCCCATTGAGCAGATCCTCACAGACAACCATGCTCACAGACACAACAGAGAGCAATTTTGGATCAGCAAGCTCAAAACACTGTACCCCCAGGGCCTCAATACCCTTTGACTATATGGGCCAATGTTTGACACCATCCAGTCTCCACAAAAGACATTTCACCTACAATATGCATGCGGCTCACGTACTGAGCCCCATTGTGCAGTTGACGTACATTAAGGGGCAGATGGTTGATGCTGGAGATCTTGCACAACGGACAGTGAGCCAGTTTCCACATTAGAAAGTCAGAGAAAGAGAAAGAGAGAGAGAGAGAGACCGAGAGAGAGAGAGAGTGAGACAGAGAGGTACAGACGGATAGTGCGTGTACGTGTGTGTGTGTGTGTGTGTGTGGTGTGGGTGTGTGTATGCGCGCGCATGTGTGTGTGTGTGTGTGTGTGTGTGTGTGTGTGTGTGTGTGTGTGTGTGTGTGTGTGTGTGTGTGTGTGTGTGTGTGTGTTTATGTGTGTGTGAGATAAAGAGAGAGAGACAGATAGTGCGTGCGTGTGTGTGTGTGTGTGTGTGTGTGTGTGAGAGAGAGAGAGAGAGAGAGAGAGAGAGAGAGAGAGAGAGAGAGAGAGAGAGAGAGAGAGAGAGAGAGAGAGAGAGAATGGGGGGGGGGGGGGAAGAGAGCAACATTAAGTGAAACAAATTTTATGTTAGCACGTGTGTATGTACATGCACATGTTTATTTTTACTTAATTAACTTTTTAATATGTGAGGTCTTTAATTTAAGGGAAGCGAATGTGTTGTTTAGAGCTTGACGTCATTGTGTGAATTTGTCATCAGTATGATGACATTTCCCCACAGTACGTCAATCATTCTTGTAACTTAGAATGTAGATCGATAAAGCAGTAAAGCGAAACGTCTCGTCCAAGTTTTGTTGTTGTTTTGATTTTTTCAATTAATATTTTTATATATATATATATATATAAACGTACAAGAATTGAAGTAGAAAAAACAACCACACCATTAAACTTTCCTCTTATATATATAGTTTGCTTGAATAAAACTTTTTTTGTGTCCAATATTTAAGTTTGTGAACCTAAGAAAGAAACTGAATAACTTTAATTTTAACTTTACAATTTATTCTGTGTTCTGAAAAGAATAAAAGAAAATAATGTGCTGATTTACTTTTTCTCCCAATGGGGGAGATAGACAATGCCTATGCAAAGACAGCTGTTTCGTCTTTGAGAAAGACTCTTCAGTCTGCATATCGGCCTGCAAAGAATGTCCACAGTGAACATTCAAACTGAGCTAGAAGACTTTCTACAAGAGAAAGGTTGTCCTCTTTGCACCAGATTGAAAGTCCACAATGAAAGCAAACCAGCACTTAATTCAAAAGAAATGGTAAAAATCTTGTGTAAAATAACAAAAATAATAATGTTCTAAAATTACAATCCCTCGAAGAGAGTAGAAGAGATGGGATGCCATGTTGGTGGATCCAGTGAAGGATTCAATAAGGGAGGTCATAGAAATCGTAGTAAACACCAACATACTCCCGGTGAGGAGGAGTGTAGAGAGGTGTGCCTGGATCAGGTAGACTGATGCGCTTTCCTTCTTCCAAGTATAATATAAACGTACAAGAATTGAAGAAGAAAAAACAACCACACCATTAAACTTTCCTCTTATATATATAGTTTGCTTGAATAAAACTTTTTTTGTGTCCAATATTTAAGTTTGTGATTTATATATATATATGCAATACTTTTTGTGTGTGTGAACTTCATTGTTATGGGCCAGAGGCTTAACAATTAAAATATTTTTGACTTTGACTTTTGACTTTGACTCTCTCTCTCTCTCTCTCTCTCTCTCTCTCTCTCTCTCTCTCTCTCTCTCTCTCTCTCTCTCTCTCTCTCTGGCGTGTAGACAGGTCTGTGGGAGGTCAAGGTTCCTCCTACTACTGGTCGTACTCTGAAAACCCCATGTCCAATGTCCAGTTCAACAAGCATGCCATGAGTGGTATGACCACTGCCCAAACACTGACCCCTCAGGATTCAGCCCATAGTGTTTGTCCCCCTCCCACTTCATTAATGCACTTCCCAACCTTCCCCAGACAGGGCAGACAGTCGATGCCTTTGGGCACCGATTAGATGCAAAAGAGTAAAGCACAAACCAAAGCCCCCCTGGATAGATAAAGACATTGACAATGCTATGAACACAAGATACCTACTAAGTGGTTCTATGAAGCAAGACCAATTCCAGACGCAAAGAAACAAAGTTACCACCATGCTACGTAATTAAAAAAAACAATATTTCCAAGTTCTAGCAGGTTCAAAAAATGATTCTAAATCCATATGGAAAGCAATAAATTGTATCACAAATAAACACATTTATAAAATTAAAAAAACGTCTGCAAAAAAACAGTTCCACCGACGAACTTAATCACTATTTTGTTAACATTGCAAACCAGATTATTCAAAATGACAAATCAAAAGAAAATGACTTACACGAGTTAAAACAATTTTGCAAAGAATAACATATCAACACATCATTGGCCATACCACCCATAGCTGTGTTCGAAGTTTATAACAGTTAATCAAACTCAAACAATCCAAAGCAAAAGGCTTATGGACAGAAAACCCGAGTTTAACTGGTAACTGATGCGTAAGCAAAACCTGTTAAATTATATTCCAATTAAACCAAAACCAGTTTCCCCACATACAATGTCAAACTGCAATTGTTGCTTTAATCCAATTGAACTGAATTGATTGACATAGCATGCATAAATGTTTTTGTACAATCCTAGTCACCAGTCAATTAAACCACATAACCCCTTTTTTGTAAATGAAAACTTTGTGTTTATACACAACACACATACACAAAGATGAAAATAAAAATGATTAAAACTTCTGATTGAAAATCAGAAATACAAAAAGGAATTGAAAATCAGATTTAAAATAGAAACATACATGGTACACAACACACAATAGCATAGAGCCTCTTCTAAGTTTTATCACTTCCATGTGACAGAAAAAGAAGGCCCCTCATGGACTCTCATTAATTAGCCAAATGAAAGTCACCTACATGTCAAGAATTACACATGACACATGACACAACAAATCATACATGACAAAATCGAAACTCCAACCCAAAACGATAATAAAATCTACTTGTCTACATCAACAACAAAATACTACTTTTGATCCACAAAACTAACCATAGTTTTAGTCTTAAAGTAAACCGTTACACACGAGAAGAGAGAGAGAGAGAGAGAGAGAGAGAGAGAGAGAGAGAGAGAGAGAGAGAGAGAGAGAGAGAGAGAGAGAGAGAGAGAGAGAGAGAGAGAGAGAGAGAGAATTGAATTGAATTGAATTGAATTGAACCTTTATTTTACCTTTTATTTTACAATGGTAAAAGTATTGGCATACAGTAGCCATTTCTCATACTTGCCGTTGAGAGAGAGAGAGAGAGAGGAGAGAGAGAGAGAGAGAGAGAGAGAGAGAGAGAGAGAGAGAGAGAGAGAGAGAGAGAGAGAGAGAGAGAGAGAGAGAGAGAGAGAGAGAGAGAGAGAGAGAGAGAGAGAGAGAGAGAGAGAGAGAACTGAGACTGGGGACAGTCAACGGCTACATGTGTCTTACAATCAATAGTAAGGAACTTGTACCCCAAACGAATCCACTTGACTTCAGCAACAAATAGCCCCTTGGTGTGACTAAACTTGCTGAGCAACCCACAATTTATCTTCTTACTACAACAATGAAACATAAAATCGAAGAGTCCCTGATTACTATTTAAATAATCTTAGTAGATTCTCAGTTCAATTAATTTTAGGAACCCAAAGAACTGATTCCTACAGCCATTATTCACTTTCCCCATACAACTCATGTCCTCTCAACTAGTATGAAAAACACATGCTTTGACCATGTGAACAAAGAAATCCAAATAAAATCGTAACAAGGAACATTTACTTTCCAGAACAGCAAAACCAAATTAATTTGGCTTGTGATAACCTTCTTAACCTTTACAATGCGGCTTCCACCTTGGAAAGTCTCAGAGTGAGAAGTATAGATTAACAGTCACATGTGCGCTGCACCGGTTTGGGTGAAGGTCAGCTTCAAAGTTCCCTGTCCTTTCTTTGTGACGCGAGTAACGCTTCGCCCAACCACGCTTCGCCCAAGCGCTGACTGTACGCACTAACTTTCGACACAATAACCTTGCTAACCCGAAGAATGACTGAACGATGCGCTAGACTTGGGACCTACTCATTCAAATCTAGAAATCTCGGTCCGGCACGTGTTTCAATCGGTCATCCAATTATGACGTTTGTTACCGTTTTTTAGTCGAAGTTCCTCTACGACATGTATTACAGATTCGAAGCTCAGATTTCTTTACTGACGTTTCCAATCTTTAAAACCTGTACTTGTAACATAGATTTGTAAAATCGACACACTAATTCCTTGCATTCTTTTACTAGGACTGTTTTCCACAAGGATTCAGTCTATCATGCACCTAGATCAATATGATCATTTCTGTAGACTTACTTCGTCAGTTTTATAATGAATTATAAAGGAGCTATCCCAAGCTCTCTAAGCTCTAAATGAATTAGCATCTCAGCGAAATAGTTGCAAGTCTGAATTTAATTTGTTCTAAGCCACCATCATCAAATAAATCAAAGTCGAAAAATACTGATACTCACAGCCCAACAAGGATGATCGCTCCCAAAAGAAGGATGATCGAGGCAGCAGAGTGAGATAGACTGATTTTGCCTAGGATTATACCTAATATGTAGTCTACCCAACACAGATTTTAATGACCTGATTATCCATTGGTCGATTCTGAGACAGGTGTACATTTTAACGTCTTATAGCCAGAATTAAACTACAATTATTGTCTATTTGCTGATCAATAATGTAAAGACAACAATCCAAGGTATATTCAGTTATTATTTTCTGCAAATAAGATAATTTAATAATAAAATTAACCATCAAGCCTGACTTCCTGTTTCTTCTGATTGGTTGGTCAGTAAAGGATCTACTTCCGTATGTTTCTCATTGGTCGAATTTTGCATATTACCTGAAGCGAAATGGAATAACCACCTATTCCTTAGTCATTCAGCTCAACCAGGGTTAGGCCTATGGTGTACTTTTCGTGTCAAATTTGAACGAAAAGTTCACATTATAACATCCACTCCCTGCATTTAGAAAGCAATGTCCTCATTGCTGCTAGACGTAACCCTGCGTGTTCTATGTCAATTGTGAGAATAGTTCTTGAAGAACATCAACACAGATAACAGAAAGAAATGTGCAAGCAAATGAAATCCCAAACCCAATGAAGACATTTGTAAAGGGTAGCTGTGAAAACATATTCCTTTTTAATTACTTACATGAACGGATACTGAGACGATAATTAAAGTTTATTTAACTTTATTGCCACCCCTATACTACACTTTGATTATCACACTTTGATTTCTGACTTATTAATCCTTTACTACTGCAACAACTAACTTCAGGACCGATACAACTTTTATCAATTTCCTAGTTGCACTACGTGGCTGGTTTGTGGGATTCGAGTGAATTCCTTTTGTCGTCCTTTCACTCCTTCGAACAGACATCGTGGGCTGAGGTCCTGGGTAAGGGATTCCAGGAAATGGAAGCCATACCCACTGTTCTTCTTCTTCTTCTTCTTCTTCTTCCTCAATGTCATCCTTCATCGCATTCAACGCCGCAGCCGGACGTTCTGGTTCTCTTTCCACTTCAGGATAGTGGAAAAGAGCAGTAGCTGGCAACAATCTTGATTGACATTTCTTATGTTGTGTGTGTTCTTGTCGAACGTCAATTTGTCGTCCAAAATAGTACCTAAGTATTTGTATTCTGATACTCTTTCCACTGCTTCACCATCAATTTCAATATTTGGCACAGGGGTGGATCTTTCATAAAGTCTATTAACATTTCTTTTGTTTTGAGCACATTGAGGTCCAGATAGTTTTCTTTACACCACAGACAGAATTTCGCAACTTGACTAATGTAGTGAGAATAGGAACATTCTCAGTAGGGGAGGCTTATTGATTCAGTACCTGTCACGTACCACCTGGTTTCCAACCAAACGGTAGAAGAATGGGGTTAATATATGTGTGTGAAGTTTGGATAGGGGAATGGATGTATTTTATCACAACCTCTTACGTCTTTTCAATGGCGCAGCGTCAAAAATGCATTCAGGGGCCTGCACTACGTGACATCAAACTTTTGATGATAAAATGACATAAGAATTAATTTGACGTCACAGAGACTAACTGGAACATTTAGAAGAGAGAATGGTCTACAGCTACAGCCAAGTCAGGAGCATCCTACGGTTGAATTATTGCTATAACCCCCCTGGTACGATATCAGTAACGTGGTGGTACGAATTCCGTAACAGGTCTTGTAATTCGAACCTTTTCAAGAAAAAAGTATTTTTACTTTTAAGCCAAAAGTACAAACATTATATTTATAATTATAGTATATAGTTATAGCCCTCTACAAGCAGTATCTATATTGAAAGTTTTATAGCTTTGGGATTATCTGCCCTTGAGACAGAGATCTCTATCCTTAGGAGGTACTATATTAATAAGTGTCCCATACCTCTACAGTTGTTGGTATACAAGGTAAAAAGAACAGGAGAGAGAACAGTACCCTGAGGCGCACCAGTTGAAGTAGAGAGTGGAAAAGAGAACACTGACTGATAGAGGACTGACTGGCTTCTATTGAGAAGAAAGTTAACGAGCCAGAGGTTCAATTTAGGATCAACATGAAGGTCTAACAACTTCAGAGCTAAAAGGTGTGGATGAATAGTGTTAAAGGCAGAGGAAAGGTCGATAAAAAGAATACGAACGAAAGACTGTGAATCATTTAACTGAATAAATGCGTTGTGAAGCAGGGTTAGGATCGCATCATCAATGCTCATGTGCGACTTATAAGCAAACTGAAAGGGGTCTGAATGCTGGCTGGTAAAGGTTAACAGATGTCGTAGGACAATTCTCTCAAAGCACTTAATAAATATAGAGGTTAGGGCCACAGGGCGATAGTCATTCAGAGCAACGGGGTTCTTTTTCTTGGGCACAGGGCAAATGGTAGAGTTTTTTCAAAGTTTGGGGACAGTGCAGGTTTTGAGAGACCAGTCAAAAATAGAACTAAAGGCACCACATAGCTCTGTCTGTCATTCATTAGCCACTCATTCAAAAAAAATAAGCTCTATGCAACCTATGACGTCTTTTTACATAGCATACGTCATTTTTATTTTTTCATCATAAGTTTTGTCATTGCTGTTTCTTAACATCATAGATTGCGTCTTTTCATACACCTAGTTACCATTCTCTTTTGGGCCCTTCCAGCCGAAAAGTTACCTTGAAATGAAATAAACCAAGCGACATTGTTTTTCAACACCATGTGACCTGGCGGCCATTTTGAATTTCAGACAAACTTGTAGGGAAGGCCACGCCTCTTTACTGTGCACTGTTTAATGGTAATTTAACAAAACAAATAGGATTTGACTGATAAGTATTTTAGGTAGGATTCTTGTAAGAAGGTCAAAAGCTCACTTTGATGCTAAAACAGTTGACTTTCAAAATTCCCGTTAAGTACTATATTAAAAACATATTTGGTTAGAAATTGTGTCCTGTCAGTTACGTTTTGAAGGAAAAGTTTTAATCATACCAGCATGCCTGATCCCATTTTGGTCAAATTTCGTACTTTGCGTTAACATACCACGTTTGTTCATGTGGTAAAATTATATTGGATTCTGACTGCTGTGATTTGTGAAAACAACTTAACTGACAGGACACTTGGGTAACTGACAGGACAGTAAAAAACCGTAGTGAACAACGTTTGTGCCCTTGAATCCACTGTTATCTGAATATACATCCATTCGGATATCAGTATAAATAAAGTGCCTACAGTGGACTTCTGAATGAGGTAAGAACACATACCATCTGGTCACACAATGGGCTGCATTGTACAGGAAGAGCAAAAATTGTTGCCACACCCCAGGGCATTGGCGTCATTATTTTATGGTTTATGTTACTGCTGTTGATTTTTTCTCTTTTCCCTATTCTCGTAATTTATTCGCTGGCTTAGTTGAACAACAGGTCTAATGAAATGATGTAGGGTTAAAATGCTATAAAATATTGCAAACTAAACCTTACGTTTAAATTATCAGGTCACATTTTCAACGCAGTTGTCATTACCAGTCCTTCAAATAGTAAAACAAAGACCAAGGTATTATAATGTGTGGCTATTACTAGTAGAGTTGAGAACCGGTTCAAAATTCCGAACCTGTTTTTAAACCCTTTTTTTCGCTTTGAACCGGGGTTTTTTAACTGGTTTTTTTTACCAGTACTCACATCAGTAGATTCACATATAGCAACACATTGATTTGTCAGAATGTTCACACAAACGCGTGCGCGCGCACGGCACAGCCACGCGCGCCCACACACACACACACACACACACACACACACACACGCACGCGCACGCGCACGCACACACGCGCACGCACACGCGCACACAAACGCACACACGACAGCAACACATACACACCACACACCACACACACACGCACACACACACACAACACACACTCACACTCAACTTACAATAATAACATATTCTGCTTTTTAACAATAGCTTCAATGCACGCATTT
>CM065686.1:43948959-44016459 GCA_017654935.2 Phymorhynchus buccinoides
CCTTTCGCCGCCAGTTGTTTTTTAGCCAAAATAAACCATTAAGCTTAAATGGTTAGAGAAAAAAAATTATTTGTAATATTGTGAATTCCTCTGTGACATGTATAGCATTAGGACTTGCCTTACCTCCCAAAATTATGAAAATAGGGTCTTCGGATAACAGGCCCTGATTTCATGCCTTTTAGTGACATGGGTGTTAAACCATTGTGGTGCATCAATGCGACATTGGCGGTGAAAGGGTTAAATATTGCTTTCAAACAAACAAAAGCATACCGTATTTTACGGACTATAAAGCGATACTTTTTTCCTAGACTTAGAGCCCTGCGCCTTATAATGTGACTAATAAAATAGTAAGAAAATATAGTAACAATATCTGAATTTTGTGTGAGATTTTGGGGGTGCGACTTATAAACAGTCCTTATAGTCCATAAAATACAGTATATCAAGCCTTTAGCTTTTTCTTAGACAACATAGGCACAAAAATATACAAGATCTATAAAGATATTTTGTTCTCCTCCTGATTCACTTCTTGGTTTAAAAAACATTGTTACCATTTCGTATATTTTTTTTACCTTTGATCTTTGATTACTACGATGGTTCAGGAATCACTCAAAAATGGTTCTGCATCAACAAATTTGCTCACGTTTCAACAGTTCTTTATTTTAAGTGAATTTGACAATCGTACATATTTGAAATAAATCAGACTACCATGGTTGGGGGGGGGGGGGGGGGAAGTCAATCACTAACAGTTTATGAATGACTGGAAAATCTAGTAAACCATACTCAAAGAGAAATCATTTAAACAGACGATTCCTGTCATTATATTTAAAATGATAAAATCAGCAGCCTTCTTACCTGCTCCTGGTTCAAAGCTCTCTCATGCATGATGTCGGCATAGGTTCGGGCAGCCAGTTTAGGGTCAGGCGTTTTGCCGCCTAAATCACAGAAAACAGAATAGAGTCACGACCAGAGTCGTGACCAAAAGGATCGAATTAGATTTCAGCAACAAACATTTCAACACACTTTTTCAAGGAAATTGGGGATATATCCACAGACTGGCCAACATGGGAAGCAAAAAAAAAAGAAAAAAGAGTCAGTTTGGGTGTGGTGTGTGGAAGTGTTCTCAACTGTATCTCTTATAAGACAGGACAGAGTGAAAGCCATGATGCCAGTCTGATGGACAGAAGCTTGAACTAGTCTGCTTCACCTACATTTCAATTTTCACATCACAAAAATGATGGATTTTAAAACTATTTTTGCGCTCTAAAAATTTTTTGGGGGCATGAACTTAAAGTTTAAAAACGTAAATCAACTTAAAAAAGAAATAAATAAGCTTACCATGAAGAATGGGCAATGCAGGTGACTGCAATAAGTCTGTCTGTTTTTTTGTTAGTATGAGGCATGTGCAAATGGTTTAAAAGAAAAAGAGGGAAATTTCACGCTTTTTACTTCTCATGTCTACAGATACAGGTTTTTGAAAGTTTCTTATGATCGGAAATGACAGAAATGGACATTCCTTTCCCGTAAGTTTCCGAGTGATCAGTCGATTGATACAAACAGCAGTGCAGACTAGTTCACACTTTCAAGGTCATGCTCAGAGACAGAAGCATGTTTCTTTCTTTCAGCAGTGAATACGTACGCATTGCTCATGGGTCCAGCAGCAGCAGGGATCCTGGGCCACTCTGCAAGCCTACAATGAGTCTGACATAAGGCAACATTAGCAAGATTTCAGCATCTCACCCACCCTTTTCCCCTCCTTCTCTTCTAACTGCTACCCTACTAAACCTAATCCCACCCAATCAGTCACCCTTTTTCTACGCTCAATCAAATTATTTTGAAAATATTTTCTTTCAGTATTATCTCGTCAGTCTGTTTCAAACCTTAAGTCAAGTATCAAACCAGTCAAACGGGCTTTGAATCAGAGTACAAAAATTATGACACAATGATAAAGTCTTCAAACTTCCTTTCACGTGTGCTCAGAATGTCAACGACTTAAAATAGTGCAGAACAATAATGACCAAAGATAACCATTTTTAAAAGGGGCGTTAATGTTGACAAAATGAACAGGGTTTGCCTGAACTATTTTTTGCACAAAAATGACACATGAACGAAATCAAAACATTCTTTTCTTGAATTTCAGCTATAAAAAAAAATATGGCAATAGAACTAATCTTCAAACCAATAAATTTGCTTTTGAATATTTTATGATCATTTACAGAAAATCATCATATATAAGCGCATTGAGCTTTAAGGTAAAGCGCTATATAAGTTTCCTAAATAAATAAATATATGTGCATGCCGTTTGCTAGTACCTGAACAAGCAAAAACAGGCATTCCCCTACAACAACTAACATCTGATTCAAACCCTGTGTATGCTGTCACTATGAAGTCAAGTCAAAACTTACCCATCATCAATCGACACACCAACAAAACCAATCAGTCCAAAGTCAAACTACACAAGTCCACTGTTCATAACTCTTTTTTTAAATATATATATATCACTGTAATCAGCCAACCATTTCTTATTTTCGATTGGCAAAAACCCTAGTTCAGCGCTAACTAAACCCCAGAATTAAACAGTCGACTCCTCTGCAGGCACGCTTAGGGCTCTGACCATGCATACAAAGAGCACTTTGTGCAGATATCTAAGGCGACTGGTGGTGGCCAGGACTTGGGATGGCGTTGCTAGAAAGGAAAGATATTTCCTCATTAGTCTCGGGCTTGGTAGTGGTCGAGTAAAATGGCTTAATTAAACATTTTGAATACAATAATTATCTACTTGTAACTAAACTTGTAAACGAGCTTCTTTTTTGTTATTTTTTTCCTCAACTGGTATACCACAGTATTTTTTTAAAAAACATTAAATATTTAAGCTGACGATCAGATAAGAGACTGAGTGCGTGCGCAAATGTGTTACAGTCAGAGAGCATTTCTGCTGAAGGACATGCTTCTTGTTGTGTTGGTTTTTTTGCTGACTTTCATATTCCATTACATGGGCACTTTCTGAATTTTTGTTCATCAATATCTCGGAACTAGGTTATATCGTGATGTTAATCATTTGAATTTGATGCCCAAGTAAGATGCCCATTTTATCCCCTCCAAAGTAAAACTGTCAGCAGAAATGCCTTGAGTTTCATCAACAAATGTGTGGGAATGTTTGTATTTATTTGTGCATGCGCCGGTATGTGTGACAAGAGCGAATGGGTGACTACATGTTCCTAGTCAATGAAAATGCTTTAAGCTCATTAACTCTTTGGTTTCTGTATTTAGGGAAGTTTCAACTACTGTTCATTCCTGAGAACCTCTTTAGCTGCTGAGAAAATTTATCCCCTTGATTCCTACGGGCCTCTTTTGCTCGTAATATCATGCAACATGATGCAACTGTTATTACTTTGCTCTTCTATAATTGCAATGCAATGAGGGTTTTTTCCCTTTTCATACTGGGGCAAGTATTGTTTATGAAAGAGAAACAGGCTGCTGAAAACATGCCGCATATTCACAATAACATATCACCCCTTTATACAGTGTTACTCTCTCTGGAAACCCAGATAGAGAGCTCTATAAAGCTAGGAATCTGCAGTTGCTCCCATTCAACCTCAAAAGCGGTTCTCAGGAACGAAAGAGCTAAAGTAAAACAAAATAAACCCACTTTAATTGGTAAATTGTTGTCCTTTATACTAAAAACAACTGAAGTTCTTATTCCAAAATTTAAAGCAGTATCAAAGCCATTACTCTCTTCATTTCATTTTCAAGAGTTTAAAATCAATGCTCACTCTCATTCAGAGACTAAGTACCAACTGAAATCATAATAATCATCTTGAATTTTTAAGACTTAGTGATCCTCAATGTCTATCTGTTCATCTGTGTGTCTGTGAAACATCTTGCAAACCGCTGCACAGAATTACTCCAAATGTTGTATGTGAAGCTGACTGGTGTATCTGACTGATGTATCCTTTCAAATACTTGTGGTGGCAGACTGGCTGCCATATTTGGCAACACCCTTGTATTTGCCATGGTGATGCTCATTCAATGCAACTTGAGCGTCTGCAATCCTGAAATGTTTGTATTTACTAAAACAAAATGGGTGATCTACTGTGCTCCTAATAAATCAAGGGCTTCACAAATCTAAAATGCCAACAGCAATTAAGCAGATCATCCCGCACCATTTTTGTTATGGTCCTCTACTTCTTTTTTTATAAATTGATCTGCATCAACATCAGTAATGGGTGCATGAATACTACACAAAATGTAGGTATGTGCAATATTACATATCTTTACCCCACCTGCTTTTACATCCACAGCACTTTGAAATCAGGCTCTGCACACAAATTTTCTCTTTATTGACTTGGAATCTGTCAATGATTGTCAACCTTCGAAAATACCTCACTCACTTTGTAACAATCATTATCATCCTTCAAAAATTCCTAATAATTTCGATTCACCAATTTTTCCATCAAAGGAATGTCTTGTCGGGAAAACATTTCTGGGAATAAAACCATTTTCACTCGAAACAAGTTGGCCTTTCAATGCATAACAAAGTTTCATTCCATTTTAAATTATCACAAATTCTTTAAACAAAAACACAGAAAAATACCCACAAATGAACATCAACAAAACTTCCTTTTTAATTTCAATAGTTTAATTAGTACATTAAAATAAAAATTCCAACCAGGCCCTTTATATTTCCCCTCTCTGCTTACTTGATTGTGGTATATAAAATATTTCTGCTGCTTGACAACAGTGAATGTTAACAAGCAGAATGAGCCTATTTTGATCAGAATTAAGTACAAAATTCTGAAAATTGTCAAGAAATTTTTAAAAAAGGCAACCAAAATGTTGATGTTCATTTGACACACCAAGCACGTTTCATGTGACATGACTGCCAGCTTCTGTTCCCGTACTGTGTGCTTGTTTTGTTTTTGCTCGTTTGCTTTTTCTTCTTCAAAACAATGTATTTAACGAACAAGTAACAAAATCATTATTTGAACGTTGCAGAACATGGAAAATGGTTTTTTTTTATTAAGACTGGGGGAAAAACCCAGCTCCATTTATTTATAATCAAAACTACATAATTCGCTGGACACAGAAGCTGACACAAGCCAGACATCAATTCACAGCCACAAAATACGTAGACTACAGTACAGGCAGAAGCGAAAGGACACGAACGTTCCAACACTAACCTTCTGCAAAGGGATCATATCGTTCTGGGGAAATGATCATGGTTCTCCTTCGCGCCCTGTACTCATCCTCCCGGTCAGAGATCTTGGCAATCCGGTGCTCCGCCAACGGATCATAGTCCTGAAACAGACAATTCAGTCAGAATGTCGTTACGGTCTTTGGGAGGGGGGGGGGGGGGGGGAAGAAAAATGGAACGTGATTGTGATTTGATTCCATGTCCTCCTTCCCATGGCACTTTTCCCAAGTCCCATTAATCATTATTATCATAAATAAGCTATACTATCTATGTCATCCGTACGTTCTCAGGGCTCCCAGGGACCCCCATTTGGGGGTCTATAAAGCACTAAAATTCTAAAGGACCCTCTAAAAGAATGTGCAGGGGGTCCCAGGGATGCACTAGAAAAATTATTTTTAGCATTCACAATGCCACTGGGACCCTCTACCTCACCCCTAGGACCCTCTATACTGTAAGTGAAGGAGTCCATGGGACCCCTTGTTTTGCGGGATGATTGGGATCCCTGGTTCTATAACATCACAATCAACTAAAGGCATCACAACCCACATCACCATCCATTTTAATTAACACTGAAGACTGTGAACTGTGGGTAGTTATTTCGCTGAAGAAGCCTTGAAGAAAAATCTCTACAAAATTAAAATTTTAAAAAACCCCAACTCCATGTAAGCTCACACACATGCATGGACACATTCTTACACAGATGCACACACTCTCAAACACACATGTATAAACATGTATGCAAGCACTGAAGGGTCCTTCATACAATTAGTTCCCCCACAATCTGGAAGTTCAGTGCCTGTAACTTCCACTGTTAATTCTTGGATGATTTTAGAAAAGTCCTTGACTAAAAAAAAGGAGCCCCTTGGCTCCCCTCACCAACACAATTGAGCGGCATAATAGAAGTTCATGCACACAAAGTTTTTAAAGGTTTGTTTTCCTTCATTTTCATTAAACCAGTCGTTGCAAACAAGTGAATGAAAAATGGTGTTTTACGTCCTCTCAGTCATAGACACATATGGGACATTTGTAAATACAAAGATGGTGGGAACATTACTGGGGACAATGCCCAGAGGCAGTGCCACACCAGTAAAGTTCCGATTTTTTTTTTTAAAATACAGATATGTGTAGCGGTAACCACGCCTCGGTAAAACCTCATCGGCTATGGTACCACAACAGTATGACTGATTTAGTAAAGTTGCAAACAAGTGTGTGTGTGAGAGAGTTTTATAGTGTAGGGGGAGGGTGGAGAGGAGAGGGGATGTGTGTGTGGTGGGGCAAGAAGACAAAAGATTGTTATAATTAAGACAGTAGCTATAAAGGCACCTGAAATGAGGAACGAGGGATGCAATTGGGAGGAACGGTGAAAAGAATTGTTAAAAAATGAGAGAATGAAAGAAAGAAAGAAGAGAGAGAGAGAGAGAGAGAGAGAGAGAGAGAGAGAGAGAGAGAGAGAGAGAGAGAGAGAGAGAGAGAGAGAGAGAGATTGGAATGGAGATCAGATAAGAGAGAGAGAGAGAGAGAGAGAGAGAGAGAGATAAGAGAGAGAGAGAGAAGAGAGAGAGAGAGAGAGAGAGAGAGAGAGAGAGAGAGAGAGAGAGAGAGAGAGAGAGAGAGAGAGAGAGAGAGAGAGAGAGAGAGAGAGAGAGAGAGAGAGAGAGAGAGAGAGAGAGAGAGAGAGAGAGAGAGAGAGAGAGAGAGAGAGAGAGAGAGTGTTAAAATTAAAGTAAGATGTGGTTCTAATTTAACAGACTGTATTAATTGTACGTATGGTGTGAAACAGGCGATGTCTGCAGTCCTGTTCCATTTTCACTTTTTATTAACGAATTAGCTAAAGAAGTTATTGAAAATGGTAGACATGGTGCTTTATTTACAATTGATTATTTTGAACTTTTTATTCTATTACTTGCAGACGATGTTGCCTTATTAGCAGAAACAGTAATTGGGTTACAAACACAGTTAAATAGTTTGCAGCGAGCAGCAAAAAATCTTGATTTAAAGGTAAATTTAAGTAAAAGTAATATAATAGTCTTTAGAAAAGGCGGTTATTTAGCTGAAAGAGAAAGATGGACTTACAATAATAGAGATATGCCAGAAAGAAAGAGAGAGAGAGAGAGAGAGAGAGAGAGAGAGAGAGAGAGAGAGAGAGAGAATCAAAGAGAGAGATAAGAGAGAGAGAGAGAGAGAGAGAGAGAGAGAGAGAGAGAGAGAGAGAGAGAGAGAGAGAGAGGAGAGAGAGAGAGAGAGAGAGAGAGAGAGAGAGAGAGAGAGAGAGAGAGAGAGAGAGAGAGAGAGAGAGAGAGAGAGAGAGAGAGAGAGAGAGAGAGAGAGCACTGTGCTCAAAGTCAAACCGAAGTCCTTACTTCACAAATACAACTGCCGCTTTCAGTAACTTTCGCGTTGTGACTTTCGTAGATTCAGCAATTATAATATAACGGCTCTAATCATTGATGTCATCGTCCTCTTCATTCAAACACAACCAACCCTATCGAAAGATTGTTGCTGGCGTCGTGTCCAGCTCGTTTTGCAAGGCACAGTTCCGATTTGGTTGACACATCGCCGCATAATCAGCCAGTGTCACGAGTGCCGTTTTTTCTTCTTCTTCATTTCTTGACCCATACTAAGCGTTTTTCGATGGTTGTGCAAGCATTCTTTGCTGACAGACCACAAAACCAAACAAGTTTGCTTTGTTTTCTTTGCTCACAGCACCTTACAACAATTGCTGTCGAGCACTGAAGAAACTTGGTTGGTAGTTGTACTGGAAATAACAATGTGGGCTGACAATTTATGTGATTGGACAGAGCCATAGTCCTTGGCCAATCAAAAGCGTTGGCAGAAAGGATGCTTGGTAACTCAGTATTGAGAAGACTATAAACACAGCAGCCGTGATTCCGCTCTCGTTAAAATAAAGCGCGTTCAGTTTTATTTTTTCGCGATTTTATGTGTCCAAATCAGAAAAAATACATGAATCCCACAAGACTGCACTCTAGAATCAACACTGTTCCACTAATCTGTCACTCTCTTTGATAGTCTGTTCCCATTGCTTACAGTCATCTACTATCTTTCTGCCTTAAATACGGGTACTGGGACATTCTCCTGCCTTTGTTCTATAAACTCTTACAAAGATTATCTCCAGCCAAAGACAGACATGCTGGGCCTAAGCCCTAACTATTTCTTAGTCAGACGCATAACAGCAGCATGGCGCAATGCACTCATACAGGCATGGTAGAGGGGGCAAAGTGAGTTTCGTGGAAGAATATCCAACCGATTCTGCATTTCATTTGAAAGATGTCGTCTCAAACTAAAATGATGAAGAAGTTGGCCGTCAAAATGAAGAAGAAGAAGAAGAAGAAGAAGAAAAAAAGAAGCACTAGGATCACAAATCTGGAAACGTGTGGCGTGAGCACGACTGGTAACTTCGGCGGGAAGTTGCTTGTTCAGTCATTCACATCCGGTTCCGCGAAGCAATTGCATAGCACGTAATTTTTAGGCACCCGAGCGAATTTTTACCCCGGCTTTTTTGTGTTTATTTTTTGTGTGCCAAATTTTCATTTTCGCGGATTTTCCGAGGTCTACCATGCCTGTCATATGACAGGCAACTATCTGAGCGATCAACAAAGAAAAGAAAGAATAAAAAATACCTCAATATTTCTAAGTCTACGTGGTCCCCACACGAACAAAGCACAGGATCTTGAGGATGTCCCAAATCAAGCACCAAGTGGAAGTTAAAACATACCAAGGAGTACAATTCACTGTATATTTTCAAAAAGGCTACTATTATCATGGGTGCTCCTGGTAAATTGAAAAAAATCCTGCAATGGGGCGGCCCCGGCGGAGTGCAGGGGTAGCACACACACACACACACACATTTACTGCTCTTTTTTCACCCCTCCAGACTAGTACAAGTGCTACATTCCTTTGAATATGGCAAATGCTCATATAGGCCCTTTTTACTGTACAAGTGTGTGTGTGTGTGTGTGTGTGTAAGAAAATCGTTGTATATCAAATTCTCATAATCCGGCGACGCCGGCTCTAGGCAATTTAAAAATCCTGCAATTCAGGACATCCTGCAAGGAGCATCCATGTATTATTCATTATACTCCGAAAATACATGCAGGCGCTTGCCCATGTGGTTCATACCATTCATAATGTGGTTCATACCATTCATCTGGGGACAAAAAATAGAGAAAAACAGTTTTAAGATTTCCTTTTCAATGCGCAAACTTTTGAGACATCTTGTACAGAATGAAGAGAGGCCCCCCCAAATCATTACCTTGTCATTTGCTGTCTCGTGCAACAGATTCAAAGGAGCGGTGTAAGTCGACTTTTTCCCCAGAACTGTTGTTGTGTCCTCTTCCTCCTGCATACAAAAACAGTTTCACATCATTAACCCTTTCACCGCCAATGTCGCATTGATGCACCACAATGGTTTAACACCCATGTTACTAAAAGGCATCAAATCAGGACCTGTTATCCAAAGGCCCTATTTTCTTAATTTTGGGAGGTAATGTTGCTTTTTTACTTATACATGCCCCAGAGGAATTCCTAATATTGCAGATAATTGTTTTCTCTACCCAGTTAAGCAATGGTATTTTTTGGCCGAAAAATAGCTGGCGGCGAAAGGGTTAATGATTCTTAACCAATAAAAACATTCCAGCTACTTAAAACACAGCTCTGTTATACACACATAAAGTGTATAACTATAAGATTCTTTATGGTACATCATATCCTCATTAACACCAGTGTTAACCCTTTCACTCCCGGAACTGTTTGTAATCTTAGCGAACGAGCTACCTAACTCTTAAAAAATCACTACAAATTAAATAATGATGCTATAAAGACTACAATAAATCGAATGATATATGTTTTATTGAAGGAAAATGGAGAACACAATTATTATAATTTTCAATGTTGACTGCATGAAATAACTCATTAGCAGGGGGAGATAACCAAGATTTTAAGAAAAAAAATACATTACAAAAATAAACAATGAAAATTCAGGTCTGAACCACTTGTATCATGATTGGGTTGAACAAAATCTTCATAAGCTTTATTCCCAACACACTTTTCATAATTTTTATTGTCAGAAAATTAAACAAATTTCATGTAATTTTCTTGGCATTTTCCTTCTGGCAGCCAGACTGATATGCTTGGCCACTTTTTAATTTACAAAAATGCACACAAAAACGCATCAAAATTTCCTGAGAAACAGATTCAAACCCTTCTCAAATCATGTTTGAATCAAATCATGAGGGTAGTAACTCAAGTCCTTTAAGAGCTGGGCTACCAAGTAGGTTATACCCCTAAAGCCCGTCGAAACTCGCTCCTGGGAGTGGGAGTGAAAGGCTTAAATCTCACGCACAGATGCGTGTCTATGACGCTCAGATCTCCCATCCGACGCATTGGATTTCAGGCCAGTGCATCACAAAACGTAGCAGATTTTTGCCTGAAACTTTTTTTTTTTTTTTAATGTTCAAAATTATAAAGAGACCCACTTCCCGCGGAGATATGGGGGGGGGGGGGGGGGGGGGGGTCTTCCGTACAAATAGTTCCCCCACCATCTGGAAGTTCTGTGCTTGTAGCTTCCTCCTCTAATCTGTCTCTCTTTGACTCTGCCTGTTTCCTTGCTTTGTGTCATCTACTATCTTTCTGACTTTTGGCCCATTCTCCTGCCTTTTTTTTTCTCCCAAAAAAATCTTCCATATAGTTTTCTCCTTTGAGCTCCTCCGAAATCTGAATGCAGCGAGGAGATCAGTGAAAACAGGAAACCAGACACATACATACCCATTGTGGCCTTATGGCCCGGGAACGCAGAAGTAGAAGAATAAAGAGAGACCCCCTACAATATCAAGGTGACCCCCTAAACATCTAGCTCAGGCATATTTTGTGCACCGATTCTGACTCCCAAATTATGAAGATATAATTACTACTATTGAACACTATTCTCACAAATTAATTTACTCTTACAATATGGTCAGCATTTACAGGTTGTGTCATTTAAAACCCCTTTGTAAACAGGATATTTTTCATCAGATTTGCTTGAAAGGGATTATAATATTGAGTTGAATTTGAAAGGGTTGCTTTACATGGCGAGTGATTTTATAGATTAAAGAATTACTTTGCTTGACATACACTCTGGCAGTAATCAGGCCACGCCCATGTAAACTGCCGCCATGAAAAATGGGAAAAGAAGTTTTAAGAAAGCTACACAACAAAGTGATCATGGAAACTTCATGCAGATGTCAACTAAACAAACACAAACTACTTACATCAGGTTCGTCTGTGACAGCGATGGAAGTGTCATAGCCGGCGAATCGGCTGTCCATGCTGATCCCCCCATTGCCGTAGATATCCTGGTCAAAATGCCCGGTCGTTCCCAGCCCCACCCTCTCCTCCTCATCTTCATTCGGTGGGCCAGATGAACTCAGGCCCTGCCTCTTTGCTTGCAGGTTCCGTACCTGCTCCTCAATTTCTGTGAACAGTTCAAAATTGAAAAAGGCATTATAATTTATACTACACAAAATTGCAAACTGTGGTGATAACTTACAGATAAGACCGATTCCAAATCTTAGGATTAAAAAAAAAAATTCTTCATGACTAAGATAACTTCCTAAAAATGTCTTAACGCAAGACAGTATTTATATCTGTAATCACATAATATCATACTTAAGGTCGATTGTTTCATACTGCCATTTTCCCCTACCTTTGCAAGCATAAGTACTACTCGGCTATATAATAATTAATATACGATCGCTTAGCTAGCTGTGGGCTGGCCAAAACTGCTAGCCTGGTAACCTGTGGCTATAGTCATATAGTGGCTAGTAAGTAGTATATATATATATCTTCTTCTTCTTGACTGTACGTGGCCACAATCAACACTTTGAAGTTTGATTATTATGCCACGGAACAGGCATATATCGTAGTAATAAAGAATAAAAATCTGCTGGCAATTTGATTTCAAGTCACTAGCCCAATGGGCAGCTGTAAATTTCTTCTTTTTTTTTCATTTGACAAATCGTCAAATGTAGTGAAACACAGTATACATACTAACATAGTATGTAACAAAAACTAACAACATACATGCAATGATGATGCATAGAATATTATGATTTAGCCATTTTAGGGCATCTGTAAATTTCAGTACTGCACGGCCCTGGTTTTTGTACTCTCATTTATATCATATATGAGAATGGGATTACATTACGATGGAAGGGACATTCGTGTGTTTCTCTGCTGTGTTCAATGACAATGTGTAGCTAGGCCTACTTTCTCATAAAATTTCTGATGCTGCGGGATGCATTTTGAAGATTTTCATTACTGATTTTACAGCGCAAACAGCTATCATCCAAAACTCGGCAAGAAAAGAGAACATTCAATCTTTCAAACACTCACTCGCAAGACCATTAAGCCATATACAGTCTATCAATCTAGATAAAAAAAGGCCCAAAACAAGTTAATGATGTTCACTTACCTTCATGTGAAGCGGCAGCCATTTTGGATTTTCATTAAAGACGTCAGTCAGAGGTGCATGCATCCCATAATACTAAGTATATGTATCCCATAATAGTACAGTTGACTTTTTAACCCAATTTCCCCAATTAACAACTAAGCGCTGAAACTAATAATTGCTCCCCCGTGGGGATACCGGGGGGTCTTTTGTATAAATAGTTCCCCCACCTTCTGGAAGTTCTGTGCTTGTAACTTCCTCTAATTTGTCACTCTTTTTGACTCTGCCTTTTCCCTTTGCTTACTGTCATCTACTATCTTTCTGCCTTACCGGTCCATTCTCCTGCCTTTTCTCACGAAACGCTTTCAAAAACATTTCCTTCAGCCGAAGTCGGACTTGCTGGGCCTAACTATTTCTTAGTTAGGCGCATAACGGCAGCATGACGCATCTGCGCTCATAATTGACAGGAAACTGTCTGAGCGATCGAAGAAGAAGAAAATAATAATAATAACAAAGCCAGGCGTATGACATCAAATCATGTCGAACTCAGTACAGACAGGCATCCTTCTTCCCCTGCACAATCCCTAAATAGAACCGCTTCCCAGAAAGTGTTGCCACTGCACCATCCCTGGCAATCTTAGTCCAGGCTCAAGTTCCGAATGCCACCTGAACTGGACCAACATCCAAGATCCCAGAGGAGAGCCAGCGTCAAGTGAGCTCACAGCCTCAACGTCAGCACTCTAAGTATCTATTCGCATGCAAAATTTGAGCACCCTAGGTCCCTCCGTTCAAAGATTACCGCGGTGACAGGTGCTCAGCAGCATTATCAGCTCGAATGACCTTGACCTTTGAACTATGACCTTCATTTTGTAAGTTGGCCTCAATATCCTTAGTACCTATATGCATGCAAAATTTGAGCGTCCTAGGTCCCTCCGTTCAAACGTTATAGCAGCAGCATCAGTTTTCGGCTCCAGTGACCTTGACCTTTGACCAATGACCTTTATTTTTGACTCTGGCCTAGATATCCTGAGTACCAATCTGCATGCAAAATGTGAGCGTCCTAGGTCCCTCTGTTCCGAAGCCTCGTTATCATGCCATGTCCTCGGCAGCATTTTCGGCTCCAGTGACCTGGACCTTTGACCAATGCCCCGGCTTTATCTTCGAACTTGTCCTAGATAACCTAACTACTTATCCGCATGCAACACTAACGGTGTGGGAGTTATGGCCCCTGAAAGATTTTCGGTTTTCAAGGTCGTACGCCAAGGTCAAGGTCACGACGGCAAAATGGTTTGCGCGGATGCCTTCCTCTCATGGTGACACACCAGCACACAAAATTTGACGTGATTCTGTCAACCCGTTCGAAAGATATCCTTGGGACAGACAGAAGAAGAAAAAAATGACCCTCCGATTTTCAGGCTCCAGCGATCTTTTTGACCTTGACCTTGACCTTGATCGGTATGCCATCATCAGAACGTCTGTCTGTCTGTCTCTCTTTGTGTCTTTGTTTGTCTGTCTGTCTGTTTGTCTGTCTGTCTCTCTCTCTCTCTCTCTCTCTCTCTCTCTCTCTCTCTCTCTCTCTCTCTCTCTCTCTCTCTCTCCCCCTCTCTCTCTCTCTCTCTCCCCCCCCCACTCTCTCTCTCTCTCTCTGTCTCTCTCTCTCTCTCTCTCTCTCTCTCTCTCTCTCTCTCTCTCTCTCTCTCTCTCTCTCTCTCTCTCTCTTCATAGTTTAGGACAGGATTCAAAAGTAGTAGGCCTTTCCAAGACTAACGAGTGGGGGGGGGGGGGGGGGGGGGGGGTGCGTGCTCTCTCTCTCTCTCTCTCTCTCTCTCTCTCTCTCTCTCTCTCTCTCTCTCTCTCTCTCTCTCTCTCTCTCTCTCTCTCTCTCTCTCTCTCTCTCTCTCTTCTCTCTCTCTCTCTCTCTCTCTCTCTCTCTCTCTGGTCTCTCTCTCTCTCTCTCTCTGTCTTTCTCTCTCTAAGTGTCTCATGTCTCTGTATGTCTATGTGTCTCTCTCTCTTTCTGTCTCTCTCTGTCTGTCTCTCTGTCTGTCTCTCTCTCTCTCTCTCTCTCTCTCTCTCTCTCTCTCTCTCTCTCTCTCTCTCTCTCTCTCTCTCTCTCTCTCTCTCTCTCTCTCTCTCTCTCTCTCTCTGTGTCTGTCTGTCTGCCTCTGTGCCTGCTCCGGGGCGGAGGACGTTAAACAAATTTTCATTCATTCATATCCTGACACAACATTTGAAGAGCTTATCAGTGTCTTGTAGTTCACGAGATACAGCTTGGACAATAATATATAGCGCAAAGAAGGAAATTTCGGTTTTCAAGGTCACACTTCAAGGTCAAGGTCAGCATGGCGATACTTTATGCTCGGATGTTTTCTACTCTAGGGTATACAGTGCCACACACAATATGAAGCGCTTCTGTTAAGTACAAATGTGGAAAATATGGCTGAAAACCTAATTTGTATACCCCTACTACTTTCAAGGCCTACCGATCTCCCGGATTGTGACCTTGACCTTGGTTGGTATGCCACCATCAGAACGGGCATACGCCAAAGTACCTGCATGCCAAATTGGAAGACTCTAACACCAACGGTGTGGGAGTAATAGCCCCTTAAATATTTTCGGTTTCCAAGGTCGTACGCCAAGGTCAAGGTGACGACGGCAAAATGGTTTGCGCGGATGCCTTCCCCTCATAGTGACACACCAGCACACACAATTTGAAGCGATTCGGTCAAGCGGTTCGGGAGATATCCTAGGGACAGACAGAAGGAGAAAAAATGACCCTCCGATTTTCAGGCTCCAGTGATCTTTTTGACCTTGACCTTGACCTTGATCGGTATGCCATAATCAGAAAGGGCATAAGCCAAACCACCTTCATACCAAGTTTCCACATCCTATGTTGATCGGTGCCCGAGATATGGCTAAAAATAGATTTTCGGTTTTCAAGGTCATACGTCAAGGTCAAGGTCACCACGGCAAAATGGTTTGCGCGGATCTCTTCCTATTAAGGTGGCACACCTCCACACAAAATGTGAAGCGATTCTGCCAACATATTCGAAAGATATCCTTGGGACAGACAGAAGGAGAAAAAATGACCCTCCGACAAAAAACCCAAAAAAACAAGGCTTACCTATCTCCCGGACCGTGACCTTGACCTTGATCGGTATGCCACTATCAGAACGGGCATAAGCCAAAGTACCTACATGCCAAATTTGAAGACTCTAACACTAACGGTGTGGGAGTTATGGCCCCTGAAAGATTTTCGGTTTTCAAGGTCGTACGTCAAGGTCAAGGTCACGACGGCAAAATGGTTTGTGCGGATGCCTTCCTCTCATAGTGACACACCAGCACACAAAAATTGACGTGATTCGGTCAACCCGTTCGAAAGATATCCTTGGGACAGACAGAAGGAGAAAAAAATGACCCTCCGATTTTCAGGCTCCAGCGATCTTTTTGACCTTGACCTTGACCTTGATCGGTATGCCATCATCAGAACGGGCATAAGCCAAACCACCTTCATACCAAGTTTCAACATCCTATGTCGATCGGTGCCCGAGATATGGCTAAAAATAGATTTTCGGTTTTCAAGGTCGTACGTCAAGGTCAAGGTCACGACGGCAAAATGGTTTGCGCCGATCTCTTCCTATTAAGGAGGCACACCTTCACACAAAATTTGACGCGATTCGGTCAAGCGGTTCGGGAGATATCCTTGGGACAGACAGAAAACCCCCAGAAAAACAACAACAACAAACAAACAAACAGACACACCAGCCCATCGCAAAGTCCGTTACCTTCGGTGACGGACAAAAACAAACCAGCCCATCGCAATAGTCCGTCTTGGTGACGGACTAAAAATACAAACCAGCCCATCGCAAAAATGTGACAGAAAAAATGTTCCCATGCCGGGAATCGAACAAGGGCCGCCTGGGTGAAGGGTAGGTTTCAAAGAAGTCTGGAAACCGGGTTTTAACTGGAATAACAGATCAAGCTTAGCAGAGAGGGTGGGAGGGGGAGGGGAGGGAAGGTAGAAAGGTGTGTGAGTGTCCGAGGGGAGAGAGAGAGAGAGAGAGAGAGAGAGAACATTTTAATGGCCGTGACAGAAAAAAAAAGTTCCCATGCCGGGAATCGAACCCGGGCCGCCTGGGTGAAAGCCAGGAATCCTAACCACTAGACCACATGGGAAGCTATTACAGTGTGCATTCACATGTACTATATACCAATGTTCGTAATTATTTGTGGATGTTGGAACATTACATGGAGGTCACAGGTGAACAAATATTTCTTCTTCCGATTTGGGGATATTTATCCTGCCCCACGCCTAAAGTCTTCGTTTAGACTGCTTTTGGCGCACAGGATGCATGCTTTGTGAGTTCATCCATTCCACCAGCACACACGCCTCACGGCCTATGGCTCCCCCCCACCTGCGTGCGCACCCAACGGAAGTGTCGCCATCTTAGTCAGATTTGTGTGTAAACAGCATCGATCTGGCATTTTTCAAACAAAGTTACTGACTAAGATGGCGGTCTCCCATAATATGGCACGCTCCTTGTGGCCGGATATGACGACACGTGGGTACCAGCCATACTCGTACCGAATAATGGAAGGTAGTGGCTATTTAACCTCATGTGGCAAAATAGAATTCAGGCTATTTTGCCTCATGAGGAAAAATATAATTAATTAACATTATTTTCCCCTCACACTGTGTATCTGTCTCCGTCTCTCTTAGTCTTTTTTGTTTGTACTTTTTATTGTTTGTCTTTTTCTATCTTTGTCTTTTTATGTGTGTCTTTCTCTCTCTGTGTCTCTGCATCTCTTTCTCTGTGTGCCCCTGTCTATCTTTCTGACTCTATTTGGCTTTCTCTTTTTCTATTTCTGTGTCTCTGTCTCTCTGTCTTTCTTTCTGTCTCTCTCTATATATATCTGTTTCTCTCTCTTCATTTTGTCTCCCTCCCTCCCAGTCTCTCTCTGTCTCCCTTTCTGTCTCTCTCTCTCTCTCTCTCTCTCTGTTTGTCTCTCTATCTGTCTCTCTCTATCTGTGTTCTTTAGTGCACACATCCAATCATTAAAAGACTATGCCTCAACACTTTGGGATTGTGCCAGTGACAAGACATTGAAACCACTCAGTTGTCCGTGTTTAATAATCGTGCCTTAAAACTTGTTATTTTAAAATCAAGTTCCTTAACTTTGGAAGATTTTAAGGTTCTGAATATTTTACCACTCAAAGGCAGACTAAAAGTTAACAAAGGAAGGCTTGTGCACAAAATAATCTGATCATAAATGGAATGGCGCCTTCTAGGAAAACAAATACATTTCAGTTGAATAACTGAGGTACATACACAAGATTGTTCTTCATAGACCAATATTAGATTTATATAAATCCAGTCTGCATTATTCCGGAGGTTCACTATGGAATGCATTACCCGTGCATTTAAAACAAATATCTAGTCATCCATCTTTCGTGAAACAATTCAAGGATTATATTATCACAACTGACTTTTAAATAATTTATCATTACACCTGATGCATACCTGTATATCCCTCTGTTCATCTTCTGTTTACTTATTGTCTGCCATGCAAGCTGTCTGTCTGTCCGCTCCACCCCCCCCCCCCTCTCTCTCCATTTCTCTCTCTCCCTCTCATACTTATATATTGTCTGTCTGTTGTCCTTAACTCTTCTCCCTCTTACATTGCTATTTTGCATTATATTGTTGTTTTGATAATGGTTGTTTGAAGTATTGCTTTGATGCTTATATGTTACTTATAATGTTTTTGCATTACTTATTTGTTGGTCTGTTAGTTTTCTTGTTTGGCCACAGGGCGATTGTGTAAAAAAAAGCAATGCTTATCCGTCTCATTACCCTGTATAAATAAAAATTCGTTTCGCTTCGTTTCGTTTCTCTTCGTTTTTTAAAAATCTTCTTTGTCTTTCTCTCACTGTACATGTGACTCTGTCTCTGTCTGTCTCTCTCAGTATCTTCCCCGTTCCGTCTCTCTGTGTGCCCCTCTCTCTCTCTCTAGAGAGAGAGAAAGAGACAGAGACATATAGAGAGAGATAGAGATAAACATACAGACAAACAGAAAAAGACAAAGAGAGAGAGAGAGTGTGTGACGGAAAATAGCCTGAGTTCTATTCCCCTCATGAGGCAAAATCGTAGCCTGAATTCTATTTTGCCACATGAAGCTAAATAGATTTAACGTGCGTGCACTGAAGATCTTGTGCGTGCGTTCCGCACACTGGACCTCAGTTCTAGGTCTCATCCGAAGAACCAGCAAATAGGAGTAAAGTATCTTTCCGAAAGATACAATACCGCGACCAGCTGGGTTCAAAAGACCTTTAAAATCAGTGATACCAAACATCAATACACGTCGTGGTATCACCACGTACGTAGAAAGAGAGAAGATATAGAAAAAAGACACCACAGAGGGGAACATACATGCACTTCAAACTTCTTATTCCGACTGGTGATGTTTGTCCTGCTCCACGCGTACGCCCATCATACAGAGAGAGAGAGAGAGAGAGAGAGAGAGAGAGAGAGAGAGAGAGAGAGAGAGAGAGAGAGAGAGAGAGAGAGAGAGAGAGAGCGACCAGCTGGGTTCAAAAGACCTTTAAAATCAGTGATACCAAACATCAATACACGTCGTGGTATCACCACGTACGTAGAAAGAGAGAAGATATAGAAAAAAGACACCACAGAGGGGAACATACATGCACTTCAAACTTCTTATTCCGACTGGTGATGTTTGTCCTGCTCCACGCGTACGCCCAGAGATCAGAGAGAGAGAGAGAGAGAGAGAGAGAGAGAGAGAGAGAGAGAGAGAGAGAGAGAGAGAGAGAGAGAGAGAGAGAGAGAGAGAGAGAGAGAGAGAGAGAGAGAGAGAGAGAGAGAGAGAGAGAGAGAGAGAGAGAGAGCGACCAGCTGGGTTCAAAAGACCTTTAAAATCAGTGATACCAAACATCAATACACGTCGTGGTATCACCACGTACGTAGAAAGAGAGAAGATATAGAAAAAAGACACCACAGAGGGGAACATACATGCACTTCAAACTTCTTATTCCGACTGGTGATGTTTGTCCTGCTCCACGCGTACGCCCATCATACAGAGAGAGAGAGAGAGAGAGAGAGAGAGAGAGAGAGAGAGAGAGAGAGAGAGAGAGAGAGAGATTATGGGACCCAAAAACGTCTGGACAAATGGCGGAAGAGGCATAGAGAGAGACTGTGGACAAAAAGAAAGCCTGGACAAATGGTTGAAGAAAAACAGAAAGGAGAGAAAGAGAGATACAGAGACAGACAGACAAAGACAGTGAGAGATAGATTGATTATGGACACTGAAAGCCTGGACAAATGGGGGGGGGGGGGGGGGGGAGAGAGAGAGAGAGAGAGAGAGAGAGAGAGAGAGAGAGAGAGAGAGAGAGAGAGAGAGAGAGAGAGAGAGAGATTATAGACATAAAGAAAGCTTGGACAAATGGAGGAAGAAAAACAAAAAGGAGCGAAAGAGAGAGGGAGAGAGACAGACAGACAAAGACAGCGGGAGATAGATTGATTATGGACAAAAAGAAAGCCTGGACAAATGGAGGAAGTTAAACAGAGAGAGAGAGAGAGAGAGAGAGAGAGAGAGAGAGAGAGAGAGAGAGAGAGAGAGAGAGAGAGATTGATTAATTATGGACAAAAATAAGCCTGGACAAACGGAGGAAGAAAAACAGAGAGAGAAACAGACAGATAGACAGAGACAACGAGAGAGTAATTGATTATGGACAACAAAATAAACCTGGACAAATAGAGGGGGAAAAAACAGAGAGAGTGAGAGAGAAAGAGACTGAAAGAGAGAGAGAGCTCAATTATTCATTAATGGAGACAGTGAGTGACTAGTTCATGTGTGCTCGGTGAAATGTGCATGTGTGTGTGCGTGAGTGTGTGTGTGTGTGTGTGCATGTGCGCGAGTGTGTGTGTGTGTGTGTGCAAGTGTAGTGTAGTGTAGTGTCTTGTAAAAGTCAAATTCATAACTCAATTAAACGGTAATCAAAAAGGTATGCAACAACCATGTCCATGTAGGCCTACACCACACACTTCCTGCTTTATTATTAACAGCTTTATTACAGATGTACCAAAAACTCATATAAATTTAAATTGACAGGTATAAGCATAATAATAAACTTACTTAAATAAGCCACACAAAAAAAGAGAAAAGCTTCAGCTTATTTTAGCAGCGAATGTAAAAAAACAAACACCAAAAGCAGTAGAAAAAAACATTTAAACAAAAATCAATTGCTGATCTAAAAAAAAAATCAACAAATTAATAAAGAAAAACAGTTAGAAAATAATAAAACAGCCCCCCTAAACAACAACACTAACAAAACAATCTGCTTATTTTGCTGTAATTTTAAATTACTTAAAAGAAATTTTAAAAAAGGACACAAAAAGTGCATCCATGCACAAACGCAAGGCAAGGCAAAGAGATATGGCTTCCTTAATGTGATAATTGGTTAGTTTAGACCACAAGCGCATAAAAGTATGAGAAAAAAAAAGTAATTTTGATAAGCTTTTGATCAATGGCATAAAAAGGAAGGACAAAAAGCCTTCAACAAAAAGAAGTTACATGAATATAAACAAAAGAAAGAAATACACAAGTTGCGTATATGTATTGAAAAGCAAGCAAATACTTTATATACATAGTACCTTTGTAAATTTCACTATGACAAAAATCTTACAATTGTTTTTTAAATGTTAAAAACAGAGACTCTGAAAAAAATGTCTTCAGATTTTTCTTCTTCTAAAATTGAGAATAAACAGTTTCAGAAACACTTTTAAAGGAGAGTGAAATATGTTTGGAAGATAATTATGGAATAGGCTTTAAAACATCTTTTTTCACACATACACACACAAAGGGCTTCGAGCATAAAAAATTCAATCGGGAATTTATGCATTACAAAGTTTCAGCAGCCCCTAAACCATTATGCAAATACAGTACCGGTAAACATAACACTATCATAAAGCACATGGTGTTAACACTCTAAAATATTTTCTTTAATGTGCCTATGTACAAAGTACTTATTTTCTAGTCTTATTCATTTATGTCATCTTTCTAAAAGATAATGAGATACACATGAAAGTGTGTGTGTGTGTGTGTGTGTGTGTGTGTGTGTGTGCGCGCGCATGCATGTGTGTGTGTATGTGTGTGTTCATGCATGTACATGAGATAGAGAGTTTAGCATACTGTGTTAAACTTTCCAAAACATCAATCTTGTAATTATTTTTTGACTATCTCTTTTCACTGACATCTTCCACCTGTCATATATTTATGATCTTAATACAAAAGTCAACTGTTTAAAAACAACAACAACATACAATTAAACAAAATAATAGCAACAATAACATTTCTGAGCCCACAGCCTTTCTTATCCTACAGCTACTGTTACATTAAGATGAGGTTAGTGAACTAGTTTATCTTTCTACTAAATAATTATTAATAGTTTGCCTCCGTATCCTCTGCCTATCCATTCCCCAACTCCCTACTTAATAATACTGGGTTTTTCCCCCTTTTCTTTTACAACAAACTGAGCAAAATTATGAATATGTGTCAAATATGTTAGTAACTCTTTTGGTTTGTCAGGTTCAGTTTCTTGCATATTTATTTTGTTTCCATAATTGTGAAACTAGTCTGGATGCTCTGCAGAAGTTTCTCTTCCGTCTCCGTCTCCATGGACGCTGCTTACTGCTGACGTTGGTTAGCACTTTCTTTGCTGTGAGTGTGAGCGGCGGCCTTTCCCTTTCTTGGCTTGATTCCTTGCGGTGATGGTGGTGGGCTGCAGACTCATGTCAGGGTCCCCCATCAGGCGGAGATAGGCACGCCGACTCTGGAATAAAACAATTGTACAGTGGAATCCTGATAACTCAAAAACACTGGATAACTCACTTAAGTTTTTGGTCCCAGTTTAACAGTCTTTACGCTAAAATATCTTCTTAACTCAAAATATTGGCTATCTCAAAATGAAATGTAAGTCCCTTCAATCTTGACTTAAAGACCCACCACATCATGTGTCAAAATCACGGGTTTCACATGTTTTCCCTCTATAGCTGGTAAGAAATCTTGTTTTGACCAGGTTTGACTCCCATACAAATGTCCCGAAATTGAAAAGAAACATGGAAGACAGTGGTCAGTGTTGTTGTTTACTGTTTTCATTGTTAAGTAAAGGATGAAGACAATGGTCAGTGCTGTTGTTTACTGTTTTCATTAGTAAGTAAAGGATGATGATGACAATGGTCAGTGCTGTTGTTTACTGTTTTCATTAGTAAGTAAAGGATGATGACAATGGTCAGTGCTGTTGTTTACTGTTTTCATTAGTAAGTAAAGATGATGACAATGGTCAGTGTTGTTGTTTACTGTTTTCATTAGTAAGTAAAAGGATGATGACAATGGTCAGTGCTGTTGTTTATTGTTTTCATTAGTAAGTAAAGGATGATGACAATGGTCATGATGACAATGGTCAGTGCTGTTGTTTATTGTTTTCATTAGTAAGTAAAGGATGATGACAATCTGTCAAAAAGAAAATGAACAAAAAGTTTATTGTTTTCATTAGAAAAAAGAAACAATGGTCAGTGCTGTTGTTTAGTGGAAAAAGGATGATGACATAATTTTAAAGAGCAGCCTCAATTTGAAGATGGGGAGATGTGTATGTGGGTCACAGCTACCCAAAACAACCAAGGGACTTAATCGTGGTGGGTGAGTGTGTCTTTAAGCGATTTTCACTGTAGGTACACTAAACCATGGAGGTACGGTATTGCTTTTTTTAAATAATAAAGTTAGCTCGATTATGGTGCAACAAGGTATGTAATTTAACTTAATATTACCAGATAAGAGCAATACAAAAAATATCACACACAAAAATTAAGAAAGAAATCAAACCATGAACAAAGTATTAGCACATGATGCTCTTGATCCCCTTCTCACACACGCATTATAAAGAATGCATGTATATGTGTGGGCATGCATGCAGGCACTCACTCTCACGTACATACACATGGACACAAAACATAATGAGAGCGTACACACACACACACACACACACACACACACACACACACACACACACAAACACACACACACTGCAATGTTCTGTTTCTTCTCAGCCTACCAAATTCTAAACACATCTCTCCCCTTCTGTCAAAACCTACCTTCTCGTCTGGCAGACATGGGCCCAGGATCTCCAAAAGAAGTTTGTTTTCATGAACCCCTGCTTGGAAGTCCGCTTGGGACACTCTCCCATCACGATCAGTATCCTAAACAAAGGACATTAGTGAAGTTTATAACCGCATTTCTGAGGTTGCAAATTTATTTAGGTGAACACAAACTCATGATCATAATGCTTTTAAAATGGGTGGAATAGGGTTGGATAGAGAGCAAACAGGAGATAAATTGATGCTATGCAAAGGTACAAGACAGTAGGAATCAGAACACTTGTAACCACTTGAATCACCCAAAACCCATCTGCTCTTAAAACAGATAGGGTATACTATTTTGTTCTGAATTTTTGTAGCAAGGCTAACAATTTACAAAGATGGTGTTCACTGCCCTAAGCCACATTTCTGCTGTCCCCCCCCCCCTTTCTGCCTTCCAATACATCCATTCTTTATGAACTAACTGACACCAAAAGACACTTGCAATCAATATATTGTACACACATATATACAGATGAGCACAAACAGTGATTCCTGAGCAATTTATTGACCAGGAAAATTACTCTTACTTCTTTACTCTGTTAAAAAAGTATGTTTTAAAACACAAACAAACAAACAAAAATCCAAACACCAAAAGTAGGAAGTTAAGCCCACGTCATGCCAAAAAATGGACTTTTTGTGGACCCAGTTTAAGAGACATTAATAAAACAATTGTTACTGATTTAAATGCAATCCTTCCATAACACACACACACACACACACACACACACACACACACACACACATGTTCAGGACTCACCAGCAGTTTGATAACGATTTCAGTCAGTTCTTTGATGCTCTCGTCACCATCTTCATCAACATGGTCATGGGATTTCTACAGCACACAAAAATAAATTAATACAACAATGTAAAATTAGCACACAGGAAAAATATTAATGCAGAAATTTGTTTTAATCTCCGAGATAAGGATAAAGAAGTGCTTTCTCGCGAATAATAAAGTTTACGAGCTGCCTACATGGATAAAAAAAATAAAAAAACTAACTGCAAGAATTTTCAGTACTTCTAGCAGAGGATGCCTCTATCAAATGAGCAATCTGTAAATAATACCCCATGATACAACTGTTTCTTTGTGAAACAAAGTTATAAAAAAAAAGGAAATATTCAGACAAACCTATTCATAACTAGAAATAAAACAACTGATATACATGAAACACACGTTCATTCACACAATATTAACAATCTACATGCACTGCAAAAAGTAACCGTCACTCACCGTGACCATGCTGTTTTTCAAGAAGTTGAACATCTCTTCTTTTGTGATGTAGCCATCAGCATTCAGGTCATACACCCTGAAGCAAACTGCACATGCACGCACGCATGCACACACACACACACACATCAAATGGAGGTAAAGGTCAAGATGTGCCACCCCCCCTACCTATCTCGGTGAATTCTATTTTTCCATTATTGCCTTTCTTACCATATATAAAGCTGTATTTTAGGAACAGTTTTAGCTAATAACCTTTTTGGAATACTAACCCTAACCCTAACCCTGGCCCTAACCCTAACCCTACCCCCCACTCTATAAGATGGAAAAACGCAACGAACCACAACTGTGACAAATCGCGGTGTACTGCAGTACATAGTGGGGGGTAGGGTTAGGTTTAGGGCTAGGGTTAGGGTTAGGGTTAGTATTCCAAAAAGGTTATTAGCTGAATATGTTCCTAAAATACAGCTTTATGTATGGTAAGAAAGGCAAAAACGGAAAAATAGAATTAACCCTTTCGCCGCCAGCCATTTTTTACCCAAAAGTTTCCATTAAACTTACATGGATAGAGAAAAGATTTTTGTCTGAAATATTGGGGATTCTTCTGTAATATATTTGAAATAAGGCCTATCCTTACCTATCAAAAGTAAGAACCCAAGATCATTGGATAACAGACCCTCATTCCAAGACATTTAATGACATGGGTGTTCAATCACTGCGGTGCAAAAATGCGACATTGGTGGTGAAAGGGTTAAAAAGCAATCTGAATCAAAGAAACAAACAACATTTTGGACCTCAAATATGCTGAGTAGACATTTCATCAACAATTGCTTGACTAAACATCCACCCACCACCCACCTACCCAATCCATCCACAATCAGTTTCCTCCCTCCCCTCTATACATGTACATAAAAACATTCTCATATGCCAGCACACACAAGCACGATGAAAACAAAAACCTTCTTTGTTTGTTTGTTTGTTTGACATGTACGAGTGACTTAACCCTTTCGCCGCCAGCCATTTTTCAGCCAAAAAATACCATTCAACTTATCTGGTAGAGAAAAAAATATGTCTGCAATGTTGCGAATTCCTCTGTGACATTATTAAAACATTAGGCCTATCCTTACCTCCCAAAATTATTTAAAAAAAATAGGGTCTTTGGATAACAGGTCGTGATTTAATGCCTTTTAGTGACATGGGTGTTGAACCATTGTGGTGCTAAAATGCGACATTGGCAGTGAAAGGGTTAAAAAGAAAAATCAGTGATTTAAAGTGATTTGATATGCCACAGCATTCTGTTTCCATGCATTTTCTTTTGTTTCTCACCCAATTAAAGCATTGTGAACTACAACCTCTATTTAACACTGATCACAATACTTACATTTTATTTTTTCATCCAGGTCATCGGACAAGAAACTCCCCATTCCAACAACATAATCATCAGGCTTGAGATTTGTGGAATTGTTGGTCGGAGCATTGAAGGTTCGGTAGACTGAAATAAAACAAAGACAAGATTTTGAAGCATAACAAAAAACAAAACAAAACTAAGAAAATTATAATGCATTAACAAAACAACAACAACAAAACCTTGCCTTGCAGTAAAATTAAAATTAATCTATCCAAAATTGAAATTGAAAAAATAAAAAATGCAATGTTAAAAACAAAAAAAAGTATACATGCAGACATGTGCAGATGTTTATCAAGGTTTCTTGGATGATGAGTTTTGAGATTACATTATTTATAGTACTATGATTTAAAAAGAAGAAAAGAAAAGAAGGATTCCTTGCTTTATCATTATTTGATGATAAAATTGTGTCCAAAAAAAGTATAAAAAAAGAGTATAAAACATACAGAAGAAGAAGAAGAAAAATTGTGTTTTACGTCCTCTCGGTCTGAAACAGACACATATGGGACATTTGTAGATACAAAGATGGTGGGAACGATACTGGAGGCAATGCCCGGAGGCAGTGCAACACCAGTAAAGTCCCGATTTTTTAAAATAATACAGATACGGGTGGCAGCAACCACGCCTCGGTTAAACCTCATCGGCTATGGTACCGCCACCCCAGTAAGGGCTAGGGTTAGTATTCCAAAAAGGTTATTAGCTAAAAAGGTTCATAAAATACAGCTTCATGTTTGGTAAGAAAGGCAAAAACGGAAAATTGCAATTAACCGAGAAATGCAGGGTGGGTGGGGGTGGCACATCTTTACCTTTACCTACATAACAGAGAGAGAGAGAGAGAGCACAGGGGACGTAACTCTCTTCTACTAACAGACAGTTGAATTACTTCCCTTGGATTGCTTTAGGAAGTAATTTTAAATGAAAGAAAATTATATTAAAGAAAACAGGTACATAGTTGGGATTAGTTCTACTATATATATATAAGATATTATGCAAATTTATTTTAAAAGAATAAAGTAGAATGTCATTATTGTTGCAACTTCTTATTTTTAACTAATCTGCGTTTTAACTTCCTGTTTCAAGAGGACTTCCTGTTCTACCAGATTTGAAAGGGTGAAGACCTACTACACCTAGTTTAGAAGTCTGTCATTGAAAAGAAAGAAGATCTAGAGTGTGCCTGGACAAGGTATAGTAATTATTGTCATTTTATCCTTTGGTGTTTCAGGAATATCGAAATTTAACAGAGTAATATTGTAAACTTAATCATAGTGAAGACTGGATTAGAGTATTATAATTAAAAGGCCAGGTTCAGTTGTAGTTTATCTTTATGTGAACATGTGCTTTTAGACAAAGAAGCACATGGTTTATTTCTTTGAACTGTTAGTTGTTTCTACAACTGTCTAATGAATTGCTTAGTAATAATAGGGTTTGTAACCAACTGTTACAGTCCAAGTTTATTAGTAGTGTAAAATAATAATTATTACAATGTGTAATGAGGGTAGAATTATTTGTGGGTAAAATTTCTGACTTATGACAGTAGTTCATTGTTGAGAGCCACATGGCTGATGCCATGAGGCAAGATGGAAAATGAGACAAAGAGCTGTGACAGTAGATTATTTGTGAAAGCCACATGGCTGATACCATGAGGCAAGATTAAACTTTGAAAGGGGAGACAAAGAGCTGTGGCAAGCTGTAATATGACTGATGCAAAGAACATCAGTGAGTTTATGGGTTTGTTGGTATTATCTTGATGTTATTTTAGTGTTCATGAATGAATGTTCTTGTGTTTTATTTTCGTGTGTGTGTTAAGGTAAAATGAACTGACTGGTTAAAGGTATTTTTGGATAAACTATTGGAAAGTTCTCTTTAGGAATGGTATAAAGGGGACATTGCAACTTGACATGTGGTGTAGATCATGGTCAGGTAAAGGTCAGGTAAATTAAGACGACTAGGCCTTGCGGCCTCTCAAGCATCTTTTTTTTTCTTAAAAAAAAAAAAATTCAATTGGCACAGCTGTGACGGTTTTGGTAGACTATTAGTCATACTGGTATTTTCATTTACTAAGGTTTGGGTCTTTGTCCAGGAGGTTTTTGAATTTATTAGTATCAGGTGCAAGTTTTTTTCTGAGCAGAAAGTGCGTTCCAATAGTTAGTCACTCTGTTACTGAAAAAGTGTCTCCTGATGTTAGTTCTACTATACTGTCACAGTGTGTTACTTAGTATTTTTAATTCATGATTTCTAGTCTTTGAAAAATTTGAGATCTGGAACAAGCTTTTGTTAGTATTGTCAGGACCATTAAGAATGTTATATACACTGATTAGGTCACCATGAAGTCTTCTGTATTTCAAGGATGGTAAATCAAGTTTGTGTAGCCTTTCACTATACTCAAATTTTGTAAAACATTTGATTAATTTAGTAGCTCTTCTGCTTCTCTGTACTCGCTCAATTTACCTGACCAAATGTTCGCTTTAGGAATGGTATAAAGGGGACATTGCAACTTGCCATGACGTGTAGATCATGTGATTAGAATGTAAAATTAATATGTTTATACCAGGGGAAGGCTAGTTGTTGAGGATGAATAGGATTATTATCTTATTAGTTGAAACCTAATGGTGAAATTAAAGTAAGACATCACATTTTAGGTTTTAGTTGACAAATATTAAATTATTAATGCATAGTATTGTTTATTTTTCAGGAGCACATATTCTTCTTTCCTTTTCTTTGCCTACTTCCAGTTTTGAACCCAATTCACCTCTCAGTGATTTTTTTAAAATTCCTTTTCTTATATCAATCTTGTTTGAATTTGACACTGGCAATATCATTTAGCTGATTTGTGTAATTGATAGAATTTCTTTGGGCTTGGACTTTTAAGATTATTCATTTGTTTGTTTATTTTTCAAGTTGTTTTTATTTTAATAAATCAATGAACTCATACTGAATCTCAGTGGTTTTGTGTCTCTGGAAGACTTTCTGAAAGATTGACTCTGACGCTCTAGTTTTCTAGCTCAACCCGAACCCGAGTCCCGCTCCTGTAATTTGGTAATTTGGGGTTTTACGAGGAGTGGGTTACACTGTCTTTTGTCATAAAACAAAGGATACACAAAAATAATACTGATGAACTCCTGAATATAAAACAAAACTGTCATAGAAGTAGCATGGATACATATAACACTGTCTTTTGTCATAAAACAAAGGATACACAAAATAATACTGATAAACTAGCAATGCTGGCATTAAAATGAAGAACTTTTCAAACTGACTTCAGTATTTGTACAAAAAAAATATCCAGACAAAAAAACCCAGCAGTCTAATTAAACTAGAAATAACACACAACTGTCGTCAGAAGTGGCGCCTGCGACGTATCCAGACAGAAACAGAAACAGCTACAGATGGACACATGTCCCCTTATTACTTCTGTCCAGAATGTTGATGTCCAGTATGTTGAACTTGTCCATCAGAGTGTCCTGCACCTTTTCACGCTCCAACCCTTTGTGCCTTCTGTGCAAGGCATGGAACTGTTCCACCAGATTGTGCACCACTGGTCTGCTCACTGTAAAACATGTACAATCTATATATAGGCATGGACATGTACCAGTATTGGTATTGGCATGCTTGTCTCTGTGAAATTCGGGTTGCTCCCACCTGGAGAACGCGTCGCAGCTAGTGCAGTGACACCCATTTTCTTTTGTTTTGCATGCAGCTTTTGTGTGATTAAAGGGGAAGGGGGGGGGAGGGGTAAATTTTGACAGAAGAACAATGTTTCCATTTCCACTGGTTTCTTTAATGTACATGAAGTGCATGGGCACACGGGACCTCTTTTTTTGTCGTCTAAACCGAAAGACTTAGGCCGGGTTCACATCAGACGCGTAAGTTCCGTATGAAAACCCCTAAATAAGTGGAAGAAAGAAGGATAAAAGTTTATGCATATAGGGAAAATTCGGACATGTGTGCAAATCTTTTCCCTTCTTTGTTTCACACACACACACACACACACACACACACACACACATAGTGATATACACAAACAGACAAATAAAAATACAAATAACAGATGCAAGTGCATGCACACACCAAAACACACATACAGATACAGATACTTCTCCCATACACCCATGGACAAGAGGCTAAGAATTATTTTGAGTGAAAAAAAGGCGAAACAGGACTCCTTGAAAGGGTGAAATGGCACTCCTCGCCAAAAAGAGCTCACATGATGGGAAAGGGCCAATCGGGACCTCTCTCTCTCTCTCTCTCTCTCTCTCTCTCTCTCTCTCTCTCGGTGTGTGAGTGTGCATGCATGTACATGCATGTGTGTGTGTGTGTGTGTGTGTGTGTGTGTGTGTGTGTGTGTGTGCACACACATGTGTACATGTGTTAAATAACCATTTTAGTCTTGGTATGGTCACTGAGTCACATACATGATGTATTAATATGAATGTACTGTTAGAACGATATGATACATTGCAACATTGTGCTTGTATCAATGTATCAGACATTGTATGGACACAGGACAGGCCTACTTGACTTGAAGGTCTTTCTATTAAACTCCAACGCTATGGTGTCAGGGGCACCACCCACGCATGGATCTCCAGCTTCCTCAGGGATCGCCGCCAAACAGTCCTGGTTAAAGGCTCAAGATCTGCCTTTGCTGATGTCACGCCAGGAGTTCCCCAGGGGTCAGTGCTAGGACCATGTTTGTTCCTATCCTACAACATTAACGACCAGTCAGACCGACTGGCATCAACTGCAAGACTGTTTGCAGATGACACTGCCTGGAGTTTCATCCTGCCAAGTGCCAGGCCATCCAAGTCACCAGGAGCATGAACCCCCTTCAGTTCTCATACGTTCTGCATGGACATACCCTTGAGGATGTGAGGGAGGTCAAGTATCTCGGTGTTACCATCAATAGCAAGATCAACTGGGACTGCCACATCAACAACATCAGTGCCAAGGCCAAAAAGAACCTCGACCAGTGTCAAAGAACGCGCTTACAAAGCCTTCGTTCGTCCCTTGCTCGAATATGCGTGCGCCGTCTGGGATCCGTACACAGAGGAGAGCATTGGCAAGCTGGAAGCAGTCCAGCGCAGGGCAGCTCGCTTTGTGCAAAATCAGTTTAGGCTGACGGCTAGTGTGACCAGCATGCTGGATAAGCTAGGCTGGGAATCACTGGAGAGCAGACAGCAGAGGACCAGGCTCTCCATGCTGTACAAGAGCACCACTGTCCCGGCCTATAGGGAAAGCTGGTACCACTTCCACATCGGCAACGGCATGGACACCATCTCCAGTTCCAATGTATCCAGTACCGCGCCAAATATCGGTCAAATTATTTCCTCCCAAGAACCATCAGGGAGTAGAATAACCTGCGGCAGGACAGTCTCGATGCCTTAACTGCTGACGCCCCCTGTGCGTCAGTGGTGCAGGACCAATAATAATCCATCAAGTGCCCCCCCCCCCCCCCTCAGCTTCCCCTTCCCCCTCCTTAATAGTCCCTTCAATGGTAGTCAAGCAGGTATGACCTCGGAAAAGAACCGATTGGACCCCCATTTTTCAGTCTTTTTTTGTTTACCCCAATTTTTCAGTCTTTTTTCTCTCCAAAGGAGCCAGAATGGTCAACATAGACATACTGACCGTGGATGAAGAGATGTTGCAATGTATCTTTTGCGATTTCTCTCTTTTTTGCACTACGGTACTACCCCTAAAGTGCAGCAGAATCTTCAACGTGATGGAAGTTGGCTGCCTAAGGAGAAGAAGAACTTCAAGAAGAAGAAGAGTTGAATGAATGAAAATCTGGCCAATTCATAGTAAAACATACTTACACTTGGTTTTCTGCATTAACTCTGTCACTTTCTTCTCCATCTGTGCACGGTTTGAAGCCATCTTTCTTTTCTTACTTTTGTTATTACAATCATTCGTTGCCTACATAATCTATCTTATTGACAAGGCTCGCGCTGTTGTTGTCATGATTAATGCGCATGCCCGAACATTAGAACAAATAATCGAAAAGGTAAAAATAATCACTTTTGCTATTTATATGGTATCACATTCAATGATAAAAATATTTTAACTGTTATTGTAAGTGTCATTATTTCCTTATAATAATTTTTGTTATAAAAAAAAAGTAGGGCGCAAATACTAATGTCGCACTGAATGTAGAAACATGGCGGACGTTGATTCGCTCTGTGGCATGGAGAGCTCTGATTTAGACGCAGATCCAAGCAGCGCAGTTGAAGCTGATGCTGAAAGCGATGAACAGATAACTCAGAGGTGTTTTTTTTAATAATGTTCTTAGCATGTATTTTGATCTTGATCTTGATCTTGATGCAGTACGTTGGCAGGATCCAAATAACTGCGAAATATCTGGGAGTCACCCTGCAGCCCAGTTGCAGGCAAACGGAACCTAACTGGATCTGACGTCCACGGACACGGTCCACTTGAATACCATAACAGCGAAGGCCAATCAGACTCTTGGCTTGGTCTTGGTGATAGTTGAAAGAGCCACTTTGTGGCATTATATCAACGAAAAATTAGGAGAGAGCACACCCTAATCAGGACGAGAAGCTAACTGCAGTCTCAACGCCAATTTTCATTGGACGATAGGCCTAGGCTTGTCGCAGTCAAAAGTGTAGCTCGTGCAAATCTGCCGCTCGCTACTATGAGAGTCTGTATTTGTGACAACCACAAATTTCACTTTTTTGTAGGGTTAGGGATAGGTAAATGGTTCAAGTAAAGAAAGAGTGAAATTTGTGGTTGTCGCAAATACAGACTCTCATAGTAGCGAGCGGCAGATTTGCACGAGCTACACTTTTGACTGCGACAAGGCTAACTTCGTCTCTGAATCTGAATCTGACTCGTAACGCTGAGCTATCCAACTGGATAATTATATTTATAATATAAATACAGCATGGTTGTGGATCACTCCGAGCAGCAGGAAGAAAAATAAAACAAAATGAAAGCAGCAACTGAAAAGAAACGAAAAGTGTTCGTAACTTGTAACAAAGTTTGACTCCCACGCTCCAGTCCGAAATCAAAATGTGACTAAACTGTCAGTAACACTAAGTCTTGAATAATATCGTCCAATGAAAATTGGCGTTGAGACTGCGGTTAGCCTCGTGGAATCGGGCCTAATCTATGTTTATGACCTTCCTTTTATCTTCAAATGTTTTGGTCACGCCGTATAATCTCTAGACTATTAGTGACTTGGAGACTGCGCAATGCGTATACTACTTTAGAGAAAAAAACAAAAGCAAAAACAATCTGTCCTATCTTAGATTGTGTGTGTGGACCATAGACCTTTTTTCGCAGTACATACATATACTTATCCAGGCAAGACCAATCCGGCTACCGTAGCGGTCCCCGAGGGCAAGCCCCGACTGGCACAGATCCTGCCCTTCATTTACCACTACTTTGATCTATGGCCCCCTGACCCTATCTTGAATTTAGAATGGCATGATGGCTGCCAGGCATGTTATTGAGCTCCCTCCTTCCTTCCGTCTGAGTGACCACAGTCACATTTGACTATTTTGTCACTTAAAACAGGGGGATCTGCGGAAGAAGCACCTTAGGGAAAAAAGATTTAGACAAATGAAAAAAAACCTAATCTATGTGACCCAGCCAGTCAGGGCCCGTTCAGCGGACACCCGACGTGATGCTGCGACCTGTCTTTCTCAGTCTCTCTCTTTTCTTCTTCTTCTGCTCTCTGACTTCGAACCTAAAAATCAAACTGTTGATTGTGGGTACTTAACCGGAACAAAGAAGAAGACTGACAACATTGTTTTGCAGTTCAAATGGAATAATGATGATATGAACTGGGCTCCCAATCATCCCGCAAAACAAGGGGTCCCAGGGACTCCTTCACTTACAGTATAGAGGGTCCTAGAGGTGGGATAGAGGTTCCCAGTGGCATTGTGAATGCTAAAAATAATTTTTCTAGTGCATCCTTGGGACCCCATGGCATGCACATTCTTAGTTTTAGAGGGTCCTTTACTGGCTTTAGAATTTTAGTGCTTCATAGACCCCCAAATGGCAGCCCTGATATCAAGCCACGCAATTTCTTCTGGTTTGCAAAGAGGGACTCAAAGAGAAAGACAGGATCGAGGCAAAGTGTGTGCGCTTCGCTTCATCATGGACGGCGTCAGGTTCTTCCTTGGCTATCTGCGGTTTATGAATGTGTAACGGGACATCAAGCTGCACATGCTTGCTGTATTGTTGGACTCTCATTTCACGCTGTACTGTGCTTTGACAAGAAAAAAATCGTAACTCAAAGGCACGTTTTCCTTATGGAAATCTCAACTTTGTTTTTGTCCTTTTCAGTGCACAAGAATTTGTTTTAATACCCCCTCCCCCCCCCCCCCCCCCCCCCCCCTCGATTTCCCTTCCCCCACCAACCCCTCTTCCCTCGCAATGGGAGAAAAGCCTAAGCAATAACTCATTTACTCTCTCCCTCTCTCTCTCTCTCTCTCTCTCTCTCTCTCTCTCTCTCTCTCTCTCTCTCTCTCTCTCTCTCTCTCTCTCTCTCTCTCTCTCTCTCTCTCTCTCTCTCTCTCTCTCTCTCTCTCTCTCTCTCTCTCTCTCTCTCTCTCTCTCTCTCTCTCTATTTTCACTCTTCATTAATGAGTTAGCTTGTTATCAATAAGGGAAAACATGGTCTTCAGTTGATACCTGATCTATTAGAATTACTTATCCTGATGTTTGCAGATGATATAATCTTGATATCAGACTCTGTCATAGGGTTACAAAATCAGTTGAATGTTTTGCATGAGACGTCGACAAGACTTGGACTATCTGTGAATCTTGATAAATCTAATATTGTAGTGTTTAGGAATGGTGGGTATTTATCAGCAACAGAAAATTGGTTTTACGCACAAACTAAAGTAAATGTAAATATGTATAAATATTTAGGTATTATTTTGTCAACCAGATTATCATTTTCTCATACTTTACATCATACATGACATGGCTAGTCGTGCAAGAAGGGGGGTAATTAATATTTTCAGATTGTTAAATTCGATTGGTGAAATATCTCCAAGTGTATTTTTCAAAAATGTTGATGCACAAATACAACCGATGTTAAGTTATGGTGCTGAAATCTGGGGTATTATTGCAAACGTAGACATCTTAGAGAAAGTGCATTTATTTGCATTGAAAAGATTTTTAAATGTGAGTATCAGAACGCCCAATGCAATGGCATACGGTGAGCTTGGAGTTGGACGTTTTCCTTTATACATTAATTTATATATAAGATCAGTTAAATATTGGTTGAAAGTTAATAAGATGCCAGAATACAGACTACCCCTAAAAGCTTATAAAATGTTACTTTTCCTGCATCATCAGAATAGGAACACGTGGGCCACATCTGTCTGTTTTATGCTTCATAAATATTGTTTTCAAGAAGTCTGGGAGAATCAGGGAGTTGGAAATGTAAAGCATTTTCTTGCACTCTTACGTTTAAGACTAGTTAACGAATTTAAAGAAAAATGGTGTTCTCAACTTCATGATAGTGAACGTTTCTCCTTTTACCGCACTTTCAAAAGTGACCTAATACTTTCACAATACTTGTTGGATCTGAAACACATTCAAGCGAGAATCAGTCTTATACGGTTTCGACTCGGTGTGTCACAACTTAATATTCACAAATTACGTTTCAGAATCAATGTAAGAGAGGAAGACTTAGCATGCCCATTATGTAACTTGTAAGTCCCAAAGAGAAACAGAGGTCCATTTTGTGTTACGATGTCCCATGTATGATAACCTAAGGCAACAATATATACCTGCTAAATATTATAATACTCCATCTCTCTTTAGACTGACTTTATTATTAGCATGTGAAAACAAATCTGTGGTTTTACGTTCAGCTGTGTATTTAGATAAGGCATTCATTGATTCGAGGTACGTTATTTGAATATGCTTGAGTGAATCCTGTATCCATATGTATCGAATGCGCGAGACTGTTTGATTAATTGTATATTATAATTATGAATGTGCATGTACTTTGAAATCAATGATAATTAGCCCACTTTCTTTTGTAACCATCCCTCGTGACATGGGCCAATGGTCTATTCATTAAAATCGTTCAGTGTTCAATGTTCTCTCTCTCTCTCTCTCTCTCTTTCTCTCTCTCTCTCTGAGTCTCTCTCTCTCTCTGTTTTGAGAGAGAGAGAGAAACAGAGAGAGAGAGAAAGTGTTTGTGTGTTAACGACAGAGAGAGAAAGAGAGCATACATAGTATAAAAAAAAGTAACGTAACCACAACAGACGCTCTCACAACAATATTTTTTTTCTTCCCCCCCCCCCCCCCCCCCCCCATATACATGAACACACATTGACACAAATTTGTGTGCACACATGTATACAATTACAATCACAATGTGACACCATCCCATCTCCCTCAGCAGTATTCAGTGCAAGATCCTGTCCTCGAACACATCGTGGTCAGCACGATAATGGGATTCGCAGTCCTTAGCCAACAACACAGTGAGGAGCATGCAGCATTGGTTTTGTAGAGGCAGATCCTGCAAAAGCCATTTGCTAGGTCTGGTCGATGAGCTATCAGGCAACATGGAAAGAGGGAAACAGACTGATATCCTTGTAATGAGACTGAGTAGGCCTTTGACAGAGTCTTCCTTGCCCTCCTAATCCACGAGCTTCGCCACTACGGGATCAGTGGCTCTGTCAATGAGTGGATGAAAAAAACTTCCTCTCAGGCAGGCATCAAAAAGTAGTGGTAGACGGAGCAGCATCTGAGGCCATCCCTGTCAAATTTGGAGTGCCCCAAGTTTCGGTGCTTGGCCCAGCCTTATTCCTGTTCTACATCAACAACCTCCCCAAGAACGTGTCCTCAACCGCCCGTCTTTTTCTCAAATGACATGCTCTGTTGCAATACTGTGGACACTCCTAAGGACCATGACAGTCCCGCAACAAAATCTTTATAGACTGGCGTGCTGGGAAAATAAAGGGATGGTGTTCTTTCATCCAGACAAATGCCAGAGCCTCAACTGACAACATCACCAGGAAAAGATTGACTCATAGTCATACTATCATAGGCTGCAAAAATGGCCACTGGTGTTTAATTTTACATAAAAGTTGATGTGTCAGCTAGGCTGACTATATATATAATAACATGATTTCTTAAAAAGTGCTGGATTTTATTATTTCTGTAACTGAAGTCGTTGAAAGTATGATTTACCATATTTTTTTCTTCATTTTTTCCTTCTTAATAAATGTATGACTCATGGTCGTTTTGCTTTTGCTTTCAGCCCAAGTTCCTCCATCAAAAAGAAAAACATGAAGAAACGGAGAAAGTTTCGCGATGTCGAAGAACAGTCCAGTGGTGACTCCGACAACCAGACATCAAGCGATGAAGAAATTCCTAAAACAAGCCACACAGTAAAAGCTGAAAAGGCCAGCACCGATGGCAAACACTGTGGAGTTGATGTGCAATCTGAGTGCCTCAAGACGTCTGAGCACATAGATGATGGTAAAAAAGACACTGGCATTGGACTGAATGGAGACGGTGTTCTTGCTAATGGGAAAGGTCCTCAAGAAAGTGGCCTGCCACAGGTCAGTTTGCATATCGTGATGGGGACAAAATAACCATGAATACAGTGATGTCCTGAGGCCCCGTTCATAGGCCAGTGACCTATTAAAATTGAAAATGTCGTATTGTGTCATCCCCTGTCAGGACAAATGTCTGATTAAATTTTTAGCACTGGCACGCTTTGTCTGATTGATTTCTGCAAAAGCCAGGACATTGTCCTTTTGATTTCTCTTAAATTGTACAATAGTACATTGTACAAACCTACACTCCCACCCGACATCTCAGATCTTCCTCCGACTCATGCCTGCTCTCCACTCCCCGTATTAAAACTAAATCCTTCGGTGAATCTTCTTTCTCGTACTCTGCTCCCTCGGTCTGGAATAGCTTACCACACAGTGTTTGCCACTCTTCCTCTGTCCAGTCTTTCAAAACTTGTCCTGAAAACTCATCTTTTTGAAACCTCATACTCTCACCTCTAATCCATGTAGTCCTTGATGATATTAACCTGCAGTGTGTGTGTGTGCGTGCATGTGTGTGGGGGGGGGGGGGGGGGGGGGAGGGGGGAGGGAGGGCAAGAGAGATTAATACATGTATTTTGTATTAACAGTCTCACTTATTTTTAATGTTTATATTCATTGATACTTGTCTTCATGTTGATTATTCTTGTCTTGGCTTGTCTTTAATGTGTATGTTTATCTGTATCAGGGTTGGACAGTAACGGTTGCCCGACTGCCCGGGGCAGGTAGTCGTAAGTGTCGGGCAGGTGGCGAGCTCGACGACCTGCCCGCTGGCAAGCAAGTGCTTAGAAAAACAATCTCACCCAGTTTATTTCAGTCAGTTGTAGAAACTGCAAGTCAGGTTCTAGGCCTACAACGCAGGCTACATCAACAATAATAGGCCCTACTATCAACACGCTCGCGAGTAGCTTCACTTACGCAAAATCCGATAGCCATTTGTATCGAGAAGGACGATTGGCTAAAGAAAATTCATTATCCAATCAGAATGAACCATACTTAGCCAGTCAATTGCAGACAGCTTTTGGCAAAATAGCAGACGCAACGATATTATGACATGTCATGTGCTTCAGGTTCTGACAAGAAGAAATCAAAACAAACCACACTGTTGGGTTTTGTCGGGTCATCCACGAAACAGAAACAACTGAGTGTGGGTAAAAAATGGAAGGCTGAGAAGGAGATGAGAACACATGGAAGAGGAATTTTGTACCGGAATGGAAGAAAGAGTCTGTGTGGGTGCAGTTTGATGAAGAGAAGGAGTTGGTTCTTGTTTGGGTGCTTTTTTTTTGGGGGGGGAAACAAAATTGTCATTCCCGAGGAGCTGTGTGACAGGATGGCCAATCATGAAGACTCTTTCTACTAGCTTTTTCACTCATGGCACATTCATTTATCGGGCAGGTGGCTAAAACTGGGGGGCAGGTAAGCAATTTGTTTACCTGCCCCCAGGGCAGGTTGCAAAAAAAGTTACTGTCCTACCCTGTGTATGTTAGTGTTTTGGCCTTTGTTCAGCGCTTTGAGCTCCCTGCAAAGGGAGTTAAGCGCTCTATAAATAACCAGTATTATTATTATTAAATCTCAGGACAGTTTGTCCTATCTCTTTTCAATCCTCGGTATATCACTGGAATATGGTTATTGTATATCTTTTATGATTATCTTAACTTTGTTTTTAAAAATGCTTTACAATGAGCAAATTTAAAAACAAAGGAAAAAAATGTTATATGTACATGTACTTGTTACTGTCTTACTCTTAGTAACGATATAGACTTGCAGGGTTCCCAATCGTCCCTCAAAACAAGGGGTCCCAGGGACTCCTTCACTTATGGTATAGAGGGTCCTAGAGTCGGGATAGAGGGTCCTAGTTTCTAGTGCATCCCTGGGACCCCCTGCACATTCTTTTAGAGGGTCCTTTAGAATGTTAGTACTTCATAGACCCCCTGGGAGTGGGAGCCCTGCTTGTGATGACTCAGTCACATTTTTTAGAGCCCCTTTAGTTTAGGTGAGATGGAAAAAAAAGATTTGATGATAAAGAGGTAATGAGAGAGGTAATCTGCATGAGATAAGTAATCGCTCCTCAAGCATCATTGTCAAAAGACAAATGTTCAGCTGCTATGGTGATTTATTTAATGGATTTCTGTCTTTTTTTTATATTGTCCTTTGCCCCAGTATAATGTCTGTGCTCGGCGACACATTTATTTATGAATTTCTGTCTCTCTCTTTTTCACTCTTTCTTTCTCTGTGCTGATTTGTCTGTCTGTCCGACTGTCTGTCTTACTTTGAACAGGTGGTGCCCTCTGCCGACAACTTTGCCCAGCTGAAGAAAGCGGTGGAGCTACTGACTTTGAAGGAGGCTGCCGCGGTGCCCAAGAACCTGGAGGAGGCCAAGCAGAGAAAGTTCAACTTCTGGGAGACCCAGCCCGTGCCCAAGTTTGGTATGACAGGAATTGTGGGGAGAGAGACAAATTGATGATTTATTGTCAATAGCTACATAACCATCATGACATGGGGGTGTAATGAAATAAAGGAAAATGCAAACAAAATATACAATACAAATACTCTCATTAATTCACACAAAATCTCAATGTGAATATGAAAAGATAAAATACTTAGTATAAAATATATATTCAGTGCGCATATTTCCATCAAACCAAAGTCATCGTCCTATACATAATGACCAGCGGGCACTAAATAAGCCAATTTGTAATGAGGAATCAAACTGAGAATGAATGTGATCTAAGTTTATATGATTCAGCAACATATTTTGCTAGCGAATTAATTAATAGCTCGTTTTCTACACCTTTGTGTTACTTTTACAGGGTCACTAAAAATAATACATTTATCACGAATGTGTTTATAGCAGTCACATTGAAATAAAAAGTGATATACTGATGTACAAGTAGTGCCAAAGAGGCCTGCCATCGTGATATATAAAACAATATCCAGAGATGTCATTTGCATATATTAACCCATAGGCTTAGTGTAGACGCGCGTGAGCAAAGGTGTAAGAATACACTGTTGCTATTAGAAACTTGACGTCACAGTTATATATCTCACGGCTTGACATAGCATTACCATCTTGCAACGCGAGCTGTTCCTACCAAACCCAGAATTTGACAAGCTGTGCAGTGCTACTGCTACCCATAGGATTCATTCAGTGCTGACGACAACATTTAATGCTAGTACACAACGAAGATTCATGGTTCGAATGAATCAACAGTACCAGATGTCACATATCTACACAAACCATTCTGAAACGTCTAGCCGTGGATACTAGGCCTAGGCTACTCTACTCCATGACCGAGTCGATATTAGCAGACGATTCAAGCTGTGCAATTTTGGCACAGGGAGAATCCATGTTGATAATGTAGACGCAGTACTGTCGCAAAACAGCTCAAATTCATCTTCAGTCCGGAAATAAAAATGAGCCGGCTCAACCTGTGCGAAGAGCTACCGCACCTTCGTTAAAAAGAAAAGAAAAAAGAAGCGTGTTTTCGGGGCCTGTGATCGTTCTTGTCAAAGCTGACTCCCCTCTTTTTCACGGTGTGCTGAAATTGACTCGCTCTCGTTATGTGTACGTTTTATTGTTGGTGTTTACAAGTTAAAATAACAGCAATTGTCGTTAGTGTTTCAGTTCGTTGCTTCTGTTTGTGTTTATCTTTAAGTGTTGCATTTTCTTACCACATCTTATGAAGAACATTTGTGTTAAAATTTTCTATTTTGCGCAAGAATGCGTGTTACAGTGTGTGCTGCGACCACTGTTGTGAAAAATGGATGAATTTTCATTTCGCTGCAGATCTGAGCCTGTTTCTTTTTCTTGCTTTTCTGTTGATACATATCGGTATATATCCATTATTCTGATTCTGGAGTGAGATATTGCTTTTATCCTATCTCTCGAGCCTTGCTGTTTATTACACTCAGTCTCCGACTTCGTGTGATAAACAGCAAGCCTCTCGAGATGGGATAAAAGCAATATTTGACTCCAAAATCAGAATAACTGATAATATTCATCTTCCTTAAGATTGGATTTACAAACAGGACAAACATCTACATTTGTGTGTGCGGAGAGAGAGAAAGAGAGAGAGAGAGAGAACGTGTGTGTGTGTGTGTGTTCCATTTCTGGGAGACTCAGCCTGTGCCCAAGTTTGGTATGACAGGAATTGTGGAGAGAGAGTGTGTGTGTGTGTGTTCTTCGATTTCACATCCTACCACTAAAAGTGATTCAGACAATGGCCGTGATAGTCTAGTGGCTAGCACCTGACGTTGTGTGTGTGTGTATTTGTGTGTGTGTGTGTGTTTTCCATTTCTAGGAGACCCAGCCTGTGCCCAAGTTTGGTATGGCAGGGAAATAGTGGAGGGAGAGAAAGAGAGTGTGTGTGTGTGAGCGTGCTTGCCTGAATTCTGTGCTTGCTCTTTGTAAACGTTTTCTTTTTTGTTTAAAAGTCTGTAATGAAGTGATGAATTTTAATAATAAAAAAAAAAAATCGTAATTGTTCCCTTTTGTAGCTGAGGATATTATAGCGTTGAATTATTATTATTATTATTATTTTTTTTCTCCGTGCAGATGAAGTACTGGATGGAAATGAAGAAATAGAGGCAGACAAGCCTGTGGAAGCCATTCGAGCAGAGCCTTTATCATTGCCTGCTGGTTTTTGCTGGGATACCTTAGACATTGGCGACCCCCTGATTGTGAGTCAGACTCAAGATTCCCTTGTCTCTTTCTGTCTTTGCCTTTTGTGTCTAATAGACGATTTTCAGAAAGAATTAGGGGAAAGCACTTCGTGAAAATGACTCGGTCAAATACCATAGCAACAATGGCGTTCAACTGATAAAACTTGCAAAATGTGACGTAAAAATATAAATGACAAATTTTAGAATGACGTACAGTGTTCTAACAGTTTGTTTGATTTCCCCGTGGGGATACCGGGGGTCTTTGGTAAAAATAGTTCTTCCACCTTCTGGAAGTTCTGTGCTTGTAACTTCCTCTAATCTGCCACTCTCTTTGACTCTGCCTTTTCCCTTTGCTTTCTATCATCTACTATTTTTCTGACTTATTGGCCCATTCTCCTGCCTTTAAAAAAAAAAAATTCTTCCAAATAATTGTTCTCCTTTGAGCTCCTCCGAAATCGGAAGGTGTCGGCTGTACGCAGTGGGGAGACCAGTGAAAACTGAAAACCAGACACATACGTACCTTACCCATTATGGCCATATGGCCTGGGAATGCAGAAGAAGAAGAGGTATGTCTGCTCAAACGCTCATGATAAAGTAACTTCCCCTGTTTGACCGATTGAATTAGGCAAGATCACTCCCACACACCATGAAATTACTCCCCTTAATTATTTCCGAACATTTCCTTTTGAGGATGTGTGTTTTTTGTGTGTGATCAGTTCTTGTCATTTGTTCTTTTCCACTTGTATGCAAGTAAAATGTGACAATTATCCATTGAACAGGGTCTGTGGAAATGTTTATTCAGGTAGAAATGTGCTTAGTACTGGGAAAGACTGACACATTTTTGTGTGTGTAGATAACAAATTATGATTGCTGGGAATTGCTTATTCTATTGCATCTGTGTTACGAAATGTAATATTTTTGTATCTTGTAATTTGATGTTAGGTAGAACTTGGTGCTAACTCTCTAACACTTTGTGAAAGAAATGTCATGGCCTGCAAATTTCTTAAGAAAACTTTATATTCTGCGATTAGTTTATTTTTAGTGTTAAATATTGAAGTGATTGTTTTCTGCTAAATGTAAAACTGTGAGGTAATACAATTATTAGAGATTTAAAGGCTTGTGAAGCCTCCTGTTGTTTTTACTTTGCTAGGTGAGTTGGTGCCGTAAATAACTTTGGTGAGGGGGGTTAATTAGAGAGAGTTACCTTTCTTTACTCTATTAAAGACTTGTGTTTGCACTTATTTCTGCTAATGAGACTATGTATGATTAATATTAAACATGTTTAAAAAAATGTGTCGATGATAACTGATTTTTTTTTATTGTTCTGTTGAACTGTGAACGAAAGTCGGTTTAACATCCTCTAGCCTGGAACAGGCACATGTGGGGCATTGATAACTATAAAGATAGTGGGATGATCCTGGAGGTACTGCAATACCAGGAAAGTCCCGATGTTTTGAATTATAGATAATTTAGTTTTTTTCTGTTGAACTGTAGAAAATAAACATTTAAATTTAGAGTATGTAGGGTTTATTAGTGAACAGTTGTATGCATTATATGGTGTTTTTTAAAGAATAATTTTAAAGAGTATTGATAGCTGTGTTTTGATTGTCATAGAATGCCATTTTTTGTCTTTTCAGTTAAAAGAATTGTATACGCTGCTCAATGAAAACTATGTGGAAGATGATGACAACATGTTCCGATTTGACTACGCCCCAGAGTTTTTACAATGGTGAGTTGCCTTTTGACAATTTCTTGTTGTTAAAAATTGTACATTCTGATTTGAATAAAAATGTTCCCCGAAAATAAGAATGATGACTGACGTCTTGACTGACGTCTTAAAATTGTGTTATAGTGTAGTCTTTTTTTAAAAAAAACATGCCCGGGCATTAGCATAAACAAAGCATTGAGTTTTGTCTTCAATCATTGCCTTGTTTTATTTTTATTGAAAAAGTGGACAGAATGCTGAAAATAAACTTATTTAGTACAAGATAACATTTATATTACCATTGGCTATATCTGTCACTGTGCTATTAAGTTGTACAGTATTCCCTCCCTCATACAACCTTCTATTCAGCGACCACCTCCACTTTCCGACCTGATTTTCAGTGACCGATTGGTTTTGCTATATAAGTGTCTTCTCATCAGCGACCACTTCCAATACCCGATTAGCGACCTCTTGCTTTCCGATTTTTACGACCATGTCACGAAAATCGAACCCACAAAGATCGCGGAAAACAAGAGAAAACGAAGAAAGACGGTCGGATTTGTCGCTGAACCGTCGCAGTTGTGCAGTTTCCATCATTCTGCGTGGTTAGTTATCTCCCCTAGTGAAAAGTAGCTCAATGCGCATGCGTGTAGCAGACAGCTTCCTCTCTCACGATCATAATGTCGGGGAAGAAAAGGAAAATTCTTAGGCCTACTCTTGAAGAAAGAATCAAAGTTATTGAAAGAAGTGACGAAGGGGAAAGCTGCTGATGCATTGCACAATCCTTGGGTGTTGGAAAAACCCAAATCCAAACAATAATTCTCGAGCGAGAATCGCTGACAGCTCGATGTGAAGCTGGCGAAACAGCTGAACGAATATACGGCCAAAGCGAAAATATGCCATACGTACTCGGACCTGAACGACCTAGTTTAGGAGTGGTTTTGTGATGCGAGGAGAACTTGGTTTATTGGTATTTCAAATTGATGCACTTGGAAAATAAGTTACTGGTGTGAGTAAAATCTTGCTTTAAAATGTACAGGGTAGTTTGTTGTTTATTTGCTTATGTGTAAACTTATGTGTTTATGCTTGTAATGACCTCTCCTCACCCACCTCCCATTTCAGACCACCTCCCTTTTAAGACCACTTTGTTGGTGCATTTTACATGGTAGTTCATGGGAGGGAGTACTGTAGTAAGTTGTCTTAACCAGTGGTAGGTTTTAGAATGTGTTTGTGGGATTTCTTGATGTTATGTTATGTATTATGTTCTTTCAACATGATTGATGTCTGGAATTTCTTGAAAGTGGTGAAGTTAATTTTGGCAAGTTAATTGAATCAACACAATGTGGTTATTTTATTTTTAGATGTGTGTGTTCATTCTAGTGCCGAAACGGCAACAATATGTTTCTTAGTGCCTGTATGGTTTTGTGTGTGTGTGTAACTGCGTCAGTTTTAGCAAAAACTATTAGACAGAATTTGATCAAATTTGGCAGAGGGGTAGACATTGTGAAAAGGAAGGCTCCTTTCGATGTTCGTGACTATGCTGACCATGACCTTCATAACCAAAATTTCCTTCTTTGGACTATATAGTTCATTTCTGAGCTGTATTTCATGAACCAGTGAACAGAATCGTTTCAAATTTTGTGTGGTGGTGTATCATGCCGGGAGGGTTCTGTAAAAAGACAACTGTGCTGACCTTTTTTGACCTTGAACTTGGAAGTTTTTATTATTATTATTTTGTTGTTTAAGTACTAACATTCAAATGTTGCCAAAATGGTCCAAGGGAAGCAGCTCCAGGTATTTGACAAAAAAGCAATCATGAGTATAATGCCCCTTTGACAAGACAGGGGAAGTTGGAGTACTGTAGGCCAAGCTCAGGTGCTTTCGGCACCAGGTAGCGCTGTATCAGTGCTTTCTAGTTCTTTAATTTAATGTGTATCCACCTTTCAGTGCTCTAAGACAAATCAAATTATAGGTATAATTATGCATACATGTGTCCGTGCATGTATGTGTGTGTGTGCACGCGCGTTCATAGTAACATGTACAAGTGTGTGTGTGTGTCTGTGTGCTTGTCTGTGTGTGTGTCAAGTCAAGTCAAAATGATCTTTATTAACGATAAAAGAATAAGCTTGATAAAGCTTTTTTTCATCCTGTCATCATGAATTAATAAGAAAAACAATTAAGGCAAATAAATAAAAAACATAAACTGGAGAAAAATCAACCACAGTCAATAATCATGGGGAAAATATGTACACTTCATACAAGCACAATGCAATGATTATGTATACATATGGACAAAAAAAGCAATCATGAGTATTGCCCCTTTGACAACAGTGTGTGTGTGTGCGTACGTGTGTGTGTGTGCGTGTGTGCGTGTCTGCGTGTGCGTGTGTGCAGGGCCTTGCAGCCTCCAGGCTGGAAGAAGGTGTGGCACTGCGGGGTGCGTGTGATAAAGAGCAAGAAACTGGTGGGCTTCATCAGTGCAGTGCCCGCCGCTGTCAAAATCTACAACAGGTCTGTTGGCCCTTTCGGTGTGGTTTGATTTACAGGGTGACGGCTCTGAAATGGCTCTCCATCCATGGTCAGCCAGGATGCAAGCACCATGATTTGATGTGATTGGATTTGTTGGCATGCTTTTGATTTAAGCACCTTTATTCGACATATTTTTATTTGAAAATGCAGTTGTACACGAGCCTAGTAAAGGTTTCTCTGGTGAACACACCTTAGCATTTTTTTTTTACAACCCACTTGCATTTATTCCGCCCCAAACCGCCCAGCCGGAAGTTGCCTCTGTGTATTCATAGCTTGCCCCCCACTTTAAGACCCCCTCTGATGGCATTTTCATCACTCACTAAGTTCTGGCTGGTTATGCACACACTATGAAGAAGCTTCTCACTTGCAACGATTTGATAGTAACTGTATGGCGCTCTTGTGTGCCTCAAAAGACAGATTTTCCCCAAAATGAATGAAAGAATATGAAGAATACTAGACGATGTTTCTTCTGTAACAAATGCGAATGCAAGAGGGTTAAAGAAACCTCCTTGTTGTGATTCTGAAGTGTGAAGAATTGTAAGGTCTTCATAGAGCATAGAATTAACCCTTTCACCGCCAAAGCGCATTTTTAGCACCACAGAGATTTAACACCTATGTTACTAAAAGGCATCAAATTGAGTCTATTACCCAAAGACCCTATTGTCTTAGTTTTGGGAAGTAAGGATAGACCTTATTTTATATGTGTCACAGAAGAATCCCCAATACTGCAGATGGATTTTGTTCTCTACCAAGGTAAATTTAATGGACATTTTGGGCTGAAATATGACTGGCAATGAAAGGGTTAAGAAGCAAAACAATGGTGTTAATAAAAGTAAAGGAGCAACAACAACCGAAAAAGTGTTAAAACAAGTATTCATGCCGCCACCCGTGGTTTGCAGGTCCAGAAGGATGGTGGAGATCAACTTTCTGTGCGTTCACAAGAAGCTGCGTTCCAAGCGAGTGGCCCCCGTGCTGATCAAGGAGATCACGCGGAGAGTGCACCAACAAGGGCTGTTCCAGGCAGTGTACACTGCTGGGGTTGTACTGCCAAAGCCTGTGTCTTCTTGTAGGTAAGCCTGGCCTACCTGAATTGCATTTCAATAGGGCATTTGCCACGAGTGATCATTATCTATGCTAGACTACTGATTTGCCCGCGCTCGTTCTGCCCGAGTTACGCCAACCTTTCCTTCTTCTTCTTCAGCTTCCTGTCATATGAGCGTAGATGCATCATGCTGCCATTATGCGCCTAACTAAGAAATAGTTAGGCCCAGCATGTCCGACTTCGGCTGAAGAAATCTTTGTAAGAATTTATAGAAAAAAGGCAGGAGAATGGACCAGTAAGATAGAAAGATCGCAGATGACAGTAAGCAAAGGGAAAAAGCAGAGTCAAAGAGAGTGATGGATTAGAGGAAGTTACATTCAAGGTCGCCGGCACGCGGCAAATGCCCTATTGCACACACTCACTGATGTCCCTAGGCCCTTTACTTGTTGAAATTGAAAATGTCCTATTATGTTCTCGCCCGTCAGGACAAATGTCCTATTAAATTTTCAATTCAACACCTTTGTCCTATTGATTTCCTTAAGAGCCAGGGCATTGTCCCATTGGTTTCTCTCGTCTCATGACAGTTTGTCCTACAGTGGAACCTCCCTTATAAGACCTTCAAAAATCATCCAAGATGAGGTCTTATGAGGGAGGGGTCTGTAAGGGAGGTATTTTTTTTATTCTTACAAAGAAGGGCAATGTCTCAGAGAAGTAGGTCTTATGTGGGAGGGAGTCTTATAAGGGGAGGTTCCACTGTATCATTTTTCGATCCTTGGTGTGTCACTGCACACTGTATCATGACTCGTAGGTGCTAACAAAGACTGTACAGGGGAAGATAAACATCCGGTCTCTTTTCCCTATATGAGTAGTGAGGACAGAAAGACAGAAACACTGGTTATGTCCCTTTGAAACGTGACACATTTTACACATCGATAGGCCAGTTGAATTCTCCGTTCAAGTTCCAGTCCGAGTTTTTGGATAGCCGTCACTGTGAATAGTGTACACGTCCGCACTAACGATAACTCTATCAGCCCGGTTCGCCAAGCTTTTAAGTAATCCATCTTACACTTTTAGAATATCTTTGGTGCTAATAAACTACACCTAACAAGTTTTGGAACCTGCTAGAAGCAAAGGCACAGGACAGAGGGCCGTGGTCTCTCGTTGGCGGCCTATATCCTGAGTAGGGGGTGCAAGGCTAAACTAAATTAACGGTTGCTTGCTCTTATAATAAGTAGGTATGGTTTATGTTCACTTAGCAAATTATTGATAACAAAATTTGCATTGAGAAAGAATGCAATGAAACCGTATAAATATGATGTTATGCCCATTAATATAATGCTTTATTTAGACTTTGATTTTTCCCCATTTGGTTAGAAATTTTAGAGGATTATGGAGTTGCCCTAAGAAACAATCCATCGAGTTTGGGTTCAGTTTCATCCAATAATGGGATTAATATTTTTCTTTTTACTTAGAAAATTGTTGTATTTAAGGATTGTTCTGCTGTATTTAGTGAACAGAACTGAACATTTGAAAAAAAAAAAGTTCAAGTTACAAATTTAAAGCTGCAAAATCTTACACTGATCTGTTACATATTTTGAACTCCATTGCATTGTATGTAAGTATGTGTAACATTCTAACATAGAATTTCTTTTATACAGTTGTTAAAGATACTGATTTTGATTATTAAGCTTTTAAGATCAAAACGATATGTTTGTAATAGCATGCATCTGTGCATACCTTACAGATACTGGCACCGCTCTTTGAATCCCAGGAAGCTGATTGAAGTGAAGTTCTCTCATCTCAGTCGCAACATGACAATGCAGAGAACTCTGAAACTGTTCAAACTGCCTGATGTAAGTTTCAGTGAGATTGTGCTGTTGAGCAGTCTTTCATCATGCTTGGCAAATGTTGAAGTGTGTGTTCAATGATATTTTTCAAAATTCAAAGCATTTTTGTTCCAGATGACATTTAACCCCTTCACTGCCACAGAAGAATTGAGAAATTATTGATTTTCTTATGATAAAATTTCAAAGAGACCTGTTAGACTCAATCTGAGAAAGTGTTTTAGAGATACATCTTTCCTGACTTGTCTAAACCAAAGACCAGCACACCCGGACTTTTACATCAAAAGTTATGACAGTAGACACGGGGCAGGCAGTGAAGTGAATACAAAAATAATATTTTGTTTAATAATACCTGCACAAAAAATATTAAATGAACATCAACATGCTGAATCCAAAACTGGGTGCTGATTTTGCGGGTTTCATATGAGTACCGTAATTTTCGTGTAATAAGGTGATTTTTTTCTTCTCCAATTTCGACCTATGCGCCTAATAAACGAGGGCGCCCTATTAGTGAACAAAATCATGAGAAGAGAGGCAACGATTGCTGTGCTCAGTACAGTCTACTATGAGTCAGACATCGAAAGTGGTCAAGAATCGCTGATGCGACGAATACTCATGTTAAAATGCTTAAGAATCCCTGTTATCTGAGATACCGTCCAACAAATGCCATAACTCTTCATTGGATGTAAAAAGCATCGTTGTAGAGCTTATAAATTCTATTTCTATCAGTTTTCGTGAAGAATTGTCCAAATACAACAACAGGAAGTCTCACTAACGGAACTTTGATTATTTGAAAGGGGAGCCAACTCTCCTTTATGACAGCAGTAATGGCCGTCTGTAAGCGTTTACAGGACACGTACGGGCTTCAATGTTTGACTTTCTTTTGCGAGGTGCGTATCGCCTTATAAACGAGGGCGCCTTTTGCTTTACTTTGTTCAGATTTTTCTTGAAAATTGCCCTATTCGCCTTATACACAGCAGCGCCTAATGATCCGAAAAATACAGTAGTTTGAGGGGAAAATGACCTTTTGAGTTTTGAGAACGATTCAACATGCGCTGCTGTGTCTTTTTTCATATATTATATTCAAAATAAATTTGATGTTTGTGAAGGGGTCTCTGGGCAGCATTGTGTGTTTGTTGTGAATGAACTGATTCTGTGTACAGCTATTAAAACAGTAGCAGCGATAGAAACAAGGCGAGTCGCCTACATAGGCTCAAGTCTCCGACAGCACCTCATGAGAATCTCTTCTTTCACTTTCTAACCAAGAGTGGGCTTTAGTTGGTGTACCTTAACCCTTTCACTGCCAGAGGAAAACAGAGACATGACTGATTTTCTTATTATAAAATTTAAAAGAGATCTGATAGACTCAATATGAGAAAATGGTCTAGAGATATTATCTTTCCTGACTTGCCTAATCCCAAAACCGTCATTCCAGGGCTATGACATCAAAAGTTATGACATCATCAATGACATCACACATCCAGTAGTACAGGGATCATTTTTGCCACAGGACATAGACCAGTTGTCAGAAAAATAAATAGGCCATTTTCCAAAAACAATAAGTCACAGATTTATCTGTGTGTATACCATGTAAGTTGAGATTAGCAAACAAATGCCTCCTTTCATCATAGTTAATTTCCTTTGTATTTCTCTTTCTCAGAGTTAGGTAAGTGAGCAGACGACAGTTCTTGAAGTTGTTGACATCTTCGCCGTAAAACCAATCAGTCATATGACCTTACCTGCTAAAACTATAGGTCAAAGGTTTATGAGTCAATGACCGATGACCGACCCTAAGAATGACCCCTGGGGGTTAAAGAGTAAAGCATGATTTAATACCTTTGTGTTTTTATTCCTCAGGCTCCCAAAACTCGAGGATTCAGAAAATTCACACCAGCTGATCTACCAGGTGCCTTCAAACTCGTCACAAATGTAAGCAAAGTTTGATATTGCCCCCCCTTTTTAAAAATAATTATAATGTATTTCCACAGATTTCTTTTTACATTACACTAGCGCACCGCCGAGTACCAGTAACGCCTAGTAACGGTAATGCCTAGTAACGGTAACGCCAAGTACTGGTAACGCTTAGTACAGCAAATTTGAAGCGATTCGGTTAAGAAACGGCGGAGTCGTATAGCGCGCGCGTTTGTGAACCAATTCGCTTCCGGTTTGGTACACGGATAGTCACCATCCCCGGTGATCTTCCTGCCAAATTCGAAGGCAATCGGTCCAGAAACATCGGAGATACGGGCGCCAAGAGGCCGGCGGATGCGCGTTTCGCGCATTTGCCGAACCGCGCAAATGACACGGCCGCCTCGGTTGCCGTTGCCATCGCCCCGTTAGGGCTCACAGCAAATTTGAAGCGATTCGGTCGAAAAACAGCGGAGTTATAAGGCCCGTTTTGTGTTTCAGACACACACACACGGACAGTTGGCCTTTTACTATATGATGATTGTCTGAGAATTGTGTTTTGTGGTGTGCGTCTGAGGTCATGATTTGAACCTCGGACTCCATTGTGGTGCATTATCCCATTATTTGCTAGGAAGGTCAAGGTGAAGTAGAAGGATTTTTTTAGTTTTTTTTTTATAAGTAAGGAGTGTAAATCACATCTTTAAAGACACACTGACGCACCACAATGAAGTCTCTTGGGTTTTTTCTGGGTAGCTGTGACCCACATACAAATGTCCCCAGTGAAACTTCAAATTGAGGTTGCTCTTTAAAATGATGTTTCGTTTTCAATTTGGGGACATTTGTATGGGAGTCAAAACAAGATTTCTTGCCAGCTATAAGATGGAAAACATGTGAAACCTGTGATTTTGACATGGGTGGGTCTTTAAAATTGATCAATAGAATTAAAGTAGAGAATTATGATACAGAAGTAAAAAAGAGATTGATAGAATTTGCAGTCATTGGATCATAAAGTTGGGCAATCTACACAAATTGTACATAAATACACTAGGGAAGATGGAAGTGTTAGTAATTGCGAAAAAAAGATTAAACAAAATTTACAAATGGATCTCATGAACTTAATGACACTTTATTTTTCTTTGCGTGTGGGCATGCGTCCGCGTTAGGGTGTATTTTTCCCTCTGCACATGCGCGTGCGCGCTTGTGTGTGTGTGCATGCATGCGTGCGTGCTGGGAGATCTCTGAAAAGTAGGTCAGCTTGAGGTTTATGAAGGGGGATGTTGAATGCGGGGGAGGGGTGTGGGGGGGGGGGGGTAGTGTGAGAAAATGCCTTTTGCGTGGAAAACGCTATTTGTAATGGTTTGGATTCTAGTGGAGTGTGAGGGGGGGGGGGGGGGGGGGGGGGGGGATGTGACGTAAATTTAGTTATCGTGATTTCGTTTCGGGTTGTTCCTTATGATAAGTGCATTTTTTTTAATTTTTAATTTTTTGTGGCTCAAAACACGAACCTATAACTCACTTTGTCTGTCGGTCGGTCTGTCGGTCCAAAATTGTCGCACATATTGTAAAAGAGAAAAAAATACTTGGGCATAAAGTAACATTTCAGTTGTCATATCTACAGTCCTTAGGTAATGAAAGAATTGCATACTGAACAGAGCACATGAATCTTCATTTTAAAGCGTACAAAATAATAAACATACGTAATACAGACACTGCAACAGACACGACGAGTATGCAGTGCTTCTTTCGATGAGTATAAGTAGGATAAATAGTTTTAAATGTTTTCCAAAAGATATAAAAAGTTACGAAATGGTGCAGAGATAACATTCTGGTTTACAGATTAAAATTATTGAAAAGCCAGGGGAGGCGACTCAGTGTATGTAATGATTGGAGTGGTAAAAATAGACCGCTGCCACAAACGATTGTGAATCCGTGCTTGTTAAAGTTTTGCTCAGATTTTTAGCTTCTTTATGAAGCGCTTAGAGCCCCGTAAGGAGAAATTGTCATTATTATTATTATTATTATTATTATTAAAATCAAGAGACAGTATGAGTGATTGTGAATGAGTGAACAGGCTGAATTGGGTTATAAGTTTTATCATCAACAGTGTTTTATCAGTAGCAGATTGAAAACAAGAGTTTAAAAGTGCTTGTGGAAATATGTGATGCAGCACAGGAAAACCAGGCTAATGTCGTAAATGATCACTTTTGACTTATTCATATTTTCAGCAAGGCCAGAGACAACAGATTAACAGGCAAAAAACAGAATTCATCTATCTCTAATAGTTTATTTTGAACAATTTTTCAATCAATCAAATCTCTCTCTCTTTCTCTCTTTCTCTCTCTCTTTCTCTCTCTCTTTCTCTCTCTTGTGGCTGGCCGACTTTAGCTGGGTATTCGCGTACTGCATCACATATGTGTGCGCATCGTTCCCTTAAGGGCCAGCCACACGTCCACTAAAATCGCACGACTATGCGACACGATTCATCACGTGGTCTCCAAGAACAAATGTGATTGGCGCATCGAGACCACATGATCGAATCGCATCGTACAGTCGTGCGACTTTAGTGGACGTGTGGCCGGCCCTTTACTCGTTTGCTTGATTATTAATTTTAATTACTGAATATTTCTTTGCAATTGGTATTTGCTGGTTTACTTTTTTTTTTTAATCTGACCGCCGCCTTTTTTCTCCCCCCACAGTATATGCAGCGGTTTGACCTGGGACCCGTTTTTACGGAGGAAGAATTCCGACATTGGTTTCTGCCCAGGGACAACATAGTGAATGCTTTTGTGGTGGAAGTGAGTACAGATAATTGATATTGTCGGTGAAATGGTGTAGAGTGGCACAGTGGTAGCGCGTTCGCTTCGTGTCAAGTAAACCCGAGATCGAACCTGGGTACAGGGGATTTTTTCCTCTCACTTTGCACTAGGCCTTACTGGTCTGAATGTGGAGTCTTTCGGATGAGACGATAAACCGAGGTCCCGTGTGCCCATGCACTTAGCATACGTTAAACCCAGTGGCAACGAAAAAGTTGTCATTTGGTCAAAATTTACCCACCCACCCCTTTCCTTCCTCATCAGTCACACATAAATGGCATGCAAAAAAAATAAAAAAAAAAATTGGGTGGCGCGCCTCTGGCTGCGACGCGCTCTCCAGGTGGGAGCAACCCGAATTTCACAGAGACGCGTCTGTGACTATAAAGTACCTAATACCTAATACCTAAATACCTAATACCTAATATCTAAATTCAAAAACCTCATATCTCAATTTTGGTAGTTTTGAGAAAAATGATTTTTTTTTTTAATAAAATTAACTGCGTTGACCACAATTGATTAACTATGATGAATATGTTGTTCAAGACATTGCAAGTTTAGTCCTGCATTTCGTTAAAATTACTTTAAATGGGTTTTTTTTAGACTTGAAAAGAATGAAGATATGAGGTTTTTGTCCTTAACTAGATCTGAATTTGGGACTTACGAGTTTTTCTTCTATTTTCACAACCTCATTTACCCCAGATAGAAAGTCGTTGGAGATACGAACGGTGGTAGAAGGTGGCGGGAAAAATTAGAGAGCTGACTATGTATCTAACTAAAAAAAAAAAAAAATTGAGATACAAGGTTTTTGAATTTCACTGCTTTCTTTTTTTATCCCCTATTTACTGTGTAATTAACTTTGCTGAGGAGATAGGGTTTTCATCGGTCAATTAGAAACTTTTTTTTCGAAAAGGTTATGAAGTTGTTAAAGTCAAATTTGTGTGAGATTAGAGTATCACTGAACCAATATTCCAATTAATTTTAGAGTTGGTCTAATATAAAATTCAGATTTTTATTAAAAAAAAATGAAAACTTTTTAAAAACTTTTTTTTTTCATTTTGAGAAGATTAATCAAAACAGAGTTAACAGGTTTGATTGAGATTTTGTGGGAAATTGGAACACTGTGTTATAAATCACACAATTTCAATTTATTTGGAGTTATTTGGGATGGAGTTTTTATTTTCATTATTGCTATTTGAAGAATGCAAAGCAAACTTTCAAAGGATTTCTGTAAATCTTGCATGATGCAGAGCTTCAGATTGTTTTCGATCTTCATGGGTCATATGACCCCTGATTACAGAAAATGAGGGGCCAATAATGTGTTACTGTAGTACTACAGCTAATTTTTATTTCAGACTTGATGGGTCAAATGACCCATTGCTGCAATAAATGAGGGGTCAAATCACCATCAATATGGGTCAATGACCCGGGCCTGCTGACAGTCTGAAGCTCTGATGATGTTGTAGCCTTTCAGATGTTTTGTCTTGTTTCTTGAAGGAGATATTCACTGTGTCAGCCATCTCTAGAATTATTTTTGTAATAATATATATATATATATGAATTGTTCGGAAATAATTAAGGGGATTAATGATGCACCTTATAATCCATAAAATATTGTACTTAGTTGAACCATCGAAAATAAGGATGTAACTATAGATCTGTGTTTGTGTTGTTGTTTTTCCAGAGAGAAGGGACCGTCACAGACTTTGTTAGCTTCTACAGCCTTCACTCCACGGTGATGCACCACCCCGCCCACAAACTGCTGCGGGCGGCCTACTCCTTCTACAACGTGTCCGGGGCCACGCCCTGGGTCGACCTCATGCAGGACGCTTTGATTGTGGCCAGGAATGTCAGTATATCTTTTGTGTCACTGAATGACCATTTTCAGCCCCCTCAAGTTTGGAATTCCTTGCCACATGAAATTCCAATCATATCCAGTCTTTGCCTGGATATAAAGAAATAAAATTATAATAATAATGATGAATAGCGCTTGTATAGCACATAATCTTCAAGCATGAAAGAATTCTGCGTTTCGCGGAAAATCCGCAGAATTTTTTCAAAACTTCCGCAGGGAAATTCCGCGGAATTTTCTTTTTTTCAAAAAATGTTTGTATAGAAGTCAAGGACCGATCTTGCCGTATTCTTATATCTACAAGTCTCTATTTGGCGATTCTCAAACTGGTTAACCGGAAGTCGCTTTAGCTCACTCGCTTCATTTGTGCGAAGGAAGGCGAAATGAGTACCTCCCGCTCAACAAAAGTAGCGATGTTGGATGAAAATGTGGGTGGAAGGATATTTGTGCCGACCAAATTTTTGGAATAGATTAGCCCCCCTCCCCGCTGAACAAAACTTCAGACGTTAGTTAGCTGAAAAATCCCCCTCCCCGCTGAACAAAACTTCAGACGTTAGTTAACTGAAAAATCGGCTGGAATTTTTTTTGGGGTGGAACATTCTGCGTTGTGCCGTCTCTCCCCCCCCCCCCCCCCCCCCCCCCCCCCCCCCCGCATGTCAATACGCATGTCAAAGTTTGATTGAATCCAAAATCTACAAAGGCACTGTGTATTCTGTTGTGTAGATGGGTTTTGACGTGTTCAACGCCCTGGATGTGATGGACAACAAGGAGTTCCTGGAGAAGCTCAAGTTTGGTGTGGGCGACGGCTACCTCCAGTACTACCTCTACAACTGGAAGTGTCCCTCCATGGAAACCAACAGGGTGGGTATGGATTGGAAAACGGGCCAGGGTTCGTAATGTCGTCGGTGTATTAACCCTTTTGTTACCACCAGCCACTTTTCAGCTTAAGGGAATACGCACCATTTACTTCCCACATTTTACTTCTACACATACTCCTAAGGTTAAAACTGGAAGAAGAAAAATGGGGTCACTGTGCTACTTTTCTTGTAATTCATGGTCCAAATGTGGGGGGTTGGGCAGTTTTTGAGTAAAAGCAGGTCTACTGAAAACTGGATTTATTTCATACACTAAAGTGACTTACAACTTTCAATAAAAAAAATTGCCTAATACTACAACCTATTTCATATTAGAATCTATGTCAAAGTTTAAACAAATTCAATTTAGTCAATAGGAAATTTTGAAAAATTGTTGTACTGACACAAATTTTCCTAAATGTTATTCAAATTCCTGTAGAAAAAACCTCAACGATGAAATAATTCTAGTTTTTTAATAATAGATGAAATAATCTATACTCTGCATAATAAAGATAAGAAAACCAGTATGTCTCCGTGCTTGTTACTGAACCCCATACACTTTTTCAACCCCACCCCTGTTTTCGCACGGGAATCCTGCCAAGAGTTATATCCCTTAATAGTTTTGTTGTTGACAGTTTAATGACATTTGTTTCTTTAGTAACGCAGTTTTAGTAGTTACTAAGAAATGAATATGTTTAAAATAATCATTATATTCTAACAATGCAAACGTTTTAGCGATATACTGTTCACAAACATAAATAAACTTGTATATTTCAAAAAAATGTCTTGCACCATTGGGAGTCCCCCATATTATGCTAGCAAGATCAATCACAGAGAGAGTAGGTCAGTTCATTCACAATTTCGTCATTTCATTCTTACGTCATCTTATCCATACGTCATTCATTCATGAAACCACAGAGAGAGTATGCCATTTCATTCACAATTTCGTCATTTCATTATTACGTCATCTTATCCATACGTCATTCATTCACTGAAACCCTTTAGTAGTGTTTCCTACGACACAGTCAGCCACAAGGGGAAAATTAGCGCCACCTGTATGCCGCGTATCCCCTTAAGATTTCTGTCAAACTTACCTTGATGGAGAAAAGATGGGGGGGGGGGGGGGGGGGGGGGGGGGTGTTTTCCCCTGTGACATGAATAAAATGAGGTCTATCCTGTTCTCCAAAGATCTCACAAAATGAAGAGCATCAGATTTTTGGATAACAGACCTTGATTTGGTGCCTTTTTAGTGACATGGGTGTTTTTTAATGTGGTGCCAATGGGTGATGTTGGCAGTGAAAGGGTTAAAGGTATGACAGTCTTTTAGCCAATATATTTGTTGTTTGTTTATGAAAGTCCATGATTTTACCTTAGCCATGAATTTTGAATGTGATAGTAAACTACAGGGAAACCCATTTAGTACGAGTACGGTTTAAACGAGAGCCCGTGTTTAACGAGTGGTTTCAAAATTCCCGACCACAAGCCTTCTTTTTCCTTGTTAAATAATTCTGCATACAACGAGCTCGCTACAACGAGCAACTTGCATATAACGTACAATTTATTGACTCCCAAAGTCAAGCTTTTATGCAAAAACTACACGGTTAGAACGAGAACGCACTTACAACCACACCGCCATCCCAAAGTCAAGCTTTCTTGCACAACTACCTGGCTAGAACGAGAACACGCTGACAACAGCATCGCCATCTTGACTGACCCCTCGATATATAAGCGGCATTCTGATTGGCCGATATAACAACTTGGGTGTCTGCAGCGCAAGCAGACGACACTGGACTCACTTTTTGCGCACTGATCTTGTGACTTCCGGGAAATTTTAACTTTCTCTTAAAGCGCGTGTGTGTATTTTATGTTTTTGATGTTATCGTGTGTTAATAAACTGTTTTAAAGTGTTTGTAATCGGCATTATAAACCCTATGGATACAGGATACTGGGCTTACAACCATGCTTTGTTGGGTAAGTGTGTTGTTTCCGTTTTTCTGTCTTTTTCACACTTTACCAGCACGCACATCACAGTAGATGTGAGGAGCGATTGATAGGTTCGTCAGGGTTGCCAAAATCGATAAAATGGTTTGAACGAGCAATGCTTACAACGAGTAAATTGGCCCTCTCCCCTGGAATTCGTACTAAACGGGTTTCACTGTAGCTTTTTTTAGCAACGGATGTTTCTGATGTCATGAGCCATGTGCATATGGTGGAAGGTATTAAGTTGCTGACATGTAATAGCAACAATAAAGCTTTTGACGATGAATTGGAGAGAAGTGTAGAAGGTTTAGGACATGTACACACATAAGCGGACATTTCATGCGAAAACCTGTGCACAATCCATAAATAAGTGAAACAAAGAAGAAAAAAGATTTGCGCACGTGTCCGAATTTCCCTATATGCGTAAACTTTGATCCTTCTTTCTTCCACTTATTTAGGGTTTCCCGTACGGAACTTATGCGTCTAATGTGAACCCGGCCTTACGGTGCTGCATTCCCAATCATTCCCACCTGCTTCGCTAATGTTGTAACACGTTTCACCTCATCTGTAATTTTGATGATTATTTCTCAGTAAACAATTTTATAAAGCAACAACAACAACAACTTTTTATGAACATATTTCTGATATTGAGCAGGCAAGCATGGATCTGAAGATTAATCCATAATGCATGCATGATGCAGGTGATTGTGTACATAATCATTATGTATATAAAAGTTTTTAAAACTCTGCAAAATATTACTAAGAAAAAGTAAGAACAGTAAATCAAAGATTAATACAGTGGAACCTCCCTTATAAGACCTTCAAAAATAATCCAAAATGAGGTCTTATAAGAGAGGGGTTTGACAAGGGAGGTAATTTTAATACTTACAAAGAAGGGCAATGTCTCAGAGAAGTTTGTCTTATGTGGGAGGGAGTCTTATAATGGGAGGTCTTATAAGAGAGGTTCCACTGTAGCCCATTCTGAAATACAATGAAGAAAGCTCAAAAGGATGAATCAACAAAAATAAATAAACAAACAAAAAGCCTACACATTTTGAATGGATTTTGTGTAAGAATTATGTTTCGTTATTTTCCAGGTTGGGTTGGTGTTACAATGAAAGATGTCAACCAACTGCCAGAGTGTCCAGCTGTGATGAGCTTGATGACTGACTTCTGTGCTATAGTCTGTGGAATGTTCACTGCCTTTCTGCCTGTGATCATCTGCATCCATCTTCACACACACACACACCCTCCCCATCTCTCTCTCTCTCTCCAACTTCTAAGTGTTCCTTCATGAGCAAAGTGGTTATGAAAGACTTACCCCTCCAAAACAGACTAGTGAACTTCTGTAAATGTGCTTGTTGGTATTGCTATTGCTATTGGTATTACTTTTATAGTCACAGAGACTGAAATTTGGGTTGCTCCTTCCAGGAGAGCATGTCACAGCTAGTGCTGGGCCACCCCATTTTTTTTGGGCATGTGATTGTTCCCTTATTTGAAATGTGGATCTGTTGGGAGATAAACGTGTTCAGCTGACTCATGATGAAAGTTCATAGATATACAGATATTTATGTAGCCCTTCGACTAAGTGTTGTTTATCTTCACCAAATGAGTGGTGCTGTTTACGACAGGCATGTGCCTGTGGTGTTAGTATTGCTGGGCTTTCTCAAACGTGTTCCGTGTTCGTTTGCCCTACTTGTGCAAACATGTGGATTGGTAATATGTGGTGTGTTTTTAAAAATTATTATTATTGAATGTGTTAATCAAATGATACTGATGTTGATTGACAAAGAATGCTATATAAAGCTTCAAAGCAAATTATTTTAGAAGTACCTGTTTTTGGAAGCAATCATGGTATTAGGTATTAGGTACTTTATTGTCGCAGAGGCATCTCTGTGAAATTCGGGTTGCTCCGACCTGGAGAGCGCGTCGCAGCCAGAGGCGCCGCAGCCAGAGGCGCGCCACCCAATTTTAATTTTGCTATGCAATTTTTATGTGACTGATGAGGAAGGAAATGGGTGTGTGTGTGTTAAATTTTGACCAAATGACGACTTTTTCGTTGCCACTGGGCTTAGCATGTTACGTTGAAGTTGAAGTTTGCTTAGGTTTTATATTCATTGACTTGTTTTGTGTGTTTCAATATGTTTTCTGTTTTGTTTTTTGTTGTTTGTTCTTGAATATTGCATGTGTTACATAAGATGAGGAGTTGAAAATGTTTAATTGCAGAATTTTTCTCTATTTTAAATTTTTGTCTTTTATTTGGTTCTTTTTTTATTTGGGGTTGTGTTTTAAAAAAAAGTTGTATTAATTAATGTGCTATGCCCAGGCTTCTGTAAGCTTCATTAGAAGATTATTTCACATCTTGGTTTTAAATCTTTTAAAAGTCTTTATTTGGGGTTATTAGCAATATCGCCAAATAAAGACTTTTTAAAATGCTCATAGTTCTAAAGAAACATTTCTTTCAGTAAGTCAACACTCGCTTTGACATTTGCTTCTTTCTTTTTTTTTCCAACAAGAAAACATGCACGGACAACAAAATGCATTGTATCAAAACTTTCCTCAATCACTTCTTTATTAGTATTCCATCAATCAAGTCTGCACACAGCACATAGAAAAAAATCACAGCATTTTAAATGGGTTGGGTGTAAGCGTTTTTCACTGCCTCACAAAGAATGCAGTGGTAGAGTACGGAATATCAGATAAATTGCAGTGTGCTAAAGGTTAAATTAATTTACCCTGTCATAGTACTTGTCTTATTATGCACATTTTAAGATACATATAAATGGACTGAGCCACAGTAGATCAAGCAAATGGATCATATGTGCCATCATATTATGTGACCAGCACCACAAAAGGGACATTAAGTCGCTGGGTTTGCAAAGTCAAAAATTTAATTTTTTGTCAATGTTGAGTTATGGGTATTTTCTAACATTATTTTTCATATTAATAAAGGATAATCTTTAATATGGTCTCTAAATGTTCTTATAAGTGCTTTAAAATGAGCAGGTCAATGCATTTTCTTCAGCTAGGCTAGACTTTAGACTGTTTTCTCAAAATGGCAGACGCTCACTCTACTGATTTTAAATGCTCCTAACTTTGGAACAGAAAAAGATACAATAATGGTTCTTGTATTATCAGAAAGAGAATTGTCTGAAGTTTTCAAGTGTATAATTTTCTCAGAATGGTCAGTTTGACATTTAATGTCCCTTTCGTGGTGCTGGGTCACATATTTGAACCACAGTGCGTTCTATGTGTGCAATACGTTTGTTGCTTTGATCACGTTTGCTGGCTACATATCGCCGTCCGCATGCAAAAGAGACGTAGCTCAAACTTAGTCAACTTCGATGTGTTGGACTTACCAGTTGATCTAGACAAGCTGCATCATCTAACAAAGCTGTAAAACAACAATTTGCACAGATAAAACACTGATGGTGATGCTAAATTAACTAAAAATGGCGTAATTTGACCTGAAATGTTGAGTTTTCCATTCCTCATGACGTCTTTCGACTTTCGTCTCTTTTGCATGCGGTCAACGATTTATGGTCTTCTATCGCTATATAAATATCCCGATGTGCCAATTTTTTTTCCTGTGCTGTTACGCAGTGTATTGTCATCTGCTGATTTGCGATTCTGTCTTTGGATCAAAATGGAAACATTGTTTGTCGGGCCTGGGTCTGTACTATTATTGGTGTCATAAAAATCTGAGGGGTATTTGCCAAAGCGTACTACAGTGGAACCTCCCTTATAAGACCTCCCATTAATTATAAGACCCTCCCACATAAGACCTACTTCTCTGGGACATTGCCCTTCTTTGTAAGTATTAATATTACCTCCCTTATAAGACCTCGTTTTGGATGATTTTTGAAGGTTTTATAAGAGAGGTTCCACTGTATCACCCTTCTTTATTCCTTTTTTGATAGCGTGTTTAGGCAATTACCCCTCAAAATATCCTTGAAAATTGAATGCTATAAACAAGTATGAGGTAAATGTACGAATACTTGAGGAAATCTCATATTTTGTGTGTTGGACAGTACCATCAGTATAAGTATTATAACATTTCCACTGTGCAAGGATTTTTTTATGCTATTAATTTTGTGTGAGTGTATGTGTGTCTATGCGTGTGTGCGTGTGTGTATGCTTGCTTTTTTGTTTTCATTTTCCCTCGAATGTATTTGGTTTGAATATTTAATTACATCCTAAAGTATTTTAGCCAGACAGATTGATCACGCAATTGGTATCTGAAATATTGGTACTATCAATGAAACCGCAATGAGTGAACAATGGGGCTTTACACTACTCCTTGCCGACACGAAAGGGCGATAATTTTAGGCCTGAACTGCCTTTGCCACCTAGTGACGAGTCAGGAGCAGATAATTTTCCGTGGCCATAAACTACTACATGACAAGCAAGGACGATAATCTTATGTAGATGGCGCACGCATATCAATGCATGAGACAGGGTCAAATATAGAACCTCATTACGGTCATGTTTAACTGTAATGTCTCAACCAAAGTCATAGAATGCTGTTTGACTGTTTATGTTAAAAACAAGACAACTAAGATAAATATTCTTCAACAGGCAAAACAGAAACATTACTAAGCACTAGTTTGAAATATTAATCGATTAACTAGTAATTAAGATTAATTATTCACTTTCAATAATCTTTGTATGGAGAAATAATTTTCTATATTCTACCTCCATTAGAATTTGTATACACTGATGTTAACATTTGCATAAAAAGCAAACCAAAAAACAAATCCACACATACATACATGTGCATACTATTTAGTGAATCAAATCAGATAACTTGATTATTGAATTAATCCTTTAATGTTTTGGAAAGATGTCATGCAGTGGTCGATGGGATGAATTACAGAAAGTCTTGAAAGTCGTTTTCTTTCTTTCTTTTCGGTTAGTTTTGAGAAAATGAAACTTGTCAGAATTTGACAGAAAGTATCAGTGAGCAGGAGGATAGCATTATTTATGGCTGTGAAACTGGATGCAGTGGGTATGTTGATATTTATGCTTGTGCTAGTTAGGAATTGATGCTTCCGATGTTGCTGGTGATAAATACTTGTGCAAGAATTGTCATGTTTGATTTGTAATTTGGTAATAAAGCTATCAAAACCAGTTTCCTCTGTGTGTGTGTGTGTGTGTGTGCCTGTTCTTCAGTTTAACGTCCTTCCACTAAAAGTGATTCAGACATTATATTGTAGTGTGATGTTGGTGTGGTGAGTGCGAGTGTTTCTGCCTCTCTCTGTGTGTGTGTGTGCGTGTGCGTGTGCGTATGTGATTGCTCTTTACTTAAATGGCTTTTATCATTGATTGACATTAGCCTAGGCTGAAGTTGGGGCCACTAGTAATATGAAAGCTGTACAATAAATGATTGTATACAGTAATGGAGAATCATCACATATGACTATGACTCAAACTGGGAGACATTGCACTGGCTGGCTGTTGGTCTTTGGGGACCTTCCGTAGCACCAGCTGTCCAACATTTTTTTATATTTGGCCGAGAGGATGGGTATGTACCCTGGGCAAGTCATCTCCACTGGTAGAACCAAGTTGTAACCCAGTCCTCCAGAATACCACCTGCCTTCTCTATTATCTGGGTGCATGGATGCTCCTGCTTTCAGGATGTCCCGAAGTTCGGGATCTTTATTGCCTGGAGCCGGCGTCACCAAATTATGAGATTTTTAGAAGATGCATATTGCTGGTTATAGAGGTCATGAAGTTTAACCAGAAGTGGAAGTGCAGCGAGAGCCTGTCAATTACTTTGGAAACTGTTGTTTCCCTTCTGCTTCCAGGGGGCATTGCCCCCCGGAACCCCCAGGAGGGGCGCTGTCCCTGCACTCCACCTGGGCCAGGATGGCCCCTGGACTCCTGCCTTGCAGGATTTCCCCAGGAGCACCCATGTGGGTGTCATAGTTGGAAGTGATAGACTAGCATGCATGTACTGAGCCAAGACCTGCTCAGCAGGACCCAACGTACGTGATGCTGAATCAAACAAGGAAGAAAAAACAACACACGAAAGAAGTGATGGGGTGGGGTGGTGGTGGTGTGTTTGCTCTTCTTGTAACTGCTTGCCTACCAACACAGCTTGTGTTCTAATCATAAGCCAAGACTGCATCCTATTCTGTAGGATTTTGCAAGAAAACAATAACAATGTTCAACAACATGATTTTCTACTTCAAAATCAATCAGTCTATTGCAATCTACCATTCAGTGCATTATACCAAAGACACTGAAAAGAAAAGACTAACATCCGGTCTCTTTTCCCTATATGAGTAGTGAGGACAGAAACACTGGTTATGTCCCTTAAAAACAGTACACAAATTTACACGTCGATAGGCCAGTTGAATTCTCCGTTCAAATTCCAGTCTGAGTTTTTAGATAGCCTCCACTGTGTGTGGTGTACTGTTCCCACTAACGATAACTATCAGCCCGGTTCGCCGTAATTCTTAAGTAGTCCATCTTACCCTTTTAGAATCTTTGATTAGACTGGCAGACATTGTTTTATTTCTTTTAAAAGTTGGGGTTGCTAGGAAACAGACATATTGAATCGCTCATAATATAAATACATAATATATCCAAGTTTGTTATTTTCTTTTGATATATGTGAGCCTTTAATCATATCTCATTGTTTTTATAAAAAGCATTCTTAGACTACAGCATTGAAGATAGGCGGATATAAATATTTTCATATTATGTTGTTAGAGTTTTAAGTGACATTTTTGTCGCCTACAACCTAAATAAAAACGTTTCAAAATTAGATTTTTTTTTATAGTTTCCTTATCCCAATTTTAAACCTTCACTTTAGTTATTACAAGTTTTTATCTTTAAATTATGAATATAGACACAGCATGTTTTTGAAACACACATTTTTAAAAGGATTTAAACGGCCAAACTACTGTCTAATTATATGAACCGTAAGGAAACATGCTAATCGCAAGAACATTTTTTCTCCAGACAGTGCATGCATAAACAAACGCATATAAACAAGACAAAGTCTAAACTACAGATAGAGAAATGTACAAGTAATTATTCTTGTCTGAAACTTTTTTGTGCTCTGAATTGAGGGGTGGGGGTCTTTCAACATTTTTGTTGTTGTTGCTGCTGTTGTTCTTTACATCTGTTGTAACGTTATTGGTGATGGTGGTAGTGTGTGTGTGTGTGTGTATGTATGTGTGCATTTTGAGGGGGGCTGCTTCATCATATAGTAAATCTTAGGTAGCTTTTTTTTTTAAAAGCAAAAAGCAATATAGAAAGAGAGTAATCGAAATATTTCTCAATCGGCAACTTTAACCTATGCATATGCACACTTATAAACTGTTCCAAAAGACACCAGTGCAAGATGCTTCGGTCTGGACCTCTACAGATTATTGAGTTTCAATATTGTTTGTACTCCATTTCTATTGAACAAGAGTATATTAACTGGAAAGAATGCCTGTGCATCTCTCTCTCCCTCCCTCCCGAGTCCCCCCCCCCCCCCCCTCTCTCTCTCCCAGGCTGACATCATGACTTAATGAGCATGGGCAATGAGGAAAGGGAAAGAATTACACGCGGGAGACATTTTTCGCTTCAAATTTTCGGGACCTGCTGAACAAGCCTTGGGTGGCTGGGTCTAAAAAATTAGAAGTGATTCTGTGCAGCAGTTTATGAGATACAGCCTGTGTGTGAGAAAAGAGAGATAATTGAATTGATATGAATTATAGGCCACTGAGTGTGTGTGTGTGTGTGTGAGGGAGAGAGAGAGAGAGAGAGAGTAGTCCTTCATACCGTGTGGGATAGAAGACAATAAAAAACAAATATTTCATGTGCCTTTGGATAATCAAAATCAAGGGAAAAGTAACTTCCGACTCCCCACAGCTAGGCCTAAGGGAAGCAACTCGATTATTTTGGTTGACACTGAATCACTGGGCGGAAGAGGCTGGCAAATGTTCATTTAGGCCTAGTCCTCCGATTCTTAGTAAGAAACCAACACTCGGATCCTTCCCACATGCCCCAAACGCAGGGAACAGAACGGAGAGAAGATGTTCTTGGTGGGACTGACTGGAGGAATGGCCTCGGGCAAGACAACAGCGATCAAGATGTTCAGGTCATTCGGAGTGCCCGTGATTGATGCAGACCAGATTGCAAGAGATGGTAGGTAAAAATATCATGACTAGACTAGACTCTTCTGTAGTTACTAGATCGGAAAAATCAGATTTCTCAGGAATGTGGGTCTGAGGGTGCCAACTTCATCAAGTTGAAGATTCTGCTGCACTTTAGTTTAGGGGGTAGTACAATTTACACA
>CM065686.1:44018959-44028959 GCA_017654935.2 Phymorhynchus buccinoides
ACATAAAAGCAAACACCAAATTTGTACAGGAGAGAAATGATTTTGAAGGTCAAAACCTTCTTTCTCAAGTAATTTTGTATTGGAGAGATGACTTGGAAATGTACTTTGAGACTGTTTGAAAGTACTTTGAGACAGTTGGAAAAGTACTTTGAGACTGTTGGAAATGTACTTTGAGACTGTTTGAAAATACTTTGAGACTGTTGGAAAATACTTTGAGACTGTTAGAGAATAGTTTGAGACTGTTCGAAAATACTTTGAGACTGTTGGAAAGTATTTTGAGAGTGTTAGAGAAAACTTAAAGACTGTTCGAAAATACTTTGAGGTTGTTGGAAAGTACTTTGAGACTGTTGGAGATCTACTTACGAGACTACTGTGTCTTGTTTTCTTCCAGCTCGTTCGACCAGCAGCTGCAGAGGCTGATGAAGAGGACCAAGCTGTCCCACAGCGAGGCCCAGACCAGGCTCCTCACGCAGATGCCTTTGGAGGAGAAGTGTCGGCGGGCCACCTTCATCGTGGACAACAGCGGGACGGAGGAAATGATGGAGAAGCAAATCCTGGATCTGTACCGCCTGTTCAAGAGATCCACGGCATACTGGCCCGTCCGCATCCTGGGCTGGACATCGCTGACCATTCTGCTTTGGATAGCGATGAAAGTTGTCCAGGTTATGTGGTTTTGAGTTGACGTTTACAACAATGTTTAGCTTAGTTGATAGTTTCTACAGCTTACCTAAAATATTTAAGATCCAGCAAACCGTCGTGTTTGGTTAAACAAAGATTGAAATAGCGAGGCTAAGACAAGAGAGGAGATTTCTAGTGAAATGAATAAATGGAAGGAACTCTCTGTTAATTAACTCCCTCTACCAAAGTTGTTTACGACAACACAGCCTAGCACAGCATGAATAACATGTCTGGGTTTAAATCTGATTGATTGAAATATTCTAGAATCCGTAATAGTCTTTAGGCTAGGATCTAGCATTGTGAAACATTTTTTTAAATTAAGAAGCAGCCAAATCAATAACAGTTTAAATGTTATGGTTGGATAAAAATGTTTGATAAGTACCGATAAAAGCGAAATCATGGCACACTTGAAAATTTACAACAAAATATATTTTTGTATCTCTGAGCTTCAAGTTCCTTACATTTGACTATCATTGTTTATTGTCATTGTAAAAGTTATTTTCCTCTCAGTGTAGAAGATTTTCAGGATAACTCACAAGAATCTCAGATGAGCTCATACTTGTTTCTTAACCAGTACACAGTTTTGAAGTGAAACAGTGCCCATTTTCTTTTATTATTATCATCGTACAAGAACGTACAAAAATTGGCTAATACATCCTGCAGTCTTATTCAATAATTAAAAAAAAGAGAGTAAAGTTATGCTACTATGCATGCTTAATGTGTTAGAAGCAGTGCCAATTCACATGCTTGGAATTGCAATGGATATCAGATCACAAAGGTGACTGCATCTGAAACTTAAACTTATTTGAAATTAAAGCCAAAGCATTCGTTTCACTTTGAAACTGCTTTGACGTAACATGTGAAACAGGTGCCTTTTCTTCCTTTACCCACCTTTTACGTTGATTTCCAACAGGTACTGCAGTCAATTTTTCATCTTGCTTTGATGTTAACGTAACATGTGAAACAGGTACCTTTTCTTCCTTTACCCACCTTTTTACGTTGATTTCCAACAGGTACTGCAGTCAATTTTTCATCTTGCTTTGATGTTAACGTAACAGGTGAAACAGGTACCTTTTCTTCCTTTACCCACCTTTTACGTTGATTTCCAACAGGTACTGCAGTCAATTTTTCATCTTGCTTTGATGTTAACGTAACAGGTGAAACAGGTACCTTTTCTTCCTTTACCCACCTTTTACGTTGATTTCCAACAGGTACTGCAGTCAATTTTTCATCTTGCTTTGATGTTAACGTAACAGGTGAAACAGGTACCTTTTCTTCCTTTACCCACCTTTTTACGTTGATTTCCAACAGGTACTGCAGTCAATTTTTCATCTTGCTTTGATGTTAACGTAACAGGTGAAACAGGTACCTTTTCTTCCTTTACCCACCTTTTACGTTGATTTCCAACAGGTACTGCAGTCAATTTTTCATCTTGCTTTGATGTTAAGTTTCTAACAAGGTATTGTTTGGTGCTACATTTTCTGCTATCGCTTAAACTGTTATCCAATTTGATATTTTGTTTATCTGTTTAATATTGGACTGGGTCTAATGTTAAACTTAGATCAACAAATGCATGTTATATATTTGTCTTCATTTAGATTTCGTTGTTGTTGGCATCTGTGATTTTGGCTCTAGACAGCTTTTAAAATTAAGCTGACATGATGTATGCATTATTATGTCTTCTAGACATGGTTTTTTTTTATAGTTTTTTTTGTTACATGTTATAATTCTTTCACTGTTTTTACATTAGCTGGAATGTCTTCATACTCAGGCTAAAGAAAGTTATTTACATATTAATGTGTCTAAAAATGTTTCTTGTTATTTTGGTCTCTCTTTTTTTCCCTTTATTTTTTTTTGCTGTACAAGTTATGCAAAATGTATATGGAAGAATAAATCTTATTTCATTTCCACTTGTTAACAGCAGCTGGGATCTGAGGCAGGGTCACACAGAAAAGTCCACCGGTGTTTTGAAATCTGAGTGAACACTTCATTTATTATCCCATGCACATGTCACTAGTATTGTTTGCATGGGTGAAGGTAGTTCAGGCATGCTCCTGAAATCAGGATTGAAAAAGCTGATCAAAAAGACTTCAGGATTGGCCATCTTGTCATCCTGAACCACGGTCTGATAAAATCAAACATTTCTGCCAAAATTGATGGCAGATTAAAACAAGAGATGATAGATATATGCAATTCTAAGTTTCTAACACTATCCCCACCCATCCTGTATGCACAGACGCACACTTATTGGACATTATTTTAATTCGTTCACCACTTCAGGATTGGGAAGATTCAGAGAACATTTCTACAGCTATTTCAGGATTGAGAGAATGTTTTACTTTCAGTTTCACCCATGTGTTTGACAACTTCATTAATGATTTTTGTCCCCAGTCAAAATGATCGGAAATGAATGATGTATAAAGCCCATTATCTGCCACAGTAAAGTATATAACAAACAAAGTAAACACACATAGAAACTTCTTTTAAATAAAGGAAGCTTTAGGTGCATTTTTGGAGGAATAAAAAAAAAAAAAGAAGAAAAAGTCCATTCCATATTTTTGTTCAATTTTATAGTTTAGCTGTAGAAAGCAAGCCACCCTGAAACAAATCAAAGTCACAAACGAGAAAGGGCGTAAAAGGGCCGCGAGGCCCACTTCTAGCCCTAATTACTGCTACTACTACTACTACTTTTATGAGTAATGACTAAGTAAGAGCAAAAATATTGACACCCACTGAGAAATATTCTTTTAAAAAGGAAAGATTTCTGCAAGGAAGAGATAGGTTTTACATGTTTTCAACTGTACATGCACAATTTGGAATTTCAACATTATGATATGACTAAAAAGTGTTATTCACCCCCCCCCCCCCCCTCCTAAAAATGAAATAGTTTTTGCTGGTTGTGAAGTTAAGACAGAACTTTCACAATACTAATCTTTTGCATAACAAAACCCACTTTGATAGTTGCATCACTCATGTGAGTACGAGTATATTTTCAACTTGCTATTTGTTGCAGAATTGTTTATTTCCGAATTACACCCGATCTAACAATATGATATCCACACCAAATCCCACATTTCCGTTAGTACTGGATAATAACAACACTAGAATTTCTTCGATAAAAGCAATGGGGTTGTTTGAAACCACTGCAATAGATCAAATTAGTGTACATTTTTCTTATGTCAGTAGCCATGCAGCTGATGTGAACACAATAGATTTACAATGCAGAAACGGGCATATAAGGTATGACTTTTATAATGATCCACATGTTTTTTTTCAATTTACTGTACCGATGGGAAAATTTATAAATATGTTGAGATGTATATTAGTGTCTCATGACCTATGACTCAGATTATTTTTACTGATGTTATGGGCATTATTGTTTCATGGGTGGGTTTTCTTTATGCATCACCCTCCTCTATGGGAATCTGCTATTGTTTTGAGTGTTGGTCAGTATGGTTAGAATAGATTGATAGATTTCTATTAATATTGCTATCTATTCTAACTAAATACTTAACCAACACTCAAAACAATCTAAGTGTCCCACCCGCCTCCCTCCTGATGCAGGGAAAATGTAAAGGTGACTCTGACAGGTCAAATGGACCGCGTGACCGGAAGCAAGGGGAGAGCATGCGTGCTTCCGGTAAAGGGGAGTTGCGGTGACCGGAAGCAAGGGGAGAGCATGCGTGCTTCAGGTAAAGGGGAGTTGCGGTCCTTTGCTTCTTTCGTTTTTATGTTGCTAGGGCATTGGTTTCCAAATTGAAGTGTTTATGCTATTGTTTTGAGTGTTGGTAAGTATTTAGTTAGAATAGATAGTAATATTAACCCCTTGACTGCCAGAGAAAATCAATGAAAAAATCATTGGGCAAACCATGCCATGAAAAAGACAATTGATAGAGACAATCTGGAAAAAAATGGTCTGGGGATATGGACCTCTTGAGTGTGCAAGAGCCAAAGCCAGCATATCAGGGTTATTCCTCTTCATCTGATGACATCATCAGTGATGTCATCAGGTCAGTACGTAATACGTTGGTGGCAGTCAAGGTGTTAATAGAAATCTATCATTTTGTTCTTTTGACTGTGATGCTGACATTTGTTGCCGTTGGTACATGGGTGAAATGATGATTTACTGTTCAGTTTTATTTTTGACATTTTTCTTCTACATATCTTTCATTTGTTGCCTTTATTGATTTATTTGAACTTTCATGTATGCATTTTATGTGTGTGTAACCAATGTATGAGAATTCATTGCCAATTATCTTTTGGTGTTGTAACATTGTTTATTGAAGAATTTACCGGTGTTTTTAAATGCCATTTATGATTCTATTATATATGTCTTTGGGTTATTTCTGATCTGTTGCGTGATGGTAGTCATGACTTTTGTCTCATCATTCCTGGTTGTTTTGAACAGAAAAACATTTGATTGTCTCTGTTTGGGGACATAGTAAACACAAAGTGGTAAACCTTTTCTGATTGTAATGGATTATGTCTGCAAATAAACGTCAGAGGTGGGATAACAAAATGTTTGAGAATGACATTTAACACCAAAAAACACCATATTTCAAAATGCTACGGACTCAGGGCTGCCTATCATCCCCGCCCCCCCCCCCCCCCCCCCTTAAGGGGTATATGTCCCTAGAAACAGTACACAATGGCACCTAGTCCCAGTAATCCACTTTTCTCTGGTGTCCCTGGAAACTGAGCAGAATCAAATTTTTTTTAGAGCTATCACTTGTCTTGTTAGCTGACCGTACTACAGTATTGAACACAGGAACACCCAAACAACAGATACTGTTGAAATGTTCCTTTCAGACATGGTACACATGGTTACTTTACTCTAATGGATCTTGCATATTGAAGCACAATGACACCACACAAGCATCAAGAAGACTACGAAAAAAATCCAAAGTCGCTGAAAGTTTGCTAGATCACGAAATAATCAAACGACATTGCGATGTTTGTCCCTAGAAATAAGTCTGTCTCTGATTTTTAAGGGCAGCGATTTAATGCTCCAAAAAAATAGATGATTTTGAGAAAAAAACAGATGCTTGTGGCAAAAGAAAAGACCATCTAACCCTAACCCTATCCCTAACCCTAACCCTATTTCTAACCACGGAAAGAACCAAGAAATAGATCAGGAGGGTGTAAATCTACATATTTGCCGAGAAATCGATGTACAAAGCCATGCACTTATACTATTTTTTGGCTGGAACCATTCCTTTTTTTGGTTGATAAATTTTAAGTCATTTTGAAGTAGTTTGTCCCTGGAAACTGTAACAGAGGGTATAGGTAGGCAGCCCTGCAGACTTTTGAAAACTTTTTTTTTCTCATGAATTTATTATTTTAAGCTTCCATGGACTCAATAGCTGGGACATTTTCCACTTTCAAGTAAATGCATGTGCAAAGCAGCGTTTTTGAATGCCAATGTATATGTGTGCATGATGACAAAATGCTGCTTTAAATTAGCACTAAGCTGTGACTTGAACATCAAGATAAAACTAAATTTATAAAAAAAAGATTAAAAACCTGAGCAAGCAAACAATATTTTGAGTGAGATTTTTGAGCAATGACAAATATTGTTTACTTACTCAGCAGTTTTTCTTTTTGTGTGTACTCCCAGTTCTATGAGAACAGGAGTACATTAGGATGGGAACAAGGGCTGTGCGTTTCTTGCTGTCTGTCTGTCTGTGTATGTATGCATGTGCGTTTGTGACCGAATTGACATAGCGCCTAAACCACAGATTCACAGAACGGCAAGCCATATCAATGTAATCCCAGTGAGGAAATTTGGAATATTAAAATGCCACGGATTATTTAAAAAATAATGGATGATACCAAAGTAGGTATAATGAACAGATGTTATCTAACAACTTTTGTTGTAAAATATTGAATTTCTCAGTATTACCATACCGATACAGGAATGTTTTAAACAAAAAAAACCCACAATGACCCTAGGATAAAAAATTAATTCCCTTGACAAGGGGGATACTTTGTTTTTCAGTTTTACCATTGCGCGGGAGCTATCGTATCGTGAACCACAGACCTATAATTATTAAGTTCTGTGTGGTGAGCGCACAAGTGCTGTCCTCTTCTGCTCTCGTGAGCCAACTGATGCAGCGCGTGATAACCACCTACAGGTCGCCAGTGCACAGTCGCGCTGCGCCTACGATTTCAGCTAGCTCTATTTAGAGAGAGCAATCCGGTCAGGTCTGTCCAGTGGCCCATTCTCTCAAAGCGAATAATGTGGCGGTACCATAGCCGATGAGGTTTTAACCGAGGCATGGTTACCGCTACACCTATCTATATTGTTAAAAACTCGGGACTTTACTGGTGTTGCACTGCCTCCGGGCATTGCAGCCAGTATTGTTCCCACCATCTTTGTATTCACAAATGTCCCATATGTGTCTATGACCGAGAGGACGTAAAACATCATTTTCATCAACCATTCTCGCAAAGCCTTACGAAAACAATGTGTTTTTTGTGGGTGTTTTTTGACCATTACTAAATTCAATTCAATTCAAATTCAAAATCACTTTATTCTCTCAAGGAGAAATTTCATCCAGGTGCCGCACAACAGAAGCATTGACATTCAGCATGCATAAATATGAGCACAATTTTGGATAAGTCACACGAGTATTACAAAGATGAATAAAATGGGTAAGGATATTGACATTTGGCATGCATGAGTATATAGTAAAATACATATTTTAAGATTACACAGGTCACATAGATACATACAACATAAGGATTAAGGTAGAATCTTTCAACACGAGCAGACATTTGTTGTACCCACAGCTATTCAAATGAGGCTAATCCTTGAAAGAGCCAATAATAAACTACATAAAGCGAGAGTGAGAAATGGCCAAACTGGGAGTACGTTATAAGGCGTTTGCCTTCTTGTGTTTAATCATTAGATTTTTCAACTTATATACCTAAGCTTCGACAATGCGGCTTTATTCCCTTCCTTTTTTATTTATATATATAACCCAGCACCACGAAAGGGACATTAAGTCGCTGGGTTATTTTCTCACAAGAGGCTTGCAAAGAAGAAAAAAAATCATTTTTTATCAATTTTGAGTTATGGGTATGTTCGCACTCTCTAACATCTTATTTTTCATGCCCACAAAGAATAATCTTTAATACAGTCTCTAAATATTCAAAAAAATGCTTTAAAATTAGTAGGTTGATGCATTTTCTTAAGATAGACTAGACTTTAGACTGATTTCTCAAAATGGCCGACAGTCACCTTACCAACTGTAAATGCTCATAACACTGCAACAAAACAGGATACAAGAATGGTTTTTATATCATTAGAAAGGGAATTGACTGAAGTGTTCAACTGTGCCATTTTCTCAGAATGGTCATTTTGACACTTAATGTCCCTTTCGTGGTGCTGGGTCACATATGAGAACACTCAGTTTCGATTACGTGTTTTGCAAGATTTGAATGGCTTTTGTTCTTGCTATGTATATCTTTAATAATGATGATTGATCATGAAGCTTATGAATGATAGCCAGGGTTGCCTGGGATCGCGGGAGAAGAAGGAGAATATCCAGGGTTTGAATTTAATGATGTGTAGACTTGTTGACATTTTCTCCCCTTGATTTTTATTTTGTTTTTCGTTGTTCTGTTGTTGTGTATTTTGATTTCCGAAGGTTTACTCCGTCCCTAGCTTTGGTGCCTTTACTGCTCATTCTCGGACTAGAGATCTGTTTCATTTCATTTTGGATGCATTTTATTTTTTTGTCTTGGGTGCCTTAATAGTAGTACAATACCTGTCAAGTAAACCCGAGTTTGAGCCTGGGTACAGGGGATTTTTCCTCTCACTTTGCACTAGGCCTTACGGTCTGAACGTGGAGTCTTTTGGATGAGACGATAAACCAAGGTCCTGTGTGCCCATGCACTTAGCACACGTTAATCCCAGTGGCAACGAAAAAGTTGTCATTTGGTCACAATTTACCCCCCCCCCCTCCTTTCCCTTCCTCATCAGTCACACAAAAATCGCATGCACAAAAAAAAAATTGGGTGGCGCGCCTCTGGCTGCGACGCGCACTCCAGGTGAGAGCAACCCGAATTTCACAGAGATGCCTCTGTGAATATAAAGTACCTAATACGTAATTTAGTCCCGTTGAAAATGCACTGTATTCCGTCTTTTCCTTTAATTTATTTGCGCTGTATAGTTATGTTTGTTTTTGTGTCAGTTCTTTCTGAACTCATTCTCATGCACACATATGCACGCATTCATGCACACACACACACACACTTGATTAATTCTCCTTGAAATGTTCTGTTCTAGAGTTTGATTTTGTGCAATATTCTTTGTCTTTTTACTCTGCTGCAAACATCTTGCTTTAATGAAAAGATGTTGGTTTTAGGATCATTTCCCATGTAGATTGGCATGATTTTGGTTTTGCTTTTTTCGTTTGTTTGTTACATTGAATTTTCATCATTTAAGTATTTTGTAGCATTTAAAAAAAAAGTTTCTAATAGTATCGGGGTTGATTTTCCAGAAAGAAAATCTGGAGTCTGAAGATGCATGTGTTTGAACTCTATTTTTCCTTGTTTTGCCTTTTTCTATTCCTGATTTATTATCATAATGATTCTTTTCTCATACAGCTGTTTTTTTCCCCCACTTTATATATTTTGGGGGGTCTTATTTGCATTCTTTGAAAATGCGTAGAATTTCTCCTTTGACAGAATTGCTTTCTTTCTTCTCTTTTTTTCTTCATTATATTATTGTTTTCTCATCATTAGAGGACTTTCCCGCTATAGATATCTAGTTTGTTGGATTTAAAAACCACTTTCTGTCAACTTTCTTTCCTGCTTACCTGTTCTTGATTAGTGAAAGACCAGCAAACAAAAACATTTCCGTTCTCTCTAGAGCAACATTATTTGGTTTGAAGTATGTTTCTCATTGATTGTTTTAGATTAACCTCATATGAACATTATTCTCTAATGATTGAAACATTAAGGATTTATTATTTTTAAACAAATTTTTCCTTTCCATAGATAAATAAATTCAGGATGTGAACCTTGCCCCTGAGATTTTACTAAGGGGTGTGTAAATCCGATTTTAACATCTGGTTCGAGTTTCTCTAGATTACGGTCGCCGCGCAAATAACTGTTACGCCTAAATGTGTCTAAGAAACTCTTTAGAAAATGTTTGCGGAAAAATATTACAAGCTCTTGTCTGATTGGTTAAAACAAAAAGTAGTATTTTAACCAAACTTGAATGGACCAATCAACAACTAGAAACGTATTAACCCCCTACAAGTCACGTGATAGTTCCAGATAGTTTGCTCGCTTGCTGGGAAGAACAAAACGC
>CM065686.1:44041459-44048959 GCA_017654935.2 Phymorhynchus buccinoides
ACATAGCTGATACACAGAGCGAGACAGTGAGGGAAGCACAGGAGAGACAGTGCGAGAGTGAGGGACAGAAACAGAGAGAGACATAGAGAGACAGAGACATAGCTGATACACATAGCGAGACAGTGAGGGAAGCACAGGAGAGACAGTGCGAGAGTGAGGGACAGAAACAGAGAGAGACATAGAGAGACAAGAGAGAGACAGACACATAGCTGATACACAGAGCGAGACAGTGAGGGAAGCACAGGAGAGACAGTGCGAGAGTGAGGGACAGAAACAGAGAGAGACATAGAGAGACAAGAGAGAGACAGAGACATAGCTGATACACAGAGCGAGACAGTGAGGGAAGCACAGGAGAGACAGAGCGAGAGTGAGGGACAGAAACAGAGAGAGACATAGAGAGACAAGAGAGAGACAGACACATAGCTGATACACATAGCGAGACAGTGAGGGAAGCACAGGAGAGACAGAGCGAGAGTGAGGGACAGAAACAGAGAGAGACATAGAGAGACAAGAGAGAGACAGACACATAGCTGATACACATAGCGAGACAGTGAGGGAAGCACAGGAGAGACAGAGCGAGAGTGAGGGACAGAAACAGAGAGAGACAGAGAGAGAGACAAGAGAGAGACAGAGACATAGCTGATACACAGAGCGAGACAGTGCGAGAGTGAGGGACAGAAACAGAGAGAGACACAGAGAGACAAGAGAGAGACAGAGACATAGTCAGAGACCCAGACAGAGACAAAGTGGGCTTCTGTCCGCTTTCCGAGATAACGCGGTGGGCTTTTGTCAGGTGGGCTTTTGTCTGCGCACCGTGTTTGCCTGTCAGTCTATTTCTTTGTCCTGTCTGTGTGTCTGTCTGTCCGCTCTATTGATTTCAGTAATTAGGCTCTGGTCTGTATGCCTGTCAGGGCCGGATCTAGGAGGGGGGGGGGGGGTCCTGCTTTTCGGAAACCCCCCTCTTCCCCAAGCAACGGTGACTTTAAACATAAAAATCTACTATCTATACAGAGATTATTCATCACTTTAAACAGAAACAAATCTACCATCTATCTGTACAGAGATTCTTCATGGATTTAAACAGAAAAAAACTACCATCTGTACAGAGATTCTTCATGGATTTAAACAGAAAAAAACTACCATCTGTACAGAGATTCTTCATGACTTTAAACAGAAAAAAAACTACCATCTGTACAGAGATTCTTCATGGATTTAAACAGAAAAAACTACCATCTGTACAGAGAATCTTCATGGATTTTTAAACAGAAAAAAAATCTACCATATGTACAGAGAATCTTCATGGAATTAAACATAAAAAATCTACCATCTGTACAGAGATTATTCATGACTTTAAACAGAAAAAATCTACCATCTGGACAGATATTCTTCATGGATTTAAACAGAAAAAAACTACCATATATACAGAGATTCTTCATGGATTTAAACAGAAAAAAACTACCATCTGTACAGAGATTCTTCATTGCTTTAAACAGAATAATCTACCATCTATACAGAGATTATTCATGGAGTTAAACAGAATAATCTACCATCTATACAGAGATTATTCATGGCTTTAAACAGAATAATCTACCTTCTATACAGAGATTTTTCATGGCTTTAAACAGAATAATCTACCATATATACAGAGAATCTTCATGACTTTAAACAGAACAAAACTACCATACTTATATACAGAGATTCTTCATGACTTTAAACAGAATAATCTACCATCTATACAGAGAATCTTCATGACTTTAAACAGAAAAAACTACCATAATTATATACAGAGATTCTTCATGGATTTAAACAGAAAAAAACTACCATATGTACAGAGATTCTTCATGACTTTAAACAGAAAAAAACTACCATCTATACGGAGATTATTCATGGCTTTAATTCATTATCTACCATATTATATGCGGAGATTATTCATGGCAACAGAATAATCTACCATCTATACAGAGACTCTTCATAGCTTTAAACAGAAAAAGACTACCATCTGTACAGAGATTCTTCATGACTTTAAACAGAAAAAAATACCATATGTACAGAGATTCTTCATGACTTTAAACAGAAAAAAACTACCGTCTGTACAGAGATTCTTTATGGATTTAAACAAATAAAACTACCATATGTACAGAGATACTTCATGACTTTAAACATAATAATCTACCATCTATACGGAGATTATTTGTGGATTTAAACAGAATGATCTACCATCTATACAGATATTCTTCATTGCTTTAAACAGAATTATCTACAATCTATGCAGAGAGTACTCAGGGCTTTAAACAGAATAATCTACCATCTGTACAGGAGATTCTTCATGACTTTAAACAGAGAAAAAAACTACCATCTGTACAGATATTCTTCATGACATTAAACAGAAAAAAACTACCAGCTGTACAGAGATTCTTCATGGCTTTATACAGAATAATCTACCATATATACGGGGATTCTTCATGACTTTATACAGAACAAAAAAATACCATCTGTACAGATATTCTTCATGACATTAAACAGAACAAAAAACTACCATCTGTACAGATATTCTTCATGGATTTAAACAGAATTATCTACAATCTATGCGGAGAGTACTCAGGGCTTTAAACAGAATAATCTTCCATCTGTACAGAGATTCTTCATGACTTTAAACAGAAAAAAAACTACCAGCTGTACAGAGATTCTTCATGACATTAAACAGAAAAAACCTACCAGCTGTACAGAGATTCTTCATGGCTTTATACAGAATAATCTACCATATATACGGGGATTCTTCATGACTTTATACAGAACAAAAAAATACCATCTGTACAGATATTCTTCATGACATTAAACAGAACAAAAAACTACCATCTGTACAGATATTCTTCATGGATTTAAACAGAATTATCTACAATCTATGCGGAGAGTACTCAGGGCTTTAAACAGAATAATCTTCCATCTGTACAGAGATTCTTCATGACTTTAAACAGAAAAAAAACTACCATCTGTACAGATATTCTTCATGACATTAAACAGAAAAAAACTACCAGCTGTACAGAGATTCTTCATGGCTTTATACAGAATAATCTACCATATATACGGGGATTCTTCATGACTTTATACAGAACAAAAAAATACCATCTGTACAGATATTCTTCATGACATTAAACAGAACAAAAAACTACCATCTGTACAGATATTCTTCATGGATTTAAACAGAATTATCTACAATCTATGCGGAGAGTACTCAGGGCTTTAAACAGAATAATCTTCCATCTGTACAGAGATTCTTCATGACTTTAAACAGAAAAAAAACTACCAGCTGTACAGAGATTCTTCATGACATTAAACAGAAAAAAGACCAGCTGTACAGAGATTCTTCATGGCTTTATACAGAATAATCTACCATATATACGGGGATTCTTCATGACTTTATACAGAACAAAAAAATACCATCTGTACAGATATTCTTCATGACATTAAACAGAACAAAAAACTACCATCTGTACAGATATTCTTCATGGATTTAAACAGAATTATCTACAATCTATGCGGAGAGTACTCAGGGCTTTAAACAGAATAATCTTCCATCTGTACAGAGATTCTTCATGACTTTAAACAGAAAAAAAACTACCATCTGTACAGAGTTCTTCATGACATTAAACAGAAAAAACCTACCAGCTGTACAGAGATTCTTCATGGCTTTATACAGAATAATCTACCATATGTACGTGGATTCTTCATGACTTTATGGAACAAAAAAATACCATCTGTACAGATATTCTTCATGACATTAAACAGAACAAAAAACTACCATCTGTACAGATATTCTTCATGGATTTAAACAGATGGTACCATCTGTACAGAGATTCTTCATGGATTTAATAGAAAGAACACAATGTTACCATACTTACAGAGAATCTTCATGACTTTAGATCTGGTAGTGCCATGTGGTGTTTGACGTGTTGGTTGTCTGTTGCATCTCAACCGTGTGGTGTGGTGTGGTGTGGTTTGAGTGTGGTTGTTTAACGGCAGAAACAGTGACAAAATGGTGTGACAAACACATGGCAGGGTGCTTGGCAGTGAATGTCTTTGCATTTGGTGGGAGTGTAGAGTGATGTCTTGGGGGAATATATTGCCCATGGTACTAACAGAAGAAAGCACTTGCTCCAATCTACCATCTGTACAGAGATTCTTCATGGCTTTAAGCAGTGGTTCTGCTGTGGTCCTCCGGTCTGGAACAGACACATGTGGGACATTAGTAGATATAAAGATGGTGGGAACGATCCTGGAGGCAATGCCCGGAGGCAATGCAACACCAGGAAAGTCCCGAATGTTTAAGCAATACAGATGTGATGTTGCAATATAACAATAACAGGCTTCAAACAAAAAATGCTCTTGCTCTTTTGGATCACAGGGAGTCCGGGGACTCTGGGCGAAGTGACGGGGTTCGAAAACGTGGCTCCCAACTCTTCACGGAACCTGGTTCAGGTGGCGTGGCCTTCTGGCGTCAAGAACAGCTACCGCGTGGGTCTGCAGGGCTGTGTGGACCTGCAGTGTGTGGAGGAAACCGGGGGGTTATTCTACTACAGGGATCACCTGCCCCTACTGGGTCAGTTAGAACCTGGGTCTGGTCCCCCTGTCTCTCCTTCCTTGCACTTAACTTAGTAGGGGAATAGGTGCCGTGTGTAGGCGCCATGACAGTTGACGTGTGCCTTCAGGGCTCCCAACCGTCCCGCAAAACAAGGGGTCCCAGGGACTCCTTCACTTACAGTATAGAGGGTCCTAGAGGAGGGATAGAGGGTCCCATTGGCATTGTGAATGCTAAAAAGATTTTATAGTGCATCCTGGGACCCCCTGCACATTCTTTTAGAGGGTCCTTTAGAATTCTAGTACTTCATAGACTCCCAAATGGGGGTCCCTGGGAGCCCTTGCCTTTTATGGATGGATAGTTCTCTATGGTTGTTGGCTGATTTGCCCTGTTGCTAAGGGGTGGAGACAGGCTGGGAATTTAAAGAGAGAGAGGTGTGGAGAGAGAGAGAGAGAGTGAGAGATGGGGTGGTATGGGGTGGGGTGGGGATCGCGGAAAGGAGAGGTAGGCCTACTGTATGAGTAGTCCGTGAGTCATGGTCGATGGGAAAAGACTTTTCATCGATAGGGATCACCTCGCTCTGATCGGTAAGATACCCGTGTGAGTGTGAGTACTATATATAGTATATGATGTATTAGTGGATTAAAAGTGAAAGCTTAAAACAAAGCAACAATGGTATGGTATGGTATGGCATGGTATGCTATGGTATGCTATGGTATGCTATGCTATGGTATGCTATGGTATGCTATGCTATGCTATGGTGTTACTCTCTTCTAGTCACAGAGACTTGTCTCTGTGAAATTCGTGTTGCTTCCAACCGAAGAGCGCGTCGCCGCTGGGGCAAGGCCACTTTTTGGGTCGTTTTTTGACATGCATGTTAAGCATAACGCCACTAAAAAAAAAGGTCTTTCAGTTATCCCCTGACGCATGGGTGCTACTCTAAAGAATGAAGTATTTTTATCCAGAAACAGCTTCAGTTTAAAAAAAAATTGAACTTGGTGGTTCTATCTTGGAAGTTTACAAAGGCAATGTAATAATTTTACAAGGCTTATGAGACTCAATCTGTCTCTGTCTATCATTTTAACTGTCTGTTTCGTTATCTCTCTCTCTTAACTTGCCCCCCAGAATCGTCCGACGGGGCTCTGCCCCTGTACCCTGCCGGGGCCATGGGTCCCTGGACCCATCCCTTTCAATTTTTTTCATTTTGTGGAGTTGCACCCATGTCAACGTTTTTAGCTAACTAGCAGAAGTTGTCTTTCAGATGCAACTGGCAGTAGCGCCTCGACGGCTTCCAATCCGTTGGCATCCCAGATGAGCCGCATGTCCATCGTAACCACCACCACCACCACTTCAGTGTCACCCTCCTCCGTCACATCGTTATCGCCGTCATCTTCCACCACGTCGGCCCAGTCATCCCTGGCCTCCTCCTTGGCAGATTCTGGGGCCGGGGCTGGGGCCTGGAAGGCCGGGGAGGAGGTGGGGGTAGGGGACCGGGTGACCATCGGGGTGGACGAGGCCAGACTCAAAGAGCTGCAGTCCAATTTCGGAGGCACCACTGCTGGCATGATCCAGGTCAGTCCCGTTTACACCCCCCACCCAAGGTCACCCGCATTCTGCTCTGGACTCAAGAGGGTTCTTCTTCTTCTTTTCAGGGTTCCCAGGGACCCCCATTTGGGGGTCCATGAAGTAATACAGTTCTAATGGACCCTCTAAAAGAATATGCAGGGGGTCCCAGGGATGCACTAGAATTTTTTTTTTAGCATTCGCAATTCCACTGGGACCCTCTATCCCGCCTCTAGGACCCTCTATACTGTAAGCGAAGGAGTCCCTGGGACCCTGGGACCCCTTGTTTTGCGGGTCGATTGGGAACCCTGTCTTTCCGTCATTTGTTTCCTCGAACAACCTCCAACATCTTGCTGATGGTTCTGTTGTTATAGCAAAAAGAAAACGTCTTGAAGATGTCTGGAAATAAAATGTGGCTATTCTTTTGTATGAACAAACACATCATAATAATAATAATAACGGTGGTAAAACTCTCTGAAATTTGCCATGAGACGAATGCTAAACATTAACACTCGTCTCATGGGCAAAATGTGACTGAAATTTGCTTTATTGCATGAGATAATTGGCATGGGTTTCTTACCCGCCCATGGGCTTTTTTCCCCGTCTTACCCTATACTTTCGTTTATCTGTTGCTTTCACACAGTAACTTAGACTAGACCTACATAGTGAATACTGGATGCCTACTGTCTAGCTGATTGATTGATGGTCAAACGTCTGTTTCAGTGCATAGGGAAGAGAGGGGAGGTGGTGGCGGTCACGGCAAACAAAGCATTGCAGGTGAAATTCAAACTACTCTCCTACCGCCTGAACCCGCAAGCTCTCATCAAGGTACTCTCTCTGTCTTTGTGTGTGTCCTCTCTCTGTCTCTGTCTGTCTGCGTGTGTGTCTCTCTGTGTGTGTGTGTCTGTCTGTCTCTGTCTGTCTGTCTCTCTCTCTCTCTCTCTCTCTCTCTCTCTCTCTCTCTCTCTCTCTCTCTCTCTCTCTCTCTCTCTCTCTCTCTCTCTCTCTCTCTCTCTCTCTCTCCCTTACTGTTGTCTGCCTGTCTGTTTGTGCCTCTCTCTCTCTCTCTCTCTCTCTCTCTCTCTCTCTGTTTGTTTGTCTGCCTGTCTCTGTTCCTGGTTCTAAGTTCGCGTATCCGCAACGGTACCTCCGCAACCCACCTTACATTATAGCGAATGTCTGTTTATTACCGTTAAGTGTTGAGGGCTATTTCTTATGAAGAACTACGGGAAAGGGAAACGTGGGCCTTGGACATACCTTCTACGGGTACACTCCCACCCCGATAGTCCTATGCACCACGAATCCTACATGTCAACGGTCCTACTAATCCTAATCCTAACCCTAGGACCAATCCTAATGAC
>CM065686.1:44053959-44058959 GCA_017654935.2 Phymorhynchus buccinoides
ACTCAAGACTTGTGTAGGGGGTAAACAGGTCCGGGGAACTATTTTTACGAAAGACCCCCGGTATCCCCCACCGGGAGTTGCTTCTCAGCGGAAAAATATTCAATGCGAAAATGCGATTGGGGGGTTGTCTAAACTTAAGGTCTGTGTACACGTTAACATTGTTCACGAGATATTTCTATTTCCCCATGGCAACACAGTGAGCTGTAAGTCATATTAGCCCTTTCACCGCCATCCATATTTCAACCAAACATTTCCATTAAATTTACCTGGATAGAGAACAAAATCCTTCTGCAGTGTTGGGGATTCTTCTGTGACATATAAAATAAGGTCTATCCTTACTTCCCAAAACTAAGACAATAGGGTCTTTGGATAATAGACCCCAATTAGCGACTTAGTGGAATTTTTTCCCCGCCAGGGGGCTTATCACGCTATATTCTTAGTTGGGCGTAGTGAGAGAGTGAGAGAGGGTTGGACTCCTCCCTATCTCTCGCTCTCTCTTTATCCCCAACTAAGAATATAGCGTGATAAGCCCCTTTCGAGCGTCATGCCCCCTGGCGGGAAAAAATCCCACTGAGTCGCCCATTTGATGCCTTTTAGTGACATAGGTGTTAAATCACGGTGGTGCTAAAATGCGACTTTGGCGGTGAAAGGGTTAAGAGTGGGCAATCACTGTGTTGCCATGGGGAAATAGACATATCTTGTGAATAGTGTTAACGTGTTCACAGACCTTTACCACTTAGCCCATTTCTTCCCCCCTCTGCCCTCGTTTTAGCTGAAACGTGTGCACCGAGGGATGACGCTGCTGATGGTGGCGTGTCACGAGGCCAAGCGTGACGTCATCAACGCCCTGCTGGATCTGGGGGCTGACATCAACGCCCAGGGCGACCAGGGCAACACGGCACTGGGCGCCGCCATGGAAGGGTGAGGAGATGGGGGTGTGTGGGTGTGGGTGTGGGGGGGGAGAGAGGGAGAGAGAGAGAGAGAGAGAGAGAGAGAGAGAGAGAGAGAGAGAGAGAGAGAGAGAGAGAGAGAGAGAGAGAGAGAGAGAGAGAGAGAGAGAGAGAGAGAGAGAGAGAGAGAGAGAGAGAGAGAGAGAGAGAGAGAGAGAGACAGACAGACAGACAGACAGAGAGAGAGAGAGAGAGAGAGAGAGAGAGACAGAGATAGAGAGGAGAGACGAGAAGAGAGAGAGAGAAGAGAGAGAGACAGTGAGTGCGATGTGTGTGCATGCATGTGCATGTTTATGTTTGAACACGTGTGAACATGACTACGCGTGTGTCGTGCATGAGCATTTCTGACTGATGCGTCTAAAAAGGAAACTGCACCGTTCAGGTTTGTGAATTTATTTTGTAAATCGGTCCAAAAAAACACCCCAAAACAATCTGACGATTTAGGAAGGAATTGAAAATGACATAATTTACAGTAAGTGTGTCAGATGGCCTGAAGAAATCTGTGAAATACAGAACAGATGAAGATTCTCCAGAAAGTCAAGGAGGCGTGTGGTTTTATTTACTACTTGTTAATTCAGTAGGTAAGCATTGCGTTGTTGTTTTTGCTGTTGCCTGTCCGTCGTTTCCGACAATGACTGCCAGATAGCAGAGGTGGCAGCTGCTATTCTGGCGGGCTGGGCTACAATGTGTTGATAGTGGAGAAACCTCGCCCACGGTGCATCCCTACTCTCTCGGCCAAAGTTCGAGGACGAGGGTTGGCGTTGGGGAAGGTCGCCAAAGGTCAACTAATCCCATTGGCTGCAGCACTACAGCCAGTGGAAATGCCCCCCCCCCCCCTTCTACTTAGAGAGTCTTAGTCTTCCACGAAAGACTAATCTGCACCATGATATTCCAATGCTGTAGAAAATCATATCTGTGACCCAGCACCACAAAAGGGACATTAACCCCTTGACTGCCAGAGAAAATTAAAGAAAAATTGATTGTACAAATCATGCCATGAAAAAGACAACTGATAGAGCCAATCTGGCAAAATGGTCTGGGGATGTAACTCTCTTGACTGTGTTAGAGCAAAAGCCAGCGTATCAGAGTTATTCCTCTTCATCTGATGACGTCATCAGTGATGTTATGAAGTCAGTACGTGATACGTTATATGGCAGTCAAGGGGTTAAGTGTCAACCTGACCATTCTGAGAAAAGTATACATTTGAAAACTTCAGACAATTCTCTTTCTAATGATACAAGAACCATTCTTATATCTTTTTCCGTTCCAGAGTTATGAGCATTTAAATTTAGCAGGGTGAGTGTCGGTCATTTTTGAGAAAACACAGTCTAAAGTTTAGCCTAGCTGAAGAAAACGCATTGACCTACTCATTTTAACCCTTTCACCGCCAGCCATTTTTCAGCGAAAAATGTCCATTCAATTTACCTGGGTAGAGAACAAAATCTGTCTGTAATATTGAGTATTCCTCTGTGTCATATTTAAAGTAAGGCTTATCCTTACCTCCCAAAATTACGAGAATAGGGTCTTTGGATAACAGGCCCTGGTTTGATGCCTTTTAGTGACATGGGTGTTAAATCAATGTGGTGCAAAAATGCGACATTGGCGGTGAAAGGGTTAAAGCGCTTATAAGACCATTTAGAGACCATATTAAAGATTCTCCTTTATGAATATGAAGGATAAGATGCTAGAGAACAAGAAATTACCCATAGCTCAGAATTGACAAAAAAATGAGATTTTTGACTTTCCAAGCCTGTTATTAAAAACTAGCCCAGCGACTTAATGTCCCTTTCGTGGTGCTGGGTCACATATAGCACAGCTCTCATTTACCATTGGCCCTTTCTACAAACTAATGTCAGCCAGTGATCAAAGCCATTTGAGTAAAGGGCCTAACCAAAGGGGAAGACGGGGTAAAAAGCCCATGGGCGGGGGTAAGAAGCCCCTGCCAATTATCTCATGAAATGAAGCAAATTTCAGTCACATTTTGCCCACAGACGAGTGTTAATGCTTAGCATTCGTCTCATGGGCAAATTTGACTGACATTTTATTTATTTCATGAGATAATTGCCATGGGCTTCTTACCCGCACATGGGCTTTTTACCCCGTCTTCCCCTAAGCGTATTTCTCCGTTAACCCTTTCACCGCCAGCCGTATTTCAGCCAAAAATGTCCATTAAATGTACTTGGGTAGAGAACAAAATCTGTCTGCAGTATTGGGGATTCTTATGTGGCATATTAGCCGTATATAAGATAAGGTCTACCTTACTTCCCAAAACTGAGATAATAGGGTATTTTACCCCAATCTGATGCATTTGAATGACATAGGTGTTAAATCACTGTGTTGCTAAAATGCGACTTTGGCGGTGAAAGGGTTAAGAAAGATAAGGGGGGGGGGGGGGGGGGGGAAATCGCTGTGTTTAAAGTGTGTTTAAAGTACGACATAAGCAAAAACCTTTCCCTCTATATGCACAGGAAGAAGGAGTCGATCGCCTTGCTGCTGCTAAAGCAAGGGGCAGACGTGCATCACCGGAACAGCAAAGACCGCAATCCAGTGCACGTCGCAGCGTACAACGATCTTGGCGAGGCTCTTCAAGAAATCATCCGCCGAGGCGCTGATGTTAATCACACGGTAAGCCTAGGACTAGTCCTTATTTTTAAAAATGGAATTAATTCTACGAAAGTCCAAATTGTTAGATTGATATGGTTTGCCGTAACATCATTATTCATTATTTCTGTCTTAGATATTTCTGACAACTTGATAATCGTGTGTATTTGGCAAGGACAGTTATATTACAAGTATTCATGAATAATCATAGTTCCCAGGGAAGACCCAGTCTTCAGGAACACTGTCCATAGGAGTCAACGACTAACTGGACCTCAAACCAACCATCCTCCAAATAATCAAGAATGACAATCTTTGTAAACATGTACACACATTTAAAGTCGCCGTGACTTGTGATCCCACACACAGAGTTAACGTCGGTAAGATAACATCATTTTGAGATTGTAATTATCTTGTGAGCTTTGAGTGTGTGTGCGCGTGTGTGCACACGCGCGCGCATGTGTGTGTGTGCATGTATGTATGTATGTATGTATGTATGTATGTATGTATGTATGTATGTATGTATGTATGTATGTATGTATGTATGTATGTATGTATGTGTGCGTGTGTGTGCGTATGTACATGCGTGCGTGCGAACGTGCACGCGCGCGTGACGTATGTGTGTATACATGTGTTCAACGTGTGAAATAACGGGTACGGGTACACACCCGCATGACAGGACAAATACAGCGACGCCCCTCTGCACGATGCCATAGAGAAGGACAACAAGGAGGCCATCGACGCCCTGATGGAGGCGCCCTCCCTGGACCTGACCCTGAGCAACAGCAAGGGCTTCAACATGCTGCAGCTGGCCTGTCTCCGGGGAAACCTGTAGTGAGTTGTTTCTATCTGTGTAGTGTATAGGTGAAGACGGGGTAAAAAGCCCATGGGCGGGTAAGAAGCCCATGCCAATTATCTCATGAAATAAAGAAAATGTCAGTCAAATTTGCCCATGAGACGAATGCTAAACATTAACACTCGTCTCATGGGAAAAATGTGACTGAAATTTGCTTTATTGCATGAGATAATTGGCATGGGCTTCTTACCCGCCCGTGGGCTTTTTACCCCGTCTTACCCTAAGGCCTGATGCAGGCTGGACCTGACCCTGAGCAACAGGAAAGGCTTCAACATGCTGCAGCTGGCCTGTCTCCTGGGAAACCTGTGGTGAGTTGTTTCTGGGCCGTGTATAAGGCCTGTTTGATGGGAGGCACACGTTTCAAAGATGTTGTAGTTTGGTGTAACTAGAGGCTTTTTGATACATAGTACAACTAGTAAGGTTTTTCTAATCTGAATAGGCCTAATTCATAGCCATCGGGACTATCCTGGCATTGCAGTACTCCCAGGTTCGTCCCACTATCGTCATTGCTAGTAATGTCCCACATGTGCCTGTTCCAGGCCGGAGGACGTTAAGCGGACTTTCATCAGGAATGATACGTGTCCTTAAATAATAAA
>CM065686.1:44063959-44068959 GCA_017654935.2 Phymorhynchus buccinoides
AGGCCTACTTTGTTGTGGTGAATAATAATCTCCCACCATAATTCTGTGCTACTCACTCTATGATTATTATACTAACTTGTGGCGGTGCCATAGCCGATGAGGTTTAAGCGAGGCGTGGCCACCGCTACAGCTATCTGTATTAATACAGAATCGGGACTTTACTGGTTTCGTACTGCCTCCGGGCATTGCCTCCAGTATTGTTCCCACCATATTTGTATTTACAAATGTCCCATATGTGTCTGATTCAGACCAAGAGGACGTAAAACTCAATTTTCGTCTATGATTTACAAACCTATTTATCTGTTTCCCATTCAATTGACGGATTAACGTGCCTTAAAGACACACTGACCCACAACGATTAAGTCCCTTGTTTTTTTCTGGGTAGCCGTGACCCACATACACATGTCCCCAGCTTCAAATTGAGGCTGCTCTTTAAAATGATGTTTCGTTTTCAATTTGGGTACATTTGTATGGGAGTCAACCCTGGTCGAAACAAGATTTCTTACCAGCTATAAGAGGGAAAACGCGTGGAACCCGTGGTTTTGACACGTGATCTGGTGGGTCTTTAAGCCCTGCTCTATGGTTGGCTGCAGGTGCTGACCTCAACATTCAGGCTGGGGATGGCAACACGCCTCTGCACCTGGCTCTTGGCACCAAAAGCACACAGCTGAAAAAGGTCAGTCAGTGGCCCAAACTACTCTCTTCAAATCGTTGAGAGAGTTTGTTGATCCCTCTAATTCAAAGTGTTCTTTTGGAAAGTAATTTTTGTCCCTTCTCTGCGCGCGTGTTTGTGTGCAGTGTGTGGTTTGTGCGGGCGTGTGTTGTGTTGTGTGGTGTGGTGTGTGTGTGTGTGTTTTTTGTTTTGTTTGTGTGTGCGCGTTTGTGTGTGCGCGCGCATGTGTGTGTGCATGCGAGGAAATGTTTGACATTCTCATATTTTCTACTGCTTGTTGTTGTTGTCTTTGTTGTTGTTGTTTGTCTTTGTTTTGTGGGGGGGTTATTCATTTTTTTTAATTTTTTTTTTATTGTAAGCACTTAGGGCTTGTTTAAGATTAAGCGCATATAAATGCTCATTATTATTATTATTATTATTATTATTGATGAAGATGAAATGATGTGGATTGGGGGCGGCAGTGGGTGGATGCCTCGCGCCTCCATACGGGGAACTGGACGCCCCCCGCCCCCTCCACGAGTCTCTCCCCGTGGGGATACTGGGGGGTCTTTAGTAAAAAAAAATGGTTCACCCACCTTCTGGAAGTTCTGTGCTTGTAACTTCCTCTAATCTGCCACTCTCTTTGACTCTGCCTTTTCCCTTTGCTTTCTATCCTCAACTATCTTTCTGACTTAATGGCCCATTCTCCTGCCTTTTTTGAACAAAATCTTCCAAATAATTTTTCTCCCTTGAGCTACTCCGAAATCGGAGCGCAAATATGGTACGCAGTGGGGAGACCAGTGAAAACTGAAAACCGGACACATATGTACCATATGGCCTGGGAACGCAGAAGAAGAAGAAGAAAGATGGATCGAAACAAAATTGAACGCGTCTATGCTAGATTTAGTAGCTAGGAACTATGCTTGCTAAGCATTGACACATAGATTAGACCTACATTGAGAACTTTGAGAAACTTAAACTCAGGAAATGTACTCGATCTTTGCGTTCTGAGTTGTTTTATGTTTCTCTCTTGGGGTTGGGGGTGGGGTGGGGGTATCAGGTTGCCTTGATGGGAAAAGGGCAGCTTAAAGCCAAAACACCCGATCCATAGAATCGGGTCAGGCTTCTCCGACACATGCGAGGCGGCGCGCGAGACAAGCCCTCTCGCACAATAGGGAAACAAGAAGGACGAAGTGCTCCCATCGGCGGCAGCGACGCGAACTGGCGCCAGTCGCTTTAAAGTTTTACGTCCTCTTGACAGAAGCCATACGGGATCGCCAGTCGCATTGCTTTCTTTCTTTTTATATTCCTGCTGTGCCTTTAAAGGCACGGCCGGACTATAAAAGAGGGGAGGCGCTCAACGCGCGCCGCATTTGAATCGCAGCTGGCGAGAGAGACGGTTCGCCCTTCTTTGTTCCCTGTTGTGCGAGCCACCTAGAGGTAGAGCTTTTCTGGCGACAACGACCCGATCCATGGGATCGGTTGTTTTCACTTTAAGAACTGTGTGCTCACGGCCTTCAAGAACTGTGTGCTAAATTTCATCGATGTAGTCAGTCATGCCCTTGCACCCACCCTGGGATACTTTGTTATTTTGAAACTACCGGCACGTGCTTAACTTTGAAGTTCTTGACTATCTTGTATGTATGCACCTCCAAACCTCCACCCCCCCCCCCCCCCCCACCCACCCCCCACCTACATTTTCGCACTGAAAAATTTCAGTGAGAAGCAACATTCTGCCCATTCTCGGGAAATAAAGGGATAATGTTAGAATCAACCTACAAATAATTTCATAAAACTGAAAAAAAAAGCAGACTTTGAGATCGAAGGTCCGTAAATATGATGGCGGTGTCTAAAGTAAGGCTACGCCTTCGCAAATCCCCCCCCAAACTACTTGAATCTTAAAAAAACTTCCCTTCCTATGTTCGGTCAGGATCCCTCGGAGAGTATGGAGCGGGTGGAGCACAGGAATCGAGTGCAGATGGCCTGCCTGCTGCTGGAAAAGGGAGCCTTCGTCGACGCCCTCAACCGCAAGGGGGCGCACCCCCTCCAGTGCTGCCGCCCAGACACTATCCGCAGAGAGGTCAAGAAATTCATCGAGGAAAAGTAAGGAGGATGGAGGATTTAACCCTTTTTACCGCCAGAGTCGCATTTTAGCACCACAGTGATTTAACACCTGTGTCACTAAAAGGCATTAAATTGGGGTCTATTATGATTATTTAATTAAAGACCCCATTGTCTTAGTTTTGGGAAGTAAGGATAGACCTTATTTTATATATGTCACAGAAGAATCCCCGATACTGCAGATGAACTCTGTGCTCTCCACCCAGGGAATTCTAATAGAAAGTTTTGGCTGAAAAAATGGCTGGCGGCGAAAGGGTTAAAGGGCCAGCCACACGTCCACCAAAATCGCACGACTGTACGGTGCGATTCGATCGCGTGATCTCGAAGCGCGAATCACATTTTTTTGTTCTTGGAGACCACGTGATCGAATCGTATCGTACAGTCGTGCGATTTTAGTGGACGTGTAGCTGGCCCTTATCGTGCACAATGCGCCGCATAAACGAACGAACAAAGAAACAAAGAAAACACCTAAAGAAAGACACAAACTAACAAACTAACAAAGAAAACACCTAAAGAAAGACACAAACTAACAAACTAACAAATAAAACACCTAAAGAAAGACACAAACTAACAAACTAACAAAGAAAACACCTAAAGAAAGACACAAACTAACAAACTAACAAAGAAAACACCTAAAGAAAGACACAAACTAACAAACTAACAAATAAAACACCTAAAGAAAGACACAAACTAACAAACTAACAAAGAAAACACCTAAAGAAAGACACAAACTAACAAACTAACAAAGAAAACACCTAAAGAAAGACACAAACTAACAAACTAACAAAGAAAACACCTAAAGAAAGACACAAACTAACAAACTAACAAAGAAAACACCTAAAGAAAGACACAAACTAACAAACTAACAAAGAAAACACCTAAAGAAAGACACAAACTAACAAACTAACAAAGAAAACACCTAAAGAAAGACACAAACTAACAAACTAACAAATAAAACACCTAAAGAAAGACACAAACTAACAAACTAACAAAGAAAACACCTAAAGAAAGACACAAACTAACAAACTAACAAAGAAAACACCTAAAGAAAGACACAAACTAACAAACTAACAAAGAAAACACCTAAAGAAAGACACAAACTAACAAACTAACAAAGAAAACACCTAAAGAAAGACACAAACTAACAAACTAACAAATAAAACACCTAAAGAAAGACACAAACTAACAAACTAACAAATAAAACACCTAAAGAAAGACACAAACTAACAAACTAACAAAGAAAACACCTAAAGAAAGACACAAACTAACAAACTAACAAATAAAACACCTAAAGAAAGACACAAACTAACAAACTAACAAAGAAAACACCTAAAGAAAGACACAAACTAACAAACTAACAAAGAAAACACCTAAAGAAAGACACAAACTAACAAACTAACAAATAAAACACCTAAAGAAAGACACAAACTAACAAACTAACAAAGAAAACACCTAAAGAAAGACACAAACTAACAAACTAACAAAGAAAACACCTAAAGAAAGACACAAACTAACAAACTAACAAAGAAAACACCTAAAGAAAGACACAAACTAACAAACTAACAAATAAAACACCTAAAGAAAGACACAAACTAACAAACTAACAAATAAAACACCTAAAGAAAGACACAAACTAACAAACTAACAAAGAAAACACCTAAAGAAAGACACAAACTAACAAACTAACAAAGAAAACACCTAAAGAAAGACACAAACTAACAAACTAACAAAGAAAACACCTAAAGAAAGACACAAACTAACAAACTAACAAAGAAAACACCTAAAGAAAGACACAAACTAACAAACTAACAAAGAAAACACCTAAAGAAAGACACAAACTAACAAACTAACAAAGAAAACACCTAAAGAAAGACACAAACTAACAAACTAACAAAGAAAACACCTAAAGAAAGACACAAACTAACAAACTAACAAAGAAAACACCTAAAGAAAGACACAAACTAACAAACTAACAAAGAAAACACCTAAAGAAAGACACAAACTAACAAACTAACAAAGAAAACACCTAAAGAAAGACACAAACTAACAAACTAACAAAGAAAACACCTAAAGAAAGACACAAACTAACAAACTAACAAATAAAACACCTAAAGAAAGACACAAACTAACAAACTAACAAAGAAAACACCTAAAGAAAGACACAAACTAACAAACTAACAAAGAAAACACCTAAAGAAAGACACAAACTAACAAACTAACAAATAAA
>CM065686.1:44073959-44078959 GCA_017654935.2 Phymorhynchus buccinoides
TCCACGGCATAGTTATGTGTACATGTGTCTGTCATCTAGGTCTGTTTGTTTGTCTTCTTGACGTATTTATTTGATTTTGGCCTCTTAGTTGCTTTTTGTCCCTTGTGAAATAATGTGTAAACAACTTCAATAAACAAAAAAAGAAGGGCGATGTCTCAGAAAAGTAGGTCTTAGGGGAAGACGGGGTAAAAAGCGCATGGGCGGGTAAGAAGCCCACCCCAATTATCTTATGAAATAAAGAAAAAATTTCAGTCAAATTTGCCCATGAGACGAATGCTAGACATTAACGCTCGTCTCATGGGCAAAATGAGACTGAAATTTGCTTCATTTCATGAGATAATTGGGGTGGGCTTCTTACCCGCCCATGCGCTTTTTACCCCGTCTTCCCCTATATGGGAGGGAGTCTTATAATTAGGAGGTATTATAAGGGAGGTTCCACTGTAAATTATCAAATCACATTGAACAGTCTCTAAAGCTTGGCAACAGGCTTTGTGTGCTCAGCGGGACCAAAGACTCTAAAAGGGTAAGATGGACTACTTAAGAGCCGGGCTGATAGAGTTATCGTTATTGGGGTAGTTACACCATTCACAATGGCGGCTATCCAAAGTATAACTGACTCATGAAAAGATAACTCTCTCAGGTTTGAAAAAAAGAGCTATGTAACCTAAATGTGTCACGTTTAAAAGGGACGTAACCAGTGTTTCTGTCCTCACTACTCATATAGGGAAAAGGGATCGGATGTTAGTCTTTTCTTTTCAGTGTCTTTGGCGGGACAGGTGAAAAAGGAATGAATGAAAGAATGCATGCATCAACGAATGAATGTAACTATGTTCACTACTACAGGTGCTACCGACGCGAACCAGTGCAAACAGTCCTGAAGGAAGCAGGAAACTGATGCCAGTGTTTGGATCTTCTGCAGAGAACAACAGCCCATTTATTCAAGGAACTATTTTAGTCTGGGGAGAAAAAAAAACCAAAAAAGAAAAACGAAGGCGAAACAGCTCACAATCCTACTTTTTGATAGGACGAATTCATGAGTTTTTTTGGTTGAAAAATGTTCGTAAACATTTTCTGAGATTATTAACCCTTTCTGAGTGTCACCGCCAATGTCGCATTTTTGCACCACAATGATTTAACAACCATGTCGTAAAAGCTCTTGAAATCAGGGTCTGTTATTCAATGATATTGTGTTCCCGAATTTAGGCAGTAAGGATTGACCCCATTCTAAATGTGTCACAGAGAAATCCAACAATATCGCAGACAAAAATGTTTCTGTAGCCAAGTAGCTTTAACCCTTTCATCGCCACTGTCGCCTCTTGGCACCACAATGATTTAACACCCATGTCACTAAAAGGCATCCAATCAGGGACTGTAATCCAAAGACCCTATCTTCTTAATTTTGGGAGGCAAGGATAGACCTAATGTTACACATGTCACAGAGGAACTCCCAATATTGCATATAATTTTTCTTGTCTACCCAGTTAAGTTTATTGGCATTTTTGGGTTGAAAAATGGCTGGCGGCGAAAGGGTTAATGGAAATGTTTGGCTCAAAGATGGCTGGCACTGAAAGGGTTAACAATATTTGTATCAACTGCACAGATAAAGTCACAGCATTTTGGAGTAGTTGGTTGGTTATACTAGACGGGAAACGGATTCTTCCAGTTGTGAAAGAGCTGAGCAGCGCATACACTCACTATCTAGGGGAAGACGGGGTAAAAAGCACATGGGCGGGTAAGAAGCCCACCCCAATTATCTCATGAAATGAAGCAAATTTCAGTCTCATTTTGCCCATGAGACGAGCGTTAATGTCTAGCATTCGTCTCATGGGCAAATTTGACTGAAATTTTCTTTATTTCATGAGATAATTGGGGTGGGCTTCTTACCCGCCCATGCGCTTTTTACCCCGTCTTCCCCTACAGGGTAAATCATAGTGGTCAGCAGAGAGGAAGACTTGCAATAAGAATTGTTCGGAAATAATTAAGGGGAGTAATTTCATGGTGTGTGGGAGTGATCTTGCCTTATTCAATCGGTCAAACAGGGGAAGTCACTCTACCATCAGCTCTCGTAGCCTATCGACTCGTGTGTTTGAGCAGACATACTGTATTCGAAAAAGAACATTAAAATTCGAAATATTTACGGTTTTAAATGGGCGTTCGGGTGTTTTTGTTGTATGAATCAAAATTTGTATGTCATTTGTATTTTTACGTCACATTTTGCAAGTGTTATCAGTTTGTGGCCACTGGCCACCCCTAATTTTTGTTAAAAAAAAAATGTTTGCAGGTCGCTGACTCGCATCCTGCGGTTTCAAGCTTCGACGCCATTGTTGCATTGTTGCTATGGTATTTTACCGAGTAACGGAGGTAAACAACTCTAATTTTCACGAAGTGCTCTCCCCTAGTTTTTTCTCTCCTAAAATCGTCTATTAGGCCTAACTAAGTAGATTGTCAATGGATAGTATTGAACAATTGCTAATAGGCCTTGTTTGTTCAAAACAAGGATTGTTGCACTTCAAGTTTGTATATATAAACGCATAGTTTTTGTGTGATTTTTTCAGGTTGTTTGTAAAGCAAATACATATAGGATGTCATTGACGTGTTTGATGTTTACTGTGGTGACAGTCCTGAGAAGACCATTGCTGTTGACGGGACTATAAGCAATGTAAATACATATAGGATGTCATTGACGTGTTTGATGTTTACTGTGGTGACAGTCCTGAGAAGACCATTGCTGTTGACGGGGACTATAAGCAATGTAAATACATGTAGGATGTCATTGACGTGTTTGATGTTTACTGTGGTGACAGTCCTGAGAAAACCATTGCTGTTGACGGGACTATAAGCAATGTAAATACATATAGGATGTCATTGACGTGTTTGATGTTTACTGTGGTGACAGTCCTCAGAAGACCATTGCTGTTGACGGGGACTATAAGCAATGTGAATACATGTAGGATGTCATTGACGTGTTTGATGTTTACTGTGGTGACAGTCCTGAGAAGACCATTGCTGTTGACGGGACTATAAGCAATGTAAATACATATAGGATGTCATTGACGTGTTTGATGTTTACTGTGGTGACAGTCCTCAGAAGACCATTGCTGTTGACGGGGACTATAAGCAATGTAAATACATGTAGGATGTCATTGACGTGTTTGATGTTTACTGTGGTGACAGTCCTCAGAAGACCATTGCTGTTGACGGGGACTATAAGCAATGTAAATACATGTAGGATGTCATTGACGTGTTTGATGTTTACTGTGGTGACAGTCCTGAGAAGACCATTGCTGTTGACGGGGACTATAAGCAATGTAAATACATGTAGGATGTTGTTGACGTGTTTGATGTTTACTGTGGTGACAGTCCTCAGAAGACCATTGCTGTTGACGGGACTATAAGCAATGTAAATACATGTAGGATGTTGTTGACGTGTTTGATGTTTACTGTGGTGACAGTCCTGAGAAAGACCATTGCTGTTGACGGGACTATAAGCAATGCAAAAATAAATACATAAATAAATTAACACAGACAATGTCTACCAGAAATGTAAAGTTTGAATCACTGTGTTTGGTGGCAGATTTTTTTTTACCAACCGCGATCGTAGAGAGCGGATTGGTAATGTTTTCACTCGTGTCTGAGGCGGACTATGTATGTTTGTATGAATCCTCTCTATCGTTTAAACGGATGGACTTAGGGTGCTCAAATTTTGCATGCGGGTAGGTAGTAGGACGATCTAGGCCCAGTTCGATAATGAAGGTTATGGGTCAAAGGTCAAGGTCACTGGAACCGAATAACGCTGCCGCGCGGTATCCTCTCTAGCGTTTGAACGGATGAACTTAGGGTGCTCAAATTTTGCATGTGGGTAGGTACTAGGACGATCGAGGCCAAGTTCGATAATGAAGGTTATGGGTCAAAGGTCAAGGTCACTGGAGCCGAAAACGCTGCCGCGCGGTTGGTGATTTAGCGTCTTAACGCTCTAGTTTCCTTTTTCGTCCTGTTTGTTTATTTTCTTTTGTCATGCAACCAACGAGTTTGGCCACAGACGTATTGAATATGATTTCTTGTTGTATTATTGTCTAGCACATCTTTCCTTGTAGGACTACACGATACTGGCGTTAAAATTACCCAAACCTTGACAGTAGGAAACATAGCCATTGACTACATTTTCGGTTTGAAAGCTTTGAAATAATGTTCTTAAAGGTGGACCCTGACGGATGAGTTTTTGCAAGAAACACGTCGCGATCACCAGAAAGACAGCCTTTTGAAGGATCGGAACAATCACTTTGCTGTGGTTTCCTAGAACTCGAACCGTCAAAACGGCGATTCCTCCTTGGCAGAGATGCCGGAGAGACAGTCATTTTGGATGGGGTGGGTGGAGGCCACTCATTGTGGTTGAAGCTTTTTCTTCTTTGTAGTGCAGTAAAATAACATTTGAGCTATTTCCTTTATTGTGAGCGAAACTCCTTTTAGTAAACTGAATAAAAACAAAACAAACAAACAATAAAAAGGCTTCTATTGTGGACATTTCGTGCAAACGATTTGGTCTAAACTCAGGCAGCCATTAGAAAAGAGAAGGCACATGCCTTCTACATGCCTTCTCTTTCACTGAAATAATTTGGCTTCCAGCACCTCCGCCAAGGAGGAATCGCCGATTTGACGGTTTGATTTCTGGGAAACCAGAGCAAAGTGAGTGTTGCGATCTCTGTAAAGGGTGTTTTCCTGGTGATCTCGACGTGTTTCTTGCAAAAACGCATCCGTCAGGGTGCCCCTTTGACACTCAGACAGGAAAGACTGCTGAATTAATTAAACAATTTTTTGTATAAAGTATTACAATTTACATGTATATTACTATTTTATTTGTTTCCATCGATTTTGTTGTGTTTGTTGGGTTGCTTAGTTAAGGGAACATAGAACACGCCCACACAGATTGTTGTAGATATTGTGTCGTTTTTCAAAATGATATATAACTTGTAAGATAACGTGATGTATTTTTGTAAATGTGT
>CM065686.1:44087418-44097418 GCA_017654935.2 Phymorhynchus buccinoides
TTGTTGTGTGTTGTTGTTGTGTTGTTGTGTTGTTGTTGTTGATGATGTGTTGTTGTTGCATAAAACCGAGGAAAAGATGATTACATGTAATTATCAAACTTGATGCAGCTTCAGGAATAAGTGTCAGGAGAACTCTAGGGGAAGACCTGTATGCATACTTAAAGTAGAATCACTGACATATTTTTTTTTTTTTTTTTTATAATGTTGTGTTGCTGTAGATTCAGTGTCTATAACTGTTTTCATTTATTGGTATACTGTCTTCGTTATATTATTTTCGTTTGTTTCCAAACTGATCAGATTTCTTAAACATATAGCCTCGAGCAGCAACAGCGAAATGAAGAGTGAGGGTGGAAGGTAGGGCACTCTAACTATGAGGCTTGGGTTGTGTGTGTGTGGCGTGTGTGTGTGTGTGTGTGTGTGTGTGGTGTGTGTGTGTGTTGTTCTTCTTCTTCTTCTTCAGTTAACGTCCTCCATAAAAGTTGATCAGAAAATGTGTGTGGTGTATGCGCGTGCGTGCGTGCGTGCGTGCGTGGGCGTGTGTGTCGTGTGTGTGTGTGTGTGGGGGTGTATGTGTGTGTGTATGTGTAGTGGGGTGTGGTGTACGTGTGTGGGTGTGTGTGTATGGGTGTGTGGTGTGTGCGTGTGTGTGTGTGGTGGTGTGTGTGTGTGTGTGTTGTGTGTGGGTGCGTGAGTGTACGGGGTGTGTGTATGTGTGTGCTTGCGTGTGTTGTGTCGATAACCAATCAAATTGCGACACTGATATACTCGCACTATTCTACTAATATTTCTATATGTTTTCACACTGTTTTTTATGCTGCTTCCTACTGTTATTTTGTTGTTAAATTTCTGTTTGAGCTGCTTTTCGAACCAGCAGCAGACAATAAAGGAAAACACATTAAAGCGTTTTCATTGTGTGGGATTAACCCTCGCAACTGCAACGTTACATTATGCACCACAATGTGTAACAATCATGTCACTAAATGCATAAATCAGCCCTGCTATCTGAAGACCATTTTCTAATGTTGGGAGGTAAGGATAGCCTAATGTATGCATGTCACAGAGGAATTCCCAGTATTTCAGATAATTATTTTGTCTCTACCCACTTAAGTTTAATGTATTGAGGGGGTTAAAAAATCGGCTGCGCGAAAGGGTTGAGCCATGTGCCTACAGTAAATTCGTGTTGCTGAAATGCTGATACTGCTTAAGGCTGTTCTCCGCTGCTTTCAACGCTGCTTTCATACTGCCTTTCATATTGCTTCTACTGTTCATACGCTTTCATGCTGCTTTCAAGACCAGCTGGAAGATCAGCAAAAGGCAAAAGCCACTTTAACCCTTTCATGCCAGAGGACAACAAAAACATTATCGATTTTATTATTGTGAAATTTAAAAGAGACATGCTATATGCAATTTGAGAAATGGTCTAGAGATATATCTTTCAGATTTGTCTAAATAAAAATTAAAAAAAAAACCATAATCACCAAGCCTATTGACATCAGAAGTTTTTGACATCATCAATGACATCACACACCTTGTAGTAGGGGACAGGCAGTGAAAGGGTTAACGGCTAAACCTGTCTTTGTCCGTGTATGGCATGTGCCAGATTGTATTTCTCAAAATTGTTCATACTGGTCTGTGCGTCGTTTTCGGGGGGGGGGGGGGGGGGGAAAAAAACTGTTTTATGTTATGTTGTTTTCAGACCAGCTGGAAATCAGCCAAGGCAAAGCTACCTTGACAGCTAACCAGGTGTAGGGAGCTTTGTGGGGCCTGGAAACTTTCACCCAACTGGTCTTTTACCTTGACTAGCTAACCAGGTGTGGGGAGGTTTATGGGGCCTGGAAACTTTCACCCAACTGGTCATTTACCTTGACTAGCTAACCAGGTGTGGGGAGGTTTATGGGGCCTGGAAACTTTCACCCAACTGGTCTTTTACCTTGACTAGCTAACCAGGTGTGGGGAGGTTTGTGGGGCCTGGAAACTTTCACCCAACTGGTCTTTTACCTTGACTAGCTAACCATGTGTGGGGAGCTTTGTGGGGCCTGGAAACTTTCACCCAACTGGTCTTTTACCTTGACTAGCTAACCAGGTGTGGGGAGGTTTATGGGGCCTGGAAACTTTCACCCAACTGGTCTTTTACCTTGACTAGCTAACCAGGTGTGGGGAGGTTTGTGGGGCCTGGAAACTTTCACCCAACTGGTCTTTTACCTTGACTAGCTAACCATGTGTGGGGAGCTTTGTGGGGCCTGGAAACATTCACCCAACTGGTCCTTTACCTTGACTAGCTAACCAGGTGTAGGGAGCTTTGTGGGGCCTGGAAACATTCACCCAACTGGTCCTTTACCTTGACTAGCTAACCAGGTGTAGGGAGCTTTGTGGGGCCTGGAAACATTCACCCAACTGGTCTTTTACCTTGACTAGCTAACCAGGTGTAGGGAGGTTTGTGGGGTATGGAAACTTTCACCCAACTGGTCTTTTACCTTGACAGCTAACCAGGTGTAGGGAGCTTTGTGGGGCCTGGAAACATTCACCCAACTGGTCTTTTACCTTGACTAGCTAACCAGGTGTGGGGAGCTTTGTAGGACCTGGAAACTTTCACCCAACTGGTCATTTACCTTGACTAGCTAACCAGGTGTGGGGAGCTTTGTGGGGTATGGAAACTTTCACCCAACTGGTCTTTTACCTTGACTAGCTAACCAGGTGTGGGGAGCTTTGTGGGGTATGGAAACTTTCACCCAACAGTTTTTACGCCTTTTTTGTACTGTTTTATGTTGGTTTCAGACCAGCTGGAAATCAGCCAAGGCAAAGCTACCTTGACAGCTAACCAGGTGTGGGGAGCTTTGTGGGGCCTGGAAACTTTCACCCAACTGGTCTACCGCTCTGACACCGGGAATGTAAGTCAGTTTTATTCTGTATCAAGGATATTATTATTATGATTTCTGTGCGTGTTGCCTCATGGGTGAAAGTAGTCCAGGCATGCTCCTGAAATCAGGATTGAAAAAGCTGATAGAAAGAGTCTTCAGGATCGGCCATCTTGTCATCCGGATCCACGGTCTTATGAAAACAAGCATTTCTGCCAACATTTCTTTTTATTCAGACCTGGTATTGCAGTACCTCCAGGATCTGCTCAGAGCATTGAATGTTGGTTGGTTGATGGTTCGTCCCATATGCTGGGCTTTTTTGCAGCCGAGTGGACGTAAAACCTTTCATTCGACATTGATGGCAGATGAAAACATCACCCTCACCTCCCAACCATCCTGTACTGGACACACACATTGGAAATTATTTTTAAATGCGGTCACCTTTTCAGGATTGGGAGGATTCTGAGAACATTGAAATGTGTCATTTCAGGATTGAGAGAACGTTTCACTTTCACCCATGCATGTTAGTTTGTCTCTTTGTTGGTTTGTCTGTCTCTCTGTGGGACGGGGGCAACGGAGACGGTTAAATAAATGAGTGGGAGCCCTATTGAAGCCCGTGAAGCTGCGTTTGTACTGGTATGCTGCTCGGACATCAATGGGGATGATTGTCAATTTTAGTTGTATCAATGTGTGATTTTGTCTTTCTTGATTTCTCTGTCTGTGGGAGAATAGCTATGTACAGTGACAGCTAAGCAGATGAGGAGGGGAATTGTATGGGTTCTGGAGACTTTCTCCTAACTGGCCTACCACCCTGACACAGGGATATAAGGACCAAAACATTATGTGTGTGTGGGCGCGCGCGAGCACGTGTGTGGGCGTGCGTGAATGCGTGCATGTGTGCATGCGTGCGTGCATGCATGTGTGTCTGTCTGTCTGTCTTCTTCTTCTGCGTTCACGTATGCCAAAAGGTCATAATGGGTAAAGTACGTATGTGTCCGTTTTCAATTTCCACTGGTCTCCCCGCTGCGTACAGCCGACACATTCCGATTTCGGAGAGAAAAAAAAAAAAAGCTCAAAGGAAAAAAAAAAAAAAAACAAAAAGCTATTTTGAAGATTTTTTTTCAAGGGCAGGAGAATGGGCCATTAAAGTCAGAAAGATAGTAGATGACAGTAATACCAAAGGAAAAGGCAGAGTCAAAGAGAGTGGCATATGTATTAGGGGAAGTTACAAGCACAGAACTTCCAGAAGGTGGGGGAACTATTTTTACGAAGAACCCTCGGTATCCCCACGGGGAGAGACTCGTGGAGGGGTCGGGGTCGTCCAGCTCCCCGTATGGAGGCACGAGGCATCCACCCACTGTCGCCCTCTGTCTATCTCTTTTCGTCAGTCTGTGTGTGTGTGTGTGTACCAACATGTGCAAAGGAAACAAGTGAAATGATCATTAAATGAGACCATAACCCCAGTACAATTTACAAGCTCGATTTTTTGTCTCGTGGTTGTAGTGTATGTTTCTGGAGTTTCGAAGTATAGCTTATTGTTTTGATGGTTTAGTTTGTCAAGGATGGAAATAGTCCAAATTAAAATATGAATGAAATTTTACTGATAGCCCATAGGCCTATTATCAGGGAAAACAAATTGGGACCAATAAAGTAATTGTTTTTGTTGTTGACGTACCCTGGCTAAAAGACTCCAGGAATCATCCCTACAGCCGAAGATCTTGAACACTGTGGTACAAATGCATCAGCTAGCGATGAGAGCATTACGTGTGTGACAGTTTTTGATTACCCCGCCACGTGGGCAGCCACACTCCGTCTTCGGGAATTGTGAAGTAATTGTGAATGACTCCCCGATGTTTTTTTCTGGTACCCGATTTTGAGCTTGCTGATTTCCAGCGTTTATAAGTTTAATTAAATCAACCACCATTGTGCTATTTTGTATTGCAACAAGTTTTAGATAAACCGATTCTTCTTCTTCTTCTTCTTCTTCTTCTTCTTCTTCTTCTTCTTTTTCTTCTTCTTCTTCTTCGATCGCTCAGACAGTTTTCCTGTCAATTATGAGCGCAGATGCGTCATGCTGCCGTTATGCGCCTAACTAAGAAATAGTTTTGGCCCAGCAAGTCCGACTTCAGCTGGAGCAAATCTTTCTGAAAGTGCTTCGTGAAAAAAGGCAGGAGAATGGACCGGGTAAGGCAGAAAGATAGTAGATGACAGTAATCAAAGGGAAAAGGCAGAGTCAAAGAGGAGTGACAGATTAGAGGAAGTTACAAGCACAGAACTTCCAGAAGGTGGGGGAACTATTTATGCACAAGATCCCCCCCCCCCCCCGGTATCCCCCCGGGAGAATAAACGATTCTGATGTTACAGTTTGTGGTGAACGACACCACCATTGATGATGCACCTCGCTTCGCTCATCGCGGACTGCTGTTGGATACCTCGCGTCACTATCTGTCCCCAAAGACCATCATGCGAAATCTGGTACATTGGCCGAACAGTGTGTTGTGTGTGTGTGTGTGTGTGTGTGTGAGTGTGGTGTGTGGTGTGTGTGTGGTGTGTGTCGAGTGCTGAGTGTGTGTGTGTGTGTGTGTGTGTGAGTGTGTGTGTGTGTGTGTGTGTGTGTGTGTGTGTGTGTGTGTGAGAGTGTGTGTGTGTGTGTGTGTGTGTGTGTGTGTGTGTGTGTGTGTGTGTGTGTGTGTGTGTGTGTTGTGCGTGCGTGCGTGCGGTGCGTGCGTGCGTGCGTGCGTGCGCGTGGTTTTTTGGTCTTTATGAGTCTGACTGAATGTAATTCATGTGTTTGTGTTGCTGCTTGTGTGTTTGTGGCTATTATATAGCCTTTTAATGGTTTTCATTTTCTTTTTTTGGTTGCAAAAAGAAAGCCGGAAAAAAACATCCCAAGATGATAGACATGCAATTCTAACACACGCACGCACATCACACACACACACACAGCACACACATACACACACACACACACACACACACACACACACACACACACACACACACACACACACACATCACACACACACACACACACACACCTCCTGTATGCACATGGGTACACACACATATTGGAAAGTATGTTTTAATGTGGTCACCACTTCAGGATTGGGAAGATTCAGAGAACATTGAAACGTGTCATTTTCAGGATTGAGAGAATGTTTTACTTTCACGCATGAAACGTTTTGGTGTTATTGTTGTTGTTGCTTTGTTTGGGGGTTTTCTCTCCCCAGGATGCCATGGCTCAAAACAAGCTGAACGTGTTTCACTGGCACATGGTCGATTCTCAGTCCTTCCCCTACCAGAGCAGAGAATTCCCTGAGCTCAGCAACAAGGTGAACCCTCATCATTGTCCCTCACCTCACAGAGGAGATGGACTATGCAATGAGCGCAGGTTGTGGGGTTTTTTTGCTTATCTGTTTGTCCCAAGGATATATGTTGTGAACCGATGGACACAATCACTCCAAAGTTCGTGCGACGGTGTATCATTGATAGAAGAAGACGTTCGTGCGTAAAGTATTACAGTGCTGTCCTTGACCTTGATGTATGACCTTGAAAACCGTAATTTCCGTTAGGGGCCCTATCTCTTCTCACAATGCTGGACTTGCGATGTCCAATCTTGGTATGTGGGTGCATTGGCTTATATGGCAGTTCCGAATACAGGATACCAATCAAGGTCAAGGATGTGGATGGCAAAGGCGTGATGCTTGGTCAAGGATGTGCATTAGTTTGACATTTTGCTTCTCTCCACAAACCAATGAATGCAGACCTGTTTACCCATAAGATTTCACCATATTGTGTACACATATCAGACCTGTTTACCCATAAGATTTCACCATATTGTGTACACATATCAGACCTGCTTACCCGTAAGATTTCACCATATTGTGTACACATATCAGACCTGCTTACCCATAAGATTTCACCATATTTTGTACACATATTCAGACCTGTTTACCCGTAAGATTTCACCATATTGTGTACACATATCAGACCTGCTTACCCATAAGATTTCACCATATTGTGTACACATATCAGACCTGTTTACCCATAAGATTTCACCATATTGTGTACACATATCAGACCTGCTTACCCATAAGATTTCACCATATTGTGTACACATATCAGACCTGTTTACCCATAAGATTTCACCATATTGTGTACACATATCAGACCTGCTTACCCATAAGATTTCACCATATTGTGTACACATATCAGACCTGCTTACCCATAAGATTTCACCATATTTTTGTACATACACATATCATATTGTGACCTGCTTACCCATAAGATTTCACCATATTGTGTACACATATCAGACCTTACCCGTGCTTACCCCTGCTTACATAAGATTTCACCATATTGTGTACACATATCAGACCTGTTTACCCATAAGATTTCACCATATTGTGTACACATATCAGACCTGCTTACCCATAAGATTTCACCATATTGTGTACACATATCAGACCTGCTTACCCGTAAGATTTCACCATATTGTGTACACATATCAGACCTGCTTACCCATAAGATTTCACCATATTGTGTACACATATCAGACCTGCTTACCCATAAGATTTCACCATATTGTGTACACATATCAGACCTGCTTACCCATAAGATTTCACCATATTGTGTACACATATCAGACCTGCTTACCCGTAAGATTTCACCATATTGTGTAAACATATCAGACCTGTACCCATAAGATTTCACCATATTGTGTACACATATCAGACCTGCTTACCCGTAAGATTTCACCATATTGTGTACACATATCAGACCTGTTTACCCATAAGATTTCACCATATTGTGTACACATATCAGACCTGCTTACCCATAAGATTTCACCATATTGTGTACACATATCAGACCTGCTTACCCATAAGATTTCACCATATTGTGTACACATATCAGACCTGCTTACCCGTAAGATTTCACCATATTGTGTACACATATCAGACCTGCTTACCCGTAAGATTTCACCATATTGTGTACACATATCAGACCTGCTTACCCATAAGATTTCACCATATTGTGTACACATATCAGACCTGTTTACCCATAAGATTTCACCATATTGTGTACACATATCAGACCTGCTTACCCATAAGATTTCACCATATTGTGTACACATATCAGACCTGCTTACCCATAAGATTTCACCATATTGTGTACACATATCAGACCTGCTTACCCATAAGATTTCACCATATTGTGTACACATATCAGACCTGCTTACCCGTAAGATTTCACCATATTGTGTACACATATCAGACCTGTTTACCCATAAGATTTCACCATATTGTGTACACATATCAGACCTGTTTACCCATAAGATTTCACCATATTGTGTACACATATCAGACCTGCTTACCCATAAGATTTCACCATATTTTGTACACATATCAGACCTGCTTACCCATTAGATTTCACCCTATTGTGTACACATATGACCTGCTTACCCAAAATTTCACCATATGTGTACATATGGTACACATGGGATAAATATGGTGAAATGGTGGGGGGGGGGAATCTGACATCATTTCTGTACATCGCCTGATTAAAGAAACTGTGCGATCTGTGTGTGTGTGTTGTGTGTGTGTGTGTGTGTGTGTGTGTGTGTGTGTTGTTGTTGTTGTTGTTGTGTGTATGTTGCTTGCAAATAGTGGATGAAACTTTTGTCATAGTTTGTATAAGTTGTTATAAAAACCTGTATGCATGTTTGCAGTCAGTGTTGTTTTAACTTTCCTGTTGGAGTACTCCTATTTTGTGAAAAATACACTTATTTTTTATTTTGAATACACGAAGCCCGATTTCAGGGTAAACAGGTCTGTGAATGCTAGACTTAGAGAGAATGGAAGTATCAGAGAGATTCCAATCCAAAACAAAAGTGTGGTAGACTTCACAGACTAGGGATAAGTGGAGCCTCTTGATATAAGTAATTTTTAAAAGAAACAACAAAGTGACTTTTCTGTTTCAGTCGACCCAAAGATAAAAATTGAGGACCAGTAAAATCCACAATTTTTGAAATGAAAATTATGAACGTGTTGTTGCAGAATAGTTTCATATTGTTGTTAATATCTTAATCTTACGAGAGAAAAAAAAACATATCAACAAACTTAAAAAGACATTCTGCGTATTTCTTTGTAGCCATATTAGAATATTTGGCAGAAATTAAAAATTATCAAATGAAGATGCGAATGAAACAACAGGCGTGGTAATCTTCAGAGAATTCTCTGAATTCAGAGAAACGTGAATGTAGAAAAACAAATGTCAGAATGGGTTTTAAGCTTGAGGAGATGCCTTTTCCCCAATTTGTAACAGTTTTATATATTTGTCCTCAGGAGAAATTGCCCCCCGATCACCAAAAGGGCTCTTTACCCATTGACACCACCATTAAGCAATGTCTCCCCAAACCCCCAAATATGCTCAGAGAAAAATGCTTTTCCTTCATTGCCATGCCTGAACAAGAATCGATATTTGATCACCTGTGTCTGCTGTGCAGGGAGCTTATTTCCCAGAAACCCACGTCTACACCCCTGTAGATATCCAGGAAATTATCGAATTCGCTCGTCTGCGCGGTATCCGAGTGGTATCTGAGTTCGACACGCCAGGTAAATATTAATTATTATGGACTCACAACCATTAAGGTCATTTTGTTTTTGTCCTTGTGTGCTGTTCCTTTAACCCTTTCACCTCCAGACATAAGCACAGGAAAAGGAGGCTAAAGTCGGGGAGCCACAAGAGAGGAGAGAAAGAGAGAAGAGAGGAGAGAAGAGAGAGAGAGGAGAGAGGAGGGAGAGAGAGGGATGGAGAGAGAGAGAGAGAGAGAGAAAAGAGAGAGAGAGAGAGAGAGGGCAGAGATAGAGAGAGAGAGAGAGAGAGAGGAGGGAGAGAGAGAGATAGAGCGAGAAAGATAGATAGAGAGAGAGAGAGAGAGACGAGAGAGAGTAGAGAAGAGATAGAGAGAGAGAGAGAGAGTGAGAGAGAGAGAGAGAGTGAGACAGAGAAGAGGAGACAGAGGAAGAGAGAGAGAGGCGGAGAGAGAGAGGACATAGAGAGAGTAAGAGAGAGAGGAGGGAGCGAGAGAGAGAGAGAGAGAGAGGAGAGAGAGAGAGGAGAGAGAGAGACGAGAGAGAGCGAGA
>CM065686.1:44102418-44107418 GCA_017654935.2 Phymorhynchus buccinoides
GTGAGGTGAGAGACGAGGGATTTCTGCTCTTCCTCTCATGCTAAGAGAGGAATGAGAGAGAGATCTCAGGCTCGCATTCTTGAGGACCTTTCTCTAACCCAGCTAGAGAGTCGCTCTGAGGAGACTTGGAGGAGTCGATCCCATCTTCGATCGGATGAGGAGAGGAGGAAGAAGAGATGTGAGAGAGAAGATTCTCTCTCCTCCAGCGGAGAGATCTCACTCCACTCTCTCTGGAGATGCGGGAGAGACCGAGCGAGGGGTTCTGGAGAGAGAGGACAGATCGGAGAGAGCAGAGAGAGAGAAGACGAGAGAGAGAGAGTCTTCTCCTTCTCATCTCTCTAAACTCTCAATGCTGGAGAACCTGGAGAGAGCCGCTCGATTGTGGCATGAGAGGATCTCCTAGAGAGATGACGCGAGGGAGAGAGAGGGAAGACTTCTCCTTTGAGATGACTCTCTTCTCCTCCCACTAGAGGAGTGAGGAGAGAGGGCCGATAGGAGACGAGGAGAGAGAGAGAGATCTTCGACTGGGCTAGAGATCCCTGAGTCTTCTCTACACTATCGAGCTCTCGTCTCTTCTTCTTTTCAGAGAAGGCTTCTCGTCTCGAGAGCTCTCTCTCATGTCTCTGATCCAGAGTGAGTGGGAGGCTCTCTTTCTCTCTCTCTCTCTCTCTTCTCTCTCTCTCCTCTAGGAGGTCGAGGGAGAGCGAGAGACGACCTCCATACGGAGAGAGAGAGAAGAGAGAGGTCTTGTGGGCTCTCTTTCTTCCTCTCTCCTTTCTCACTCTGATACATGAGATCGAGAGAGATTCTCAGAGAGAAAGACGCATGATTCATCTCTCCATGTGGCAGGATAGACCTGACGCGACTGGGAGAAGAGAGATGTCCGAAGATGAGAGTCTCGTGCCGGTGCGGCGGTTTGAGAGAGACGGAGGAGAGAGCTTGCCTCTCTGAGAGAGAGAGTGGATGATAGCATTCTCTCAAGAAGAATAAGACGAGAGAGAGCGGGAGAGAGAGAGCTAGGAGGCAACGAGAGGAGTTGGTAGACGGTCTTGTCTTCTTGTTCTGGCGCGAGAGGAGAGAGACCCTCTCTCTTCCTCTGTCTCTCTCTTCCTCTCCATCCCTCTCCCCCCACGTCTCTCTCGAGAGAGTAAGCGAGAGAGGGAGAGGAGGAGAAGGAGAGAGACCAGGAGAGAGAAGAGATCGCTCCTATGAGAAAGCGAGAGAAGAGGAAAGAAATCGAGCAGGAACGAGTTCCAAGGGAGAGAGAGCGAGAGCTGAGAGCGGAGAGCGGAGAGAGAGAGAGAGAGAGATGAGAATGAGAGTCTCTCGAGGATGAGAGAGAGAGGGGGAGGGCCGAGAGAGAGCACGAGAGAGATGGGGAGAGAGAGAGAGGGCTCTCGCGGAGAGAGAGAGGGAGAGACAGACGAGAAAATGAGTAGCGAGAGACAGCTCTCTCGCTGATGGACCGGAAGCGCGTCGAGCGCAGGAGGAGAAGAAGAAGAGCGCCTCGATGTGAGAGAGAGCTAGAGGGAGCTTCGAGAGGGAGTAGGATGAGAGAGAACTAGAGGAGGGAGGATGAGAGAGTGAGACGAGCGAGAGAATGAGAGAGGTCAGAGCGAGAAGTCCGTCTGTCTCCGGGAAGTCTAGGAGAGAAAGAGAGAGAGATCATCCTCAGAGAGAGAGAGCGAGAGAGAGGCTCAAGCGAGGGATGAAGGGATGAGAGAGTGAGAAGAGAAAGAGTCTGCACGCCTGAGAGAGAGAGAGAGGGCAGTAGAGCGAGCGAGACCGCGATGCGTGGTTCGCTGGAGGCGAGAGATCGAGACGAGAAGAGCAGCGAGAGAGAGCGAGCTTCCGAGACTGACATGATGCGAGAGCGAGCGGAGGGCCACCCCCGCGCTCTCTCGACGCTCTCGAGAGAGAGAGAGAGAGGGAGAGGGAGGAGAGAGAGAGAGAGCCCTAGAGAGAAGAGAGAGAGAGCTCGAGGGTAGAGATGCGAAGAGAGAGGAGAGGAGGCGAGGAGAGAGAGAGGTAGCTCTCGAGAGAGGAGAGAGCAGACAGACGAGAGGGCCGATGAGAGCTGACGGCAGGACGGTCGCTCGGTGTACGGGATGATGACGGGAAGGATCGAGAGGAGACGGACAGATGAGAGCGTCTCCTCTCATCGCGCGCTAGAGCCCTTTGAGTGATCTAGGGCGATTAGATTTGTAGAGAGAGAGAGAGAGACCTTTTGCCACCCAGAGGACGGAAGATGAGAATGAGACCGAGAGAGAAACATGAGAAACGCTGAGATGAGGAGAGTGTCGAAAATCCCGTTCTGTATTTTTCTTAGAGTAAGACCTTGTTTTAGCCTGAGAAGAGATTTTTTTCGTTATTTTTTCTTATTTTTTTTCTTTTTTTTTTTTTGTTTTTTGAGAGAGATTCCCTCTGTTTTTTTTTTTTTTTTTTTTTTTCGTGAGAGTTTCTTTTTTTTTTTTTTCTCTTGAGTCTTTGTGTTTTTTAGAGATTTTTTTTTTTTCTGTTTTTTTTAGAGACATGAGGGTGAGGGAGGAGAGAGGAAAAGAGAGAGAGAAAGAGATGAGAGAGAGAGGAGAGAGAGGTCGAGAGAGAGAGAGAGGAGGACACAGAGAAAGAAGAGGAGGGGGGGAGAGAGAGAATCAGAGAGATTCATTTTAAAGAGAGAGAGACCCGTGAGAGATGAGAGAGTAGAGGGAGAGAAGAGCTTTTCCTTTGGATGAGAGAGAGAGAGAAGAGAAAGAGAGAGAGATTTGATTTATTGAAAAAAAATTAAAATAAAACTATAGAGATAGATTGAATTTCATGTTTTTTGACCTGTAATCTGTTGCATCTGGCCTTCTGAAAATATGAAAAGTCATTAAGTGATATCTTACGACATTAGCCTGGTTTCCTGTGCCGAATCACATATTATTTCAGCCAATCATTTCCATTAAATTTACCTGGAGTAGCGAACAAAATCCATCTGCAGTATTAGTGATTCTGGTCTGTGACAATATACTCAAATAAGGTCTATCCTTACTTCCTAAACTAAGACAATAGGGTTTTTGGATAATAGACCCCAGTTTGATGCATTTTAGTGACATAGGTATTAAATTAAATCACTATGTTGCTAAAATGTGACTTTGGCGGTGAAAGGGATAATCAAATTGATTAATTGAGAGAGAGAGAGAGAGAGAGAGAGAGGAGAGAAGAGAGAGAGAGAGAGAGAGAGAGAGAGAGAGGAGAGAGAGAGAGAGAGAAGAGAGAGAGAGAGGCAGAGCGAGAATGAAAGTCAGAGAGACAAAGGCGGACCAACACACTGACCGACTGAAAGAGAGAGAGACAGACAGAAACATAGATAGAGAGAGATTTCTTGGAAAGAAAAAGAAACTCTTTGAGTCTCGTCACACAGGTCACAGTCATTCCTGGGGACTGGGTCAGCCCGGGCTGCTGACGGACTGTTATTCGGGCTCCTCCCCTAACGGTCACCACGGTCCGATCGACCCCACCCTCCCCACCACCTTCCCCTTCTTGAAGAAGTTCTTCGCCGAGGTGGCGTCCCTGTTCCCCGACCATTACCTGCATCTAGGGGGTGACGAGGTGGCTTACGGGTGCTGGTGAGTGAGTGTGTGTGTGTGTGGGGTGTGTGTGTGTGGTGGGTGTGTGTGTGTGTGGGTGGGTGGGTGTGGGTGTGGGGGGGTGTTGGTGTGGGGGTGTGGGTGGGTGGCGGGTGTCTGTGAGTGTGTGTGTGTGGGGGGATATATGTGTGTGTGGGGGGGAGGGGGAGTGTGTGTAGGGGGGCTGTCGGTGTGTGTGTGTGTGTGTGCGTGTGTGTGTGAGAGAGAGAGTGTGTGTGAGAGAGAGAGAGAGAGAGAGAGAGAGAGAGAGAGTGTGTGTGTGTGTGTGTGTGTGTGTGTGTGTGTGTGTGTGTGTGTGTGTGAACTTTTATGTACCCATTTTCTCAGAATTATTTCATTTGGTTTGCACAACTATTTTTCTCTTGAAAGATGAGAGACCAGCTGATTACTGTTGGTTGTCTTGCACTTTAGTTACCCCACCCCCACCCACACCCCACCCACACCCTCCCTCAAATTTTTCGTATTGAAGCTATTCACTGAGAAGCAACAGTCTACCAGTTTTTGGAAATACATAGCGATAGGATCAGCCTAGGATCATGTTCCTAAAACTGAAAGAAGCAGACTTTGAGATTGAGAGTCGTAAACATGAGCGGGGATGGGTGGGTGATTAAAGTACTAACTTACCCTAATCTTTTGCTTGAATATGTGTGTGTGTGTGTGTGTGTGTGTGTGTGTGTGTGTGTGTGTGTGTGTGTGTGGTGTGTGTGTGTGTGTGTTGCCAACAGGGAGTCCAATCCGCACATTACCTCCTTCATGAAGAACATGTCTATGGAGGGAGACTACGCCAGGCTGGAGCAGTTCTACATGCAGAAGTAAGTCGATCATTATTTTTGTTTAATTTTCCATTTCAAGGGAAGTAGGTGAATGCCTCGTGCCTCCATGAAGCGCATTGAGCTTTACGGTAAAGCGCTATATAAGTTTCCTAAATAAATAAATAAATACGGGGAGCTGGACGACCCCGACCCCTTCACGAGTCAGTGGGATTCTGGAAGGGGGGTGTGGTCTTTCGCATTCGTACAAAAAATTCCCCCACGTTCTGGAAGTTCTGTGTTTGTAACTTCCTCTTATCAGTCTCACTTTGACTCTGCCTTTTCCCTTTGCTCTCTGTCATCTATGATCATTCTGACTTACTGGCCTATTCTCCTGGCTTTTTTTTTTCTTCCAAAAAATAATCTTGCAAATAATTTTCTCCTTTGAGCTCCTCTGAAATCGGAATGTGTCGGCTGAATGCAGACCAGTGAAAACTGCAAAAACGGACACATACCTACCCTACCCATTATGGCCTTATGGCCTGGCAACGCAGAAGAAGAAGAAGAAGAAGATTTCCATTCCATTCCAGTACTGCAACATGCGGATTATAAGCCGCTG
>CM065686.1:44112418-44119419 GCA_017654935.2 Phymorhynchus buccinoides
TACTAGGGAAGGTCTTACTAGGGAAGGTCTTACTAGGGAAGGTCTTACTAGGGAAGGTCTTACTAGGGAAGGTCTTACTAGGGAAGGTCTTACTAGGGAAGGTCTTACTAGGGAAGGTCTTACTAGGGAAGGTCTTACTAGGGAAGGTCTTACCAGGGAAGGTCTTACTAGGGAAGGTCTTACTAGGGAAGGTCTTACTAGGGAAGGTCTTACTAGGGAAGGTCTTACTAGGGAAGGTCTTACTAGGGAAGGTCTTACTAGGGAAGGTCTTACCAGGGAAGGTCTTACTAGGGAAGGTCTTACTAGGGAAGGTCTTACTAGGGAAGGTCTTACTAGGGAAGGTCTTACTAGGGAAGGTCTTACTAGGGAAGGTCTTACTAGGGAAGGTCTTACTAGGGAGGTTCCACTGCATGTGAGTGTTGCTGTTCCTTACTACAGGCACGGACGCTCAGAAGGCCCTGGTGCTGGGCGGAGAGCTGTGTATGTGGGGGGCGTACGTGGACGACACCAACCTGCTGTCCAGTCTCTGGTCAGTCAGGAAGCAACCCTAATGTGCTCTTTCCACTTAGCAAGGGGCGGATCAGTCAGTCATTGAGAAGGGGGGGTGGGGTTACAGGTGCTTGGTTGGTTGGGAAGGGTGGGGGATTTGTCTGAGGAGCAAAGCCTCCCTAGGCCCTGAAGCTGATGTTAGCCCTTTCCGCCGCCAGCCATTTTCAGCCACAAAAATACCATGAAGCTTAACTGAGTAAACAAAACAATTACCTGCTATACGTGTATTAAGAATTCCTCTGCGACATGTATAACATTAGGCCTTTCCTTACCTCCCAAGATTAAGAAAATGGGGTCTTCGGATAATAGATCCGGATTGAAAGCCTTTTAGCGACATTGGCGGTGAGAGGGATAATGTGAATGTAGTAGATTCAACGAAGGTCTCTCCTAGGAGGAGAGTAAGCTAAAACCATGGCGTAGAATTACATTTCTCCCTCTTTTTCTTTTCTCTTTCTTTCTGTTTTTTTTTTGGGGGGTGGGGGGGCAGGGGGGATGAGAGTTGGGAGGGAGGGGGGTGCTCCAGAACCCCGTACCCCCCACCCCCACCCCCCAGCCCCCAATCCACCTGCCTCTGACTTAAGTTAAAGTTTGGCTTTGTGTACAAAAGATTTTTTCATTTATTTAAGAAAATGTATGTAGCGCTTCACATTTAAGCTCTAAGCGCTAATTACTGAAGAATTGTTATCAAATCTCATGGTGTTTTTTTAATTTGATTGGGGATTCTGAGTACAATGCAGGAATTTTTAATCAATATTAAAAAAATAATGTATGACTTTTTCTTTTGCAGTTTGCCAGGTATGCGGAACAATGTTCATCCTGTCTGTTCATGTATCAGTAAAGCCTTGGCAATCTTGTAATTTGCACGCACGCACTCATGCACGCACACACACACACACACACACACACACACACACACACACACACACACACACACACACACACACACTTATGCCCCTCCTGTTTGCGACCCTCCATCTGAGAGTCTGCTAGGCTGATCCTAACCCTATCCCTTTCTCCCCCCAAAATGGCAGAATGTTTCTTCTCAGTGAACATTTTCAACAAGACAATTTGAGAGGAGCGGGGGGGGGTAAAGTGTAAGTTAACCGTTTTTTCTGACTTTCAGGCCTAGGGCGAGCGCTGTAGCAGAGCGTTTGTGGAGCGCCAAGGACTGCAACGTACCCAAGAAAGCCGAGGCCAGGCTGGTGGAGCAGCGCTGTCGTATGATCAGGTAAAGCGTTTCTGGAGCGCTAAGGACTGCAACGTACCCAATAAGGCAGAGCAGCGCTGCCGTATGATCAGGTAGTTTGTGGAGCGCTAAGGACTGCAACATACCCAATAAGGCAGAGCAGCGCTGCCGTATGATCAGGTAGTTTGTGGAGCGCTAAGGACTGCAACGTACCCAATAAGGCAGAGCAGCGCTGCCGTATGATCAGGTAGTTTGTGGAGCGCTAAGGACTGCAACGTACCCAATAAGGCAGAGCAGCGCTGCCGTATGATCAGGTAGTTTGTGGAGCGCTAAGGACTGCAACGTACCCAATAAGGCAGAGCAGCGCTGCCGTATGATCAGGTAGTTTGTGGAGCGCTAAGGACTGCAACGTACCCAATAAGGCAGAGCAGCGCTGCCGTATGATCAGGTAGTTTGTGGAGCGCTAAGGACTGCAACGTACCCAATAAGGCAGAGCAGCGCTGCCGTATGATCAGGTAGTTTGTGGAGCGCTAAGGACTGTAACGTACCCAAGACTACAGAGGCCAGGCTGGTGGAGCAGCGCTGCCTTATGATCAGGTAGTTTGTGGAGCGCTAAGGACTGTAACGTACCCAAGAAAGAAGAGGCCAGGCTGGTGGAGGCCAGGCTGGTGGAGGCCAGGCTGGTGGAAGCCAGGCTTGGGTGATTGATGATGTTATGCTAGGAGCTTGTCATAGCTAAAGGCAATCCCCCGGATAGCTACGCAGAGCATAACAATATTTTTATGTAGCCTTGGTGTTCTAGCCTATGTCAATTGGTTTGACACAGCCTTAAGCCAAAGCGCTTCTTACTATATTTTGAGTCATATTATAAGGCGCAGGGGAAAAGTATCGCCTTATAGCCCCTGAAATACGGTAAATGTTTCTTCGAATCTTCCCATTCCTGACCAACGTATCTCCATTACTGAAGTGGTGAAGTCCTGCTTATGTGTTTGTGTATTTGGGAGAAGGTATTTGTTACTATTGAATGTGTATTGTCAGCACAATTCTGTTTGCCACTAACCCTAGCAGACAACCTTTCTGATTTTGATTAGCCATTGTTTCTGATGACCAGATGACCATTTCTGACGAGTCTTTCTCGTCTGTCAGCTTTTTCATTCCCGATTTCAGGAGCATTTCTGAACTATTTTCACCCTTGTGTAACACCAACTTTTTTTTCTCTAATCTTGGTACACATAGCTCACGGATTCCACACCTTCTGACTGCTTAAGTGTTCCCCTGGGAGCTATTGATTTATAGCTACGATATGGTTGAAAGTAGTTCGGGAGTGCTCCTGAAATCAGGATTCGAAACGTTAGTAGAAAGAATCTTCAGGATCGGCCATCTTGTCGTCTGGATCCACGGTCTTATCAAATCAAACATTTCTATGAAAATCGATGGCAGATGGAAACAAGATGATAGACGTGCAATTATAACGCCATCCCCACCCTTCCTGTATACACAGACACATTGGACATTATTGTTAATGCAGTCACCAGGATTGGGAAGATTCAAAGAACATTGAAACGCGTCATTTGAGGATTGATAGAATGTCTTACTTTCACCATGCTATGACCAAACACTTTCATTAAACACTTTGTCTCAAAGTTATTTCTTTTCACACAGGCAAGCCATTCACAAGAAGATCAAGTCGTAAAACAATGTCCCGTTCCTTTGGGATACAAACATTTTCTAGACATTTCTTGCTTTTCTATTAAACCAGAGTTTAACTTTGAAGCTAGTTCAAACCAATGGTAAAGTACAAGGTCGAGCGTGAAGGCTGAAATTCTTTCGCTCCGCTCTGCCAATGTCATAATTATGTGAATCTGGTTTTCGTGACTGAACTTACACCAGAAACAGTGTAACCGAAAATATTTTTTGTGTAGCTGTTGATAAATCGAGTTGTTGGTTGGTCGTAGAAAAGAAGAAAAAAAAAGGGGGAAAAAAGAAGTGAATTGAAAAAGATGAGAAAACATGGAGATCTTCACTCTTATTTTCCACCCAACTTTCTGTTGTTGGTTGTGTTTGTGTGTGTGGTGTTTTTAGGCGCGGGATCCCAGCTGAGCCAGTTACAGGACCTGGGGTGTGTCGAGACGAGTACCCCTGATTTTGAGGGTGGAATACCCTGGACTATGCATGGGTGAACGTAGTTCAGGCGTGCTCCTGAAACCAGGATTGAAAAAGCTGACAGACAGAGTCTTCAGGATTGGCCATCTTGTCATCCATGAGAACCCACAGTCTTCTAAACTGAAACATTTCGGCCAAAATTGATGGTAGATTAAAGCACGATGGTAGACATGCAATTCTAACACTATCCCCACCCGTGCTAGATACAGAGACGCACACACATTGGAAAATATGCTTAATGTGGTCACCACTTCAGGATTAGGAAGATTCAGAGAACATTGAAACGTGTCATTTCAGGATTGAGAGAATGTTTTACTTTCATCCATGACTGTGTAGGGTAGAATCCACGGATTTGTTGGTGCAATGTCTTCTCCTTTTTTATGCAATACGGTTTATTTTTAGAATATGAAGACTTTTTGAGAGTGGAATATCCTAGATTTTGTGTATTTTCTGATATTCCTAGCCAGGTATATCTTGGATTGATTTATGGCATAGTCTTTAATCATTGTACAGTTTTCCTATTTTTGTTGGCCTCCTCTTTGATCCATATCAGTTTGGCTGCAAAGGTTGTCTTTGTGTTTATTGATTTTTGTACCTTTAGTTTGAATGTTTTGAATGTGTAATTTGAATGTTTGCAAAGCAATGAGTAGTAGAATGTTTACAACTACTTTCTCACACTCCTTAACGCAAGTTGCACACATTCACATTTATAACCAAGATCGTTCCACAAGCTCAGAAATGAGTATGCTTACTAGAAAGGAAAGGTGACATGCTGATGCAATGCATGAGTATGAAATAAAACATCCTAAACAGCTGGAAATAAAAACAAAAAAGAACTAAATTTACAGCAACAAAATATATTACATATTTCCCCAAAACAGTGCGGGTTTTATCATTACAGATACAAGCAAACAGGCTTTGCTGCTTGATGTCTAGGGAAAGCCTTTGCAAATTGCTATTGTACATTCTCACTTTTTAGACCAATTTCCCATTTCATGATCTCGTACCTGTTTGTATTTTAGCTCTAATGAGCAAATGGTGTTTTGCTCCTGATTGTGAAGGTATTTTCACATTTTAAAAATCTCAGGAAACTAAAGCTGCTAATCTCTTATTTAATTTTGTTTTTAAATCTCAGGAAACTAAAGCTGCTTATCTCTTATTTAATTTTGTTTTTAAATCTCTGGGAACTGAAGCTGATGATCACTGTGTTTTTGCTCTGTGATCATTGCAAAGGCATTAAAGAAAAGTGAATGCGAATATGTTTGCTTGTGAGTTCATAGGTTTGAATTAAACATTGTTCCCATCTAAATGTAGATTGTTTTATTTGTAGAAGTTGTGCGTGTGTTGCACAATGTACCCTTTGTCATTATTGTTAAGGTAATTTAAAAATTAAAAAAACAGTCTGTGACATTTCATGTTCAATATCAATGTCTTATGGTGTTGCACGCGTCAGTCCAATGTTTGGGTTGAATATTATAGTTGTGCTTTAAAAGGATCAAGCAGAAGCATGCTCCAAAACATGCACACACACTTACAACACACAAACACATACACATGCACGCACACAAACACTTGCTTACTCATATTTGTTAACGCACACACACACACACATGTACACACACATGCACGCACGCCTGCGCTCGCTTACGTAAAGGTGATACAACATTATGTAAACTTTATGGACATACGTGAACAACCAAAACTGAAAACATATACGACATCAACCCTAGATTTTATCAGTAGGTTGTATATTTGGTATTTTGGTATTTGGTACTTTATATACTCCCAGAGGCGTCTCTGTGCAATTCGGGTTGCTCCCACCTGGAGAGCGCGTCGCAGCCAGAGGCGCCCCACCCGTTTGATTTTTATTTGCATGCGATTTTTGTGTGACTGATGACGAAGGAAAGGTGGGGGGGGGAGGGGATTTTGACCAACTGACAACTTTTCCGTTGCCACTGGGTTTAACGTGTGCTAAGTGCATGGGCACGCGGGACCTCGGTTTAGGCGCATAACGGCAGCATGACTGAGTGATCGACTAAGAAGATGAAGAATATGCAACTGAAAATAATCTTATTTCTTTTAAACTAAAAGTAAGATCGGCTTGTTAGGGTTTTTTCTGTTCTAGATGTTTTCTCTGGTAATTTCTTTCCAAGACTTTTGCAGGAGTTAAGGAGGGGAAAAAATAAAAGGGCTGTGTCTGTCAGTCAGTAGTGCCAGACAATCTGTGGAAACCATCCGCCGTTTCTTCTAGCCAGAGCCAAAGGAAACGATGACATGGCACCAATGCGCTAACTCTTCTCCCGTAACGCTATCGTCACTAATGCCTATAAAACTCAGAGAGAAAGAAATACAATTTACGCAATAACAATACAAAGGGGGGAGGGAAAATAAAAGAGAAGAAGGAGGAGGAAGAAGAACAACACCAACAAAACAGGGGGGAAACAGAATCAGTAGAAGAAGAGGAGAATAAACAAAAATGGAGAGGAATGTTGAAGGGTTGGGGTTTTTTTCAAAAGTGGTTAAGGAGAATTTGAGGGGAGAAAAAAAAAAAGTGCAACGCCGAGCGGCGGCAAAGTCCCCTCGCAGCATCGCCGAGCTACTCCGAAATCGGAATGTGTCGGCTGTACACATACATAAAAACGCATCAAAACAGCACGTAACTACATAAAAACGCATCAAAACAGCACGTCACTACATAAAAACGCATCAAAACAGCACGTAACTGAATTTGTTTTCTTATATATAGCCTTGGGGTTCGGACCCGTGATTTGAGCGCGCGCGATCATGCGCACACGGGCGCACAGAAAAATTCATGACAACTGTGTTATAGACCATTCATCAAGAAATGTTGTGAAAAAAACTGCATTAAAATACATGCAAAACTTCGCGAGATTTTAGCGATTATGTGTTTCGGGGTTTGAACCCCTGTAACTGGCGCGACCTTGACCTTAATGTAAAACTAAATACATCAGTGGATAGCTTGCATCTTGGCAAACTAGTATACCAAATTTGATGATGATAGACTGAATAGTTTTTTTCAGAAAAACGGACGAATAGCCGGACGGACGGAGGCACGGACGGACACCGGACGGACGGACGAACA
>CM065686.1:44119919-44134919 GCA_017654935.2 Phymorhynchus buccinoides
ACGGGAAAGGAAACGTGGGCCTGGGACATACCTTCTACGGGCACACTCCCACCCCGATAGTCCTATGCACCACGAATCCTACATGTCAACGGTCCTACTAATCCTAATCCTAACCCTAGGACCAATCCTAATGACACGTAGGACTGTTGGACGCGTTGGACAGGACGACTCTCGTGTCTTTATTGTCTGAATCACTTTTAGTGGAAAAACGTAAAACTGAAGAACAAAACTCATCGTTTAACGGTCCCTACTGATCCTACTCCTAACCTGCCAGGACCAATTCCTACGTAGTACTAATGACAAGTAAAGACTGTTGACGCTTTGGAACAGACGAGGGCACTCAGTTTTATCGGGACGCACCCCCATATCTGCTACTCGGCGACGACCTTAGTAACGCCATTCGTTTGTTACACCGTGTACAGTAAATGTAGGTGTGTATACATTAAGTGATTTCTGGTTTTTTGATTGTCATTCTAATGGGACTGATTATATAATCTATCGCCCATCATTGTTTTCTAGAATCGGCATCTCACTCTCTCGATTGCGCCAAATTCAAGTTCTACCGTACGAAAGCTTTTCACTACCTTAAAAGTCAATAGCATGTACGAAATACTAGGTGTAAGACGGGGTAAAAAGGGCCATGGGCGGGTAAGAAAGCCCATGACAATTATCTCACGAAACAAAGCAAATTTCAGTCACATTAAATTGCCCATGAGACGTTTGTTAATACTTGGCATTCGTCTCATGGGCAAAATGTGACTGAACATTTCTTTATTTCATTAGATAATTGGCATGGTCTTCTTACCCGCCCAAGGGCTTGTTTTACCCGTTTCCTTACACTATGTATTACAGGAAAAATTGGCTTCACTGAATGGCCACGTTGACCCTTATTGTCTAAGATTTTAGCTGAAAAACACACTGTACTGTTGGGACAGGAGCCAATGCTGAGTGTTGGGGACACGGTGCGAATCAGACCTGATGTGGATATGGCCAAAGTCATCAATAAACGTGTAGGCTGGAACTCTGATATGGATGTTTTGTTGGGAGGTGCTCTATCGCTGGTTATCTCGTCCGTCTGTTTGTCTCTCTCTCCCTCTCTCCTTCTCTCTCTCTCTCTCTCTCTCTCCTCTCTCTCTTCTCTCTCTTCTCTCTTCTCATCTCTCCCCTCTCTCTCTCTCGCTCTCTCTCTCTCCTATCACTCTCTCTCTCTCTACTCTCTCTCTCTCTCTCTCTCTACTCTCTCCTCTCTCTCTCTCTCTCTAGTCTCTCCCTCTCTCGGTTGTTCGTGTTTCTCTTATTCCGGTTTTTTTCCCTCATTAAAAAACATTCGTTCGTTCGTTCTCTCTCTCTCTCTCCAGCTCTCACTCTCTCTAATACACTCTCTGTCTCTCTCTCTCTCTCTCCTCTCTCTCTCTCTCTCTCTCGCTACTCTCTCTCTCTCTCTCTCTCTGTCTCTCTCTCCTATGTCTCTCTCTCTCTCTCTCTCTCTCTCTCTCTCCTAGCTCCTTCCCTGGCGTGCGTGGTGTAGCGTTCATGTGCGCGCGCACGCGCGTGTGTATGTGTGTGCGAATATGTTAAGTTATGTGTCTATATGGGCTTGCGCATGTTGTGCGTAAGTGTTTAGTGCAAATAGATGCATACGTAGATGTAAGCGTCTGAATGTCCACACACATTTGCACTATGATTTATGACCACGGTCGCGCGTCACGCACACGCACGCGCACACACACACACACACACACACACACACACGCACAAGCACGCGCGCACACACACACTCACACACACACACACACACTCACACACACACACACACACACACACACAAACCCACGCACACACACACACACACACACACAAAACACAACACACAGCACTATGACACCACACCCACACACACGTGCGCGCGATCGATTCTGATATTAGGAGCTATCCTTACACATGATATACATTTTATGACTCTAATCTTACACCTATCTTTACACATCACATAACATTTACATTAGTAAGTTTTAAACCCTTGCCACGGCAGACGTGCGGGCGCGCGGGGCGAGTGGTTTAAGATAGACGAGGACGGAGACGCAGCGGTGGCCTGTGGCGGGCGCCAAGGTTTCACCTCTACGCTCCGGACTGTCTGCATGCCCCCCCCGGCCCCGCCCGTCCAGGGAATGGAACCGAGGTGACTCACTTCGTCCAGCGAAGGCAGAGCGACCAAGGGACCCAGGGATCAGGAGATAACGAACAAAAAACGGTGGTGAGCCGCTGACAATCTTGTACTTTGAGACCCCCCCCCCCCCCCCCCCGACCTTCTCAAATTTTTAGCATTGAAGAATCTTTTTTTTTTTTAATACTGAGAAGCAACATTTTGCTATTCTCGGGAAAGGGATAGCGTTATGGTTATTTCCGTAAAGCTGAAAGAAGCAGGCTTTGAGATTGAGGGTCGTAAACATGAGGGAGGGGGTGTCTGAAGTGCAGTTACTACTACTACTAACTGTAATCAAGAAACGCCGTGCACAGACCGGGTGTAGGGTGCTGAAATGGGACTCAAAGTTTCAGTATGATATACTATTGAGCACAGTTTGCTGTAGGCCTAATTGTGTGCGATCATTCAGTACCAATACACCATAGTTCCATCGCCGTTTTGAAGTTCTCTGTTACTGTTAGCAACCTCCCCCAAATCTAGTAGTACTCTCTTTGACTGCATTTTTCTTTCTTACCGCCATCAACTATTTTTGCTGCCTTTTTGGTCCTTTATTCTACCCTTTTTTTCGAGAAGAAAATATATAATTTTCCAAGCCATTTTTTGTAGGAGCCCCTCTAAAATCGGAACGTGTTTGCTGTAAGCAGCGAGGAGACTAAGCAACTGAAGACTGGACACAGGTTCTTTACCCTAATTATGGCCACGTGGCCTTGGAACAGAGAAGAAGAAGACGAACCAGAAAAGAAGCTGTCATTATTCCCAACTTTCAAAGTCAAAGTCAAGTAAAAAAAAAAAAAAAAAGAGGAAAAAGTCAAAGTCAAAAATAATTTACTATCTCGTTTAAGAGAAATGACACTGTGGTCTCATACAAGCACAGTGCGAACAAGAAAACACATTCTTCGTTCGTTCGTCCGTCCCGAGGGACGATGACCATGCTTCAACAGTTCGTCCTTGTGAAAATCTAGGATGCTGGATGAGTTCGCATATGGCTAGTGAGGCCAATGCGAGCCAGGAAGGATGCATTAAGGATGCATGCATTCAAAATGAAAATACATCTAAGGAAAGGAACGGACAGCTTTCATAGATGTTTAACGGGGAAATGTTAAGAACAGCTCCCTCCTCTGCCCCTTCCATTCATTTCAGACGGTTTCAGGTTTAGGGGGTTAGGAATAGGGTTAGGGATAGGTTTAGGGTTAGTTTAGTCACCAACTTTGTGTGTGTGTGTGTGTGTGTGTGTGTGTGTGTATGTGTGTGTGTGTGTATGTGTGTGTGTGTGTGTGTGTGTGTGTGTGTGTGTGTGTGTGTGTGTGTGTGTGTGTGTGTGTGTATTTGACACTAAACTGACCCTAAGCCTATCCCTAACCCTATCCCTAACCTTATTGCTAACCCTAATCCTAACCTGAAAACTGTCTAATCCACAAAAAATAAAACAAATGATGGTATTTATGAGATTGACACTTAACTGACCCAAAACCTAAACCTATCCCTAACCCTATCCCAAACCCCTATTCCTAACCCTAACCCTAAACCTGAAACCGTCTCAAAATGATATGGACAGGGCAGAGGAAGGAGCTTTTCTTAACATTTGCCGTTTAACGTGATTTTCGTTTCCCACGTGACGCTGTCTCAGAGCTGCACCAGAGGCTGATGAAGATGCTGGCCCAGATGGTGCAGGAGGAGCACACGGGGCCCAGTGATCAAGGCGCTAAAGGGTCGGACAGCAGCGAGATGGGCCAGCTGTTCAAAGCCATCAACCGGGGGGACGCCGAGGCTGTGCGCAACGTGTGCGCCACCGATAAGACATTGGTGAGTATGATGACAAAAAGCCTGAATATAATACAAAGAGTTCGCAGTCCGCGGCTGACTGAAGCCGGGTTTTTTTTTTACTCCCACCCTTTCACCTACACTACAGGTGGGGATCATTGTAAACTCACTCACTCTCTGCCTCTGTTACCATACTTAACGCTTCCCCACCTTTTCACCTTCCAGGTGGGAAGTGAGAAAGTTGGCTTCATTCTTTGCAAGTTTTTGTAGGCTGCGAAGTAATCACTCTTTGGTATGATGAACGTGAATGAATGAATGAATGAATGAATGAATGTACGTATCAGACCATTCTTGTCACTTTTTGGCAGACGCATTATTCAACAAAGTTATTGCTGTTTTTGTTGTTGTTTTAGCCTGCAAATCTCTCTTTTTCTATTTGAGAATCTTCAATTGTCTTTTTCGCTTTCTGATTAGAGTTCTCTGTCTGCTTGTAAGTCTGTTTGTCTGTTATTCATTCAGTGCCAGGCTGCTCGTCTCACCCTCATGTTTACGACTCCCTGTCTCAAAGTCTGATTCTTTCTTTTCACTTTCATGACCATAACCGTAGGCTGAACCTAAACCCTTATCTCTTTTGGAACCGAGAATGGCAGAATGTTGCTTCTCAGCTTCTTCTTCTTCTGCGTTCCCAGGGCATATGGCCATAATGGGTAAGGTACTATGTGTTGTCCGGTTTTTCAGTTTTCACTGGTCTCCCCGCTGCATACAGCCAACACATTCCGATTTCGGAGGAGCTCAAAGGAGAAAACTATATTTTGAAGATTTTTTAAAAAAAAAAGGCAGGAGAATGGGCCAATAAGTCAGAAAGATAGTAGATGGTAGAAAGCAAAGGAAAAAGGCAGAGTCAAAGAGAGTGGCAGATTAGAGGAAGTTTTTATCTGCTTATAAGTTTATGGAAGGTGGGGGAACCAGACCTGTTTACTCTACTCTTTTTGAGTAGTATTCTACTCAATTTGGATCTCTACTACTCTTCAAAATTGAAAATAATGCTAGATTCTACTCATTTTCAGTGAACATTGTTTGATGGTTTAATGAATACAAACTACACATTTTGCACCCAAACTACTCATTTCAGCTATCCAGACTTCAAGACTTGTTGTAGGGGGTAAAAGTAACAGGTCCGGGGGAAACTATTTTTACGAAAGACCCCCGGTATCCCCACAGGGAGTCCCCACCGGAGTTGCTTCTCAGCGGAAAAATATTCAATGCGAAAATGTGATTGGGGGGTTGTCTAAACTTAAGGTCTGTGTACACGTTAACATTATTCACGAGATATTTATATTTCCCCATGGCAAACACAGTGAGCTGTAAGTCATATTAACCCTTTCACCAACAACCATATTTCACCCAAACATTTCCATTAAATTTACCTGGATAGAGAACAAAATCCATCTGCAGTATTGGGGATTCTTCTGTGACATATATAAAATAAGGTCTATCCTTACTTCCCAAAACTAAGACAATAGGGTCTTTGGATAATAGACCCCAATAAGCGACTTAGTGGGATTGTTTCCCCGCCCGGGGGCATGACGCTCGAGAGGGGCTTATCACGCTATATTCTTAGTTGGGCGTAGTGAGAGAGTGAGAGAGGGTTGGACTCCTCCCTATCTCTCGCTCTCTCTTTATCCCCAACTAAGAATATAGCGTGATAAGCCCCCACTCGAGCGTCATGCCCCATGGCGGGAACAAAATCCCACTAAGTCGGCGCCCTTTGATGCCTTTTAGTGACATAGGTTGTTAAATCACTGTGGTGCTAAAATGCGACTTTGGCGGTGAAAGGGTTAAGAGATGGGCTATCACTGTGTTGCCATGGGGAAATAGAAATATCTTGTGAATAGTGTTAACGTGTTCACAGACCTTTACCACTTAGCCCATTTCCCCCCCTTCTGCGCTCGTCTTAGCTGAAACGCGTGCACCGAGGGATGACGCTGCTGATGGTGGCGTGTCATGAGGCCAAGCGTGACGTCATCAACGCCCTGCTGGATCTGGGGGCTGACGTCAACGCCCAGGGCGACCAGGGCAACACGGCACTGGGCGCCGCCATGGAAGGGTGAGGAGATGGGGGTGTGGGTGTGGGTGTGGGTGGTGGGAGAGAGAGAGAGAGAGAGAGAGAGAGAGAGAGAGAGAGAGGTGAGAGAGGAGATGGACTTTTCTTTTTTTTGAGAGGAGAGAAGAAGAGAGAGAGAGCAGAGAGAGAGAGAGAGACAGAGAGAGAGACATAGGAGAGAGAGAGACAGAGATAGAGGCAAAGAGAGAGAGAAAGACGTGTGTGCGATGTGTGTGCATGCATGTGCATGTTTATGTTTGAACACGTGTGAACATGACTACGCGTGTGTCGTGCATGAGCATTTCTGACTGATGCGTCTAAAAAGGAAACTGCACCGTTCAGGTTTGTGAATTTATTTTGTAAATCGGTCCCAAAAAACACCCCAAAACAATCTGACGATTTAGGAAGGAATTGAAAATGACATAATTTACAGTAAGTGTGTCAGATGGCCTGAAGAAATCTGTGAAATACAGAACAGATGAAGATTCTCCAGAAAGTCAAGGAGGCGTGTGGTTTTATTTACTACTTGTTAATTCAGTAGGTAAGCATTGCGTTGTTGTTGTTGTTGTTGCCTGTCTGTCGTTTCCGACAATGACTGCCAGATAGCAGAGGTGGCAGCTGCTATTCTGGCGGGCTGGGCTACAATGTGTTCGATAGTGGAGAAACCTCGCCCACGGTGCATCCCTACTCTCTCGGCCAAAGTTTTTGAGGACGAGGGTTGGCGTTGGGGAAGGTCGCCAAAGGTCAACTAATCCCATTGGCTGCAGCACTACAGCCAGTGGAAATGCCCCCACCCCCCCTTTCTACTTAGAGAGTCTTAGTCTTCCACGAAAGACTAATCTGCACCATGATATTCCAATGCTGTAGAAAATCATATCTGTGACCCAGCCCACAAAAGGGACATTTAACCCCTTGACTGCCAGAGAAAATTAAAGAAAAATTGATTGTACAAATCATGCCATGAAAAAGACAACTGATAGAGCCAATCTGGCAAAATGGTCTGGGGATGTAACTCTCTTGACTGTGTTAGAGCAAAAGCCAGCGTATCAGAGGTTATTCCTCTTTCATCTGATGACGTCATCAGTGATGTTATGAAGTCAGTACGATGATACGTTATATGGCAGTCAAGGGGTTAAAGTGTCAACCTGACCATTCTGAGAAAAGTATACATTTGAAAACGTCAGACAATTCTCTTTCTAATGATACAAGAACCATTCTTGTATCTTTTTCCTTTTCCAGAGTTATGAGCATTTAAATTTAGCAGGGTGAGTGTCGGCCATTTTGAGAAAACACAGTCTAAAGTTTAGCCTAGCTGAAGAAAACGCATTGACCTACTCATTTTAACCCTTTCACCGCCAGCCATTTTTCAGCGAAAAATTTCCATTAAATTTACCTGGGTAGAGAACAAAATCTGTCTGTAATATTGAGTATTCCTCTGTGACATATTTAAAGTAAGGCCTATCCTTACCTCCCAAAATTAAGAAAATAGGGTCTTTGGATAACAGGCCCTGGTTTGATGCCTTTTAGTGACATGGGTGTTAAACCATTGTGGTGCAAAAATGCGACATTGGCGGTGAAAGGGTTTAAAGCGCTTATAAGACCATTTAGAGACCATATTAAAGATTATCCTTTATAAATATGAAAGATAAGATGCTAGAGAACAAGAAATTACCCATAACTCAAAATTGACAAAAAAATAAGATTTTTGACTTTCCAAGCCTGTTATTAAAAACTAGCCCAGCGACTTAATGTCCCTTTCGTGGTGCTGGGTCACATATAGCACAGCTCTCATTTACCATTGGCCCTTTCTACAAACTAATGTCAACCAGTGATCAAAGCCATTTGAGTAAAGGGCCTAACCAAAGGGGAAGACGGGGTAAAAAGCCCATGGGCGGGGGTAAGAAGCCCCTGCCAATTATCTCATGAAATGAAGCAAATTTCAGTCACATTTTGCCCACCAGACGAGTGTTAATGCTTAGCATTCGTCTCATGGGCGAATTTGACTGACATTTTATTTATTTCATGAGATAATTGCCATGGGCTTCTTACCCGCCCATGGGCTTTTTACCCCGTCTTCCCCTAAGCGTATTTCTCCGTTAACCCTTTCACCGCCAGCCGTATTTCAGCCAAAAATGTCCATTAAATTTACTTTGGTAGAGAACAAAATCTGTCTGCAGTATTGGGGATTCTTATGTGGCATATTAGCCGTATATAAGAATAAGGTCTACCCTTACTTCCCAAAACTGAGATAATAGGGTATTTTACCCCAATCTGATGCATTTTTGAGTGACATAGGTGTTAAATCACTGTGTTGCTAAAATGCGACTTTGGCGGTGAAAGGGTTAAGAAAGATAAGGGGGGGGGGTGGGGGGGGGGGGGGGGGGGTGGGGGGAATCGCTGTGTTTAAAGTGTGTTTAAAGTACGACATAAGCAAAAACCTTTCCCTCTATATGCACAGGAAGAAGGAGTCGATCGCCTTGCTGCTGCTAAAGCAAGGGGCAGACGTGCATCACCGGAACAGCAAAGACCGCAATCCAGTGCACGTCGCAGCGTACAACGATCTTGGCGAGGCTCTTCAAGAAATCATCCGCCGAGGCGCTGATGTTAATCACACGGTAAGCCTAGGACTAGTCCTTATTTTTAAAAATGGAATTAATTCTACGAAAGTCCAAATTGTTAGATTGATATGGTTTGCCGTAACATCATTATTTAATTATTTCTGTCTTAGATATTTCTGACAACTTGATAATCGTGTGTATTTGGCAAGGACAGTTATATTACAAGTATTCATGAATAATCATAGTTCCCAGGGAAGACCCAGTCTTCAGGAACACTGTCCATAGGAGTCAACGACTGACTGGACCTCAAACCAACCATCCTCCAAATAATCACGAATGACAATCTTTGTAAACATGTACACACATTTAAAGTCGCCGTGACTTGTGATCCCACACACAGAGTTAACGTCGGGAAGATAACATTATCATTTTGAGATTGTAATTATCTTGTGAGCTTTGAGTGTGTGTGCGCGTGTGTGCACACGCGCGCGCATGTGTGTGTGTGCATGTATGTATGCATATATGTGTGCGTGTGCGTGCGTATGTACATGCGTGCGTGCGAACGTGCACGCGCGCGTGACGTATGTGTGTATACATGTGTTCAACGTGTGAAATAACGGGTACGGGTACACATCCTCATGACAGGACAAATACGGCGACGCCCCTCTGCACGATGCCATAGAGAAGGACAACAAGGAGGCCATCGACGCCCTGATGGAGGCGCCCTCCCTGGACCTGACCCTGAGCAACAGCAAGGGCTTCAACATGCTGCAGCTGGCCTGTCTCCGGGGAAACCTGTAGTGAGTTGTTTCTATCTGTGTAGTGTATAGGTGAAGACGGGGTAAAAAGCCCATGGGCGGGTAAGAAGCCCATGCCAATTATCTCATGAAATAAAGAAAATTTTAGTCAAATTTGGCCATGAGACGAATGCTAAACATTAACACTCGTCTCATGGGCAAAATGTGACTGAAATTTGCTTTATTGCATGAGATAATTGGCATGGGCTTCTTACCCGCCCGTGGGCTTTTTACCCCGTCTTACCCTAAGGCCTGATGGAGGCTGGACCTGACCCTGTGCAACAGGAAGGGCTTCAACATGCTGCAGCTGGCCTGTCTCCTGGGAAACCTGTGGTGAGTTGTTTCTATCTGTGTAGTGTATAAGGCCTGATGGAGGCTGGACCTGACCCTGTGCAACAGGAAAGGCTTCAACATGCTGCAGCTGGCCTGTCTCCTGGGAAACCTGTGGTGAGTTGTTTCTATCTGTGTAGTGTATAAGGCCTGATGGAGGCTGGACCTGACCCTGTGCAACAGGAAGGGCTTCAACATGCTGCAGCTGGCATGTCTCCGGGGAAACCTGTGGTGAGTTGTTTCTATCTGTGTAGTGTATAAGGCCTGATGGAGGCTGGACCTGACCCTGTGCAACAGGAAGGGCTTCAACATGCTGCAGCTGGCATGTCTACGGGGAAACCTGTGGTGAGTTGTTTCTATCTGTGTAGTGTATAAGGCCTGATGGAGGCTGGACCTGACCCTGTGCAACAGGAAGGGCTTCAACATGCTGCAGTTGGCATGTCTACGGGGAAACCTGTGGTGAGTTGTTTCTGGGCCTGCTTGAGGGGAGGCATGATAGATGTTGTAGTTTGGTGTAACTAGAGGCTTTTTGATACATAGTACAACTAGTAAGGTTTTTCTAATCTGAATAGGCCTAATTCATAGCCATCGGGACTATCCTGGTATTGCAGTACTCCCAGGTTCGTCCCACTATCGTCATTGTTAGTAATGTCCCACATGTGCCTGTTCCAGGCCGGAGGACGTTAAACGGACTTTCATCAGGAATGATACGTGTCCTTAAATAATAAAAGCCCGGAAAACCCAGCGATTTTTCCCATGAGAATCCAATTATAGACACAGCTAGAGATTTGCTCACTTTCTACCACAAAACACTTCCTTTCTTTCCTTCCTCTAATAGGACGTCAAACCAACATTCATTGGATTGGAGGCAAGATAAGTATCGTGAAAACTACTTATTACGTTATCTGACACAACAATGCTTTAACTGAAGTTTTGATTTAGGCCTACACGCGAAGTCATTATTTTATTATTACGACTTCTAAAAAAACAATTCGTGCATAATCGTACTGATTTGCTTGACAATAATTGTCATGCAAAAATTGGCATACTCATCTGTCATGTAGGCCCATACACCAAAAGCCTTGTGAAGTTTGTTTTGATATTAACCCTTTCACCGCCAGCCATGTTTCAGCAAAATATTTCCATTAAATTTACCTGGGTAGAGAACAAAAACCATCTGCAGTATTGGGGATTCTTCTGTGACACATATGAAATAAGGTCTACCCTTACTTCCCAAAACTAAAACAATAGGGTCTTTAGATAATAGACCCCAATGTGATGCCTTTTAGTGGCATTGGTGTTAAATCACTGTGGTGCTAAAATGCGACTTTGGCGGTGAAAGGGTTAATATGTAACGACGATGCTCTACGATGCCAGACCTGGCCAGGGGGAGTGGAGCAACAGGTGCGGCACTGGGACAGCTGTCACGACTCGGAGAAGACTGCGAACTTCGTTGTAGATACTGGTTTTAAAAATCAGACGTTTTGCCAAACAGAATGGACTGCAGAAGACGAAGAATGTGTGTTAAGGATTTGATGATGATACCTTCTAAAAACAATATGGTGCATAATATTATTAAAATCCTATCGATTAACTTGTGTGTGGGTGTGTGCAGTGCTGTGGAGAAGATTCTGCAGAGGGACAAAAGCCTGGTGGATGATCTGATGCATGGGGAGTTCAACGCTTTGCAGATCGCTGTCACCAACGACCACGTGGAGTGTGCACGACTCCTGATAGCTGAGGTGATGATGATGATGGTGATGATGATAGTGATGATGATGGTGATGATGATGGTGATGATGATGGTGATGATGATGGTGATGATGATGGTGATGATGATGGTGATGATGATAGTGATGATGATGGTGATGACGATGGTGATGATGATAGTGATGATGATGGTGATGATGATGATAGTGATGATGATGGTGATGATGATGATGATGATGATGGTGATGATGGTGATGATAATGGTGATGATGATAGTGATGATGATGGTGATGATGATGGTGATGATGATGGTGATGATGGTGATGATGATAGTGATGATGATGGTGATGATGGTGATGACGATGGTGATGATGATGATGGTGATGATGATAGTGATGATGATGGTGATAATGATGATGGTGATGGTGATGGTGATGGTGATGATGGTGATGATGGTGATGATGATGATGATGATGATGATGATGGTGTTGTTTATGGTGATGGTGATGATGGTGATGATGATGATGATGATGATGATGCTGATGATGATGATGATGATGATGATGATGATGATGGTGATGATGATGGTGATGATGATAATGATGATGATGATGATGGTGTTGTTGATGGTGATGATGATGATGATGATGATGATGATGATGATGACCAAATACTGGGATAGTTTAACGCTTTACAGATCGCTATCACCTACGACCACGTGGAGTGTGGACGATTTTGATTCTTCAGGTGATGATGATGATGATGATGATGATGATGATTGCCTCTTTACTCGTTTGATTATTGGCAAAAACAAACGATTTCTGGTAGAAATCTAGCATGAAACTTTTGCTTTGTCTCATAAAGTCATGAAGTTTTGTTAAAGCAGCGTTGAAGTTGCCCGAGTAAAAATGAGCAAAAACCGTGCCTCTGGGTGTTTTTTGACCCACGAAGTAGGCCCGATGGGTAGGGTCTTCTTCCTCTTCTGCGTTCCCAGACTCTTTGTGTCCGTGTGCAGGGAGGGGCCTCACTGAACATGCAAGGGTCCCAGGGTCTGACGGCCCTGCACCTGGCCTGTAACGAAGCCTATCCCAGATCTGTGGAGCTCCTGGTCAACTATGGTGAAGGAGAGAGAGAGAGAGAGAGAGAGAGAGAGAGAGAGAGAGAGAGAGAGAGAGAGAACTTTGAAACTATTTTGTTTCGTAATATTAACAAGGTAGGCCTACTTTGTTGTACTATTTTGTTTCGTAATATTAACAAGGTAGGCCTACTTTGTTGTACTATTTTGTTTCGTAATATGAACAAGGTAGGCCTACTTTGTTGTGGTGAATAATAATCTCCCACCATAATTCTGTGCTACTCACTCTATGATTATTATACTAACTTGTGGCGGTGCCATAGCCGATGAAGTTTAACCGAGGCGTGGTCACCGCTACAGCTATCTGTATTAATAAAAAATCGGGACTTTACTGGTTTCGTACTGCCTCCGGGCATTGCCTCCAGTATTGTTCCCACCATATTTGTATTTACAAATGTCCCATATGTGTCTGATTCAGACCAAGAGGACGTAAAACTCAATTTTCGTCTATGATTTACAAACCTATTTATCTGTTTCCCATTCAATTGACGGATTAACGTGCCTTAAAGACACACTGACCCACAACGATTAAGTCCCTTGTTTTTTTCTGAGTAGCTGTGACCCACATACAAATGTCCCCAGCTTCAAATTGAGGCTGCTCTTTAAAATGATGTTTCGTTTTCAATTTGGGTACATTTGTATGGGAGTCAAACCTGGTCGAAACAAGATTTCTTACCAGCTATAAGAGGGAAAACGCGTGGAACCCGTGGTTTTGACACGTGATCTGGTAGGTCTTTAAGCCCTGCTCTATGGTTGGCTGCAGGTGCTGACCTCAACATTCAGGCTGGGGATGGCAACACGCCTCTGCACCTGGCTCTTGGCACCAAAAGCACACAGCTGAAAAAGGTAAGTCAGTGGCCCAAACTACTCTTGTTGATGAAGATGAAATTATGTGGATTGCGGGCGGCAGTGGGTGGATGCCTCGCGCCTCCATACGAGGAACTGGACGACCCCCGCCCCCTCCACGAGTCTCTACCCGTGGGGATGCCGGGGGGTCTTTAGTAAAAATGGTTCATCCATCTTCTGGAAGTTCTGTGCTTGTAACTTCCTCTAATCTGCCACTCTCTTTGACTCTGCCTTTCCCCTTTGCTTTCTATCCTCTACTATCTTTCTGACTTAACGGCCCATTCTCCTGCCTTTTTTGAACAAAATCTTCCAAATAATTTTTCTCCTTTGAGCTCCTCCGAAATCGGAGCGCAAATATGGTACGCAGTGGGGAGACCAGTGTAAACTGAAAACCGGACACATATGTACCATATGGCCTGGGAACGCAGAAGAAGAAGAAGAAATATGGATCGAAACAAAATTGAACGCGTCTATGCTAGATTTAGTAGCTAGGAACTATGCTTGCTATAAAGGGCTTCGCACACTAGCGTCAAGATCTCGAGATCGCGGCGATTTTTTGCTGCAAGGCGCAGTTTGATGCGCCGCTTGTGTGTGAGAGATTCGCGGCGCAGCAGGATTTTTGATGCGTAGCTGCACGATTTTGTGTTGCTCGAGAATAGATGCGGCTCTAATTTTGATGCTCAAGATCGCAGAGATCGTGAAACTAGCCAATCACAACGGACGGAAGGACCATAACTCAGATTGAAGAAAAAAAATACTGTTGTTTCTAAGAGGAGGTTTGACGCTAGAGTAATCTTTCCTTGCTTTCCAAATAAGGAAGTTCGCGCGACAAGAGGCGAAGCGACAAGAGTCGTGTGTGAGAACACCACTGCCTCGCTACAATGTGTGCTGTGATGCAGGCGTCAACGCGTCAAGGCGTTGCTCTGAGAAACATTTGACGCCTGATGCTAGTGTGCGAAGCCCTTAAGCATTCACACATAGATTAGACCTACATTGAGAACTTAGAGAAACTTAAACTCAGGAAATGTACTCGATCTTTGCGTTCTGAGTTGTTTTATGTTTCTCTCTTGGGGTTGGGGGTGGAGTGGGGGTATCAGGTTGCCTTGATGGGAAAAGGGCAGCTTAAAGCCAAAACACCCGATCCATAGAATCGGGTCAGGCTTCTCCGACACATGCGAGGCGGCGCGCGAGACAAGCCCTCTCGCACAATAGGGAAACAAGAAGGGCGAAGTGCTCCCATCGGCGGCAGCGACGCGAACTGGCGCCAGTCGCTTTAAAGTTTTACGTCCTCTTGACAGAAGCCATACCGGATCGCCAGTCGCCTTGCTTTCTTTCTTTTTATATTCCTGCTGTGCCTTTAAAGGCACGGCCGGACTATAAAAGAGGGGAGGCGCTCAACGCGCGCCGCATTTGAATCGCAGCTGGCGAGAGAGACGCCCTTCTTTGTTCCCTGTTGTGCGAGCCACCTAGAGGTAGAGCTTTTCTGGCGACAACGACCCGATCCATAGGATCGGTTGTCTTCACTTTAAGAACTGTGTGCTCACGGCCTTCAAGAA
>CM065686.1:44139919-44142419 GCA_017654935.2 Phymorhynchus buccinoides
TTATGTCATTTGTATTTTTACGTCACATTTTGCAAGTGCTATCAGTTTGTGGCCACTGGCCACCCCTAATTTTTGTCCAAAAAAAAATGTTTGCAGGTCGCTGACTCGCATCCTGCGGTTTCAAGCTTCGACGCCATTGTTGCATTGTTGCTATGGTATTTGACCGAGTAATGGAGGTAAACAACTCTAATTTTCACGAAGTGCTCTCCCCTAGTTTTTTTCTCTCCGAAAATCGTCTATTAGGCCTAACTAAGTAGATTGTCAATGGATAGTATTGAACAATTTCTAATAGGCCTTGTTTGTTCAAAACAAGGATTGTTGCACTTCAAGTTTGTATATATAAACGCATAGTTTTTGTGTGATTTTTTCAGGTTGTTTGTAAAGCAAATACATATAGGATGTCATTGACGTGTTTGATGTTTACTGTGGTGACAGTCCTCAGAAGACCAGTGCTGTTGACGGGGTTATAAGCAATGTAAATACATGTAGGATGTTGTTGACGTGTTTGATGTTTACTGTGGTGACAGTCCTCAGAAGACCATTGCTGTTGACGGGACTATAAGCAATGTAAATACATATAGGATGTCATTGACGTGTTTGATGTTTACTGTGGTGACAGTCCTCAGAAGACCATTGCTGTTGACGGGACTATAAACAATGTAAATACATATAGGATGTCATTGACGTGTTTGATGTTTACTGTGGTGACAGTCCTCAGAAGACCAGTGCTGTTGACGGGGTTATAAGCAATGTAAATACATGTAGGATGTTGTTGACGTGTTTGATGTTTACTGTGGTGACAGTCCTCAGAAGACCAGTGCTGTTGACGGGGACTATAAGCAATGTAAATACATGTAGGATGTCATTGACGTGTTTGATGTTTACTGTGGTGACAGTCCTCAGAAGACCATTGCTGTTGACGGGACTATAAGCAATGTAAATACATGTAGGATGTCATTGACGTGTTTGATGTTTACTGTGGTGACAGTCCTGAGAAGACCATTGCTGTTGACGGGACTATAAGCAATGTAAATACATGTAGGATGTTGTTGACGTGTTTGATGTTTACTGTGGTGACAGTCCTCAGAAGACCAGTGCTGTTGACGGGGACTATAAGCAATGTAAATACATGTAGGATGTTGTTGACGTGTTTGATGTTTACTGTGGTGACAGTCCTCAGAAGACCAGTGCTGTTGACGGGGTTATAAGCAATGTAAATACATGTAGGATGTCATTGACGTGTTTGATGTTTACTGTGGTGACAGTCCTCAGAAGACCATTGCTGTTGACGGGGACTATAAGCAATGTAAATACATGTAGGATGTTGTTGACGTGTTTGATGTTTACTGTGGTGACAGTCCTCAGAAGACCATTGCTGTTGACGGGACTATAAGCAATGCAAAAATAAATACATAAATAAATTAACACAGACAATGTCTACCAGAAATGTAAAGTTTGAATCACTGTGTTTGGTGGCAGATTTTTTTTACCAACCGCGATCGTAGAGAGCGGATTGGTAATGTTTTCACTCGTGTCTGAGGCGGACTATGTATGTTTGTATGAATCCTCTCTATCGTTTAAACGGATGGACTTAGGGTGCTCAAATTTTGCATGCGGGTAGGTAGTAGGACGATCTAGGCCCAGTTCGATAATGAAGGTTATGGGTCAAAGGTCAAGGTCACTGGAACCGAATAACGCTGCCGCGCGGTATCCTCTCTAGCGTTTGAACGGATGAACTTAGGGTGCTCAAATTTTGCATGTGGGTAGGTACTAGGACGATCGAGGCCAAGTTCGATAATGAAGGTTATGGGTCAAAGGTCAAGGTCACTGGAGCCGAAAACGCTGCCGCGCGGTTGGTGATTTAGCGTCTTAACGCTCTAGTTTCCTTTTTCGTCCTGTTTGTTTATTTTCTTTTGTCATGCAACCAACGAGTTTGGCCACAGACGTATTGAATATGATTTCTTGTTGTATTATTGTCTAGCACATCTTTCCTTGTAGGCCTACACGATACTGGCGTTAAAATTACCCAAACCTTGACAGTAGGAAACATAGCCATTGACTACATTTTCGGTTTGAAAGCTTTGAAATAATGTTCTTAAAGGTGGACCCTGACGGATGAGTTTTTGCAAGAAACACGTCGCGATCACCAGAAAGACAGCCTTTTGAAGGATCGGAACAATCACTTTGCTGTGGTTTCCTAGAAATCGAACCGTCAAAACGGCGATTCCTCCTTGGCAGAGATGCCGGAGAGTCACAGTCATTTTGGATGGGGTGGGTGGAGGCCACTCATTGTGGTTGAAGCTTTTTCTTCTTTGTAGTGCAGTAAAATAACATTTGAGCTATTTCCTTTATTGTGAGCGAAACTCCTTTTAGTAAACTGAATAAAAAACAACAACAACAACAATAAAAAGGCTTCTATTGTGGACATTTCGTGCAAACGATTTGGTCTAAACTCAGGCAGCCATTAGAAAAGAGAAGGCACATGCCTTCTACATGCCTT
>CM065686.1:44152419-44167419 GCA_017654935.2 Phymorhynchus buccinoides
AGAGTTATCGTTAGTGGGGTAGTTACACCATTCGCAGTGGCGGGCTATCCAAAGACTCAGACTGGAATTTGAACGGATAATTCAACTGGCCTATCGACGTGCTTTTAACCTAAATGTGTCACGTTCTAGTAAAAGGGACATAACCAGTGTTTCTGTCCTCACTACTCATATAGGGAAAATGGACCGGATGTTAGTCTTTTCTTTTCAGTGTCTTTGGTGTAAACAGAAGGAATGGTTAAAAGAGAAGAGAAAGGGACGTATGCAGGATAGTAGGGAACCGAAGGGGAAATGGAGTGAAAGAAATGGAAGGGAAGGGAAGTTGAATACAAGAAGCGGAAGAAAGGGGAATATATTTGGTATATTCTAGTCACAGAGACTTATCTCTGTGAAATTCAGGCTGCTCTCCCCCAGAGAGCGCGTCGTCGCAAGTGCAGCGCCTACCCATTTTTTTTTTTTTGGGGGGGGGGGGCACATGGTGAGGCAGGTGTGTGGGCACACTTGGAAAACCTAGCTATCAATTTGGCCATACCAGGCAGCGGGATTTCTCCCTGCTCTTACCGACTTTCAACTGCTGTGGGATTTTTACGGGCGTAAAGCGCACGGGTCAGACTAGCTTTTAAGTCCCCATCCGAAGGACTTATCGATGTTCCTGTCAAACTAGACAAGAAAGGGCAAGGCCGGGATTCGAACCCGTGTCACTCACGTTGCAGTCATGCATTACATTTGACAGGCGACATGGGAGAGAAGGTAAAGGAGGAAGAAGTGAGATGGTGAAGGGTTAAGGTAGTGTGCAGCAGCTAGCCATTTTAAGGCAGAAGTTCCAGTTTGTGCTTGAAGTAAAAACAATTCTCCCGCTTTCAGTTCCGGCTGTCAGCGGGGCAGGTATTCCAGGGATGAAGACAAGAACGAAGACTAACACTTTGAAGGGAATGTGGAGTCCTTTGGATGTCACTATCAAACTGCGTGCTATCTGTCTGTCTAATGGTTTTGTCTGTCTGTCTCAGACTGACTATCTGCCTGTCTTCTGTCCATATCATTTCTGTCTGTCAGGAATTCGTCCATCTGTTTACCATTCTGTCTGTCTCTACTGGTCTGTTTTTTTAATTAAGAAGACCACTGTTTGTGCTGTGCTTCGGATAGCCGTTCTTCGGACAGTCGTGATAATATATAACAACAGAGACAGACGAACGGATACGCCAACTGCCAAAAATGAGACAGAGATAGACAATAAAGATACACAAAGAATACACACACAGACGTAAGGGATGACTCTCTAAACATCGCGGAGATGAGACAGAGATAGACAATAAAGATACATAAAGAATACATACAGGTAAGATCTGACTCTCTAAACATTGCGAAAATAAGACAGAGATAGACAATGAAGATACATACAGAATGCAGACAGGCACGTAAGGGCTGACTCTCTAAACATTGCGGAGACGAGACAGAGATAGACAATAAAGATGCATAAAGAATGCACACATGCACGATCTGACTCTCTAAACATATCTTCTTCTCGATCTTTACTATGTGCTTCAGGAACAAATTAATAATATTACTTTTAAGAATAATTTGATATGAGAAAATGTTTTTAAATTCGGTAGATTGTTTTCCTGCTCTTTGTTCACTGTTGGCGTAATTTGGTTTGCGTAACATTAGTAATGGGAGTGTGACTGATTCTGGAAGTCTTGATAAAGATTAATAAATCGAAATGTCCACATATGCTGAGCTTTTTGTTTTGCTTCTTTCCCCTCAGATCTGTCTCTAAACATTGCGAAGACGAGACAGAGATAGACAATAAAGATGCAAGGATGACTCTCTAAACATTGGTGTTGGCCTATTTTATGAGAGGCGCAGAGCGGGTTCAGACGGAAGGAAAACAAATCAGCAGTCTAACTACCGTCTACTATTTGTCTGACTTATTGGCCCATTCATCTTCAACATATTTTCGGCTTTGAGCTCCTCCGAAATGGGAATGTGTTGGTTGAATGCAGCGGAGAGACCAATGAAAGCTGAAAACCGGACACATGTGTACCCTACTCATTGGCCAAATTATGGCCCGGGAACGCAGAAGAAGAAGAAGAAGAAGCAGGTGATGATGAAATCAGCATCTATTCGTTCTTTTACGTTTCATTTCATTCTTTATGCCCTTACTTTTTTTTCTCCCCCTTTTTTCTTTCTTCATCCACTTCTGTTTCCTCCTCCTCCTCTTCTGGTCTTTCTTCACTACGTTCCTTTTTGTTATTAGTCCCCGAGCCGAAGGTTCGGGGAACTATTGTTTTTGTCTGGTCCGTCCGTCCGTTCGTCCGTCCGGTGTTCGTCCGTCCGTCCGGTGTCCGTCCGTGCCTGTCCGTCCGTCCGTCCGGCTATTCGTCCGTTTTTCTGAAAAAAACTATTCAGTCTATCATCATCAAATTTGGTATACTAGTTTGCCAAGATGCAAGCTATCCACTGATGTATTTAGTTTTACATTAAGGTCAAGGTCGCGCCAGTTACAGGGGTTCAAACCCCGAAACACATAATCGCTAAAATCTCGCGAAGTTTTGCATGTATTTTAATGCAGTTTTTTTCACAACATTTCTTGATGAATGGTCTATAACACAGTTGTCATGAATTTTTCTGTGCGCCCGTGTGCGCATGATCGCGCGCGCTCAAATCACGGGTCCGAACCCCAAGGCTATATATAAGAAAACTATTCAGTTACGTGCTGTTTTGATGCGTTTTTATGTAGTGACGTGCTGTTTTGATGCGTTTTTATGTAGTTACGTGCTGTTTTGATGCGTTTTTATGTATGTGTACAGCCGACACATTCCGATTTCGGAGTAGCTCGGCGATGCTGCGAGGGGACTTTGCAGCCGCTCGGCGTTGCACTTTTTTTTTTTCTCCCCTCAAATTCTCCTTAACCACTTTTGAAAAAAACCCCAACCCTTCAACATTCCTCTCCATTTTTGTTTATTCTCCTCTTCTTCTACTGATTCTGTTTCCCCCCTGTTTTGTTGGTGTTGTTCTTCTTCCTCCTCCTTCTTCTCTTTTATTTTCCCTCCCCCCTTTGTATTGTTATTGCGTAAATTGTATTTCTTTCTCTCTGAGTTTTATAGGCATTAGTGACGATAGCGTTACGGGAGAAGAGTTAGCGCATTGGTGCCATGTCATCGTTTCCTTTGGCTCTGGCTAGAAGAAACGGCGGATGGTTTCCACAGATTGTCTGGCACTACTGACTGACAGACACAGCCCTTTTATTTTTTCCCCTCCTTAACTCCTGCAAAAGTCTTGGAAAGAAATTACCAGAGAAAACATCTAGAACAGAAAAAACCCTAACAAGCCGATCTTACTTTTAGTTTAAAAGAAGTAAGATTATTTTCAGTTGCATATTCTTCATCTTCTTAGTCGATCACTCAGTCATGCTGCCGTTATGCGCCTAAACCGAGGTCCCGCGTGCCCATGCACTTAGCACACGTTAAACCCAGTGGCAACGGAAAAGTTGTCAGTTGGTCAAAATCCCCTCCCCCCCCCACCTTTCCTTCGTCATCAGTCACACAAAAATCGCATGCAAATAAAAATCAAACGGGTGGGGCGCCTCTGGCTGCGACGCGCTCTCCAGGTGGGAGCAACCCGAATTGCACAGAGACGCCTCTGGGAGTATAAAGTACCAAATACCAAAATACCAAATATACAACCTACTGATAAAATCTAGGGTTGATGTCGTATATGTTTTCAGTTTTGGTTGTTCACGTATGTCCATAAAGTTTACATAATGTTGTATCACCTTTACGTAAGCGAGCGCAGGCGTGCGTGCATGTGTGTGTACATGTGTGTGTGTGTGTGCGTTAACAAATATGAGTAAGCAAGTGTTTGTGTGCGTGCATGTGTATGTGTTTGTGTGTTGTAAGTGTGTGTGCATGTTTTGGAGCATGCTTCTGCTTGATCCTTTTAAAGCACAACTATAATATTCAACCCAAACATTGGACTGACGCGTGCAACACCATAAGACATTGATATTGAACATGAAATGTCACAGACTGTTTTTTTAATTTTTAAATTACCTTAACAATAATGACAAAGGGTACATTGTGCAACACACGCACAACTTCTACAAATAAAACAATCTACATTTAGATGGGAACAATGTTTAATTCAAACCTATGAACTCACAAGCAAACATATTCGCATTCACTTTTCTTTAATGCCTTTGCAATGATCACAGAGCAAAAACACAGTGATCATCAGCTTCAGTTCCCAGAGATTTAAAAACAAAATTAAATAAGAGATAAGCAGCTTTAGTTTCCTGAGATTTAAAAACAAAATTAAATAAGAGATTAGCAGCTTTAGTTTCCTGAGATTTTTAAAATGTGAAAATACCTTCACAATCAGGAGCAAAACACCATTTGCTCATTAGAGCTAAAATACAAACAGGTACGAGATCATGAAATGGGAAATTGGTTTAAAAAGTGAGAATGTACAATAGCAATTTGCAAAGGCTTTCCCTAGACATCAAGCAGCAAAGCCTGTTTGCTTGTATCTGTAATGATAAAACCCGCACTGTTTTGGGGAAATATGTAATATATTTTGTTGCTGTAAATTTAGTTCTTTTTTGTTTTTATTTCCAGCTGTTTAGGATGTTTTATTTCATACTCATGCATTGCATCAGCATGTCACCTTTCCTTTCTAGTAAGCATACTCATTTCTGAGCTTGTGGAACGATCTTGGTTATAAATGTGAATGTGTGCAACTTGCGTTAAGGAGTGTGAGAAAGTAGTTGTAAACATTCTACTACTCATTGCTTTGCAAACATTCAAATTACACATTCAGAACGTTCAAACTAAAGGTACAACAAGAGGCAAAGCCTGCAAGGCTCACGTCTGATTTTTATTACTATAGCAGGCATGGGAATTCCCATGACAATTTCCATGCCTGTATAGAGAGAATACTGTTATGTAGACACTTGTGCATCTGAAAACAGAATTAATTTTTATTTTACTGTGTAAATTAAAATTATTTCTATGCACCCCTACCCCTTTCTTTAAAATGTAATTATATGTATGCGCATGTAACATAGTGGAGCCCTATTTTTATTTTTGGCAAACAAGTAAAATTGAAAAGCATATTGACCAAGCTTTCAGAAAAAACATAGTGACCAACCCCCCCCCCCCACCCCCACGCCGGGGTAAGGGGGGTCTACGGACACCTGTATAGGCCTAGTCTTTGCCTGTGGGTCTAAGCCTCTTACTCTTAGAAAATTAATAATTGAAGTTGCGTGATCTGTTACTGTTTTAAACTGATTGTTCATGCGATGAAAACTTGTTCCACATCATCTACATTTCTGTAAGATATTTTATATTAGTCCTAATATTTTATTTTCGTTTCGTTAATTCCCCCCCCCCCTCTGCCACAAAGCAAAGGTCAAGGTCACAGCCAGCAAGCTCATCCATGTTTATCTTCCCCTGTACAGTCTTTGCTCATGGTGATCAATCGTCTAGGCCTAACAAAGGATTCGTACGTCGAAGGCAGTGAAATCGACGAACCCTGGATTTTCCGTATATTTTTTTTCAAGACTGAAATGAATGTGGGCTAAATGTTAAGTACGTCGTCTTGATTATGAGGTAAGGCATGGACTCTAGGCCTAGGCCTTGTTGCCGGAAGTGCAGTAGGCTAAGTTATGCGCAGAGATGATGTGCAGATGAACACGAACAACCGTTACTCAAAGGCGCAAATAAAGCTAAACAACCGGGCCGTCAACGCACACACTCGGTACATCCATTTGTTACAGAAAATATAAGTTGACGACGTTAAAATGTACCTATTTGTACACACCTGAAGTCTTGTGTTTCTTTTTAAAGAGCGTTTTTGTATATCTAATGGAGAGTCTTCTTTCCAGTATGTATCTCCTACTCGGTACAACACAACAGTTACAGTAATCTCTGCAACAAATGATTTTCTTTCTTTTGTTCCTTACCGATGTATCTGACTGCTTTGATCGCCATGACTTGAAGGCTCACGTCAAAATCAAGTATCTTGCTAACTTTAACCCTCTAACATCTTATGTTTTTTTGAGAAAATGACAACGTTAAAGTTTCAGTGGAGAGTGAGAGTCTTCTTTAGTTTGAAGAGTGTGACTGAGTCAAGGTTAAAGGTTGCACAACAGTAATCTCTGCAACAAATGATTATCTTTATTTTGTTCTTTATCAATGTATCTGACTGCTTTGATCGTCGTGACTTGAAGGCTCACGTCAAAATCAAGTATCCTGCTAACTTTAACCCTCTAACGCCTTATATGTTTAGAGAAAATGACAACGTTAAGGTTTGAGTTAAGGTTAAAGGTCGGGGCCACGGACGCAACACACACACACACACACACACACACACACACACACACACACACACACACACACACACACACACACATACACACACACACACACACCGAACATGTACGATACTATAGACTCACTTTGTTTTAAAAAACGACGTGAGCCAAAAATCAATAAACACAAAGACAACCTTTTCAACCAAACTGATATGGATCAAAGAGGAGGCCAACAAAAATAGGAAAACTGTACAATGATTAAAGACTATGCCATAAATCAATCCAAGATATACCTGGCTAGGAATATCAGAAAATACACAAAATCCAGGATATTCCACCCTCAAAAAGTCTTTATATTCTACAAATAAAGAGTATTGCATAAAAAAGGAGAAGAAGACATTGCACCAACAAATCCGTGGATTCTACCCTACACAATCATGGAACAAATCCGTGGATTCTACCCTACACAATCATGGAACAAATCCGTGGATTCTACCCTACACAATCATGGATGAAAGTAAAACATTCTTTCTTGGTCTATGTTTCTTCTATTTTCATATTGTACCTATTTTACTCTTGTATAATTAATTGTGTGTGAGTGTGTGCGTGCGTGTATGTGTGTGCGTGCGTGCGTTCATGTGTGTGTGTGTGTGTGTTTGTGCATGTATGTGTGTGTGCGTGTCTGCATGCATGCAGGCGTGCGTGTGTGTGTGTGTGTGTGCGCGCGCGCGCGCGCGCGTGTGTGTATGTGTGTGTGCGTGTGCGTGTGTGTGTGTGTGTATGTGTGTGTGTGTGTATCGTATGTGTGTGTCTGTGAAGAAGTAAGAGAACGTTGCGTGCAATCATCGTGTTTATTTTACTTTCTAATGATTCATTATTTGTTTGCCTTTAATGTTTTTGTTATAATGTAAAGCGCACTGAGCTCATGTGAGAAAGAGCGCTATATAAATTCCCATTATTATTATTATTATTATTATTATTATTAATCCTGAAATGACATGTTTCAATGTTCTCTGAATCTTCCCAATCCTGAAGTGGTGACCACATTAAACATAGTTTCCAATGTGCGTATATAGGACGGGTGGGGAAAGTGTTAGGATTGCAAGTCTACCATCGTACTTTAATCTACCATCAATTTTGGCTGAAATGTTTAGAAGACTGTGGGTTCTCATGGATGACAAGATGGCCAATCCTGAAGACTCTTTCTGTCAGCTTTTTCAATCCTGGTTTCAGGAGCACGCCTGGACTACGTTCACCCATGCATAGTCCAGGGTATTCCACCCTCAAAATCAGGGGTACTCGTCTCGACACACCCCAGGTCCTGTAACTGGCTCAGCTGGGATCCCGCGCCTAAAAACACCACACACACAAACACAACCAACAACAGAAAGTTGGGTGGAAAATAAGAGTGAAGATCTCCATGTTTTCTCATCTTTTTTAATTCACTTCTTTTTTTCCCTTTTTTTTTCTTTTTTTCTATGACCAACCAACAACTCGATTTATCAACAACTACACAAAAAATATTTTCGGTTACACTGTTTCTGGTGTAAGTTCAGTCACGAAAACCAGATTCACATAATTATGACATTGGCAGAGCGGAGCGATAGAATTTCAGCCTTCACGCTCGACCTCGGACATTGTACTTTACCATTGGTTTGAACTAGCTTAAAAGTTAAACTCTGGTTTAACAGCAAAGCAAGAAATGTCTAGAAATTGTTTTTATCCCAAAGGAACAGGACATTGTTTTACGACTTGATCTTCTTGTGAATGGCTTGCCTGTATGAAAAGAAATAACTTTGAGACAAAGTGTTTAATTAAAGTGTTTGGTCATAGCATGGGTGTAAGTAAGACATTCTATCAATCCTCAAATGACGCGTTTCAATGTTCTTTGAATCTTCCCAATCCTGGTGACTGCATTAAAAATAATGTCCAATGTGTCTGTGTATACAGGACGGGTGGGGGTGGCGTTAGAATTGCACGTCTATCATCTTGTTTCCATCTGCCATTGATTTTCGGGGATGAAAATAGGGTTTTACGCCCTCTTCGGCCTTTCGGCCATGTGGGGCATTTGTAAATATAAAGATGGTGGGAACAATACTGGAGGCAATACCCGGAGGCAGTGCTTATCCAGTACAGTCCCGATCTTTTTTTAAAAATACAGATATGTGCAGCAGTAACCACGCCTCGGATAAACCTCATCAGCTATGGCACCGCCACATTTTGATCGATTTTCATAGAAATGTTTGATTTTATAAGACCGTGGATCCAGACGACAAGATGGCCGATCCTGAAGATTCTTTCTACTAACGTTTGGAATCCTGATTTCAGGAGCACTCCTGAACTCCTTTCAACCATATCCAGGCATGGGAATTAGAGAAGACAAAAAACCCTGAAAATTGGGGTCTGGAAGCAGGCATAGGAACAAGGAATAAAAAAAACCACACACCTGAAAACTGTGTGTTGGGATACAGCCCCCAGAAAATGAAGCTTCTTCTGTTATCTAAGCCTTACAAACAGTATAAGAGATAAGACTGATATGCTTAGTTCATTTTGCATTCATTTATAACCAATAACTTAAGTTTTACTCATTGGGTTTCTTTCTTTTTTTTTTATCTCATAAATGTTCTCTTGGACCATCAAAAAAGCTGAAACTTGCACAAAAAGACTGAAGAGGATCATCAAAAAAGCTGAAACTTGCAAAAAAGACTGAAGAGGACCAAAAAAACAGCTGAAACTTGCAAAAAAAGACTGAAGAGGACCATCAAAACAGCTGAAATCAGCCCAAAGACTGACAATGCCCATGCCTGCATATCGTAGCTATGAATCAATAGCTCTCTGGGGAACACTTAAGCAGTCAGAAGGTGTGGAATCCGTGAGCTATGTGTACCAAGATTAGAGAACAACAAGTTGGTGTTACCCAAGGGTGAAAATAGTTCAGAAAAACTCCTGAAATCGGGAATGAAAAAGCTGACAGACGAGAAAGACTCGTCAGAAATGGTCATCTGGTCATCAGAAACAATGGCTAATCACAATCAGAAATGTTGTCTGCTAGGGTTAGTGGCAAACAGAATTGTGCTGAAAATACACATTCAATAGTAACAAATATCTTCTCCCAAATACACAAACACATAAGCAGGACTTCACCACTTCAGTAATGGAGATACGTTGGTCAGGAATGGGAAGATTCGAAGAAACATTTACCGTATTTCAGGGGCTATAAGGCGATACTTTTCCCCTGCGCCTTATAATATGACTCGAAATATAGTAAGAAGCGCTTTGGCTTAAGGCTGTGTCAAACCAATTGACATAGGCTAGAACACCAAGGCTACATCAAAATATTGTTATGCTCTGCGTAGCTATCCGGGGGATTGCCTTTAGCTATGACAAGCTCCTAGCATAACATCATCAATCTCCCAAGCCTGGCTTCCACCAGCCTGGCCTCCACCAGCCTGGCCTCTTCTTTCTTGGGTGCGTTACAGTCCTTAGCGCTCCACAAACTACCTGATCATACGACAGCGCTGTTCCACCAGCCTGGCCTCTGTATTCTTGGGTACGTTACAGTCCTTAGCGCTCCACAAACTACCTGATCATACGGCAGCGCTGCTCTGCCTTATTGGGTGCGTTACAGTCCTTAGCGCTCCACAAACTACCTGATCATACAGCAGCGCTGCTCCACTAGCCTGGCCTCTGCTTTCTTGGGTACGTTGCAGTCCTTAGCGCTCCACAAACGCTTTACCTGATCATACGGCAGCGCTGCTCTGCCTTATTGGGTACGTTACAGTCCTTAGCGCTCCACAAACGCTTTACCTGATCATACGGCAGCGCTGCTCTGCCTTATTGGGTGCGTTACAGTCCTTAGCGCTCCACAAACTACCTGATCATACGACAGCGCTGTTCCACCAGCCTGGCCTCTGTATTCTTGGGTACGTAACAGTCCTTAGCGCTCCACAAACTACCTGATCATACGGCAGCGCTGCTCTGCCTTATTGGGTACGTTGCAGTCCTTAGCGCTCCACAAACGCTTTACCTGATCATACGACAGCGCTGCTCCACCAGCCTGGCCTCGGCTTTCTTGGGTACGTTGCAGTCCTTGGCGCTCCACAAACGCTCTGCTACAGCGCTCGCCCTAGGCCTGAAAGTAAGAAAAAACGGTTAACTTACACTTTAACCCCCCCCCCCCCCTCCTCTCAAATTGTCTTGTTGAAAATGTTCACTGAGAAGAAACATTCTGCCATTTTTGGGGAAGAAAGGGATAGAGTTAGGATCAGCCTAGCAGACTCTCAGATGGAGGGTCGCAAACAGGAGGGGCATAAGTGTGTGTGTGTGTGTGTGTGTGTGTGTGTGTGTGTGTGTGTGTGTGTGTGTGTGTGTGTGTGTGTGTGTGTGTGTGTGTGTGTGTGTGAGTGTGTATGCGTGCATGCGTGCGTGCGTGCAAATTACAAGATTTCCAAGGCTTTACTGATACATGAACAGACAGGATGAACATTGTTCCGCACTTTTTAAGCATACCTGGCAAACTGCAAAAGAAAAAGTCATACATTATTTTTTTAATATTGATTAAAAATTCCTGCATTGTACTCAGAATCCCCAATCAAATAAAAAAAACACACCATGAGATTTGATAACAATTCTTCAGTAATTAGCGCTTAGAGCTTAAATGTGAAGCGCTACATACATTTTCTTAAATAAATGAAAAAATCTTTTGTACACAAAGCCAAACTTTAACTTAAGTCAGAGGCAGGTGGATTGGGGGCTGGGGGTGGGGGTGGGGGGTACGGGGTTCTGGAGCACCCCCCTCCCTCCCACCTCTCATCCCCCCTGCCCCCCCCCCCAAAAAAAAAAAAACAGAAAGAAAGAGAAAAGAAAAAGAGGGAGAAATGTAATTCTACGCCATGGTTTTAGCTTACTCTCCTCCTAGGAGAGACCTTCGTTGAATCTACTACATTCACATTATCCCTCTCACCGCCAATGTCGCTAAAAGGCTTTCAATCCGGATCTATTATCCGAAGACCCCATTTTTTCTTAATCTTGGGAGGTAAGGAAAGGCCTAATGTTATACATGTCGCAGAGGAATTCTTAATACACGTATTGCAGGTAATTGTTTTGTTTACTCAGTTAAGCTTCATGGTATTTTTGTGGCTGAAAATGGCTGGCGGCGGAAAGGGCTAACATCAGCTTCAGGGCCTAGGGAGGCTTTGCTCCTCAGACAAATCCCCCACCCTTCCCAACCAACCAAGCACCTGTAACCCCACCCCCCCTTCTCAATGACTGACTGATCCGCCCCTTGCTAAGTGGAAAGAGCACATTAGGGTTGCTTCCTGACTGACCAGAGACTGGACAGCAGGTTGGTGTCGTCCACGTACGCCCCCCACATACACAGCTCCCCTCCCAGCACCAGGGCCTTCTGAGCGTCCGTGCCTGTAGTAAGGAACAGCAACAATCACATACAGTGGAACCTCCATAGTAAGACCTTCCCTAGTAAGACCTTCCCTAGTAAGACCTTCCCTAGTAAGACCTTCCCTAGTAAGACCTTCCCTAGTAAGACCTTCCCTAGTAAGACCTTCCCTAGTAAGACCTTCCCTAGTAAGACCTTCCTTAGTAAGACCTTCCCTAGTAAGACCTTCCCTAGTAAGACCTTCCCTCTTAGCTCTTTCACCGCCAATGTCGCATTGATGCACCACAATGATTTAACACCCATGTCACTAAAAGGCATCCAATCAGGGACTGTAATCCAAAGACCCTATTTTCTTAATTTTGGGAGGCAAGGATAGGCCTAATGTTACACGTGTCACAGAGGAACTCCCAATATTGCATATAATTTTTCTTCTCTACCCAGTTAAGTTTAATGGCAATTTTTGGTTGAAAAATGGCTGGCGGCGAAAGGGTTAAGATTCCCTCTAAGGCGTGACTCTAAAAACAAAATCACCGATTTTCTCCCCCTTCATATCCAGACTGCTGGGTGTTCTCCTCGCTATTAAAGAGCCACCAGATCACGTGTCAAAACCACGTGTTTTCCCGCTTATAGCTGGTAAGAAATCTTGTTTTGACCAGGCATGGTTGCCATAAAAATGGCCCCAAATTCAAAGCGAAGCATCATTTTTAAGAGCAGCCTCAATTTGAAATTGGGGGCATGCGTATGTGGGTCACAGCTACCCAGAAAAAAACAAGCGTCTGTGTATCTTTAAGATTCCCTCTAAGGCGTGACTCTAAAAACAAAAATCACTTCATATGCCGACTGCTGGGTGTTCTCCTCGCTATTAAGACCACTCCCTATTAAGACCTTTTTGGGGGCTGATTGTTCTGTTTTAATAGGAATGTTCCATTGTACCGTAGCAAGAAGCACCGAGACACCGCAAACCCGGCCAGACTTATGTTGCAACCAACCAGTCAGATAGGTTATACGATGCACTAATTTACTTGTTAAAAGGGCAGTGCTTTTGTTTTGGTACTGGCCAGATACTTAGAGTAGTTAGTCCCTTTAGCTTTGACTGATGAAAACATATGAAAGATTTGTTGTGAATTGACAAAATATCCTAATAAATCACTACCAACCAGCAAGGAAGATTCCTTTTTCTATTGCCCACCAACTCAGCCAAATTTGATTAAAATCCTTCCAGTAGTTTTGTTGTTGAGAAAATCGATAACAGACAGGCATACACACAGACAGACTAAAAACGATACCCGCTGCAGACTCTGACTGGATTCTCAGATTCTCACACTGACCAGTGTCTGGCCGTTGGAGTTCTGTGGATCACACTGGTAGTATCGGTTCCAGTAGGAACCATTAGCTGATGTAGCTCAATTATAAATTTCAGTTGAATTGATAGTGATTTAAGCTGCCAATGACCGGTGACTGACCGCTAAAGACCCACGTGCAGTACATTGTTGTCCAGTCTGAGCCGTAGCTGATGTATTGCATGGTGATACTACGGTATTATTTTCTGTTCAGAGAGACGTGTGTTAAGTCCTCTCGCGGACTTTCTGTCCTTATGTGCACATTAGTCTAAAATGAACCTGTTTCTGCAAGTATTTATTTCATTACTAGCCATGCTACATTGCCACACAACCTTTGAAGCCATTCTACCCACTGGTTCATGAAATACAGCTCGGATATGAAGGAAATAAATTTCGGTTTTGCGAGTCGTCCTTGGCGGAGGTTTGCACGAGCGGTTCAACATTCAGGATCTGAAAAGGTTGTAATCAAGAATATTCGGGCCACTTAGAGAGAACGTCTCCACTTGTGCAACACGTGATTAAAACCCTCTTGGGTTTATTCCGGCCAAATCCAACCAGCCGGAAGTTGCCTCGGTGTATTCAAACCGGCCAAAACCGGCCGTAGCTTGCCCCCACTCTGAGACACCCACTCTAGATGGCATTTTCATCACACACTAAGTTCTGGCTTGTTATACACATACACTATGAAGAAGCCTCTCACTTGCAATGATGCGATAGTAACTGTATGGTGCACTGTGTGCTTCAAAAGACAGTGTTAATTTTACCCGAAAATGTGAGAAAGAATCGGAACACTAGCACAAGCTTTTCTGTAACAAATGTGAATGCAAGAAGGTTTTCAAGCAGAATTACAAGCCGTGGGGCTCTGTAGCAGCGCTGCAGTCAACTGCAGCCTTCATCCACCCGACCGGACTAAACATGTAGCATGGCGGGAAGAAGAAGATTGATTGATTGATTGAAATTTTTAATGGGTAAAAGATTTAGGCACATGGAAGGCCTTTTTTTACAAATCCGCCCATTGAAATACTAGAAATAAAACGTAACGAGCAACAACAAAACAACAAAAACAACAACAAACAAAATACTAATAACAATTCATGCAAATAGCCAAACAACTCTCTCTCTCTCTCTCTCTCTCTCTCTCTCTCTCTCTCTCTCTCTCTCTCTCTCTCTCTCTCTCTCTCTCTCTCTCCACACATGCACACAGACACGCATACACACACACGCGCGCGTACCCTATATATACACATGCAGACACACTCGCACACGTCTGCACGCACATCCTGTACGCACACACGTACATACGCACGCATGCATCCATAATCACGCATTTCATTTTTGAAAATGCAGCTGCGAGTAGGTCATTTAAGCTTAGTCATATGTATCAAAAATTAACGCCTTAATTTCACTTTTGAATGACGATAATGAAATCTTCAGGCGGAGACGTGGAGGGAGTGTGTTCCATTCCTTACAGGCGTTAAAAGAAAAACTTGTTTTGAACAAATCTAGGTTAGGCTTAGGAATGATTAATCTATGTGATGCGTGATACTCATGGAATCGAAGAAGAAGAAGAAGAAGAAGAAGAAGAAGAAGAAGAAGAAGAAGAAGAAGAAGAAGAAGAAGAAGAAGAAGAAGAAGAAAGAAGAAGAGGAAGAAGAAGAAGAAGAAGAGGAAGACGAAGAAGAAGAAGAAGAAAAAAGAAGAAGAAGGAAGACGAAGAAGAAAAGAAGAAGAAGACGAGGAAGAAGAAGACGAAGAAGAAGAAGAGGAAGAAGAAGAAGAAGAAGAGAAGAAAGAAGAAGAAGAAGAAGAAGAAAGAAGAAGAAGAAGAAGAAGAAGAAGAAGAAGAAGAAGAAGAGGAAGACGAAGAAGAAGGAGAAAACAAAAGAAGCAGAGGAAGACGAAGAAGAAGAAGAAGAAGAAGAAGAAAGAAGAAGAAGACGAAGAAGAAGAAGAGAAGA
>CM065686.1:44182419-44209919 GCA_017654935.2 Phymorhynchus buccinoides
CGTGCTCAGGGTACATGTATCCCTTTCTCTCCGTCCAATGGATTTGAAGACTGCGTTGTTGGGGAAGGTCCCCAAAGGCCAGCCCATCCCTTTGGCTGCAGCACTAGAGCCGGTGCCAAGGCTCCCTCGTTTGATCATAAACGGACCAACACAATCCCTACCAATAGTGTAAAAATTAGAATGGTGAAGCAACCTACAGTACATAGTAACATACCGATTTAAAACTCAAATTTGTGATCCAAGGCATGCAATGAAAAATGTAAAAACAAAATCCAATTTGTGATCCAAAGCATGCAATGATTCATCCGACACAGAGACACAGTTCCCAGTCTGGATTCGGACGAATCATTGCAAAAACAAACAGAAAGCTGCATAAACATTGTCTACATTCCTACATTAAATGCAATGAAAAATGTAAAAAAAAACCAATTCAATTTGTAATCCAAAGCATGTAATGGAAAAAACCACAAAAACAAACTGAAGCATAAACATCGTCTACATTCAATACCTTCCTGTATTTTTGTTGTTGGCGAAACTGCCAAAGATCGCTCGTTGGTATTGGACGAACGCCTCCCTCAAAATATCGCAGTCAGCACCCCACACCACGAAGTGAAAAGTGTCCGCATTCAGAGCGTTGGCCTTTTCGGTCGGGTTGTACACCTTCGGCATCGGCCAGGGCTCTCCTCGGGACGGTTCCACTTTCGGTGCAGACACTTTCAGCCCTAGTGCTAAAGAACAACAGCAAAGCAAAAAGGAGGAGAGTTTACAAACAAACTTCGTACGAGCCGCCATTTTGTCTCGATTGAAATCATGTGATCACTTCGGATAGCACGTGACTTGCGATGGGCGTGTTTCTTATGGCTACAATCCACAAGTGTGCGAAAACATCACAAGTGACATCATCATAATAATAATGATAATAATTTATAAGCGATTATTCTCCTTACGGGGCTCTAAAGGCATTTTCTCACACTCCACTCCCCCCCCCCCCCCCCTAAACCCCCCCCCCCCCCCCCCCCATTCCGCCCGCCATGCCATTTCTAATCACATGTCACATACTTTAACACAACACGACACGATTACCTTTAAAACAAAATCACTGTAACACTCGTTTCATTCACATTGTGGGTCTTTCCTGGTATTGCAGTGCCTCCAGGATCGATCCACTATCTGTATAAAAAAAATGTCCACTGTTCTCGGGTTCAACTGACAATAAAAAATAAAAAAAAATAAAAATTGCAAAAGCGTGGCTACACAAAAAGTGTAGACATGCCCAAGAAATGCCCAACCCTCTCTCTCCCCCTCTCTCCTCTCGGGAACAGCTCTCCCATCTCTCTCTCTCCCCCAGAGAGGAAGTCACTTCCTGTCCCTTTTCACATTATTAGTCTGTTATTGTCTTTCTCCCTATTTACTTTCATTAAGTCCAGACATGCCCAACCCTACCCCACCAGTCACGACTCTCTCCTCATGGAAACGGGAACAGCTACCACCCATCTTCTGTGAAGTTCCAGGGGTGGTGGGCAGAGATTCTCAACCAGAGCCAGAGAGGAAGTCACTGGGGGGTGGGGGTGGAGGGTACACAGAGATGGAGGGGGTGGAGTACATCAACAGAGATGGAGTACACAGGTACAGAGATGGAGAGGAGCAGTGGACCCATGCTTTCACAGACGGATCTGCGACTGAAGCTGTCCGCAATGGAGGGGGTGGAGGGTACATCAGGTACAGAGATGGAGGGGGTGGAGGGTACACCAGGTACAGAGATGGAGGGGGTGGAGGGTACATCAGGTACAGAGATGGAGGGGGTGGAGGGTACATCAGGTACAGAGATGGAGGGGGTGGAGGGTACATCAGGTACAGAGATGGAGGGGGTGGAGGGTACATCAGGTACAGGTACAGAGATGGAGGGGGTGGAGGGTACAACCAGGTACAGAGATGGAGGGGGTGGAGGGTACACCAGGTACAGAGATGGAGGGGGTGGAGGGTACATCAGGTACAGAGATGGAGGGGGTGGAGGGTACATCAGGTACAGAGATGGAGGGGGTGGAGGGTACATCAGGTACAGAGATGGAGGGGGTGGAGGGTACACAGGTACAGAGATGGAGGGGGTGGAGGGTACATCAGGTACAGAGATGGAGGGGGTGGAGGGTACATCAGGTACAGAGATGGAGGGGGTGGAGGGTACATCAGGTACAGAGATGGAGGGGGTGGAGGGTACATCAGGTACAGAGATGGAGGGGGTGGAGGGTACAACAGGTACAGAGATGGAGGGGGTGGAGGGTACAGGTCAGGTACAGAGATGGAGGGGGTGGAGGGTACATCAGGTACAGAGATGGAGGGGGTGGAGGGTACATCAGGTACAGAGATGGAGGGGGTGGAGGGTACATCAGGTACAGAGATGGAGGGGGTGGAGGGTACATCAGGTACAGAGATGGAGGGGGTGGAGGGTACATCAGGTACAGAGATGGAGGGGGTGGAGGGTACATCAGGTACAGAGATGGAGGGGGTGGAGGGTACATCAGGTACAGAGATGGAGGGGGTGGAGGGTACATCAGGTACAGAGATGGAGGGGGTGGAGGGTACATCAGGTACAGAGATGGAGGGGGTGGAGGGTACATCAGGTACAGAGATGGAGGGGGTGGAGGGTACATCAGGTACAGAGATGGAGGGGGTGGAGGGTACATCAGGTACAGAGATGGAGGGGGTGGAGGGTACATCAGGTACAGAGATGGAGGGGGTGGAGGGTACACCAGGTACAGAGATGGAGGGGGTGGAGGGTACATCAGGTACAGAGATGGAGGGGGTGGAGGGTACATCAGGTACAGAGATGGAGAAACACGCCTCAAAATAGCAACTGGAAAATACTCCACAAATTTCAAAGCGGAAACCAAAGCACTCAGAGCAGCAGCAACAGAATTTCATTCACTTTCGAGGGCGCGTTAAAGACCCACCAGATCACGTGTCAAAATCACGGGTTTCACGTGTTTTCCCTCTTATAGCTGGAAAGAAATCTTGTTTCGACCAGGGTTCACTTCCATACAAATGCCCCCAAATTCAAACCGAAACATCATTTTAAAGAGCAGCCTCAATTTGAAGTTGGGGACACGTGTATGTGGGTCACAGCTACCCAGAAAAAACCCCAAGGGACTTAACCGTGGTGCGTCAGTGTGTCTTTAAATGGACAGCACTTGTCCAGTGTGTCATGACCAGAATCGAAAAGGAGTTTGATATTACGTTGCCTTTCTGGACATTGTTACGCTTCCTCTTTTGTGTCAACAGCGTACTTGTTCTGTTCCTGTTACATCTGAGCATTAATGACGATATTGTTGCAGGATAAGACTTAGCGCATTGGTGCCATGTCGTCGTTTCCTTTTGCTTTGGCTAGAAGAAACTACCGATGACTTCCACAGATTGTCTGGCACTACTGACAGACAGAGCCGTTTATTTTTTTCCCTTCTTAACTCGTGCAGTTTAATATAAAAAAAATATAGTGAAAGCAGAAACAAACAAAAACCAAAGCAAGCAATCTGACCTTTATTCTAAAACAATATGTTTTGGTTGTAGGCTTGAAAAAATAAAGGATTCGACGACCCTGAGTCACGTTCATCTATGTTCTATGTCTTCGACTGCCTCTCTCTCTCTCTCTCTCTCTCTCTCTCTCTCTCTCTCTCTCTCTCTCTCTCTCTCTCTCTCTCTCTCTCTCTCTCTCTCTCTCTCTCTCTCTCTCTCTCTCTCTCTCTCTCTCTCTCTCTCTCTCTCTCTCTCTCTCTCTCTCTCTCTCTCTCTCTCTCTCTCTCTCTCTCTCTCTCTCTCTCTCTCTCTCTCTCTCTCTCTCTCTCTCTCTCTCTCTCTCTCTCTCTCTCTCTCTCTCTCTCTCTCTCTCTCTCTCATGTGGACATAATATGTAGGTGAGTGAGAAAGTGCGCGCGCGTGTATTCCAACTTGCATGTACATTCAATGATAGGCATTCACGGCTAAAATATGTACATAGTTACGTCTTTTTAGTTATGTTAATAGTACATTGTGTTACGAGTATACATTTACGAGGAAAGTATTTGATAACTTGTCACCGACATAATGCGGACCGAAATTCTATCAAAACATGTTAAACATTAATACAGCATCGTAATTATGCTATTAGGTTTGAAGTAGGCTACACCCGGTATTTCTAACAAACGCTGGCATAGAGCACACCACTTTCTGCCTTTAACATACTTCCCAACGGAATAAGGTTACATGATAACTATCGTAACCTTTAACAAAGTTCCGTAACCGCGCCACTCCAAACCGTCGGGTGTCCTGTCAAATTGTCTCGTCTAAGAAATAGTGTCGTCTTGTGATAAACTAAATTTGTAGAATGTTGTTCATTTTTTTCGCGCAATATATGTTGATGAGCCTTTGACATATAGTAAAGGCACAGTTGTGTCGAATTTGATAAAATCTGCTTTCCAAATTAAAGAGGAAAACACACTTTGAATATGGCATTTAAAAAAAAAGCACCTTTTGAGCTTATTCAATAAAAAATATTCTTTACTGTCATTGTGACCATTATAGAATTTTTGTTTGACTGTTTCGTTTTATAAAGACTTCGAGTTGGAACTACTGAACGGGTGATCAGAATATTGATCAACATAATCAGCAAAGTGAATTTAATTATAAATTGCAAACGGATTAATATTAAGTTCAGCTAGTATCAAGTAAACACACTGTACGACTACTCTTTCTTAAAAGGCAAAAATAATATATTTCAAAACAAAGAGCAGATTTTGAAACACATTCTAACCAATGTGCATGAATATCAAGTATGCAGGGAATAAGATGGAATCAGCTATCTATTTATAAAAAAAAGGATAAGTCCTGTGAAAGAATGGTGGAAGGACTCTACCAAACACATAAACAGATCATATATGCACAGGCCAGAAAAGTCAGGGGAAAGTAATTTTTTTGTGGCAGTTTCTAAAGAGATTCGAACCCGTAACATTAAAAGGCGCATTCAGCACCCATACCGTGATTGTGAAGCAAGAGAATTTGGTGTAAAGCCAAGTGGGTATTGACCACTACAAAGAACACCTTTTGCAAGAGTGAATGCCCTTGGTGGGTTGGGGAAGATGGTTGAGTACTGACCAAACAAGGGAATAACTCTCACCAATAACCCTTATTTAAGGCCACTTAATGGCTGCCTTTTGCAAGAGTGAATGCTCTTTTGGACACTGATCAACAATGGCTTAACTCTTGCCGCCAAGGGCGTTAATAACCCTACTTGCAGTGGCCAATAGACCAGGCTTTCATGCGACATTGTTTTCCTCACTCGATACATTTTGTACGGGGAGACTTAATCACCTCAGTGCATTGACAGAACCACGACGAGGCTGGCTCCAGTTAATCATGGGAAGATAAGGGGAAGTAAGCGAAACAGACATCTTCTATTTCCCCTCTCCGTCCTTCCCCCTTCCCACGAGACGGCGTATCACACAGAGGGCAGACAATTAAGCCGTAATTAGAAAGATTATGGGTTCCAAGTAGTTTCCCTTTGGGAGATTGATTACAAAGTCGTTGCAGAGTTGTGTACCTTGACTGTGTTGGTGGACGGGAGAATGAACAAGAGTTGTTTGCTAAAATTAAAGAGAGAGAGAGAGAGAGAGAGAGAGAGAGAGAGAGAGAGAGAGAGAGAGAGAGAGAGAGAGAGAGAGAGAGAGAGAGAGAGAGAGAGAGAGAGAGAGAGAGAGAGAGAGAGAGCGAGAGAGAGAGAGAGAGAGAGAGAGAGAGAGAGAGAGAGAGAGAGAGAGAGAGAGAGAGAGAGAGAGAGAGAGAGAGAGAAAGAGAGCACTATATCCCATAGTATAATGACTATTTCATTTTTTGTAAGAATAGTCATTGTGTGTAAGAAAACAATACAAAAGCAAAACGATTAGTAAAATGCATCGGAGAATTAGAGTAACTGCAATACAACGCATATAGATATCCCCCCTCCCCCCCCCCCCACCTCCCCCCCCCCCCCCCCCCCCCTCTCGACCCATGTTAAACTGCACTAATCTCCTCTTTCCTCACCTTCCTGCTTTTTTTTAATCTTGGTGTGAATGTATATGTTACTACTAATTTGTGTTACTGATTCACTTAATAGCTAGTTTGCACTAAAGGCAATTGGAAGAGGACAAAATCGAGGATTCCACGAACCTTGACATGGAATAGTCTCAGAGAGAACTAAAGGAGAGATCAAAGGAAACACGACAATGAAGCCCTGATTGTTTTTGGAACGTGGAAACTTAGGGAAGAAAGGCTTTGAGTTTGACACTGCCGCCGTTTGTGGGTTTTCTTCTTCTAAGTCACACAAGCTCACACGATTGTTTGATTTTCAACAACACGCAGTTTCCTTGCAACGCTCTTTAGAAAATAAAACAAAGAGAGAGGGAGAGAAAAGAAGGCGAGAACCTATAATATATCTTTTTGCTTTTATTTTTGACACAGCTTTCATCGTGGAAGGGAAATCTTCAAAGAAATATTTCCCTCCCCTCCCTCCCCCTCCTCTCTCTCTCTCTCTCTCTCTCTCTCTCTCTCTCTCTCTCTCTCTCTCTCTCTCTCTCTCTCTCTCTCTCTCTCTCTCTCTCTCTCTCTCTCTCTCTCTCTCTCTCTCTCTCTCTCTCTCTCTCTCTCTCTCTCTCTCTCTCTCTCTCTCTCCTCCTCTCTCTCTCTCTCTCTCCTCTCTCTCTCTCTCTCTCTCTCTCAAAAAAACAACACAAAGGGAAAACACTTGTAGATAGATTGATGGTTAAGAAGGAGAAGAAAAGAAGAACAGCAAAAACACATAAACAAACAAACAACAATGCCACAGTTATCTTATTTCTGCCGTCAGCAACAGAGCGTACAAAAAAAGACACACAAGACAAATACGTGTAAATAGATGCTGCATTGTATTTAACCTTTTGATGTTCTATTTCTCACATACGTTTAAAAAAACCTTGATATCTTTATTTTGCTGTAAGCAACAGATGTTTTGGCTCCAGGATTATTTTGTTTGTCTTTGTCCCCCACCCCACCCCACCACCATCCTCCCTACCCCTGTAAAATGCATTTTCTGGGCCATGTTTGTCATAGTCTATGAGGTAAGATGCTGCCTCAGATTAAGTTCGAAACTGTCTTTGTAATGCTCAGGTTTTGTTTTACAAATAAATATTTTTTTATGACTTAAAATTTGTCAACCAAAAAAAGGAATGGTTCCAGCAAAAAAAATAGTATAAGTGCATGGCTTTGCACATCGATTTATCGGCAAATATGTAGATTTACACCCTCCTGCTCTAATTCTTGGTTCTTTCCGTGGTTAGGGATAGGGTTAGGGTTAGGGATAGGGTTAGGGTTAGATGGTCTTTTCTTTTGCCACAAGCATCTGTTTTTTTGGGTGAAAATCATCTTCTTCTTTTTTAGCATTAAATCGCTGCCTTTTTATTTTTTATTAAGTAGTGCGCCTATTTTCGCTTTGTGCTTTTTCTACAAGCATCAAATATAATGTGGTTTTTTTTGCTGTGGGTTTACCTTTTCCTCACCCTTGTAGTCCTGAGACGCCTGAAGCGACACACATACATGTGAACAACACCTCGCTCATAGCATTATCGTAATATATTCCTATTCTTTGTTGTTTTGTGTGTGTGCCCATGCACCTGCCTTTTCTGTGTTTTGCCATCTAGTCTAGATAATCATCTTTATTCAAGATTCAATGAGAGACTTAGTGCGATTTTTCTCATGCCAGAGGGCATGACGCTCGTGTGGGGCTAATCCTCTCTATATTATTAGTTGGGGATAAAGAAAGAGAGAGAGACAGTGAGTGGTCCTACCATCACTCTCTCTCTCTCTCTCAGTACGCCCAAGTAAGAAAATCGCGTGATAAGCCCCTAGTGCATTGACTGCCCTCTGGCGTGAAAAATATCGCCATAGGTTGACCATTATTCCTTCGTTTTCTTTGATTTGTTTTTATATTCTACGTTTCTTTTTCTCCTATCCTTCAGCATTTTGGTTTCTTTTCGTTTCCTTTTTTCACTTCGTTTCTTCCTTTCTTTCTTTCTTTTCCTTGTTTCTCCATACTGTTCTTGTTTTCTGATGAAACCAGGTATCTTTATTGTCTGCAATGCTACGTGTCTGTTCAAGTCACTCTTTCATTGCGTATGGATTTTCACAGATCAACACCCTCCTAGATTCGTCTTGCCTTCTTAATTTTGTTTTTTGCCATACCCCCCCCCCCCCACCCCCATTTTCTTCCTGTCTTGATCACTCCTCTTTTTCATTCTCTTCATTTTAAAAAAATTATGTCTTGTCTTTGGGTTTTTTAGTTTTTTTGTTTTTTGGGGCCTATTTCCCAATCAATGTACCGGTCCTTTTTGTATCCTTTTCCAGCTTTTCAGTTGTCAATAATTGGCTTTTGAAATGATAGCTTAACCCCTTGACTGCCAGAGAAAATTAAAGAAAAAATCATTGGTCAAATCATGCCATGAAAAAGACAACCGATAGAGCCAATCTGGCAGAAATGGTGTGGGGATATTACTCTCTTGACTGTGTTAGAGCAAAAGCCAGCATATCAGGGTTATTCCTCTTCACCTAATGACATCATTAGTGATGCCATCAGGTCAGTACGTGATACGTTGGTGGCAATCAAGGGGTTAAATAAGGTATCTGTGCCAGAAAAAAAGAAAAAAGAAAAACGTTTCGCTGTCAGCTTGTTTTTCGTTTATTTATTTTTTTGCAGCATGTCCTGGTTTGTTGTAATCCGAGTTCTTGTCTTGCCTTCACCGCACTCTCACATCACACAATACATAGTTTTCTTTTCGTCTTCTTTGTTTTTCTTTCTCTCTTTTCATTTTCATTTGTCTCGTTCTCTTTCTGCTGTTTTGCCATGCTTCCCCCTTTCCCACTTCTTTGTTTTCTGCTCCCCCCACCCCCTCCCCTCCTCCTGATCTTTTGTGTTCAGTTTTCTTCTTTGCTGTCCCCTTTTCTTTTGACGTTTTTTGGTATTCCCTTGCCACAACAATAAACAATGCATTAGCACCACCTTTCTTCTTGTTCGTTTGTGTTTTCCTTTGACGTTCTTGCTTTTCTTCTTCTTCACTTTTTGTCTTTTGGATTGGCCATAATCCCAGACGAGATGTTCCCTCTTCTTCTTCAATTGTTCTTGTTCCCTTCTTTCCATTTATGCTTTTCTTATGTCGCCATCAACACAAAGGCCTTTATTGTTTCGGGTTCAAACCCATTCAGCGGTGCTCAGCAGCTGAGCCAGTAGTAACCTGTGGAACATGTCTGTACAGTGATGATGTGTGAAGTGTCTCTAGGCTTACATCTAATGCTCGGTGTCCATCTGTGTTCTACGGAGGACCCAGTATGTTTGACAATCGTTTGACAAATAGCACAACGCCTGGTTGCTTTTCACTCGCTGACAGGTTATGCACACAGGCAGGTCTGTTTCTTTTGGTCTCCCTTCCCCAAGACCCATACAACATGGGCGACAGCAGACCAAATGCGTACACACCGCACGCCAGTCGGTGTGAATGACGTGGCAGCAGGTGTGAAAAAAACACAGATTGAAAGAAAACAGATGCTTTGTATTAGCCAGGACAACAGATGTACACCGAGCCTTACAGCTACATGCAACTATTTTCCCTAATGCGCTGGAAGTGTAGAAATGTGGGCTTGTTCTCTTGGATATGAGTGTGTGTGTGTGTGTGTGTGTGTGTGTGTGTGTGTGTGTGTGTGTGTGTGTGTGCGTGTGCGTGTGCGTGTGCGTGCGTGCGTGTGCGTGTGCGTGCGTGCGTGTGCGTGTGCGCGCGCGCAAAGCATTATAATAATAATAATAATAATAATAATAACAGTACATTTATATAGCGCTTTACCTCAGATGAGCCCAAAGCGCTTTACAATCAATTATTCATCAACAGATAACAACTGATTATGTACTAACGAGTCTCTGTGTGTTGGTGTCAAAGAGCGTGCATATGAGAGAGAGAGAGAGAGAGAGAGAGAGAGAGAGAGAGAGAGAGAGAGAGAGAGAGAGAGAGAGAGAGAGAGAGAGAGAGTGAGACAGAGAGACAGAGAGAGAGAGAGAGAGAGAGAGAGAGAGAGAGAGAGAGGGAGAGAGAGAGAGAGAGAGATGGAGAGAGAGAGGGGGAGAGAGAGGGAGAGAGAGAGAGGGAGAGAGAGAGAGAGGCACAGATAGAGAGACAGAAAGAGAGCGACAGAGAGTGAGACAGAGAGAGAGAGAGAGAGAGAGAGAGAGAGGGGGTGGGGACAGAGAGACAGGGACAGATACAGAGAGAGGCAGAGAAAGAGAAAATGCATAGGCTATTGACAAATGTGTGCAACGTGCATTAGCTTGAGTACATGGTAGACTAAGCATACATTCAGCAGAAGTGCTCCAATTTCCGTAGACCTTGAACTAAAAAACCCACCGGTCTTCATCAAACAACGAGAGTCTCTCTCTCTCTCTCTCTCTCTCTCTCTCTCTCTCTCTCTCTCTCTCTCTCTCTCTCTCTCTCTCTCTCTCTCTCTCTCTCTCTCTCTCTCTCTCTCTCTCTCTCTCTCTCTCTCTCTCTCTCTCTCTCTCTCTCTCTCTCTCTCTCTCTCTCTCTCTCTCACAATGTTATCAACCCACAGAGACTCCAGTCCACCAGATTACTCACCCTTGTCACGTATATGACTCATACGCACCGGGGTGGTCACTGGTAGGAGAGGGCAAGGCCTTCATATTTAGTACCACCCAGACCAACTTCAAGCTTTTCACGCGATAATGTCCTCTCTAAGCCCGTCACTTATTAAAAAGGGATGAAAGAGGCCATATCTTTTGAGAGACCCTATTCCTTCCCTTTATCTCCCTCCCTTCTGTTTTCCTACCTCACCCAGTGATTAATTTTTGTTGCACCCCCCTTTCGTAGCTTGACATCGTGAGTCAGGTAATCGCTGATTGGACACCCCCCCTTTTGTCACGTGGCCAAAAAACAAGAGAGACAGACGCTGATTGGTCTCCTGCAGAGACCCCGGGGTATTATGGGTCTGGCACAACCGGAACAGGGTTAGTCCCGTGTCAGATAATTCAATGGCAGCGGCGTAATTTGACACGGAGATAACGTCAGAGCGACTTGCTTCAAACGGTACACTATCACGCGGTGCCGGGTTGTGCTTATGGTTCTTTGCGACAGCATTACCCAGTAGTAACTAGTTTACTAGGTTGATGGTGCTCTACTGCTACCACTGCAGCACAACAAACAAACAAACAACGAAATAAAAGCAAGTAAAACATCACAAACAAATGAACAAAGAACAAAAACAGAAACAAGAAAGCACGCACACATATACACGCATGCACGCGCACACACGCGCACGCGCACGCACGCACGCACACATGCACACACACACTTCTGTACCACTCTCAAGAATGCCCCCCCCCCCCCCCCCAAAGGAAGTTAGTTTGTCTCAGTACATTTGTAAAGCCACATTTGTGCTTACTTATTTACATAGTTTTGCTTAGGTAAACGGGGACCCCCCACCCACACCCACACCCACACACACATACACACATAGAAGGACCACCACATCACACCACCACCACCACAACAAACATAAACCAAATAAACATCAACTGTTGACACAACGAGGAAGATAATCACTGAATGGATCTTCCCTTGTCACGTGTTCGAAACTGGAAATGAGCTGATTAGCCAGGTTACAGAAAACACGTGTGTTAAGTCCTTTCGCGCACATTTGTCCTCTCGCGGATACCATGATTTACAATAAGACTAGGGTCTCCCATAGCCATATAAATTCTTGATCATCATGTCACAACCTATTCAGGTCCTGAATTTGTAACCGCCAGTGCAAACCTCCGCCAAGGAAGACTCACAAAACCGAAATTTCTTTCCTTCATGTCCGAGCTGTATCTCATGAACCAGTGGGTAGAATGGCTTCAAATGTTGTGTGGTGATGTAACATGGCGAGTAATGAAATAAATACTTGCAATACAAAAAAGTAGAAGCAGAAACAGGGTCATTTTAGACTAATGTGCACATAAGGACAAAAAGTCCGCGAGAGGACTTAACACACGTTTTTTTTTAAGGGGGAAACGGAATGATGTTAGTCACGAGACAGGTAATTCCACGACAGCAAACTCTAATAACAAAGATACGTAACGTCAAAACATTTGCTATGGCTCCCCCCCCCCCCCCCCCCCCCCCCCCCCCCCCCACCCCCCCCCCCCGCCCCCCCCCCACCTGCGTGCTCATCCAACGGAAGTGTCGCCATCTTAGTCAGATTTGTGTGTAAACAGCATCGATCTGGCATTTTTCAAACAAAGTTACTGACTAAGATGGCGGTCTCACATAATATGGCACGCTCCTTGTGGCCGGATATGACGACACGTGGGTACAAGCCACAGGCACTCGGCTATGGGATGAGTTAAATATTATGTGTTCTTCACACGATTCACTCGTTTCGCCCCCATTGATGTTTCCAGGTAAGTGCCGTTACAACATTTAACTAATAATTACCCAGTGATTATTATAATGATCCTTCTACTTCCATTTCCTGATAAGATAAACAACAAAACCAGGCTGCATTTAGTCTCTTTTTAAAACATGCATTACCAGTTTTTGTTGTTTTATTCTCCTTTTCTTTCTTTTTTTCCTTTTTTTTTTAAAAGGGAAAGGTCGGGTTTAGGATTGCCCCACAAATAGTGTGATAGTATTGGAGACAACGGCACTGAATGCCTGATGTGTTGACAGAAACTTGGAGAAAGGAGAAACTGTTGGGTTTGATTTTCAAAGACTAAATCATGTCATGCTGAGTGTGCTATAATATTGGCTCAGTGTGTGCACAATATATTATTATGTATTAGGCCTATGTATTGACTACTCTCTCTCTCTCTCTCTCTCTCTCTCTCTCTCTCTCTCTCTCTCTCTCTCTCTCTCTCTCTCCTCTCTCTCTCTCTCTCTCTCTCTCTCTCTCTCTCTCTCTCTCTCTCTCTCTCTCTCTCTCTCTCTCTCTCTCTCTCTCTCTCTCTCTCCTCTCTCTCTCTCTCTCTCTCTCTCTCTCTCTCTCTCTCTCTCTCTCTCCCTCTCTCTCTCTCTCTCTCTCTCTCTCTCTCTCTCTCTCTCTCTCTCTCTCTCTCTCTCTCTCTCTCTCTCTCTCTCTCTCTCTCTCTCTCTCTCTCTCTCTCTCTCTCTCTCTCTCTCTCTCTCTCTCTCTCTCTCTCTCCTCTCTCTCTCTCTCTCTCTCTCTCTCTCTCTCTCTCTCTCTCTCTCTCTCTCTCTCTCTCTCTCTCTCTCTCTCTCTCTCTCTCTCTCTCTCTCTCTCTCTCTCTCTCTCTCTCTCTCTCCTCTCTCTTTCTTTTTGTCCCCCTATCAACACGGGCATGTGGCCCAGATCAATTAAACCATTGACCATTGTCTCTCTCTTCGTCTCTCTCTCTCTCTCTCTCTCTCTCTCTCTCTCTCTCTCTCTCTCTCTCTCTCTCTCTCTCTCTCTCTCTCTCTCTCTCTCTCTCTCTCTCTCTCTCTCTCTCTCTCTCTCTCTCTCTCTCTCTCTCTCTCTCTCTCTCTCTCTCTCTCTCTCTCTCTCTCTCTCTCTCCTCTCCTCATCACGCGATACCTTTTTCTTTTACTACCGTTCCTTCTCTCCGTTTAGTCGGGACATAATTGTCGCCCCCTGGTAATAAATGGCGGATGCACAGAAAAGGCAGACCTCATCAACCTCCCCATTGCCCCCATGGGACTGAGACCTGTTTTTCCTTGAGATAATGCATCTGGATATTCATCTATTTGCAGGGCTGAGTGTAAAAAAGCCTTTGTAATGCTTACCTCATTACCCTGGGTAAATAAAAATTCGTTTCGTTTCGTTTAGATAATTTGTTTTTATTTTTTATATTCACTTTTTTTAAAACAAATTCCCTAAAAGGGGAATCTTGGCTTTTTCCATGAATAAGCCAGCAATTAAATGGACACCCTGACGGATGAGTGTTTGCAAGAAACACGTCGAGATCACCAGGAAAACACCCTTTACAGAGATAGCAACACTCACTTTGCTCTGGTTTCCTATAAATCAAACCGTCAAAACGGCGATTCCTCCTTGGCAGGAGGTGCTGGAAGTCAGAATCTTTCAGTGGAAGAGAAGGCATGCGTCTTCTCTTTTCTAATGGCCGCCTGAGTCGCTTAGACCAAATCACGAAATTTCTACAATACAAGCCTCTTTATTTAGTTTAACAAAAGGAGTTTCGCTAACAACAAAGGAAATAGCTCCAATTTCTTTTTACTGCACTACAAAGAAGAAAAAGCTTCAACCAATCTAAGCGTCCTCCACCCACCCCATCCAAAATGGCTTCTCTCTCCGGCAACTCCACCAAGGAGGAATCGCCGTTTTGAAGGTTTGATTTCTAGCAAACCAGAGCAAAGTGAGTGTTCCGATCCTTGAAAAGGCTGTCCTTCTGGTGATCTCGACGTGTTTCTCGCAAACCTCATCCGTCAGGGTGTCTCTTTAAGGCCCAGCCACACCGCATACACTTTGACCCCAATACGATACGATTGTGACGAGCTCTGTGAGTCATGGTTCACGTGAAATACTTCTGTCTAAAAAATAACTCTATTGTTTTCGTTCACTGTACTCATGTAGACCACCGCAATGCGCAAATTAAATAAAATTAAACAAAAGTAATGTCCGATGCAAAATAGACAGAAGACTGTTACGTCAATCATGCCTCACAAATGTCAAAATCGGATCGTAGTGAATCGAATCGTATGCAGTGTATCCGGCCCTTTAGAGAGACTGGGATAGGAACGAGAACAGGCTGGTCTGCAACTGAACACCATAGAAAATGCGTTTTGGTTTCAATTTGTCATCAGAAAAGGGAGAGATGGGGTCGATTTACACTAGCAAATAAGAACTGGTCTTATTATTTAGATCTTAGGTCTACATCATTCCATGACACGTGATTGTTCTTGTAGTGCACTTATTATAGTTTTGCCTCATGCACAAATTGAGCGGGTGGTTGGGATAGTCAAGGTAGGCAAATGCGTGGCTATTTGAAATACATTATACTCGTATTGCATTTGATTAGTTCCCAGAATTGTTGCCCCCTCCACCCCTCCACCCCGGTAATAAATGCACAATAATACAGGCAAGGGATCAATACACAGGCAGACTTTTTTTTTCTTTTCTTGCTGTCCCATCTTCTGGCCCGTACAGTGGCGTTGCTCCCACGCCGCTCATTCCGACTCCCAACTCGCAGCCACACCTCCGCTTGTTCAGGTCGCAGAATCCGAGACCAGCAGTTCAAGGGGAGCGAATCTATGTTAGGCCGTCAGGAGGCAACTAACCGAGGAGACACTGCACTGCTGCTGAGTCACTTCGGTGGAGTTCAGTAGAGCCTGTATACACAGGCAGACTTCACTAAACGCCCCCTCCATTACCGCCATGGGACGTCATCTACACGTGAACGTTTTATTGTTTTCTTTTTTTGTGAAGGAGGAATCCTGGCATTGTCTTGAACAAGTCAGCCATTCAGACAGTTTGAATTCTTTTTTTTGGGTGCTGAACAAAGGTTAGGAAGGCCACATGAGAAATGTGCGTATAATGTTTTTGATTGAACAGCTAAAGAGCCTATGGTGACGGGTTTGTTATGTTACCTCTCTCAGCCTATATTTTCGGAACTGTGGAACAAGGGAGGGGGGTGGAGGGTGAGGGGGGGGGGTGGCAAAGAGAGAGAGAGAGAGAGAGAGAGAGGGTACCTTCTCTCAAATTTTTTTTTTTAAAGTCCCATAAGCCTAACCCTAACCCTAATCTCTCTCTCCTCTCGTCTCTCTTCTCTCTCTCTCTCTCTCTCTCTCTCTCTCTCTCTCTCTCTCTCTCTCTCTCTCTCTCTCTCTCTCTCTCTCTCTCTCTCTCTCTCTCTCTCTCTCTCTCTCTCTCTCTCTCTCTCTCTCTCTCTCTCTCTCTCAAAAATATATTGTGTGCAAAGACCACATCAAATACGTTTTGATTTCAATTCTTTCTAATAAAGCAAAGGAAGGGAGGCGATTGTGGAAGGTCTATTTTACAATAGCAAAAATTAATAAGTGGTCTTAATTAGTTCTTAGACACGATTCCACGACAGTAGGCCGACTGCAGAAATTGAGCATTATTATTTTAAGGAATACCAGAAGTTTGGGAAAGTTGAGGAAAACGTACGCGTGGCTACTTGTATCGCATTATACTGCACGCATCATTTGTGACCTTTTCCCCTTTTCCCCAAATTTCCCTCCATTTAGGGTCCCCGAATCGTCACCCCCCCCTCACCCCCCTTGGAAACAAATGGCGGATCAATAGGAAGGCAGACGTCTCCAGCCTACCCATTGCCTCCCAGGGGACCCTCGCCTGTCTCCTCAGTGAACGGTGCTGCAGAATAGTCATTCATCTGAAGAATGCAACATCATTCGCTTGAATCGCATGCCAGTGTTCTCTCTCTCTCTCTCTCTCTCTCTCTCTCTCTCTCTCTCTCTCTCTCTCTCTCTCTCTCTCTCTCTCTCTCTCTCTCTCTCTCTCCTCTCTCTCTCTCTCCTCTCTCTCTCTCTCTCTCTCTCTCTCTCTCTCTCGCATCTTAGAACCAAGGACAGAATGGAAGACTAGGCCCAGCCTAAATTCTTTTCCTTGTAAAATAAAGTTTCTGAGTTCTGAGTTCTGAGTTCTCTCTCTCTCTCTCTCTCTCTCTCTCTCTCTCTCTCTCTCTCTCTCTCTCTCTCTCTCTCTCTCTCTCTCTCTCTCTCTCTCTCTCTCTTTCATGAAAAAACTTATTGTATATGGAATGTTGATTTGTGGCTTTATATCATGCTCATTATTTTATTTTCCACATGTGCATATGTATGTATTTATGTTCACACGCCCGATCTTGATGGGCTATGGCCTTTACATGATTAAACTATCTTGCGTCTTGCGTCTTGCGTCTCTCTCTCTCTCTCTCTCTCTCTCTCTCTCTCTCTCTCTCTCTCTCTCTCTCTCTCTCTCTCTCTCTCTCTCTCTCTCTCTCTCTCTCTCTCTCTCTCTCTCTCTCTCTCTCTCTCTCCCTCTCATCTCTCTCTCTCTCTCTCTCTCTCTTCTCTCTCTCTCTCTCTCTCTCTCTCTCTCTCTCTCTCTCTCTCTTTCTCTCTCTCTCTCTCTCTCCCCCCCCTCTCTCTCTCTTCTTGTGTACGTGTTTACGCTTCGATTTGTGCATGTTAAAAATGAGTATCTACAAGTGGTCTTAGGCTGGATTTTGTTATGTGAATCTGTTTAAACTTTAATTGTGCATGTTAAAGACGAGTATGTATTTTAAAAGTAGGATTATGTTTAATTTTGTTATTAGTATGTGCTTAGTTAGTTTTACTTTTATGCGTGTTAAAGATGAGTACATAAAGCAGGTTTAGGTTTGATTTCGTCATTGTATGTATTTAATTTTCAATATGTGCATACATATTCTAAGAATATGACTAGGTTTGCTTTTGTCACGTGTGTGTATTTAGGCCTACCTCTTACTGTTGTGCATGTTAATTATGAATAATGTAATATAGGAATGTGTTTGATTTTGTCATGTGTACATATATTTACATTTAAAATTGTGCATGTTCAGATGAGTAGGTAAAGTAGAACTAGGTTTGACTTTACTACGTGCATGGCTTTCCGTTCAAATAATTACATTTGTAAGATGAGTATGTAAAGTAAGATTAGGATTGGTTTTGTCATGTGTTTGTGCACTTCTCATTCTGTGCATGTTAATGATGAGCATAGTTAATAATTGTCCTTTGCCGATCTACAAAGTAGATCGCAAAGGAGCATGTTTTCGTTCGAGTCTGTTTCTTTTTTTTTCGTCTTTTTTTTCTTCTTCTGTCTGTCCTAAGGATATCTCCCGAACCGCTTGACTTCTTTCAAAATCTAAATCAGTTGCAAAATGAATAGTAAAACTTAAAAGTTGGTATGTAGCTACTTGTGAATAGTTCCGATTTGTAAGGTAAAGACCACAGAGATAGAGCGTGTCACCATATGCCCCACATGGCCGAGGCAGAAGAGGGCGAAAAATCCTATTAAAAAAAGACAGAGCGTACCAAAACGAAGTTGGAATCTTATTAGTTTATGTGCTAATCATCTTGATTATTAAAACCTTCTGGACTTTCCTGGTATTGCAGTACCTCCAGGATCGTGCCACCCCCCATGCATTTCTCGGTTAATTGTATTTTTCCGTTTTTGCCTTTCTTACCATACATAAAGCTGTATTTTAGGAACATTTTTAGCTAATTACCTTTTTGGAATACTAACCCTACCCCTAACCCTACCCCTAAACCTAACCCTACCCCTAAACCTAACCCTACCCCCCACTATGTACTGCAGTACACCGCGATTTGTCACAGTTGTGGTTCGTTGCGTTTTTCTGTCTTATACGGTGGGGGGTAGGGTTAGGGTTAGGGCTAGGGTTAGGGTTAGGGTTAGTATTCCAAAAAGGTTATTAGGTAAAAATGTTCCTAAAATACAGCTTTATGTATGGTAAGAAAGGCAATAACGGAAACATACAATTAACCGAGATAGGTAGGGGGGGTGGCACATCTTGACCTTTATCCACTATCTTTATAGTTATTAATGTTCCATAATTATGTGCCTTTCCAGGCCGAGGGACGTTAAACGAACTTTCATCTCGAAGTTGGGATCCTTGTGTTGGCTTTAATGAATCAATAAGAAGAGTTTTCTTGATTTTAGTAGTAGTAGTAGTAATAATCAGTAGGGGGTAGTGGGGTCGACAATAAGGTTGTGTTTTTGCCTGATTGTCTATCACTCAGTTTGTCTATCTGGTTTGTCTGCCTGTCCGTTTGTATGCAACCGTACCTAACATGCTATGATTAATGTCTGTATGAAATGTTGTGTACAATTAGGAGATACACAATGCTATTGTTTCATTAAGCAGGTTTCACTTAATCCTGCTTGTCCATCAGAAACAGACTGTCTTCTTGATGCATTGTTGTTTTTACTAAGAACTTTGCTGAAAACGATGTGAACAGAATAGACTTGGATATTTTTGTGCGGATGGTTAAGTCGTCATGCTCGCCTATACCCACTAAATTCTGGATTTAACCACGTATGGGGATCTGTGTGTCTTCGGTCTTGTTCTCTCTCCATCTTTCTGTTTGTTGGTCTGTCTGTCTCTCTGTGTTTGTCTGCCTGTCTGTCTTTAGATGTTTCTTTTTTCTTTTTCTTTTTTAATAATCTCTCTCTCTCTCCCATTGATCCTAAGAAATTTGGCCATGCATAATGTTTTATGCACTCAAAAGTAGATATGAACTTTTAAACGATAATTAAATATATGTTTTTGTTATGGATTTCACTTACGAAATTACGAAATTAGTCGCTTTTATAGCGTATTTTTGAAGTTATTTGTTCCTGAATTTACATGTTCTCCCTTACAAGCGGTTGCTTTGTGTCTTTAGAAGCAAATTATTCCCTTTTTGTTGTTGACATCTTTTTTTTAAAATTTCATGAACGTGTGTAAAGCGCCCTGTAGCCTGCATAGTAGGATGGGTGCTATATACATTTTCCTCATTTAAGGAGTCTGCTTTTGACTGACAATCAGGATTAAGTGAAACCTGCTTAAACACTATCATTGTTTATCTCCTAATGGTACACACCATTTCATACAGACACTAATCATAGCATGTTTAACCCTTTCGCCGCCAGCCGTTTTTCAGCAAAATGTAAACACCATTAAACTTACCTGGGTAGAAACAAAATATAATCTGCAATATTGCGAATTAGGCCTATCCTTACCTCCTAATATTAAGAAAATAGAGTCTTCATAGAACAGGCCCTGATTTGATGCTTTTTAGTGACACAAGTATTAAACCACTGTGGTGCAAAAATGCGACATTGGCGGTGAAAGGGTTAAGCACGGTTGCATACAAACGGACAGGCAGACAAACCAGGTAGACAAACAGAGTGATAGACAATCAGAGAGACGGCAAAGGCAAAAACACAACCGTATTGTCGTCTCCCCCCCCCCCCCCCCCCCCCCTCCCCCCCCCCCCCCCCCCCCACGATTATTACTAATAACTAACTAATACTAAAATCAAGAAAAACTCTTCTTTTTGACTATATAAGCCAAGACAAGGATCCTAGCCGTAGTCTTTGCCTAATACATCGAAACTATTCACAAGTAGTTACATACCAAGTTTTAAGTTTTACTATTCAGTTTGCAACTGATGTATATTTTGAAATAAGGTATAAGGTCTTGCGAGAAACCTAAAGGTCAAGATGTGCCACCCCCCCCCCCCCCCCCCACCTCCATTGCATTTCTCGGTTAATTCCATTTTTTCGTTTTTGCCTTTCTTACCAAACATAAAGCTGTATTTTATGAACCTTTTCAGCTAATTATCTTTTTGGAATAATAACCCTAACCCTAACCCTCCCCCCCCCCCCCCCCCCCCCCTATAAGATGGGAAAACGCAATGAACCACGACTGTGACAAATGCCGCGGTGTACTGCAGTACATAGTGGGGGGGGGGGGGGGGGGGGGGGGGGGGGGGGTCCTACTAGATGATAATGGCCTTTATCATGACTGCAATTAATTATTGAACAAAGATAACCATTAATAGCCATGCACGCTCCACGAGTGCATATGCACTCCCAAAGCTACAGAAGCAGAGGAAGGGAAACAATAAATTATATTGGTCTGAATCTCTTGAAAAATGAGTTTTCTACCTTATCCATCCTGATTTTTTTACATCCGGTGTTTGATTCGAGCGCATGCCAACAAGTTTTGTTGTGTGAAGTGAAAACAATGGCTTCAGGAACCGCTCCCAGATCGAGGTGAGTGTAATATTTTCTCTAACGCATTTATCACAAAACAAACTGCACAGAGTTTTAGATAGACATGTTTACAATTATACGTGTTTCACCGTTTTTGCGAATTCTAAGAATCCTAGGTAACTTTTCTTTGCTGAAGTAAGCTACCCAACTGCGCGCTGTCAGCGTGCATGGCTATGAATGGAATGGAATGGCCCCAGTGATTTGACTGTATGACTGTTGCGGTGGGGAAGGAAAACATGCCAGAAGTCAAAACAAATACCAGCTGCTCTGGGTTATACACATACTGGCTGGTTTGGGTTACCTGTTAACTCCAACAATCATGTGTCACCAGCAATTCACAGCATGTTTTACTTCATCATTTAGCGACCCATCTCTTTCTCTCTCTCTCTCTCTCTCTCTGATTTTATTGCACCACTATGAGAAAAACCCGTCCCCTCTCGTAGCCATGCACGCTTCAAGCGCGCGCATGAAAAAACACTGAACAAATTTGAATTTTTCTATTTCTCTAGAATATTAGTTTTTTGGGTTGCTTTTGCAACAGAAATTCACAAAACGTTTGTAGGATTTAACACACAAAAATTATTGGCTATTAATGGGTTAGCTAAAAATGTTCATGCAATACAGCTTCATGTTTGGTAAGACCGGCAAAAACGGTTAAAATGGAATTAACCGAGAAATGTAGGGGGGGGGGGGGGGGGCACATCTCGACCTTTACCACAAACAACAACGAAAAAGCATGGTCTAAAAATAAAGTGGCTGTTAGACTGACATTTTTTGTTCTAACGTTAAGCTTAAGAAACATGGCTGCTACAAAAACAAATGTCGCTGACATTTTATTATCAGGGATGGGCGTTGGGTTGGCCTTTTGGGACCTTCCCCAACGCCAGCTATCCTCAGATCCTATTGGCCGAGAGAGTGGGGATGTACCCTGGGCAAGGCATCTCCAGTATAAGCACATTCTAGCCCAGCCCGCCAGAATATCACCTGTTCCCCCTGCTATCTGGTAGTCATGGTCAACAATGACTGAATGGCGCGCGGCGTGCCTGCATGATTCTTGAGGCCACGACATATTATTTAAATTTATCTAAAACCCTAGCAGCCCTGTTTCTCCTAAAACCCTAGCAGCCCTGTTTCTCCTAAAACCCTAGCAGCCATGTTTCTCTTAAAACACCAGCAGCCATGTTTCTCCTAAAACCCTAGCAGCCCTGTTTCTCCTAAAACCCTAGCAGCCATGTTTCTCCTAAAACCCTAGCAGCCATGTTTCTCTTAAAACACCAGCAGCCATGTTTCTCCTAAAACACTAGCAGCCATGTTTCTCCTAAAACCCTAGCAGCCATGTTTCTCTTAAAACACCAGCAGCCATGTTTCTCCTAAAACACTAGCAGCCATGTTTCTCCTAAAACACCAGCAGCCATGTTTCTCCTAAAACACCAGCAGCCATGTTTCTCCTAAAACACTAGCAGCCATGTTTCTCCTAAAACACCAGCAGCCATGTTTCTCCTAAAACACCAGCAGCCATGTTTCCCCTAAAACACCAGCAGCCATGTTTCCCCTAAAACACCAGCAGCCATGTTTCCCCTAAAACACCAGCAGCCATGTTTCTCCTAAAACACCAGCAGCCATGTTTCTCCTAAAACACCAGCAGCCATGTTTCTCCTAAAACACCAGCAGCCATGTTTCTCCTAAAACACCAGCAGCCATGGTTCTTGAGACCCCGCTGATCACTTGTCATGATAAAAGTGACCACAGCTGTTCCGTCACACACAAAGTGGAGCTATTTAGTTAAAAGGCTGAATCAATAAATCTTAGATTTGAAAGAAATGCACCAAGCGCGTCCTTTAAATATTCAGGCTGTATGTTCTACATAATATTTCAAATATATTTATTTCATTAGATTGATTGTAAAACATTTTTTTGTTGAGCAGTATCATGAAACATATTTAGTAGAAAATGTTCTTAGATAATTCACTTAGTATCGCAAACATAAATGGAATTGTCCACGAGTGAATATCTAGCAATTTCCACTGAATAAAACTATTTTACGCAATACTACAACATATTCTTGACTATTATTTATGAAAAGTTACTTATGGTAAACTAAAGTTGGCTTGAAAAAAACCGTCTTAAAATAGAGATGAACTGAATGTTGGTCCCGAAACAGCTGTGTGACCCATAACGTTCCGTGGCGAGCGACCCTTAACTTTTTGTGACCGGTGAACTGGCGCAAGTCTTTCACACAGGTCATTGACACACGCATGGTTATTTTTCAACTAGCATTCACGGCTTCCCCAAAGAGTGAGGAATGACAGAATCAATGAGGGACCTCTGGCCAGACATGTTTATTGATTGATGCCTTCGCTGGGCAAGGATGAAAGGGGCTTAGGGGCAGGGCAGAACAGGGGGTGGGGTGGGGGGGGGGGGTGATTCTAGCTTAATGAATGAAGCATGAAGATGGAGTAGTTTGTTTTGTTTTTCTTCTGGAATGCTTCTCAAGGACGGATGAACGCAGAAGTTGAACCTGTAGAACTAATGCTCCTCTCTTGCCACATGCCAGCCCCCCCCCCCCCCCCTTCCCATCTTTTACCAGCATACCTGATTAGAGTTTGGGTTAACTATATACGTGTAGTTATCTGTTCTGAAATCAAATGTTGTCTCCGACGAGTCTATCAATGGAATCAACAGTAAACAAAAATGAATAACCACATAGTCGAACCTCATTCATTGATGATGAACTTGGGTCTGTAGTGTTGTGGCAACTACTTTCACTTTGCCAAGCGAATAGGTGCCATAAATAAATAGGTGACATTAAATAAGCTACAGCTGAACGAGGAAAAAACGGAGGTCATCCTTGTCGCCCCTCCTAAACTTCAGAATGAGCCCTCTCTAGGATCTGCCCTCTGCATTGGCACTTCTGACATTCAGTTCTCGTCTCAAGCCCGTAATCTTGGTGTGACCACCACCTTCGAGCAGCATGTTTCTAATGTCTGTAAGGCCGCCTATCTTGAAATCCGGAAAATAAGCTCTATCAGACCTATATATCCACTGAAGCCACCAAAACTCTGATCTGTTCACTGGTTCTATCGAGGCTTGATTATTGCAACAGTCTCTTGGCTGACTCACCAAAATACCTACTTGAAAAATTACAGAAAGTCCGGAATAGCGCAGCCAGACTCGTGTGTAAGTCATCCAAACGGGAACACATCACTCCTCTGTTGCAGTCCCTCCATTGGCTCCCCATTCAGAGTAGAATTGACTACAAACTAGCATCTTTGTTTCTCCTTTGTCACTGGCACTGGACCCCAATATCTCTCAGACATTCTCCATATCTATACCGCATCTCGTCAACTTCGTTCTTCTGCTGATTCGCGTCTTTTCCGCATCCCATCTGTCAGAACAAAATCTTTTGGGCAGCGTTCCTTTGCATTCCAAGGCCCAACTCTCTGGAACAAACTACCTTTCAATATCAGGCACTCTTCATCAGTTACATCATTCAAATCATCCACAAAAACTAAACTCTTCAAATATTCTTGACTTAAACTTGTCCTATATCCCAACCCTGATTCCCTAAATGTTGGGAAACTTGTTGGATCTTCCCAATAATGTCTGTGTGAAGAATGGGTTTGCCTTTGTACGTGGATGTGTGCGCTCTAGGTTTGTTTTTGTTCGTGCATGTGTGTGTGTGCGCGCGCGCGCGCGTGTGCGTGTATTCATGCGTCTGGGTAGGTGGGTGTGCGCGTGTGTCTGGGTGTATGTGCGTGTGTGTGTTCGTGCGTCTGTCTGTGTGCGCAATCGCGTGTGCGAGTGTGTGTCCTGAGGTGTGTTGTGGGTGTGGGTGTGCAAGGCTGCTTCGCGTTAGTTCTTTGGTTGTTTGTTTTCTTGTTTAATATTTATTGTGTCATATTTTCTTTTCAATCATTGTAACTACGTTTTGTAAAGCGCTTAGAGCCCTTACTGAGAATAAGCGCTATAAAAATACGCATTATTATTATTATTATTATTATTATTATTATTATTATTATTATTATTATCATAAATAACTTTGATAGAAGGGAGTTAATTATGAGAAGTTCTCTCCCTTATTTATTTCAAATCTACGACGGTTCCTCGAAACTATAATAACATTTGAACATTATTCAATGTTACCCTAATGAATGGACACATACATCAACATTGATGGCGGATCACAAAACAAGATGATAGACATGCAGTCTGTCTGTCTCTGTGTCTGTCTCTCTCTGTGTCTCTCTCTGTCTTTGTGTGTCTGTCTCTCTCTGTGTCTCTCTCTGTCTTTGTGTCTCTGTCTCTGCCTGTCTGTCTGTCTCTCTCTCTCTCTCTCTCTCTCTCTCTCTCTCTCTCTCTCTCTCTCTCTCTCTCTCTCTCTCTCTCTCTCTCTCTCTCTCTCTCTCTCTCTCTCTCTCTCTCTCTCTCTCTCTTGTCTAATTACGGATAGTCTTGCATTCTTATATTCCTTCTCTTCGTTGTCTTGATTCGGGGGTAATCCTGTATTCTTGTGGGGGTTTTCTTTCTTTTGTAATCCTCACTTTTATGCAGATAATTCTTGTTTTGTGTCCTAATACAGATTATCTTGTAATTTTTTATTTCATGTTTTATTATTGTTTCTATAATATTCTCGTATTCTTTGACAATGTATGATAAAACTAATGGAACTCGTATTGCCCATGTCAATGTGTATCATTTGTATAATAAGTTACCAGACATATGTATGCTTCTGAATGATACCCCACCTATCCACATATTAGGGCTCAGCGAGACTCGCCTTAATACCTATATACCGGACAATATGCTCACAATCCCCAACTACAACATTATCCGTCGTGACGCCTCTAAACCGGGCGAAACTGGCCTTGCTGTCTACATTCATGACAGTATTTATCCCTTTGCACAAAGAAGATTGGACTTAGAAACCGCTAATATAGAATGCATTTGGCTAGAAGTAAGATATTCTAAATCATCACCTTTATTACTTGGTTGCGTATACAGAAACCCTGCCTCTACATATGATTGGCTGGATGACTTCGTGTATATGATGGATAATGTCAAAGTAAACAATCGTAATATACTGCTATTGGGTGATTTCAATTATGACTTTTTTAAGCCTCAATCTTCATGGCGATCAACTACTACCCTATTTGGCCTCCAGCAACTTGTCTCTACGGCTACCAGAGTTACTCCCACTTCAGCAACACTACTTGACCACGTATACACCAACAACACTTCCTTAGTCACTGATATCAATGTTCTAGATACCATATGTATTAGTGACCACTACCCTGTTACATGTACATGGATGTACAGACCTCCTAAGACTCAAACCAAAGGACACACTACTATTCACTACAGATCATTTAAACACTTTGATAAACCTGCATTTTTTCATGATTTAAGCATGGCACACTTCAATAATGTACTTCATTGTTCATGTCCTATTCAAGCTCTAGATGTATTTTATTCTACATTCCTATCCGTAATAGAGAAACACGCACCTCTTAGAAGCAAAAGAGTGAAAAGTTCTACTCTTCCTGGATGGATAACTCCCCAAATAGCAGAAGCAAGGAAAAAACGAAATCAACTGAAATACAAATACAAATTACTGAAGAAAGAAAACATTGATGATGTTAAAGCAGAAAAGCAACGTGAGCGTGAAAACGCTGAATCAGAATTTAAAAAACTAAGAAACAAAGTCAATGATCTCATTCGTGACTCCAGGAAACAACACTTCAACAAAATGGTATCTGCAAACAACGACACATCTACTTTATGGCGAGCCATAAACACTATCACACATAAGTCTAACCGCCAGCAGACTAATAACTTTAACTGGTCGCCAGATGCATTCAATAACTACTTTATAAATTTAGCAGAGTCTGTAAGTCCAACAGATACATCACAACCTGCAAAAGACTATGCACCACCACCTTCTTCTCAAACCTTCTGTAATACTAACGCTAAACCTGGCAGTTCATTTAAAATACCTTCACTAGCTGTTCACGAAGTTGGCTCTCTTATTTCAAATCTAAAAAATACTAAATCAATGGGACCTCATAAAATAAGTAGTTCTCTCTTAAAACTTTCACTTCCCTACATAATAGAACCTCTTACCTTCATATACAACGCATGTCTAGACCAGAACATTGTTCCACCTGATCTTAAATCAGCAAAAGTAAATACCATTGCCTAAAAGTAAAGATATTTCTGACTTGAATAATTTTAGGCCAATCTCTCTTCTTTCAGTTCTGTCTAAACCACTAGAAAAACATATTCATAAACATCTAATGCAATATTTAGAAGATAATAATTTGTTTCACCCCTTCCAACCTGGCTTTCGACATCACCATTCTTGTCAAACTGCCCTAGTCCACCTATGTGACACATAGCTTTCAGCAATCAACCAAGGCAAAATGACAGGCTCTGTATTCCTAGACTTTAAGAAAGCGTTTGATTTTGTGAATCATGAAATACTACTTAAAAAACTGGCGCTATATTTACGAGACGAAAACACGATCTCTTTCTTTGCATCTTATCTTACTAATAGAACACAGTTTGTCTTTAGTAATGGCACAAACTCGTGCACTGAGATCATAAAGGCTGGTGTACCCCAAGGATCAGTCTTAGGGCCTCTTCTATTCTGCCTATTCATTAATGATTTGCCTTTATCAATATCGGCT
>CM065686.1:44217419-44219919 GCA_017654935.2 Phymorhynchus buccinoides
AAAAGTAACATATTGTATGCTTTCTTGGAATATCTGCTGTCTGGTTGTTTCAAAAGCCTAAACCAATATTTAATACACCTAGTAATTACGGTTATTGAAAGAGGAAAGCGGCCTAATTCGCCGTAAACAACATCATTTGCCGATTTATTTCTAACGTGAAGAAATCGTTTACACGCATACAAATGCACTTGCTCGATCTGATGGTATAAGAGAGAGAGAGAGAGAGAGAGAGAGAGAGAGAGAGAGAGAGAGAGAGAGAGAGAGAACATGCACCAGACGCTTCCAACATATTATCTTACCAATTGTCAACGCACCAACAAGGTTATGTCAGCATTGTCTCTACGCCCCCCCCCCCCCCCCCCCCCCCCCTTTCATGAATTATTTTGTCCTTTGCTCCAGTACACTGGCAAAGGAGTACCCCCCCCCCCCCCCCCCCCATTTGTAGCCCTTTGCCCACACCTTTTTACAGTTACAGGCTCCATGTTTGGTAGGTTGGTAGACTGGCTAAAGGGCCAGCCACACGTCCACTAAAATCGCACGACTGTACGATACGATTCGATCACGTGGTCTCGGAGTGCGAATCACATTTGTTCTTCGAGACCACGTGATCGAATCGCATCGTACAGTCGTACGATTTTAGTGGACGTGTGGCTGGCCCTTAATGGTCATGCGTGATGCATTGTGTTGATTACGGTACCTTGACGACCTTCCTTGCTTTTAACCTTGTCTCTTTGAGCGGTGGCTACAGCAAAGACACTGTAATGGGAATAAGACAGAGAGAGTTACGTACGGCGAGCCGGGCTGATAGGGTTATCGTTCGTGATCCCATTAACAATGGCGGCTCTATCCAAAGACTGGAATTTGAATCGACGTTTTTATTAGAATATCAGATTCAAATTTGAGTGCTTTGGCAAACCTTTTTCTGTTTTCCTGAAGACAAAGAAAGGTAAGAAAATTGCAAATACGGCTAGAAAATCTATGAAACAGTAACAGCCAGTGTTAGATTACTGCTGATGTTCATGGTTCAAGGGGGGCATAATCAGGGATTATGTCCTTACTACTCATATAGGGGAAAACGGTCGCTTGTCTGTCTTATTTCCGGTGTAAGGAATAATGGTGCTTTACGTCCTCTCGGTCTGGAACAACACATCTTTGTAAATACAAAGATGGTGGAACAATACTGGAGGCAATGCCCGGAGGCAGTGCAACTCCAGTAAAGTCCCGATTTTTTAACAAAGTAGGTGTAGCGGTAACCACGCCTCGGTTAAACCTCATCTGCTATGGTACCGCCACAAGTAAAGTCAAATATAAATTTGTCCAGTGTCACAGTGTCTTTGGCTATAGTAGGTCGAAACCATTGGCCGTACACCCATATAACCACTGCAATAGGCCTCATCAGCTTTGATCAATGCACGTGATAGGCTATTGCATCCACGGGGGTGTATGGAAAGAGTTGTGATTCATCACTCTTCAATGGACTGTTTAGGTAAACCATCAGTTTGATCGTCGAAGTTCCTGGTGTAGAGTGGCACAATGGTAGCGCGTTCGCTTCGTGTCGAGTAAACCCGAGTTCGAACCTGGGTACAGGGGATTTGTCCCTCTCACTTTACACTAGGCCTTACGGTCTGAACGTGGAGTCTTTCGGATGAGACGATAAACCGAGGTCCCGTGTGCCCATGCACTTAGCATACGTTAAACCCAGTGGCAACGAAAAAGTTGTCATTTGGTCAACATTTACCCCCTCCACCCCCTCATCAGTCACACAAAAACTCGCATGCAAATTTTTTTATAAAAAAAATTGCTTGGCGCGCTTCTGGCTGCGACGCGCTCTCCAGGTGGGAGCAACCCGAATTTCCCAGAGACGCCTCTGTAACTATGAAGTACTTAATACCTTAATACCTTAATACTTAATAATACCTTCCTATCTGCACATCTTTAGATTGGTCTCAATCCACGTGCTGATGAGCGTTTGTCGCTCTTTCCCCATGGCAACACAGTGACAGGACTGTCATAATATTGCGACTTGCTTATCGTCGCTGTGTTGTCATCACGTTCAAAGGATGAAAACAATGTGTAGAGAGTCCTTAAAGGTGGACCCTGACGAATGAGTTTTGTGCAAGAAACACGTCGAGATCACCAGAAAGACAGCCTTTTCAAGGATCGGAACACTCACTTTGCTCTGGTTTCCTAATAAATCAAACCGTCAAAACGGCGATTCCTCCTTGGCGGAGATGCCGGAGAGAGTAGCCATTTTGGATGGGGTGGGTGGAGGTCACTCATTGTGGTTGAAACGTTTTATTTTTTTTGTAGTGCAGTAAAAAAAAAATTTTGAGCTATTTACTTTGTTGTGAGCGAAACTCCTTTAGATCAACTGTATAACATTTAAAAAAGAAAAAAGAAAAAAAAAAGGCTTGTATTGCGAAAATCTCGTGCAAACGATTTGGCGGCCATTAGAAAAGAGACGCCACACGCCTTCTCTTTGGGTGAAATAATTTGACTT
>CM065686.1:44227419-44232419 GCA_017654935.2 Phymorhynchus buccinoides
ACACTGATTATTGCACTTTGCCCACTCTCTGATAGCCTTAGTGGACACACAGTGGAGTATCAACTGACTGCCAGCTTTCTGCTGACAGTTCTGCATAGTTGGAGTTGATCGTACCACTTGCCCTGTCACCTGAGGCGGAGTTGTATGTACCTGCGTAGTGTGTGTGGTATCAACTCTTTGGAGGGGGGCTCTACTACCTGTGTGCTGCAGTCTCAGCTTTGGAAGGTGGTTCACGTTCAAGCGTTATGGCATCAACTCTAGAGAGTTGTAGGTGTACGTTTGTCAACAACGTTGAAGGTGTTTCACTTGCAGTGTTTATATAGCGTCAATTTCGGGGCGCTTTATTCGTGTGCTAAAAGTGTCCGTTTTGATAAAGTGTTTCGTCTAAGGTGTTATATTCCACTGGCGAAAATCTCAGTTTTTTCAATTGTGCAGTTTTATCCACTTTAGGCGAGCTTTAATCTGTGTTACAACATCAGCTGTGGAGAAGCTTCTTTACACGGAGTACTACTGTAGCGTAACCAACTTTTGAAGCGTTTCATTTGTGATAGCATAAGCCAATAGTGAAGGTAGTTTCTGAAACTATTTCTTTAACGTTTGAGCATTCTTCCATTCTTCAAAATGGGATATTACCTTACACGCGTAGAACAGCATAACATTATAGTGTGACCATTAGATTGTGTTTTCAAAAAGCCCAAAAGCACCAGCATTGAAAGTGATTCGAGTGTGATGTAGAATCCAGTTCTGATAGGCGTAGGCTACATCATGAAGTTCTTTTCTTCGGTGCTCATTATTTCTACAGAATAACTCGCGTACATTGTGAGAATGAAATCCATCTACGCAACATCCTAGATTTGTTGTAAATGGTTTGCAACAGCACTGACCAACCATGTCCAAAATGTCCAAAAAGCAAGCATCATTGTTTCAGCGTCTGGCTCAGACGTTGCTTCAGCCTCTTCACCACCATGGCCGGCACAGCGTGCTGGTCCTGGTCACGCTCCTCTGCTGGATCCACGCCTCCCTCTGCTGCCCCAAGGACTGTTTCTGTGAGCCCCACAGCAAGAACGTGCACTGCACCAACAAAGGCTTGACCGCCATCCCCGAGGGCATTCCCGAGGACACCCTGGACCTCATCCTCAACCAGAACGTCTTCCTCAACCCCGTTCTGACGCGAAGGAACTTCACCAATCTCCGGAAACTGCAGAAGCTGTATCTCAGTCGGTGCGGGATAGAGACCATCGCCGTGGATGCCTTCGTGGACCTGACGGATTTAGTGTGGCTGGACATTAGCAACAACAAGATCGCCTATATCTCCGACCACACCTTTAGAGGGCTGCACCTCAAGCACCTATTCATCAACGGCAACACGGGCATCCAGCTGTCCCCCAAAGCGTTCGAGGGCATGAGCACGCAGGGACTGTACATGAACAATTGTGGGATCACGTCTTTGTCCATGGAGGTTATCTCGCCTCTGAACGGTACCTTAAGAACATTGTGGTTGTACGACAACGAACTGGAGTCTTTGTCCGAAGACTGGATCTACCTTTTCAACTCTTTAGGTCATGTCCGTCTGGGCAAGAACCCCTTTCACTGCAACTGTGAGCTCGGCTGGTTGTTGAAGTTTTTCAGCAAGCAAACCTCCGTGTTTTCAGGGGGTGAGCTGCCCTCGTGCTCTACCCCCCCTCTGGTCAGGAACAAACGTTTCAGCAACCTAACCGCGGACGACTTTCGCTGTGACCTCCCCACGTTCAGGAACGTGGACGCCGTGTTCGACCGTGATATGGGAAAGCTGACGTGCCAGGCCCGGGGAGACCCTACCCCGACCGTCTACTGGATCCGCCCCGATGGCACGACAGAGATCTACTCCCCGCAGCCTGGAGACCAGGAGCAGAACGAGGGCGTGATGTACATGGCCAACATCAAGCTGACGGACAGCACGCGATACAAGTGCGTGGCCAGCAACCCGGCAGGGAACGTCACCTTCTCTCTGAACGTGGTCTGGCCCGCCGCCCCTTCCACCGACCCCCGCCCCACCACCACCACCACCACAACCACCACCACCACCAAAGACAACGTCATCATCGCCGACGTCACGTCCTCGTCATCAGAGGGGCAGCAGCTGAGAGACGAGGCCTTCCCTCAGGGCAAGGAGTCCGGGGACTGGAGCTTCAACAAGGCGGAGCAGAACAAAGGGGGCAGAGCCGGAGCGGGGGGGAGGAAGAAGGAGGCGGCGGCAGAGAAGAACCGGGACGTCCGCTTCACGCTGATGGACATCGTGGGCGCCGTGGTGGGCACCTTCGTCATCACGCTCGTCGTCTGCGTGCTCACCGCTCACCTGTGCTGGCGTCGCCGGGAGAGGCTTCGGCAGGAGGACCACTACTCGGTGCCGGACTTCAAGCCTCCCCTGGTGCCGCCCACCCGCCTGTACATCATGGGCGAGGACGGCGAGAACCAGGTCCGCATGCTCAACCACCACGGGCACCCGGAGGCCCCGTCCTGAGTGAGAAGGGGTCAGTGGTGATCACTGTTTGTGCTTGTTCTTTGTGCTGACGGGAAAGATCATTTTGGGTTACCCGTGCGGGTCATTTAGCTGGTACTTGAACCAAAAAAAGAATGTGGAGTTTTACAGTGTATCTAATTGGTATCAGGTTCTGATTAGGTCTACCCGTGTTCGTGTAAAGAAAAAGTTCCGTCGCGAGTTATCGTCAGAAGTGGCGTCTGCGACGTATCCAAACAGAAACGGAAACGAAAGTGGAATGTATTGGGTGAGATCAGTTAGTGAAGAGGTTCTGTGTTTTGTTTTCTTCAACATTCGTCTGCTCAGTCGTACTTCAGTGTTCTATGGGACGTTGATCTGATATCAGAGGTTTATGGCCCGTGTGTTCGTTGACGGTCGTTCATGTGTGAAAAGGAATGTTGCGATGTTGTTACTGTTCAGGTGTGGCAGAATTGGGTTTTTGTTGTGGTGGCCGACAATACTGGTGTGGTCAGGAGTGTGTATAAATGTGTGACTTATGAAGTCGCAAAATACTGACGTGGTACTTATTATTAGAATGTGTGTTTGTTTGCCTGGTTAAGCCTGACGAAGTAAGTGTGTGTGTGTGTGTGTGTGTGTGTGTGTGTGTGTGTGTGTGTGTGTGTGTGTGTGTGTGTGTGTGTGTGTGTGTGTGTGTGTGTTTGTGTATGTCAAGTCAAGTCAAGTCAAAATCATCTTTATTGAGGGTTAAAGAATAAGCTGACAAAGCTCTGTGTGTGTGTGTGTGTGTGTGTGTGTGTGTGTGTGTGTGTGTGCGTGCGTGTGCGTGCGTGCGTGTGCGTGCGTGCGTGTGCGTGCGCGTGCGTGAACACGCGCGCGCGTATGTAAATGTATGGCCGACGTGACATGGTCTGTGTGCGTGCGCGGTTTATCAGTTGTTGCTGAGTGAGCATGTGTGTGTGTGTGTGTGTGTGTGTGTGTGTGTGTGTGTGTGTGTGTGTGTGTGTGTGTGTGTGTGTGTGTGTGTGTGTGTGTGTGTGAGAGAGAGAGAGAGAGAGAGAGAGAGAGAGAGAGAGAGAGAGAGAGAGAGAGAGAGAGAGAGAGAGAGAGAGAGAGAGAGAGAGAGAGAGAGAGCCCGATGTGTGCCCGATGTTTGACAATGGTGATATCACTACTGATGCGGTGTGTTGCCGATGTGGTATGTTATCGTATGATTGATGATGTTTTTGCAATTCTGGTGCGATGCCAGAGGAATTTTTCTTTTTTAATAACGAAAGATGCCTGTATGATGATACTGGTATTGTGTGAGTTATTCAATTGTGTGACCGATGATATCTGGCTGTACCGATGTGATTCTTTGTGTACGATAATACTGACGGGGTGTGTGCGTTTGTTTGTTTGATGCTGATTGATAATACTGATATGGTCACAGTCGTGTGCTAGCATGTTAAAGGGCCACCCTGACGGATGAGGTTTTGCAAGAAACACGTCGAGATCACCAGAAAGACAGCCTTTTGAAGGATCGGAACACCCAATTTGCTCTGGTTTCCTCGAAATTAAACCGTCAAAACGGCGATTCCTCCTTGGCGGAGTTGCCGGAGAGAGTAGCCATTTTGGATGGGGTGGGTGAAGGTCACTCATTGTGGTTGAAGCGTTATCTTTTTTTGTAGTGCAGTAAAAAAAAAAATTGTAGCCGTTTCCTTTGTTGTGAGCGAAATTACTTTAGATAATCTGTATACATTTAAAAAGAAAAAGACAAAAAAGACTTGTATTGCGAAAATTTCGTGCAAACGATTTGGTCTAAACGCAGGCGGCCATTAGAAAAGAGACGGCACACGCCTTCTCTTTGGTTGAAATAATTTGACGTCCAGCACCTCCGCCAAGGAGGAATCGCCGATTTGACGGTTTGATTTATAGGAAACCAGAGCTAAGTGAGTGTTACAATCTCTGTAAAAGGTGTTTTCCTGGTGATCTGGACGAGTTTCTTACAAAAATTCATCCGTCAGGGTGGCCCTCTAAAGTGTCATTCATAACAATACTGATGTGGTATTGGCGGTTTATTGCGTGCCATGTTTAAATGACGATGCCGTTGTTATGCGAGTTTTGTGACAGTTTGTAATATTTTACAATTTTGGAGTTGTGAGTGTAATATAGGCCTATGATAAACTTGTACTATGAATGATAAGTCTTTTACAATACTGATGTTTGTGTGATGTTGTACCATTGATCTTGCGCGTGATTGTTTTGCTGCGAATAACTGTGAGATTGATTTACTATGAAAACATTGACATAGTCTCTTTGTCTTTGTCTCTCTATCTCTGTCTGTTTGTTTGTCTGTCTGTCTCTCTCAGTTGTGTGTGTGTGTGTGTGTGTGTGCGTGCGCGTGTGCGCGCGCGCGTGTATATGCGTGCGTGTGTGTGTGTGTGTGTGTGTGTGTGTGTGTGTGTGTGTGTGTGTGTGTGTGTGTGTGTGTGTGTGTGTGTGTGTGTGTGTGTCGGTGTGTGTGTGTGTGTGTGTACATGTA
>CM065686.1:44237419-44247419 GCA_017654935.2 Phymorhynchus buccinoides
TGTTTGATGGTTTAATGAATAAAACTACACACTTTGCACCAATACTACTCATTTCAGCTACACAGACTACTCAAGGCCTGTGTAGGTAGGGCCGAGGGGGAAACAGGTCTGGTAGAGAAACAAAATCATCTTCAATAGTGGGGATACCTCTCTCAGTCTATGACATATTTAAAGTAAGGCCTATCCTTACCTCCCAAAATAAAGAAAATAGGGTCTTTGGATAACAGACCCTGGTTTGATGCCTTTTAGTGATATGGGTGTTAAACCATTGTGGTGCAAAAATGCGACATTGGCGGTGAAAGGGTTAAACGGGCTTAACATTGAATTTGCCTGGCAAAAAACAATATAATCGTTGTGGAGTGCACATAGATCCGTAGTAAGCTCGTTTATGTTGGTCTTTTATGGGACAAAAATCCAACTTGATATTGTGAAAATAGGTCATGCATCGAACGAAATCAGATTTAAACGATAGACAAAAGATGGTACTAGTTGAACTACAGTTTAATTGTGCCTACAAAGACAATGTTATTTTCTTTGAACAAAAACAACAACAAAAACAAAGCAAAAAACACCTCTGGATACTAATGTTATAGTGTCATGCCTTTTGTTAGATGTACACTGGGTATCTGCCACATTATGTAAAGTTATTTAAATAGTTCACTGATAAGACACTTTTCTTGGTAAGCGATTTACAACATCCATAATATTCACAAGTATGTTGGCACGCTGTTGAATAATAAACGAAGGTAGTCTCCGAAGTCTAAAGGTCACTTGGAAGATGTTTGAAAAAGCGTTAAACTTGAACATACGCGTATAATTAGTGTTGATTGTAGCATTTTAACAGTTTGCTTAGTGCTCTGCACTAAGATTACAGTGACCTCTTTCAAAATCATAATGCGCTTAATGGTGCTCTCTCCATTCTTCTTTGATTATCCACTCAGTCTCACGTCATATGGGCACAGGTGCGTCATGCTGCCGTTATGCGCCTATTTAAGAAATAGTTAGGCCCAGCATGTCCGTCTTCGGCGAGAGAAAACGTTTGCAAGAATTTATAGAAGAAGAACAAAAGACAGGGGAATGGACCAGAAAGGCAGACAGATACTAGATATGACATGTTGGGTAGGCGCTGCGCTTGCGGCGACGCGCTCTCCTGTGGAGAGCAGCCCGAATTTCACAGAGATAAGTCTGTGACTTGAATATATATATCGATGGCTTGGAGTCAAAACGGACTATCTTTAGATGGTCCATTGACGTATTATTGAACTTATTGCGAAAAGTAATAACTTGCATAAAAAAAAGACTGCAGAAATATAAAAAGCATAATCCCAATTTTATATTATTTGCAGACTTTTAAAATACAAAATCTTAGCTTTCGCGATAACTTAAATACTAAATCAATGGACTATCTAAAGATAGTCCGTTTTGACTCTAAGCCATCGATATATACCAAATACCAAGAAAACCCACCCCAAAATGTCGACAGTAAGCCGAAGGAGAAGGCAAAATGTAAGAGAGTGATAGATTAGGGGAAGTTACAAGCACAGAACCTCCAGAAGGTGGGGGAACTATTTGTAGGAAAGACTCCCCCCCCCCCCTCCCGGTATACTCACGGGGGAATGTGTAAGGGACACGTGTACTGTCAGGGAGGGAAAAGAATTGGTTCTGATAGATCGGCTTTTCACAGAGTGCGATATAATCAAAAGCCAGGTCAAAAGATCAATGAAGTACATATGGGCAAAATGGTTTGCCCAGTTCGTGAAATAGCCAATTTAATAACACTTGCTATAGAAACGCAGTGTGAAATAAAAACATTATCGGCAAATGTTAAGATCAGCTCCCTCCGCTGTTCCAGGGTGAAGTTGGCCAATCAGCTTAACGGAAAAGGTCAATCGGAGGGAGCTGATTGGCCAACTTCACCATGGAACAGCGGAGGGAGCTGATCTTAAAATTAGCCACATTTTCCATTCACAAACACTCAGAGATCAAGAATGGGTTCAAAAGAATGAGAAATTACTCATGTAGATGGGTTAGCATTATTTTATTCAGACTTAATTTGATAAAACGTTTGATACAACATGCGGCTAAGGCATGCCCCAGAGTAGCATTTGGTCGAGTTGGGGGGTAGGATGGGGGTGAAAAAATACAATGTAGAAAAACGTGCTAAGTGTTGAATCAACCTTAATCAATGCCTGTGTTGCTGGGAATTAAAAATGTTGGCATACATTGTCCATTTCATGAATTGGGCAAAGAAATTTGCCCATTTCATGAAAAAGGCAATTTCACGAATTGCGCGTAACATGTATATTAATTCATGATTCCATCATTCAGAGTGCCGACAGAGTTTTTGCCCCCCCCCCCCCCCCCCCCCTATTTTGTGATGTTGGACTTCAGAAATCGGTTCAGTTTATGATTAATGATGTAGACTATATTAATAATTATCACGTTGTCCGTTGTGTGTCGTGTGCGATGTTTGATAGGCAACGGACAATGCTCGTTCATCGATCAGCTGTTTGTTTTCATGCTATGGAGTATGGCCTTGGATATCTTGTACTTTATCACACCCCACTACCCCCTCACATTTTCGCATTGAACATTTTCACTGAGAAGCAACATTCTGCCTTTTGGGGGGGGGGGGGGGGGGGGGGGCAGGGGTCAGGGTCAGGGTCAGGGTCAGGGTCAGGGTCAGGGTCAGCCTAGGATTATTTTCACAAAACTGAAAGAAGCATACTTTGAGATCGAGGGTCGTAGACACGAAGGGGGGGGGGGGGGGGGGGGGGGGGGACTAAAGCACAAGATAATCGGTTGACTTAAAAAAAAAAAAAATATTGGACATGATTATGAAATTATTATGTTTCTTCTTAAACCAAAATATTGGACATGATTATGAAATTAGTATGTTTCTTGTGTTCTTTGCTCATAGTCATTTAAATGAAGAAAAATAAACAGAAAAAATCAAATAAAAATACCTTCGGTAATTGTCGACAAGCTACTGCTTGTCCTTTTCAACATAAAATTGAAATCATTGTTTTTTTTTAGTTTCTTTTAATATTTTTCTCCCAAGCTTTAACTTGTGTGCATCAATGAAACCCTTCATTTGACATGAGGGGTATTAAATTAAAAAAATGATGGTGAACATGTGTTGTTATTGCTTTTGCGTGGAGGGGGTGGGGTGAGGGGAGGGGGTGGGGGTGGTGGTGAGGGGGGTTGGCTTTGTATATTTGGTTTTCATTTGAATGTTGATTATTATGATGACGATGTGCCAATGCGATTTATAAATATGAATGTACAATGGGTCGGTCTGACTGTGAGCTGAGACTTTTAAAAAAACGACACCACTGGTTTGTTTGGAGCTTTAACATGATTGTCATGACAGATGAATTATATTATTGTAACAGTGTTCTGGCGAGTGCTGTGGTCAGTGGATGATAATGCGTGGTGTGGTGTTGTGTCGTGTCGTGTCGTGTCTGTGGAATGTACGTGGCTGCACGTGCGCTTGTGCATTTGTGACTTAACCCTTTCACCGCCAGCCATATTTCAGCCTAAAATTTCCATTAAGTGTACCTGGGTAGAGAACAAAATCCATCTGCAGTATTGGGGATTCTTCTGTGACATATATAAAATAAGGTCTATCCTTACTTCCCCAAACTAAGACAATAGGGTCTTTGGATAATAGACCCCAATTTGATGCCTTTTAGTGACATAGGTGTTAACCCTTTCACCGCCAATGTCGCATTTATGCACCACAATGGCTTAACACCATATCACTGAAAGGCATCAAATCAGGGCCTGTTATCCAAAGACCCTATTTTCTTATTTTTTGGAGGTAAGGATAGACCTAGTGTTATTACATGTCACAGAGGAATTCCCACCCAATATTGCAGTGGGTTTTTTTCTCTACCCAGTAAAGTTTAATGGTATTTTGTGGCTGAATAATGGCTGGCGGCCAAAGGGTTAAATCACTGTGGTGCTAAAATGCGACTTTGGCGGTGAAAGGGTTAAAGACCCCCCACGTCACGTGTCACATTCCCTCTCACGCTAGGAAGATTTCTTAAGATTCCTTACCATCCATATAAGAGGGAGAACACGTGAACACCGTGATTTTGACACGTGACGTGGTGGGTCTTTCATGGGTCAATAGAACGAGTGAAACTTCCAAGTGTGTCTGTTTTGGTCTCTATTCGTCTGTCTATTCTTGTCTCTGTTATGCTATCAGGCCGTGTACACACATAAGCGGATATTCCACGCGGAAACCCGTGCGCAATCCATATAAATAAGTGAAACAAAGAAGGGAAAAAAGATTCGCGCACGTGTACTAAATGCGTACACTTTTGTCCTTTCTTTCTTCCACTTATTTAGGGTTTTCCGTACGGAACTTACGCGTCTAATGTGAACCCGGCCTTATTCTCTGGTTTATCTCCCCCTCCCCCCAACTCTCTCTCTCTCTCCTCCCTCTCTCTCTCTCTCTCTCTCTCTCTCTCTCTCTCTCTCTCTCTCTCTCTCTCTCTCTCTCTCTGTGATTCTCTTTAGTCTGAGCCTTGTTCTATGACTGCTTTGCTGAACTTGATTTTCTGGCTTTTGTGGTTTTCAACGTCAGCCTACCGTTTCCCCCTTTTGATGGTGACCTGTAAGCTTCTGCAAGCATGCGTTTCAGTCTAGGCTACCTCCTCCCTCTTTTTCCACACATCCATGCCCACCCACACATCCATTCCCACACGTATGCAAGCAGTGAAGCAGATCTATATATTTTTTATTTGCTACCCCCCCCCCCCCTCACCTACCCCCTCCCACCCTCACTTCAAATCTACCCCCCCCCCCACCCCCCCCCCTCCCCCCACCTCTCCGCAAGCCCACACCACTCACATACCACACGCATCAATAATCATTGATTTTCTTTATGCTGCGTGCATGGCACGCCGAAACTTTTTTTGCCACGTTATGATGAATTCAAGTGGGCCCAAATGTGTCACATCTGCTCACAAGACGTTCAATGCTGCACTTGGTCATCTCTAAATATGGAAAGTGAAACTTTAGAATTTGTAGAGGTCTATCTTTTAGCCATTCAATCTGAAATTAAACTGTCTCTAGCCCTAACCCTAACTCTAACCTTCTTCTTCTTCTTCGATCGCTCAGACAGTTTCCTGTCAATTATGAGCGCAGATGCGTCATGCTGCCGTTATGCGCCTAACTAAGAAATAGTTAGGCCCAGCAAGTCCGACTTCGGCTGGAGGAGGAAATGATTTTGAAAGTGTTTCGTGAAAAAAGGCAGGAGAATGGACCCGGTAAGGGCAGAAAGATAGTAGATGACAGTAAGCAAAGGGAAAAGGCAGAGTCAAAAAGAGTGACAGATTAGAGGAAGCGACAAGCACAGAACGTCCAGAAGGTGGGGGAACTATTTATACAAAAAAGACCCCCCCCCCCGGTATCCCCACGGGGGGCCTAAAACTCTTAACCAAAACCTGAAACCGTCAAATACACTAAAAAAATAGTTGACTAAAAACTGAGTGTTCCGTGTTTGGAGATGACCAAGTGCAGTCTTGAACGCCTAGTCTTCTGCTCCGCCAGCTTCTTTCGTTTTATTCTTTCCTTTCTTCCCTGTCTTGTCTTGTTCCTCTCTCTGTTCATCTTGTTTTCAACCACCTCACCCCCATTTCCCTCTACTCACCCATGCCCTTTCCCCCCTCTCTCTCTTCAGCTTCAGTTCATTTGCAGCTGCGTGTGTGTGTGTTGTCCTCTTCCCCTTTTTTTCTTCTTTTTTTTTCATCGGTCCCATCGTCAACATCCACTCTTCCCATTCCCCCTCTCTCTCCTCTCTCTCTCTCTCTCTCATCTCTCTCTCTCTCTCTCTCTCTCTCCTCTCTCTCTCTCTCTCTCTCTCTCTCTCTCTCTCTCTCTCTCTCTCTCTCTCTCTCTCTCTCCCCTTTACGCCCCTCTGCGGCCTTTCGGCTTGCTCCCCCTCTCTTCGTTCTCTCCCCTCTCTCTCTCTCTCTCTCTCCTTCTCTCTCCTCTCTCTCTCTCTCTCTCTCTCTCTCTCTCTCTTCTCTCTCTCTCTCTCAGAAAAATAGGGTTTTACGCCCTCTGCGGCCTTTCGGCTCTTGCCCCTCTTCTCGCTCTCTCTCTCTCTCTCTCTCTCTCTCTCTCTCTCTCTCTCTCTCTCTCTCTCTCTCTCTCTCTCTCTCTCTCTCTCTCTCTCTCTCTCTCTCTCAGAAAAAGAAAAATAGGGTTTTTTACGCCCTCTGCGGACTTTCGGCTTGCCCCTCTTTCGCTCTCTCTCCTCTCTCTCTCTCGCTCTCTCTCTCTCTCTCTCTCTCTCTCTCTCTCTCTCTCTCTCTCTCTCTCTCTCTCTCTCTCTCTCTCTCTCAGAAAAATAGGGTTTTACGCCCTCTTCGGCCTTTCGGCGCTTGCCCCTCTCTCTCTCTCTCTCTCTCTCTCTCTCTCTCTCTCTCTCTCTCTCTCTCTCTCTCTCTCTCTCTCTCTCTCTCTCTCTCTCTCTCTCTCTCTCTCTCTCTCTCAGAAAAGAAATAGAAAAAAATAAAAAAAAAGCAGAAAAAAATAGGGTTTTACGCCCTCTGCGGCCTTTCGGCTTGCACCTTCTCTTCGCTCTCCTCTCTCTCTCTCTCTCTCTCTCTCTCATACGGGTTTTTTTTTTTAAAAAAAAAGCCCGGCTTTCGGATCTCTCGCTCTCTCTCTCTCATTATGTCTACTCTCTCTCTCTCTCTCTCTCTCTCTCTCTCCTCTCTCTCTCTCTCTCTCTCTCTCTCTCAAGCTCATCTCATTGACAACACGTGATTTATTTGGGTCCATTTGGGTTTGAGAGAGGAGAGAGAGAGAGATGAGAGAGGAGAGAGAGAGAGAGAAGAGAGAGAGAGAGAGAGAGAGAGAGAGAGAGAGAGAGGGAGAGAGAGAGAGAGAGAGAGAGAGAGAGAGAGAGAGACAGCTAAGGGCCAGCCACACGTCCACTAAAAATCGCACGACTGTACGATGCGATTCGATCACGTGATTCTCGAAGCGCGCGAATCACATTTGTTCTTGGAGATCACGCGATCGAATCGCATCGTACAGTCTTGCGATTTTAGTGGACGTGTGGCTGGCCCTTTAGGGTTGGTCAATTAGACGTACACTGGTATGACTTTTTGGGGATTTTTTTTTTTTTTTTTTTTTTTACAGAAAGACAGTATGTAAATTATATAAGCTTTGATATGTTGCCATGCTTGTTCTCTAGAGTTTAGAGTAAGTTCTTCTTCTTCGCTTTTTTTCTTCTTTTTTAAGTAAACACCAAGAATTTTTATTCCGATCTCTTAACCCTTTCCATATTTCAGCAAAGAAATTCCATTAAACTTACCTGGGTAGAGAACAAAAAAACCATCTGCAGTATTGGGGATTCTCGTCTGTGACATATATAAAATAAGGTCTATCCTTACTTCCCAAAACTAAGACAATAGGGTATTTGGATAATAGACCCCAATTTGATGCCTTTTAGTGGCAAGTTCAAGTCAAGTTTCAAGTTTTTTTTTCCAACTTCCAGCCCAGAGGGCTTCAAAGCCATAAACACAAACACTCACAACAAATTTGTCCCCATAAACATTCAATGAAACAAACGTGCAGAACACAAGGCAATTGATATGATATTAACATATACAAAACAAAAGAAATGACCAGTGCTAACAACAAATGCATCACCACTAGAAAAGATGCAAAATAAAATTAAAAAACCTTGCCAGCTTTGTCAATATTTTTGGGTTTGTATTACTCAGTAACGATTTAAATTTGTGGACATTTGGGTGGTGGCATTGGTGTTAAATCACTGTGGTGCTAAAATGCGACTTTGGCGGTGAAAGGGTTAAGGCGCCGCTGTGGTGCACTTTTTTTTTATAATCACTAATGGGACAATGTGTCCTGGCTCAGCATTGTCGATAGGACAAATGTCCCGAACTTTCTGTTTCAAGTGGACACATAATTCACGGCCCAAAATAATCATGTAAGCCTTTCTTTGACAAAAAATATACACCCAACAAAAATGTTTTCGCAATCTTTATCTTCAAATATATATTTAATAATGACAATTTCTTTCTGATCTGTTCATTTTCTTATTATAAAAAAACAACAAGAACAGCAGGACACAAGTCCGCATCAACACTGCAGACCTGTTTACTCTACTCTTTTCGAGTAGTATTCTACTCAATTTGGACCTCTACTACTCTTCAATATTGAAACACATTCTCTAATAACTAATTTTCAGTGAACATTGTTTGATGGTTTGATGACTAAAACTACACATGTTGAGCCCAAACTACTCATTGCAGCTATCCAGACTACTCAAGACTTGTGTAGGGGGTAAACAGGTCTGCACCAGTGACACAAAAGCCTGTACAGTTGTTCTGAAAGGGGTCAGGACAATAGAACATTGGCCATGTTATACGTCATTGACCGAAAATTGATAGAAATGTGCATCACTGAGGCCACTCGGCCCATTGCATTCGGACAGGAGAAGTGAAAAACAACAACAATAACAAACAGGGCTCCCAATCGTCCCGCAAAACAAGGGGTCCCAGGGACTCCTTCACTTACAGCATAGAGGGTCCTAGAGTGTAGAGTGGCACAGTGGTAGCGCGTTCGCCTCGTGTCAAGTAAACCCGAGTTCGAACCTGGGTACAGGGGATTTTTCCTCTCACTTTGCACTAGGCCTTACGGTCTGAACGTGGAGTCTTTCGGATGAGACGGTAAACCGAGGTCATGTGTGCCCACGCACTTAGCACACGTTAAACGTGGTCAAAATTTAAACCTTCCTTCCTCATCAGTCATAACAAAATTCGCATGCCAAAAAAATAATAATAAAAAAAAATGGGTGGCGCGCCTCTGGCTGCGATGCGCTCTCCAGGTGGAGCAACCCGAATTTCACAGAGACGCCTCTGTGACTATAAAGTACCTAATACCTACTAATAGAGGCGGGATAGAGGGTCCCAGTGGCATTTGCGAATGCTAAAAATAATTGTTCTAGTGCATCCCTGGGACCCCCTGCACATTCTTTGAGAGGGTCCTTTAGAATTTGAGTGCTTCATAGACCCCGAAATGGGGGTCCCTGGGAGCCCTGACAAAACAATAACATAAGGCGAGCACAATATTAACATGTTAATTACAGTATCACACGTTTTGCCTAATTTTCATGCATCCACAACAAATAAAAATAAAATAAAATTAGGCCTAAAGCAACCTTGACGGGTACTTTTAGTCTTTACCACTCAAATTGTTACAAAGCTACTTTGAAAAAAAGATGGACATTTATATTAGTACAGTGGGTTTTTTTTTTTTAACCCTTTCACCGCCAGCCATATTTCAGCCACAATTTCCATTAAAATTACCTGGGTAGAGAACAAAATCCATCTGCAGTATTGGGGATTCTTCTGTGACATATATATAATAAGGTCTATCCTTACTTCCCAAAACTAAGACAAAAGGGTCTTTGGATAATAGACCCCAATTTGATGCCTTTTAGTGACATAGGTGTTAAATCACTGTGGTGCTAAAATGCGACTTCTTGGCGGTGTGAAAGGGTTAAAGGTTTTTTGTGTGTGTGTGGGGGGGGGGGGTTTCTTCTTCGGGTGTTGGTGGTATAGTGGTTGGGTGATAGAGTGGCACAGAGGTAACGCGTTCGCCTCGTATGCAATAAACCCGAGTTCGAACCTGGGTACAGGGGATTTTTTTAATTATCTCACTCTCTGAACGTGGAGTCTTTCGGATGAAACGATTAAACCGAGGTCCCGTGTGCCCATGCACTTAGCACACGTTAAACCCAGTGGCAACGCAACCAAAAAAGTTGTCATTTGGTCAACATTTACACACACCCCCCCTTTCCTTCCTGATCATTCACACAAAAATCGCATGCAAAAACAAAGAAGAAAGGATGGCGCGCCTCTGGCTGCGACGCGCTCTCCGGTGGAATCAACCCAAATTTCACAGAGACGCCTCTGTGATTATAAAGTTCCAAATACCAATAATATCAATT
>CM065686.1:44259919-44262419 GCA_017654935.2 Phymorhynchus buccinoides
ACTAGTCCTATCTACCAATGAAATGCTTCGTTTAAAAAAAGTATCAAAATGGCGCGTTCGATAGAGTTTTACGACGAGAAACTCTATCTAGCTGCTCGACAGAGTTTTGAAACTCTATCTAACTGCTAGCTATAGTTTAGAAACTGTATCTAACAATTCGATAGGGTTTTTAATATCTGTCGAACTGCTAGATAGAGTTTTGTATCTTTGGCGCGCCATAGAAAGGTAAAGCTGAAGATCTGTAAAACTGGAAGAAGGGAAGAAAGGCGCCAGAGAGGTTGGTAAACACGGACGAGGAAATAACACATAGGCCTAACATTTACATATTGAGGCATGCAGACAGACAGACAGACAGACAGACAGACAGACCAAGATATGCTCAGGCCCTCATTCCGAATCTGAAGAAAAAACAACAACAATGCTTATCATAGATAACAAAAGGTCCTTTGGGTTAAAAGGAGTTTATAGAGCAGGGTAGACAATTGATATTATAATACTGTACATATTTAACCTGAGGTTGAAAACACAGTTTGTAAAAGAACAATATTAGATGAGTGATATACATGGAATGATATGTAAGTGTTTCGAGGCGGTATGTTTCGACAAATACACAGTGTTATTATAATTTTATTATGGTGTCATTCCGTGCAACTCAGTTGCTATGGTTTACTGAATGAAAAATGAACAATGAGTCGGTGTCGATAAATGTGCGTGTGTGTGTGTGTGTGTGTGTGTGTGTGTGTGTGTGTGTGTGTGTGAGTGAGTTGCTTGGTATATATGCGTTGTTGCTGGTTTGTGTCAATCTTAAACACTATTTTTGTGGTCTATTTGTTGATGAATATTCGATTGTAAAGCGCTTTGGGCTCATTTGAGGTAAGCACTTATAAATGTACTACTATTGTTATTATTATTATTATTATTATTATTATTAATTTTTTTTTGTTGATGACATTCGATTTTTTTTATTTTTTTAAAGCACTTATTGTTTATTATTATTATTATTATATTATTTATTATTATTATTATTATTATTATTATTATTATTATTATTATTATTATTATTATCATTATTATTATTATTATTATTATTATTATTATAAAAAGCAAAGATGGCGTTCTCTTCATCTCTTTCATCGTTCTGTCTGTTTCTCTTTCCCTCAACACAGTAGCCCCCTTTTCCCCCATTCTAGTCTCTCCCGGATCCAGAGCCGGTGCCCCCGTCATTACCTTACCTTTGTAAAGTTCTTTCAAACTCCAACACAAGAGCTATTCCACACGGTCCAGTATTGTTATGGTATAATCATATGGATACCACTCTTCAGGGCTGGACCAAGTGATTCGTAAGGGGGGGGGGGGGGGGGTGGTCCGCCGGGGGGGTCCAGGGAGCTGCTGCGTAGGTTCCGGGTTATGGGGAAATGTCCTCTTTTTTTTGGGGTGGGGGGGGGGGGGGGGGGGGGGGGGTGTCCAGGGGGCAAAGCCCCAGGAACATTTTGCAATCTTGTGATTATTAACCCTTTCACCGCCAAAGTCACACTTTAGCACCACAGTGATTTAACACCTGTGTCACTAAAAGGCATCAAATTGGGATCTATTATCCAAAAACCCTATTGTCTTAGTTTTTTTGAAGTAATGATATAAATTATTTTACATATGCCACAGAAGAATCCCCAATACTGCAGATGGATTTTGTTTTCTACCCAGGTAAATTATTAATGTGAATTTTTGCCTGAAATACGGCTGGCGGTGAAAGGGTTAAGGCAAAAAGCATGCTGCTCACTTTCTTCTTCTGGGAGTTAATAGTCCCTACCACGCTTTCGCGTATCTGGGGACTAGCAATATAAAAATTAATTAATTTTTTTTTATATAAGAGAGATTACATAAAGAGGGAGGGAGGCTATTTACTTACTTTTCATCCTTGCATAAGGTACGTGCTTAGGGGCTGAGGGGGGTGTGTGAAACTAGGAAACCCCCCCTTGATCCGGCCCTCACTGCTCTTTACTTCTTATTTTTCCCATACCTGTAACCCCCCACCTCTCCTCATCACACCCTCCTTCTCTCCCCACCTCCCCCACACCCCCTACCACCCTCGGTCTTTGCCACTCAGTCAGATTCCCATCACTGCTATTATCATTAGTCTGCGGCAATTACGGAGGATCTTCCCCTGCTCCCCCCCCCCTCTCTCTCTCTCTCCCCCCCCCCCCCTTCCTCTAAGCATCGGGTCATTTCTCCCTTTTCTTCCCAGCTCTCCAGCCCCGCCCCACTCCTCAATCAGAATTTCTACTTCTCAGTCTTTTCTTCCTTTTTTCTTTCTTCTTCTTCTTCCAATTCGGTCTTTCTTTCTTTCGTTTTCAAGGTCACACGTTGCCGCCGCCCCCCCCCCCCCCCCCCCCCCCCCTCTCACCACCCTACAACGCTTCCCCCACACCTAATAATAATTATTATTCTGTTATTATTCGTGCTTTGTACTTTACTTCTATTGTTATCGATGGTCCACCTTCGG
>CM065686.1:44267419-44269919 GCA_017654935.2 Phymorhynchus buccinoides
ACAGACAGACGAGAAACACACAGGCCCTCATTCCAACCGCGAAGGCCTCTTGGTTTTTTTTTATTATTATAGAGAATCAGAAGCGTGAAAAGAGAAGGAATGGATTTTGTAGAAAACGTGAGCTGAGAGGGTGGGTTGGGTTGGGGTGGGGTGGGAGGGAGGAGGGTGGTTTGAGTTGGAGTAGCGGGTGGAGAAGAGCAAGATGAGAGAGTGACGATGAAGATAACGAGGAAGAAAGACTTCATTCAGATTGCCTCGCCTGCTCAAGATTTTCACAATATTAAACTTGGCAAAGATGTGATATGAGGATTTTTTTTAATCTCAAGATGCTATTGAAAAAAACGAACAACAAACAAACTTGTTTGTGTGTTCATGTTGTTGTGTGGTGTGTGTGTGTGTGTGTGTGTGTGTGTGTGTGTGGTGTGTGTGTGTGTGTGTGTGTGTGTGTGAAGAGAGAGAGAGAGAGAGGAGAAACAAAGAGAGAGAGGAGAGAGAGAGGGACTGTTTAGAGAGGAGAAGAGAGTAAGCTGTTTTACTGTTTGTGGTGGCGTTTTGTTGTTGTTGCAAAAACGATCTGTTATTCTGTTTGGTCTCTCTATCTGTTTCTCTGTCTGTCTGTCTCTCTTTCGAGCAAGCAAGCGCGCGTATTTGTGTGTTTGTGTTGTGTATGAGTGCGTGCGTGTGTGTTTGTGTGGGCATACGCGCACGCGCGTATGTGTTTGTGTGTGTCTGTGTGTGTGTGATTTGAATGACAACTAGTAATGACGAAAGCAAAACTGTCTTCATAGAACATGCATGCCAGCTTGCGTGAGCGCGAGCGCAAGCGCGCGCGCGCACACGCACGCACACGCACACACACACACACACACACACACACACACACACACTCTCTCTCTCTCTCTCTCTCTCTCTCTCTCTCTCTCTCTCTCTCTTCCTCTCTCTCTCTCTCTCTCTCTCTCTCTCTCTCTCTCTCTCTCTCTCTCTCTCTCATCATTGGTGAAAAACGTTCGAATTTCACATTGGCCTTTTAATCTGTATTGCTTTTTCGTCTAAGTGCGGGTGAGACAACTTTCAGTTCATTGTTTTGTACTCTCTAACCCGTACCCCCCCCCCCCCCCTCCGTCCACAACATCCCTTCCTTATTCTCCCATTCTATTCTTCTAATTTGTAACCCTAGTTTCGCTTCCAAACCCCCCAGAAAAAAAATACAGGGACAGACAATAAAAGGGTCTGGCAAAGATGATTATAGACATAGATATTTTGTACATGTTGGTAGCAAGATTGTGAATGTTGGTAGCAAGATCGTGGGTAGTAAACAAGACAGTTTGTGTTTGTTGTATGAACAACGTGCAGTTCGAAAAGCCAGGGAGATCGCTAATGATCCAAGTCATGTTCTATCGCATTGCTATGAACTATTGCCATGTGATAGACGGTTCCGCTCTATTCGTTGTAGAACAATTAGAAACTCAGCTAGTTTTGTCCCTAAGTCAGTCGAACTTCTGAACAAGATCTCTGCTAAGACCACATAATGAGGAATTATACATTAGCTTAGGCCTAGAGGTATATCTGGTCAATCTGTACAGTAGTGTGTTTGTCTGTGTGTGTGCATGGGTGTGAGCGTGCGTGCGTACGTGTGTGCGTGTCGATCTGCCCGTATGTCTCTATGCCTGTGTGTGTATGTGTGTGTACATGTGAGAGAGAGAGAGAGAGAGAGAGAGAGAGAGAGAGAGAGAGAGAGAGAGAGAGAGAGAGAGAGAGAGAGAGAGAGAGAGAGAGAGAGAGAGAGAGAGAGAGAGAGAGAGAGAGAGAGAGAGAGAGAGAGAGAGAGAGAACGATGGAGAGAGAGAGAGAGAGAGAGAAGAGGGAGGCGCATGAAATGTTGGGAACGGGAAGGGACCCAAAGTATAAGGTTTGGGTGACTTGGAGAGGGTGGGGGTTTGGGGTAGGGTGAACAAATGAATGCGATAATAGAAATGGTGGGAAAGAGGGCAGTTCTTATTGTTTTGATAGTCGCGTGTATCGACCCTAACTATGTTCAATGTTTTTGCGAAGCATGATTTGTCATTCATTTGTCCTTAGTTGTGTTTCTTTGATTGTATTGTGCTTGTACGAGACAACACTGTAATTTCACCTAACGTGATAATAAAGTATTTTTGACTTTTGACTTTGACTTTGACTACATGTATAAAGATATACCGTATAGATAGTTTGCTGTTTGCGTTTCTCTGAGAGAGCGCGCGCGCGCGCGCGCGTGTGTGTGTGTGTCAGTGTGTGTGTGTGTGTGTGTGTGTGTGTGTGTGTGTGTGTGTGTGTGTGTGTGTGTGTGTGTGTGAGAGAGAGAGAGAGAGAGAGAGAGAGAGAGAGAGAGAGAGAGAGAGAGAGAGAGAGAGAGAGAGGGCCAGCGCGTCGAGATCACGCGATCGAATCGTATCGTACAGTCGTGCGATTTTAGCTGACCGTGTGGCTGGCCCTTAAAGGGTCTGCTACACCACACACGATT
>CM065686.1:44294919-44302419 GCA_017654935.2 Phymorhynchus buccinoides
CGGGCCTTATAACTCCGCCGTTTTGCGACCGAATCGCTTCAAATTTGCAATCAAACCATGGCAATGGCAACCAAGGCGGCCGTGTCATTTGCACGGTTTGGCAAATGCGCGAAACGCGTATCCACCGGCCTCTCGGCGCCCCTATCTCCGGTATTTCTGCACGGATTGCCTTCTAATTTGGAAAGTAGATGACCGGGGACAGTGAATATATGTGTGCTAAACAAGAAGCGAATCGATTTATAAACGCGCGTGATATGCGTCGCTTCACCTTTTCACAAACCGCGGCGAAATCAGACCAGATATTAACTCGAAATTTCGAACGTGTATGACCAGGTATAGTGACTATCTTGGTGCAAAATTGCAACAGCATCCATTCATAAATGCGCGCAATATGAGCCAATTTACATTTGCGTGCACCCAAAACGGACGCTAATTTCAATCAACACTTTACACATAACACAACTTGCTTCTGTGCGCGAGCTGCCAACAAGACTGTTGGAGAGCGGAGATTACTTTACCGAGGTACCAACATCCTCTGCACACGCGCGCACACACACGTGTGTGTGTGTGTGTGTGCATGCATGCGTGCGTGCTGGGAGATCTATAAAAAAGTATGTCAGCTTGAGGTCTATGAAGGGGGATGGTGAATGTGGGGGCGGGCGGAGGGGGGGGGGGGCGTAGTGCGAGAAAATGCCTTTTGCGTGGAAAACGCTATTTGTAATGGTTTGGATGCGATGAGAGAAGAAGATGGAAGGAGGGAGAGACACACACACACACACACAAAATATTTCGCAGACCCGGCGAAACCGGTACTCAGCATTACCGGTTCTTGGCGTTACCGGTACTAGGCGTTACCGGTACTCGGCGTTGGCTAGTATAGAAAACAAAAGAAAGAGACTAAGCTGTAGCCTACCACAAAATCATTTATTGTACAGCCCTCAATTAACTTTCGCCCCCATTTTTTTTTCTTTAATAAAGAACCGTTCCATAACAACAAAACCCAATACCGTTTGCTGTGCCCATCGATCACTGGTAGTCATAGTAATGGTAACTGCGGGATATAACGTAGTTAGGGGCAACACACACCATGTCTCCGGTTAATACTGTCTTTTTTTCTTCTTCTTTTTTTGGGTGACAAAAATTGTTGAGTGGGGTAGCGCATGCGCGCGTATGTGTGTGTGTGTGTGTGTGTGTGTGTGTGTGTGTGTGTGTGTGTGTGTGTGTGTGTGTGTGTGTGTGTGTGTGTGTGTGTGTGTGTGTGTGTGTGAGTGAGAGAGAGAGAGAGAGAGAGAGAGAGAGAGAGAGAGAGAGAGAGAGAGAGAGAGAGAGAGAGAGAGAGAGAGAGAGAGAGAGAGAGAGAGAGAGAGAGAGAGAGAGAGAGAGAGAGAGATAGAGAGAGAGAGAGAGAGAGATAGAGAGAGAGAGAGAGGAGAGAGAGAGAGAGAGAGAGAGAGAGAGAGAGAGAGAGAAAAGAGAGATAGAGGGGGAGAACACAGAGATAGAGAGTGGGCGGTATAGAGAGAGAGAGAGAGAGAGAGAAAGAGAGAGAGAGTGAGAGAGAGAGAGAGAGAGAGAGAGAGAAAGAGAGAGAGAGAGAGAGAGGGGGGGATAGAGAGAGAGAGAGAGAGAGAGAGAGAGAGAGAGAGAGAGAGAGAGAGAGAGAGAGAGAGAGAGAGAGAGAGAGAGAGAGAGAGAGAGAGAGTGAGAAGAGAGAGAGAGAGAAGAGAGAAGAAGAGAGAGAGACAGAGAAGAAAGAGGGGAGGGAAGAGAGAGAGAGGGGGAGGGAGGGGAGGGGGAGGGGGGGGGGGGAGGGAGGGGGAGGGGGGGGGGGGAGGGAGGGAGGGGGAGGGAGAGACAGATGATAAAGAGAGAAGTCAGTGTGATTAATCGTTCTCTATTGTGAGTCACTCCGCCCCCCCCCTCCTCTCCACCATGCCTCTGTTGTGTGTGTGTGCATAGGTTTTTTTTAATGTTTGTGTGTGGGGTGTGGGGTGTGGGGTGTGGTGTGGTGAGGCTGGGGGTGGGGTGTACTGTGTGCGAGCATACGAGCTGTGCACGTAATGTAAAGTATGTGTGTTCGGTAGTATGCGCGCTGGGCCAATTCATGCACTAATTATATCGCGCTTCTACGCTAGAACGCTTCACGGCTATGTTGTACTGTAGTTCCTCCTCTCCACCACCCCCCTCCATCATTTTCGCATTGAAATGTTGTTGCGGTTTTTTTTATTCCCCGAGCCGAAGGTTCGGGGAGCTATTGTTTTTGTCTGGTCCGTCCGTCCGGCCGGCGTGCCTCCCGTCCGTCCGGCTATTCGTCCGTTTTTCTCAAAAACTATTCAGTCTATCATCATCAAATTTGGCATACTAGTTTGCCAAGATGCAAGCTATCCACTGATGTATTTAGTTTTACATTAAGGTCAAGGTCGCGCCAGTTACGGGGTTCAAACCCCGAAACACATAATCGCTAATATCTCGCGAAGTTTTGCATGTATTTCAATGCAGTTTTTTTCCACAACATTTCTTGATGAATGGTCTATAACACAGTTGTCATGACTTTTTCTGTGCGCGCGTGTGCGCATGATGCGCATGATCGCGCGCGCTCAAATCACGGGTCCGAACCCCAAGGCTATATATAAAAAACTATTCAGTTACGTGCTGTTTTGATGCGTTTTTATGTAGTTACGTGCTGTGCGTTTTTATGTATGTGTACAGCCGACACATTCCGATTTCGGAGTAGCTCGGCGATGCTGCGAGGGGACTTTGCAGCCGCTCGGCGTTGCACTTGTTTTTTGTTTTTGTTTTTTTTTAAACTGAGAAGCAGCATTCTGCATTTTGGGGAAATGGGTTAGGTTTAGGATCAGCCTCGGCTGTGCGTGTCCGTGTGCGTGTGTGCGTGTGTGCGTGTACGTATGTGCGTGCGTGCGCGGGCGCGCGCGTGTGTTTGTCTGTGTGTGTGTGTGTGTGTGTGTGTGTGTGTGTGTGTGTGTGTGTGTGTGTGTGTGTGTGTGTGTGTGTGTGTGTGTGTGTGTGTGTGTGTGTGTGTGTGTGTGTGTGTGTGTTGTGTGTGTGTGTGTGTGTGTGAAAGGACATACACAAATTGTGGAACAAAATAAGTTACCTTTGGAGGAGAACATTACTGGAAAAAAAATAATCAAGAAAAAATGTACACTGGTAGCGTCTTAATTCAAAATGCCACAAACCTGTCATTTTGCCATTCGCATGTTATGCGACAGTCTTTTATTGCTAGCTTGTGAGGTTGTCGCCATGTTCTTTTTGATGTTCAGAGCACTGTTGTACACGCTCGACTGGTGTGGATGAAAAGACAAATCGAGGTTACCGTCCTCCTAGTGTTTTTGTTTTCATATTTCATTAAAAAAAAACCCACCTACGTTCGGGGGTTTTCTCTGCTATTTCTTTGGCGACGCCGGTTCCGGTGTGGCGTTCTCAAAATGGATTCGTTCTCAACATGTCTGCGCATGTGCGGAAGAGCTAGGGATAGGTTTAGGGTTAGGGTTAGGGATAGGTTTAGGCCGTGTACACACATAAGCGGATATTCTATGTGGAAACCCGTGCGCAATCCATAAATAAGTGAAACAAAGAATGGGAAAAGATTTGCGCACGTGTCCGAATTTCCCCTATATGCGTAAACTTGTATCCTTCTTTCTTCCACTTATTTAGGGTTTTCCGTACGGAACTTACGCGTCTAATGTGAACCCGGCCTTAGGGTTAGGGTGTGGGTTAGGAATACGGTTAGGGTTAGGGTTTGAGTTAGGGTTAGGGTTAGGGATAGGTTTAGGGTCAATTTAGTGTCGAATACACAAAAGATAAAATGTGATGGTACGTCATGATCGATTTCGCTCATGCGCAGACATGTTGAGAACAAATCCAATTTGAGAATGCTACACAGGACTGTGTCATGTTTGGCTAAATGGAAAGACATAATCGGGCGAGTAGACAAGTAGTGGCAGGCTGATTATAAGCGTAACGAAAAAAATATAAACGATAATAAAAGTTTGTTGTTGTTGTTTTTTGTAAAGGGGCGGCGGGGTCTAGCCATTATCATGCAATTTGAACAGAAAATATGTAGAGTACTAACCAAAAGAAAAACCATCATACTTTAAACATTTCTTTTATATAGAGTTGATTAGGTTGTTAGTGTGTGTGCATGTGGTAGCCTAGTGTTTGTTGTGTGTGTGTGTGTGTGTGTGTGTGTGTGTGTGTGTGCGTGTGCGTGTGCGTGCGTGTGCGTGTGTGTGCGTGTGCGTGTGCGCGTGCGCGCGCGCGTGTGTGTGTTAGTGTGTGTGTGTGTGTGTGTGTGTGTGTGTGTGTGTGTGTGTGTGTGTGTGTGTTAGTGTTAGTGTTAGTGTGTGTGTGTGTGTGTGTGTGTGTGTGTGTGTGTGTGTGTGTGTGTGTGTGTGTGTGTGTGTGTGTGTGTGTGTGTGTGTGTGTGTGTGTGTGTGTGTGTGTGTTAGTGTTAGTGTGTGTGTGCATGAGTTAGTGTTTGTGTGTGTGTGTGTGTGAATGTGTGTGGTGTGTGTGTGTGTGTGCGTGTGCGTGTGCGTGTGTGCGTGTGTGCGTGCATGTGTGCGCTGTGCGTGTGTGTGTAGTGTGTGTGTGTGTGTTATGGGTGTGTGTGTGTGTGTGTGTGTGTGTGTGTGTGTTAGTGTGTGTGTGCGCGTGCGCGTGCGTATTTCTGTGTGAAGGAAAGATTAGGTTTTGATGTTTAAATTATTTCTTTAATTTATATTAATGTACTACTAATGAGTCGATTCTTGTTTGTCTGCGTGTGATTGAAGATATATTGCCTATTATTTGATGTTTATAAGTATAATCTGTGATTAATGCCTACGGGTGTACTGTATTACTGCTACTATTTTATTGTAGCTTTTATGTATTACTTTAGTTACGCTTATTTATGTATCTTATTTTAATCATCTGTAAAGAGCAAAGAGCTCCAGTTTAACTGATAGGTGTTGCGGCTATATCAAAAATAATTATTATCATCATCATCATTATTATGACTATTATTATGATTATTATTAGTATTAGTATTAGTATTATTTAGTTTTTTAATTTAAAAAAATTCCGATCGACATGGGAGTTTATAAATGCCTTTTCACAACTTTGAATGTTTGCTTTTTGGCAGAAGAAGTCAGCAGTCGCTCAGTCATGGAGACAGTCGGCATGTCGCCTCATGATTAATACTACTCTTTTTTGGCAAATCTATGATTCAGGATGAGGTCATCATTGACTTAAACAAAGTTTATAATACATTGCGGTGTACACAAATTATTTCATGAGCACTACAAGCTATAAGCTTAGCTGGGAAGACGGGGTAAAAAGCGCATGGGCGGGTAAGAAGCCCACCCCAATTATCTCATGAAATAAAGAAAATGTCAGTCAAATTTGCCCATGAGACGAATGCTAGACATTCACGCTCGTCTCATGGGCAAAATGAGACTGAAATTTGCTTCATTTCATGAGATAATTGGGGTGGGCTTCTTACCCGCCCATGCGCTTTTTACCCCGTCTTCCCCTATGAGCCGCACCCAAACACGTTTCAGTTACAAACATAAGGCTGCATCATGAATGTACTTGAATAGCTATGAGAAAATCAATTGCATTGGAATAAGAAAAATAAACTAAGCAAAGATAACAATACATCATGCACCCATTAATAACTAGAAAAACAAACAAACAATAGAGGTAAAAAGGAAAAAAACAAACAAGAAAAAGGTAAGAAAAGAAAAAGAAAACAACAATAGGGGAAGACGGGGTAAAAAGCGCATGGGCGGGTAAGAAGCCCACCCCAATTATCTCATGAAATGAAGCAAATTTCAGTCTCATTTTGCCCATGAGACGAGCGTTAATGTCTAGCATTTGTCTCATGGGCAAATTTGACTGAAATTTTCTTTATTTCATGAAATAATTGGGGTGGGCTTCTTACCCGCCCATGCGCTTTTTACCCCGTCTTCCCCTAGACAAAACAAAACGAAGAATGGGGGTGTTGTTGCAAAATACCACATACTAAGTACACAATAAACCAACAACCAAAGGGGCTAAGTTTACATCAGCACATCAGCACATCTCAACAGGGCACATGTGCTATGCTATTGAATAATTATTGTTTTATGTGTTGTTTCAAATTGCCAATAAAACATTAGTCATTATCAAAACGTTTCGAAGCGGTTATAAAATGAACAATGAGGTCATCATTAAGGTATGAAACCCTATTTTGTACACTGTCAACTCTGTAAAGTAATAGAAACCTTGACATTCGTTCGAACCATAACAATCGTATTCAATTTATTTGCCTCCATTGTGGTCTAAACGTTAATCCGAAACACGTCTTTCATTATTTTGCTACTATTTAGTGTTTTTTTTTTGGGGTGGTATGTTTGGTATTTGGTATATAGGGGAAGACGGGGCAAAAAGCGCATGGGCGGGTAAGAAGCCCACCCCAATTATCTCATGAAATGAAGCAAATTTCAGTCTCATTTTGCCCATGAGACGAGCGTTAATGTCTAGCATTCGTCTCATGGGCAAATTTGACTGAAATTTTCTTTATTTCATGAGATAATTGGGGTGGGCTTCTTACCCGCCCATGCGCTTTTTACCCCGTCTTCCCCTATATTCTAGTAGGGGGGGGGGAGGGGGGGAGGAGGGGGGGGGGGGGGGAGGGGGGGGGGGGGGGCATTATTGCAGTGCTTTCTAGTTATTTAGTATTCAAGTCACGTCGCTCTTCCCATTAGATTGTAGACGCTAAAAGGCAGTTTTTTACTTAGCGCCCGTATCGTGGTTTCTGCTACTAATAGGGCCATGGCCCGTGAACAGAACGGCCTTCAAATGACCAAACAACTAATAGCCCTCGACCCAGGTGTACCGCTTCATTCAAACGAGAGTTTAAAGACCCCACAACCGCTACATTATACTGCTTTTATTCCGAACCCCCCAAGACGATTCTACTCCAACCCCAGGCTTCTCCAGTTTCTACTTTTTTTCCCCGTTTGCGGCTTCAAGTCTTTGGTTGTTGAAAGGAAATGGTTTGAAGACTTTAGTAATTACGCGTGTAACCTTAAATGTCAGAGCTGCAGAGAGAGAGAGACAGAGAGAGAGAGAGAGAGAGAGAGAGAGAGAGAGAGAGAGAGAGAGAGAGAGAGAGAGAGAGAGTGAGAGAGAGAGAGAGAGACAGACAGACACACAGACAGAGAGAGAGAGAGAGAGAGAGAGAGAGAGAGAGAGAGAGAGAGAGAGAGTCTTCAGAAAACATCTTTGTATTGTCATCTTTGTATTGACAAGCTTTCATGCTGATAAAGCAAAAAATATGAAACAACAAATAAAGTATATTGGAGAGTAATGATAGGACAATGAAACACTGTTAACAAAAAAACAAAACAAAAACACACGAACAACCCCAAATCGAAACAGACAGGAATCTGTTTATAGTAAGTTAGAGGCCTAAATGCCTCATTATAACAATATTCATCAGTTAATTTCCAGCAA
>CM065686.1:44317419-44322419 GCA_017654935.2 Phymorhynchus buccinoides
CGAAATCACGAGGAAAGAGTAATAACAAACAAAACGTAAAAAAAACAAAAAACGAATGCATATTTGTTGTTGTTTTTAAAGATAATAACTTAGTGAACAATAATGATGACATAGAAAGCAACGAGAGAAAACGGATAAGAAGATTTTCGAAAGCAACGTCGACCACAGAATAAAAGCAATTATAGTGTGAGAAAAAAAAAAATTGGTTATCTATTTTCAAAGGTAAAGCAATGATAAACTATGACTGTGAGTCTGCATGTTATATGGAATGGACCGAAGGGTAGGCGGGTGCATGAGGAGGGGGGTGGGAGGTGACAGAGCAGATGGGAATGCGAGTGGAGTGAACTCATGGAGTAAAGTAGGGGAGTGAACTCATGGAGTAAAGTAGGGGAGTGAACTCATGGAGTAAAGTAGGGGAGTGAACTCATGGAGTAAAGTAGGGGAGTGAACTCATGGAGTAAAGTAGGGGAGTGAACTCATGGAGTAAAGTAGGGGAGTGAACTCATGGAGTAAAGTAGGGGAGTGAACTCATGGAGTAAAGTAGGGGAGTGAACTGGTAAGAGTTAAAGACCCACCACGTCACGTGTCAAAATCACGGGCTTCACGTGCTTTCCCTCTTATAGCTGGCAAGAAATCTTAAGAAATCTTCCAAGCATAAGAGGGAATGTGACACGTGACGTTGGGGGTATTTAAAGACCCACCAGATCACGTGTCAAAATCACGGGCTTCGCGTGTTTTCCCTCTTATAATAGCCGGTAAGAAATCTTGTTTGGATGTGTCCCATGTGGTTCTTTGGAACCGAGAGGACGTAAAACAACAACTAACTTGTTTGGACCAGGTTTGACTCCCATACAAATGCCCCCTAAATTCAAAACGAAACGTAATTTTAAAGAGCATGCAGCCTCATTTTGAAGTTGGGGGCATTTGTATGTGGGTCACAGCTACTCAGAAAAAAACACCCAAGGGACTTAATCGTGGTGGGTCAGTGCGTCTTTAAGGAACACCGAGGACGGTTTAAGCCCCCCCCCCCCCTTTCCCCCATCACGACCAACGAAGAACCCAGTGCGTCCTCACTGCGTGTTACATTTCTAGAGAACGTGGTGAGGTTGTGGCAATCCTCCTGCTGAAGTGTGACTGCGACCACGACCTCACTACGATCTGAGGAGCGAAGACACACTGCTGAAAAACTAGAACGAGTCACGCTCTTGGCGCGGGGCCAGCACAGTTAAAACTAGGTCAGGGAAATGCTACTTTCAAGCCACAGCCAAGAAAACTTGACGTTAGGTTCACCCGATTTCTGCTGCTCTTTAAACAAAATATATTTTTTACAGAAAATTAACAATTACACTAAGGAAAAGGCGAAAGTTTGATCTTTATTTTGTTGCAAGTTTGAAACCGCGTAAACGGAGTCAAAGCACCGTGAAATATTGATTGAAAACTAACACAATCCGACACTGACAACGTCTTCCTGGAACTGGCTATACCCCCGAGCCTCGTTTTCGCTCGCGTGACCTTTGACCGCCCAGGTCAATAATAGTGAATTCTCGGTATTCTGCCACTATTGTGGCTGTACACGCAGTCAACACGATGTCACTACGTTGTCCCCCGTTCTCAATGCGATCTCACCATGCTATCTTTTCCACTACGTCTTCGCTACGTGTGTTTTGAGCAAGTTTAAAATGCGCGTAGCGGGAACACAGCCAGCAACGCCCCCTACGGCCCTACCAAGACCACCACGCTCTATTGGGGTCTGCAGCGAATACCTTTTGCATGAGTGAATGCCCTTGGAGGGTGGGGGAAGATGGTTCAGTACTGACCAGACAGGGGGATAATTCTCGCCAATAACCCTATTTGAAGCCACTAAATGGCTGCCTTTCGCAAGAGTGAATGCCCTTGTCAGTACTGACCAGCAAGAGCAATTACTCTCACTGTCAAGGGCGTTAATAACCCTAGTTGCAAAGGCCTATACGTTGCGCCCGACTACTGTACGCTACGCCTCGACCAACACAAAACTCATGCCAACGCCAGCACGTCAGCGAAGCACTCACCCACGGCAGCTCTCTCAGATCTTCTGTCGCACTCAGTACCGACAAGCCAGCTTCCTCCCACGTACAATCCGGGCCTGGAACGAGCTGCCCCAGGAAGCTGTGCAGGCCAAGACACATCGGCCCCTTTGTGTCGACGGTCTCCAAATAGTTATCCAGCAACACTCCCCCCTCCCCCCCTCCCCAATTCCCTCCACCTGTACCCCTCCCCCTGTATTAAGGCGCTCTTCCGCAGATCCCTAATTTCTACAGTGACAGAATAGTCAAGTTTGACAGTGGTCACTTACAGGAAGGAAGGAAGATCATGCCAGGACCAGCTATGTTCTGGCTGATCGTGGAGGTCGTGGTGAAAAAACGTGGCAAAATGTGTGGACGGGGTTGGGTGTTGAAAAGATGCTGGTGCTGTTTTTCTTGGGGGGGGCCTTGCTTGTTGGGGGGGGGGGGGGGGGGGGGGGGGGGGGGCAAAATCCTGCCTCTAGAAGCAAAATGTCCATGATGGAGATGAACGTTCGAATGGAGTTCAAAAGACGAACGAAAAGGTAAGACAAAAGAAAAAAAATAGAGACGAAAAAGAAGGTATTGGTTCCCCGTGGGGATACCGGCGGGGGGGGGGGGGGGGGGGGGGGGGGGGGTTCTTTCGTAAAAAAATAGTTCCCCACCTTCTGGAAGTTCTGTGCTTGTAACTCCCTCTAATCTCTGTCACTCTCTTTGACTCTGCCTTTTCCCTTTGCTTTCTATCTCCTACTGTCTTTCTGACTTGATGGTCCATTATCCTGCCTTTTTTTTTCTTTCTCCAAATAATGTTCCTCCTTTGAGCTCCTCTGAAATAGGAATGTATCGGTTGTACGCAGCGGTGAGACCAGTGAAAACTGAAAACCGGACACATACGTACCTTATCCATTATGGCCATATGGCCTGGGAACGCAGAAGAAGAAGAAGAACAAGGAGAAGAACAACAAGAAGAAAGAGGCATTGGAACGCATTAAAAGTAATATAATAGGGGGTGGGGGTGGAAAGTAGTCATCAGCTGATTAAGTTAGGGAAGAGAAGGGGACGGAATGGAGGTGATACAAATGGAGAGAATCAAAAAGGGAGAAGAGTCTGCCAAAGAAGAAGAAAAAGAAAGAGAAGACGGAAAAGGAGAAAGAAGAAGAAAAAGGAGAAAGAAGGAGGAACAAGAGAAAGAAGAAAGAAGAAAAGGAGAAAGAAGGAGGAAAAAGAGAAAGAAGTAGTAGTAGTAGTAGTAGTGTAGTAGTAGTAGTAGCAGCAGCAGCAGCAGCAAGCAGCAGTAGTAGTAGTAGTAGTAGTAGTAGTAGTAGTAGTAGTAGAAGTAGTTAGCAGCAGCAGCAGTAGTAGTAGTAGTAGTAGTAGTAGTAGTAGTAGTAGTAGTAGTAGTAGTAGTAGTAGTAGTAGTAGTAGTAGCAGCAGCAGCAGCAGCAGTAGTAGTAGTAATAGTAGCAGTAGTAGTAGTAGTAGTAGTTAGTTATCAGCAGCAGTAGTAGTAGTAGTAGCTAGCAGCAGCAGCAGCAGCAGTAGTAGTAGTAGTAGTAGTAGTAGTAGTAGTAGTAGTAGTAGTAGTAGTAGTAGTAGTAGTAGTAGTAGTAGTATTCGCAGCTACAGCAGCAACAACATAACATTAGTATAATAATTAGTATCATTAGTTTTAGTGATCGCAGTAAAAAGGGGAAGAACAAATTCAAGAAGAAAGGAAGAAGAAAAGAACAGCAACAAAAGAAGAACCATTAAAAGAACAAGAACAACACGAAAAAGGAACAACAAGATAAACAACAATAATAAGAAAACGACAAAATACACAGCACATCAAAAAGAAAACAAATCATGTCAGAAAAGCTCTCCTCGAAATGCTTCAATCCTTTGAGTGCATTCAATTTTGGACATAAAAAAGCTAATAACCAAAAAATGGAGACAAGAGATTTGTTTAGAAAGAAATCAAGCAGAAAAGAAACTACAAAGAGATCCTGACTATAATAATAATTAATAATGCTTATATAGCGCGTAATCTTGCAAAGCAACTCAATGCGCTTTTCACTCACCATTCGTACAAACATTTCTAACAGACTGGTTCACGTATCCTCACCATAGGGGAAGACGGGGTAAAAAGCGCATGGGCGGGTAAGAAGCCCACCCCAATTATCTCTTGAAATGAAGCAAATTTCAGTCTCATTTTGCCCATGAGACGAGCGTTAATGTCTAGCATTCGTCTCATGGGCAAATTTGACTGAAATTTTCTTTATTTCATGAGATAGATTGGGGTGGGCTTCTTACCCGCCCAGCAGCGCTTTTTTACCCCGTCTTCCCCTACATCTCTATGAAAATTAATACATTAGAGAACAGGGACGGTATTCATGTCGAGATAGCATGAGACTTAGCATGATGCTAACTTAGAAGCTCTTCCAATGTCCTATAGGATTTAATAGGACTTTTGGAAGAGCTTCTAAGTTAGCATCATGCTAAGTCTGATGCTATCTCGACATGAATACCGTCCCTGGAGTTTTTCTTGTATGAAAACGACGTGACACAGTTTGAAAACTAGGACAAAGGAAAGAGAAGGTAAAGGAAAGAAAAAAGAAATGAGAGAAGAGATGAGGGAGATTCTCCAAGATTTGACAGAGCAGAGCTATTTTATCAGCGTCTTGTCAAAATTGTAATCTTTGTAAGCTGGTCGAAAGAGAAAGAGAAAGAGATAGTAATAGATACGTAGTAACATAGTTATGAAATATGATTTGAGTGTATGGTTGCCAGCAGCCTTACTCTAGAGAGAGAGAGAGAGAGAGAGAGAGAGAGAGAGAGAGAGAGAGAGAGAGAGAGAGAGAGAGAGAGAGAGAGAGAGAGAGAGAGAGAGAGAGAGAGAGAGAGAGAGAGATTTCAATAGAGATTGAAATAAAGAAGTTTACAAACTTTTATGAAATAATATCTGAGAGTATGGTTGCCCGC
>CM065686.1:44339919-44349919 GCA_017654935.2 Phymorhynchus buccinoides
AGGAAGCAAAGAAAGAAAGAAAGAAGAAAGAAAGAAAGAAAGAAAGAAAGAAGGAAAAAAAGAAGAAAGAAAGAAGGAAAGAAAGAAAAAAAAAGAAAGAAAGAAGGAAGGAAGCAAAGAAAGAAAGAAAAGAAGAAAAGAAAGAAAGAAAGAAAGAAAGAAAGAAGAAAGAAAGAAAGAAAGAAAGAAGAAAGAAAGAAGGAAGCAAAGAAAGAAAGAAAAGAAAAAAGAAAGAAAGAAAGAAAGAAAGAAAAGAAAGAAAAGAAAGAAAAAAAGAAAGAAAGAAAGAAAAAAGAAAAAAAGAAAGAAAAAAGGAAGAAAGAAAGAAAGAAAGAAAGAAGAAGAAAGAAAGAAAGAAGGAAAGAAAAGAAAGAAAGAAGGAAAGAAAGAAAGAAAGAAGAAAGAAAGAAGGAAGCAAGAAGAAAGAAAGAAAGAAAGAAAGAAGGAAAGAAAGAAAGAAAGAAAGGAAGAAAGAAGGAAAGAAAGAAAGAAAGAAAGAAGAAAGAAAGAGGAAGAAAGAAAGAAGGAAAGAAAGAAAGAAAGAAAGAAAGAAAGGAAAGAAAGAAAGAAAGAAAGAAAGAAGGAAAGAAGGAAGGAAGCAAAGAAAGAAAGAAAGAAGGAAACAAAGAAAGAAAGAAGGAAAACAAAGAAAAAAAAAGAAAGAAAGAAGGAAGGAAGCAAAGAAAGAAAGAAAGAAAGAGAAAGAAAGAAAGAAAGAAAGAAGGAAAGAAAGAAAGAAAGAAAGAAAGAAGGAAACAAAAAAGAAAGAAAGATGGAAAACAAATAAATAGATAAAGAAAGAAAGAAAGAAAGAAGAAGCAAACAAAGAAAGAAAGAAGGAAACAAATACAGAAAGAAAGAGAGAAAGAAAGAAAGAAGGAAAGAAGCAAACAAAGAAAGAAAGAAGGAAATAAATAAAGAAAGAAAGAAACAAGAAAAGAAAGAAAGAAAGAAGGAAACAAACAAAAGAAAGAAGGAAACAAAGAAAGAAAGAAGGAAAAAAAAAAAAAAAAAGAAAGAAAAAGAAAGAAAGAAAGAAAGAAAGAAAGAAAGAACGAACGGCAGCAAAGAAACCCCCCAAATAGAACCTAAAACAGCACGACGACGAAACAGAACAAGAAGATTGAAGCAAAAGAAAAAAAAAAAAAAAAAAAAAAAAACCAAAAAACCCCACCCGTGTATAAGAAGTTTAATGTATAATCCCCAGCGTCCGTCTTCCTAACAGTTTTTTTCCCTCCAAACATTTAATCATCGGAGAAGATAATTGACAATGATGGGCAGGTGATAAAGAGATAGAGGGAGTCTTTTCTGTTGAAAATCAAAGAAACATGCCATGTACTAAAAAAAAAAAAAAGAAAAAAAAAGGAAAACTGAAACAGACTGCAAGTGACGTTATTTTATTCACAAGAGACAAAACAAAAGTACTGGATATTTCGGCGAATGCGCCTTTATCAACACAGACAAACAAGAAAATAGCAAACAGTAATTATAGCAAAAGGAGCAAAAAGCAGGCAACAGAAGGAGCAAAAAAACCAACAAGATCAAAATAAATAAAACCAATACTTCCCCTCTACAGTCCAATGCGTGAATGATCAACGTTTTCGTTATCTCTTAGCTCCAGCCAAAAAAGAATCAAATGAGTAGGTGAAGACGGGGTAAAAAGCCCAAAGGGCGGGTAAGAAGCCCATGCCCATGAGACGAATGCTAAACATTAACACTCGTCTCATGGGCACAATGTGACTGAACTTTTCTTTATTTCATGGGATAATTGGCATGGGTTTCTTACCCGCCCATGGGCTTTTTACCCCGTCTTCACCTACTCGAAGAAATTTGTAGAACCAAGAAACAAAAGAGCTCTGGCAACCGTATTGCCTTTCCGTCGTTTCCGACTATGACTGCCAGACTGCAGAGCTGCTATTCCGCCAGGCTGGACCCCCCCAAAAAAAAAGTATAGTGGAGAAGCCTTGCCCAGGGTACATCCCGCTATCTCGGCCGAAGTTTTTTTAATATTTTGTTTTAGGACAGCTGGCGTTGGGGAAGGTCCCCAAAGGCCAACTAATCCCTTTATCTGCAGCACCAGAGCCGATGCAAATGTCAACTAGTTTGAGAGTCATAGTGTAATGGTATAATTTATTTTCGTGTGCTAAAAGTATCAGTGATAACTGTATAAGATCCACTTTCAGTAATGTTCGTGAATGTCCCCCCCAAATGTAATTCTGTACAGCACATAGGCCTAATTGTAATTGTTAGTCACTTTTCCCGCTTCAGAAGATTTCTTACTTAAGAGTACGTCGTTCTTGATGTGCACACACAGAGTTCTATTTTCCCCCACACCATCCACTGCTATTTCCAGTCAGTCTAGACGGTCATTTCCTCAGCCTTTTGGGGTGTGTTGGTCCGTTTCACAAGGGCTAACGTTACGTAGCGTGAGCGCAAATCGGCAAAAACCGGTACTAAGAAACACCTCTTTTGCCGACGTTTGTCGAAAACGTTTTGTGGCTGCTATCGAGGTAGCAAGCGACAAACTATTTGAAGGATCATGGGAAATATCAATACTTCCGGCTTTTGTTGGGTTTTTTTTGTTATATATCTCGCGTGACGAGACTTGAACTTTAAAAATGGAAGACCGAAACAACAAGCTTGCCACAGCAAATATTATTTAGTCTATCGTGAAAAAATACGGGATGATTTTTAGCAAATTAAACGAACGCAAGTGTTTTGGAGTGCTCTTTCTTAATTTTCCATCACGTTAGATGGTATAATATAGTGCAAATTTAATTTTCTGCGCACAAATAGACGTGAGTGAAATCGAAAACTTTGTACAAACTGACTATAGAAGAATGATTTATCTCCCTTATGGTAGCAACCCTTTTCTCTCTCCCTATCCCAAAAATGAAGAGTAAGCTTAAAGAGTTATCTGACCTTAGCAAACGTTTAGGGTGTTTCTTAGGCCCCTTTTGGAGTAAGCGTTATTCGCGAGGCGACCGTTATCTAGAGAAACTCCACCCTGGGTTCGCCCACGAAAGACAACCGAGCTGTGTTCATGACGCGAAGGTAATCCACCATGAAGAGAGCCATTTCCATTCAGAAATCGGAGTACTTGGAAAGGCAACGAAAGAAAGATTGCTCGTGTTCCCGTCTACGTAATGACTAGCAAATTAATAGACAGTCTGATGGACTTTCCAAAAGGAGACGACAGCTCTTGGTCGTGTGTCGCATCACAAGTTAAGTAGAGTTATTATCATGTCAGATTTCCCTTGTGAATATGAAATATTAAGCAATTACTATCTCTGTTTCTCTAGTGATTCAACATGGCTCCTAAAAGCCGCCTCGCACTATCCAATCATGTAGTAGTTGAAAGAAAATTCATTTGTGAACTCCATTTGAATTAGTTGTGGCTGTATGCTGTCTTCACGCTATCAGTAAGCATTGGTTGTTTTCCCACAACTGCCTGAGTAAGTTGGAAGGAAATGGTGCAGTCACCCAATTCCTTCCGACCGGTTGGAGGAATTTGAATCGACCAAATTTTGCATTTGTGATTTCTACTCAGTCTGTCAAAAGACAGGAAAACTGTGGATAGGTCACAAGTAGTTTCGTCCAGCTGGGTCGACTGATCTGAGGCGGCTTAAAGTGAGATAGTGTAGGCCACAAGTCCGTGGAACAGTGTAGGCCTACGCCATAACTTACATTGCTGTACAAACAAAGTGGAACACAAGACAAAATATGTTAATTATTGAGGTTTATTGTAGTGTTGTATAGAACAAAAAAGACTTTCTTGCACACAAAGTGCAAATATATTCGACTTGCTGAACAACAATTGAAAGAAAAATAAGGCACAATTCGAGACATATAATTTGAATAATAAATTGGACAGAATGATGCGATTACATTTATGTACAGAAGAAAACATTGAGTATAAAAGCTGTTAGCATATCATAATACAGCATTGTACACAGTGAGAGATTGAAAACAGATTGATAGAGTTAGCTTATGTAGCCTACGTTGCATGACCTACACAAAAACTGCATTGTCAAAGTTAATTTTAAAACAAATGATTATTCCTTTAATCAAATATTACGCACTTTATGAAAGCAAGACAAAACATCTTCATTACAGCGCACCAGTGTAAGGAAAACAGGGGATCAAATCTAAAACATTTTAAAAGCATTTGAATACACGGAATTTAAAAGCCTTTGAAAAAGAATAACGTTACTTCTTGATTGTTTCCCTTTTCTGCCCACATTATTCTCAAACGTAAAACTAGTATTCAGTAGCACTAACTGATGACTGTCGGAGGCAGCTATGATTTATAGCACAGGCAAATGTGACAGACACTGTGCAAAATATTAACAATAATACCAGTAAATCCCACGTGCCTGTAATATAATATGACGTGCTCTTTCTGGTTCCAACCCTGGCCATCGCTCTTTCCCGGGCATTGAGTTACGACCACACATCCCCCCAACCCCCTCCATCACACCCCCATCCCCCCATTGGCCAGCCATCATCATGAAAATCATCAATATTTGAAAACTCATCAACAATAGTGCCGCGGAGACCCATTACAATGATAATTATTGATCCGTCTCTGCTGGCTAACATTATGTCCAGTCTGATGAAAGCTCCACGAGCGGAAAGCTTGCTTCTTCCCCTTTTCTACCTTGATCACCAAACCCAAACCCTGGTGAGTTTCCCCAGTCTACCATTTGTGTCCCTCCAGTAACGAAGTTCACCGCCTCCTCGTCCACTTTCCATCTCCGCCCTTCTTCCTTTAACTGTCCTGTATATTGATGATGTGAAAGCACACACACACACACACACATACGCACACACACACGCACGCACGCACGCACGCACACACGCACACACACGTACACACACACACACACGCACGCACGCACGCACGCACGCACGCACGCACACGCACACGCACACGCACACACACACACACACACACACACACACACACACACACCACCACCAACAACATACAGTATTTATACGGCGCTGAATCTTGATATAAATCAAATCAAAGCGCACACACACGTTAGCATTCATAACGCATTCAAACAAATATGCAATACAAAGCGAACACACACGTATGGCATAAATGGTATACAGCAGAAACAGACCTAAAGGCAAGAGAGAGAAGAGAAAGAGAGTGGAGCCTCAATGGCGGGGGAACAGGTGGGGGAACAGGTATGCTTATCTCATAACTCTGATTAAGCAAAATGTTTGTTCGTTCGGCGTTTGTCCATCAACCCATTTTGAGCTCCACCTCGTCCACCTCTTCGTCTCTATCCCTCTTTCCATTTCCCAACTCTCTATTCAGATGTTTCCCCATATTTTCCCCATTTCCCCCATATTTCCCCCATAGTTAGTCATGTTTCAGCGACTCTGACAGTTTTGGTGTTTTTTAAAACACACACACAAAATGAAGCGTGTGCGTACCAAATACTACTACTACTACAAAGCATTCAAGAAAAGTAAATATCCAGAAATAAGATAACGCAGCACTATAATATGCATCATCAATGTACAAGACTAATACAAGAAGAAGGCGATGAATCGATAAAGATATCAACGTCGCTAATCTACGTACATGACAAGCACAATCTGATTGCAACACAAACTATAGGATACATCATATTATACATGTCACTATTAATAAGGTTATTCTCTGATTTGTTTGGCGTTCACATGAGCTGACTTCCATTTCCCTTTAAAGGCATGGCCGGGCTATAAAAGCGCGCGTACAAAAACGACATAAGAACTAATGTCCCACATGTGTCCTTAGGACCGAGAGGACGTTAAACCCAATATCCGTTCGAGCGCGCGCCGCATTTGAATCACAGCTGGCGAGAGAGACGGCTCGCCCTTCTTTGTTCCCTGTTGTGCGAGCCACTGCGAGGCAGAGCTTTTCTGGCGAAAAAGACCCGATCTCTGGGATCGGTTTTTTTCCCTTTTAAGGACCTGCTACGCTACATACGATTCGCTGTCAACGCGATGCGATTGTGACGATGCGAGTCATGATTCACGTGAAATTCTTCCGTCTAAAGCAATTCAAAGCATAAACTAGTAGGACTTCTAGGGGAAGACGGGGTAAAAAGCGCATGGGCGGGTAAGAAGCCCACCCCAATTATCTCATGAAATGAAGCAAATTTCAGTCTCATTTTGCCCATGAGACGAACGCTCGTCTCATGGGCAAAATGAGACTGAAATTTGCTTCATTTCATGAGATAATTGGGGTGGGCTTCTTACCCGCCCATGCGCTTTTTACCCCGTCTTCCCCTACTATTAGTTTTGTTCACTGTATTGTGTAGTCCTCCTGTTCACGACTCCCTGATGAAATACCTGTCATTTTTTGTATCAGACGTTTTACGAGATTCGTGTAATAATAATAATAATAATAATAATAATAATAATAATGGGAATTTATATAGCGCTCTCTCTCACATGAGCTCAGTGCGCTTTACATTGATAACAAGAACATTAAAGGCAAACAAATAATGAATCATTGGAAAGTAAAATAAACACGATGATTGCACGCAACGTTCTCTTACTTCCTCACACACACACACACACACACACACACACACACACACACACACACACACACACACACACACACACGTACACGCGCGCGCGCACACACGCACGCACGCAGGCACATACGCACGCCTGCATGCACACAGGCACACACGCACGCCTGCATGCACGCAGACACACACGCACATACACACACACACACACACACACACACACACACACACACACACACACACACACACACACACACACACACACGCACGCACGCACGCACACACATACACGCACGCACACACTCGCACACAATTAATTATACAAGAGTAAAACAGTTACAATATGAAAATACGTGTACAATATGTGTATTGAGGTCTGCATGAGGATAGTTGAAGGAAAATAGTAGAATTATTTATATTATAGACGGAAGTATTTCACGAGAATCATGCCTTACAGATGTCGTCACAATCGGATCGCAGTTGGATTGATTGCATCCGTATGCAGTGGGTCTGTCCCTTTTAACTCTTGCCCAGTTTATTAACCCTTTCACCGCCAGCCATATTTCAGCCATAAATGTCCATTAAATTTACCTGGGTAGAGAACAAAACCCATCTGCAGTATTGGGGATTTTTCTGTGACATATATAAAATAAGGTCTATCCTTACTTCCCAAAACTAAGACAATAGGGTATTTGGATAATAGACCCCAATTTGATGCCTTTTAGTGACATAGGTGTTAAATCACTGTGGTGCTAAAATGCGACTTTGGCGGTGAAAGGGTTAACCAAAGACACTGTAATACACCTAAATCCATTTGGAAAAAGTGATCACGATGTTTTAGTATTTAAATTGTATGTTCAAAAAAGAAAAAAACCTGACCACAAGAGAATATACAAATTCAAATTAAATAAAGGTAATTATAATGAAATGAGTAAGTCACTGAAATAAATAGATTGGTCAGACGTTATGAACAAGGATGTTAATATGTCATGGAACAACCTAAAAACATTAATTATTGGATTAATGGATCAATATATACCTAAAGAGAAATGTACTAACATCCTTGACAAGGATGAAAATTTTAGCCAACTACTTTTCGAATACGATGATTGAATTACAATCATAATTTTAAAGGCATGCTTTAAGCAAACAAAACAGTGTCAATGAAGGGACGTTTATACGCCGCGAGGCTTTAGCTTGAGCCAGTCCCACACTATACTATACTATACTATACTATGCTATGCTATGCTATACTATGCTATGCTATGCTATACTATACTATACTATGCTATGCTATACTATACTATACTATGCTATACTACTATACTATACTATACTATACTATACTATACTGTACTGTACTGTACTGTACTGTACTGTACTGTACTGTACTGTACTGTACTGTACTGTACTGTACTGTACTGTACTGTACTATACTATACTATACTATACTATACTATACTATACTATACTATACTATACTATACTGTAATGGGAATAAGACATAATGAAGAAACATTTTAAGACAGACAACTGGATAGCTACGGCGATCCGGGCTGATAGGGTTATCGTTCGTGACATTAACAATGGCGACTCTATCCAAAGACTGGAATTTGAATCGACGTTTTTAAAACAAATACCAGAAACATGTTTCGGATTTTCGGTTTTAGCTAGTTCCCTGACCACGTCAGTAACAGTTTTCCTGAAGAAAGGCAAGGAAGCTGCAAACGCGGCCAGAAAATCTATGAATCAGTAACAACCAGTGTTAGATTACTGCTGATGTTCATGGTTCAAGGGGGGCATAATCAGGGTTTCTGTCCTCACCACTCATAATAGGGGGAAAATGGTCGCTTGTCTGTCTTATTCCCATTACAGTGTCTGTGGTTTAACGTCTATTATATTAAAACCTTTCCGTTGTCTCAACGGAGTCAACGGAGAGACCCCCTGTCCGCCCCCCCAAAAAAAAAAAAATCAAAAAAAAATCATGCCCACCCCCCTCCCATTCATTGTGATTCAATTCCGCATTGAGCTGATCATCCGGGCAGCAAGTCCTTCACACACGTCTCCTGATTAGTTGGAAACCCCCCACGTAGTAATCGTCATAATCATCAAATTGTTGATTTAGGATGCTATATGCAAGAAGAAGAAGAAAACAACCATCCCTGGACCACGTAACACGTTCCCTGACCCCTCATGTAGCTAGTTCCCTGACCACGTCAGTAACACGCTCCCTGACCATGTAACATGTTCTGTTATTCACTGCGTGTGAGATGGGGCATTAGCAGGTCATCACCCCTAACTCTTACCACATCAACAGAGCATCCTCCTAGACTTCGGTGTGGTTGGTTTTTTACCCGGCTAGAGGCCGAGGTATTGTTGAGCTTTGTTTTCCTTTCTTTTTCCCTACTTGAGATTGTATTAGCAGCACACAAAAAAGACGTCACGAAGTGATGAAGCATGGAAATGGGGTTTGGGGGAAGGATAGGCCAAACAAAAGAAGCGACAGACAAGAGTGGAGAGAGAGAGAAAACTTGAAACTTGAAAACTTGAAAACTTAAACTTTATTTTCCAAGGATATAGATTTTAGGCAAAGCCTATTCTTCCAATAGAGAGAATAGACCAATAGAGAGAGAGAGAGAGAGAGAGAGAGAGAGAGAGAGAGAGAGAGAGAGAGAGAGAGAGAGAGAGAGAGAGAGAGAGAGAGACAGAGACAGAGACAGAGACAGAGACAGAGAGACAGAGGGAAGAGAGAGAGAGAGAGAGAGAGAAAGAGAAAGAGAGAGAGAGAGAGAGGAGAGAGAGAGAGAGAGAGAGGAGAGAGAATGATGAGAGAGAGAGATGGACTGATTCTTCACAAGGGAGAGAGAGAGTGGCAGAGAAACAGACAGACAGAGACCAAGAAGAGATGGAGAGAGAGAGAGAGAGAGATAGAGAGAGAGAGAGAGAGAGAGAGAGAGAGAGAGAGAGAGAGAGAGAGAGGAGAGAGAGAGAGAGAGAGAGAGAGAATGGACTGAGATAACTGAGACAGGGAGAGAGAGAGTGGCAGAGAAACAGACAGACAGAGACCAAGAAAGAGAGAGAGAGAGAGAGAGAGAGAGAGAGAGAGAGAGAGAGAGAGAGAGAGAGAGACAGAGACAGAGACAGAGAGAGAGAGAGGAGAGAGAACACGGGAACACGGGAACACAGGAAATTTATTCAGAAAGGCCTTTGGCCCCTGTGAAGGGGGGAACAATAAATACATGAAACAAAGAAAAGAACTGGAAAAAACAAATAGAAAACTATGATATCAGTAACTCTCTCAATTTGAAAGCTTTTGACAAAAACATAGACACATTTTTAATATCTTTATATCTCTTAGAACTAAGCAGTAATTGCAATCTAAACAAGCAAGGGTATCTATAGTATTTTCCTGGGATGAACTGTCGGCGTAAAGTTTCCAAAAATGGACAACAAAATAA
>CM065686.1:44354919-44357419 GCA_017654935.2 Phymorhynchus buccinoides
CACCACAATGGTTTAACACCCATATCACTAAAAGCCATCAAATCAGGGCCTGCTATCCAAAGACCCTATTTTCTTAATGTTGGGAGGTAAGGATAGGCCTAATACTTTATACGTGTCACAGAGACATTTCCAATTTTGCAGATGATTGTTTTTTCTCTACCCAGCTAAGATGAATGGAATTTGTTTTGCTGAACAATGGCTGGCGATGAAAGGGTTAAACTGAACAAAGAATAACAGAACAATCGAAGACCACACAAACAAGAAGGAAGAAATAGACTGAAAGACATATTATAGACATATAGTACTTATGAAATGTGTGGTATGTAAGCCTGTTAAAATTTGGCAAATGTTAATTCGATTTATTATAAATTGTTGATCCTCTCGTCTCTCATTATTATTATTGTTGTTATTATTATTATTATTATTATTATTATTATTATTATTATTATTATTATTATTATTATTATTATTATTATTCATGTGATAATGTTGTTCATCCCTTTTTTTTCTTCTTTTTGAAACTCCTAACTTGCTCAAATCATATATTGGTGTATCTAAATGCTGATTGGAAATGTTTGGAAAATGTTTATGTGCTGTTTATGTTCCGTCTCATAAAATTTAAATTGTGTAATGTGTACGGGCACGATATGAGCCGAAGGCTTGTTGCTGCCCTTTATTCTCATGTTGATTATTTTGTTACGTTATAAGGAAGAAATAAAGAAGTTTAAACCAAATAGACTGAAAGAAAAAGGGGTGGAAAGTGAGGAAGAAACAAACCAGATTGAATGGAAAAACAACACAAACGTGGAAAACAAAAGAGAGAAGAGCACTACAATGATTGCGTAACTTGAGCTGCCCTCGGTTCTAGACATTGTTTATGTGGTGGAAAATCTGTTTAAAAGCACTGTGGGAGCAGGCTTGTTTATGGTTGGCGTCTGTGCAGGTTGACAAGAAACACGAACAAAAACAAGTAAATAATGGAGAGAAAAAAATCAAAATGATCCTCATCGTCTCCCTTATCTGAATGTGTGTGTGTGTGTGTGTGTGTGTGTGTGTGTGTGTGTGTGTGCGCGTGCGTGCGCGCTGTGCGCGTGCGTGCATGCGCGTGCGTGCGTGCGTGTGTGTGTGTTGTGTGTGTGTTGTGCGCGCGCGCGCGCGCGTGTGTGTGTGTGTGTGTGTGTGTGTGTGTGTGTGTGTATGTGTCTGTGTGTGTGCAACAGACAGAACTGAATATTCATGAACAGTATTATTATAATTAATCCATGAACAGTGTTATCATAATTAATTCATGAACAGTGTTATTGTAATTAATTCATGAACAGTGTTATTATAATTATATTGCGCCCACGTCTTGTAATCATGCGTCGTATTATATAATGCGAATCGTGGAAAGTCTCAACACACAGTGTTATCCTCATATTATGCCATGTGGGCAATGGATTATCAAAGGGGGGTAATAACGTTGTATTCCATCCACACACCCCCCCCCTACCCCCCCCCCCCCCCCCAACCCCCACACACAGTCGCTCCCCTCCATAATATATGTTCTTTTGGTTTATTATTTTTTCTCTGAAACAGATAAGGATTGACTGGCTGTCAGGACGGTTTGTTTTACAACGCTTGCTGAGATTAGGCAGAGCTGGGTTTTTTTGCAAGTTTTTGTTGCTGTTGTTGATATATTCTATTTCTATGTTGTCTGGTATCCTAGACTTACTAGTTCAAGTTTTCGGTAGTGAGGAAACACTAACACAGTGATGGCAACGACATTCAGTTAATGCGTTTTTGGTTCTTTTTTGTGTGTTTGATATCACTATTGGTGAAAAGACGTTAAATTAAACTACCGGACCGAACCGACATTCAGATATGTATGCATGAAGCATTCTTGCAGTGTTCTGCGCATCCTAGGACATTCCAGGTTGTATAGGCTATATATATATATAAATACAAATGTTGTTTTATTTTTTTCCCTTTCAACGCTAGCCATTCCTCAGCCAAAATTCTCCATTAACCCTTTCGCTGCCAGCCATTTTTCAGCCCCAACAATACCATTAAACTTAACTGGGTAGAGAAGAAAAAGAATCTGCAATATTGTAAATTCCTCTGTGATCTATAACATTAGGCCAATCCTTAACTCCCAAAATTAAGAAAATAGGGTCTTTGGATAACAGGCCCTGATTTGATGTCTTTTATTGACACGGGTACTAAACCATTGTGGTGCAAAAATGCGACATTGGCGGTGAAAGGGTTAAACTTACCCGGGTAGAGAAAATATTTCGTCTGCAATATTGGGGATTCCTCTGTGACATGCATGAAGTAGGGCCTGTCCTTACCTCCCAAAATTAACAACGTAAGGTCATTGGTCAGCAGACCCTCATTTGATGCCTTTTAGTGACATGGGTGTTACATCATTGTGGTGCCAAGAGGCGACAGTGACGATGAAAGGGAGAACAGTCTGGTTCCATCTTTGAAGATATAAACTTTTGCGGCAAACTTGCCGATA
>CM065686.1:44359919-44377419 GCA_017654935.2 Phymorhynchus buccinoides
AGTGTGTCCCCGCGCACATGCGTGAGCAAATAAGACAGAAAGGAAAGAAAAAAGAAAGGTAAAGACCATTCATGTAAGCTAAGTAAAGTACAAACATTTTAAGGCGTGAAAACATATAACGATGCTAAAGCTTTCAAAAGACTATTTGCCTAACGAGTCACAGGAGATTACTTTATTTGCTGTTCGATCGTCTGACTTTCTTCCCGTGGGGATACCGGGGGGTCTTTCGTAAAATAGTTTCCCCACCTTCTGGAAGTTCTGTGCTTGTAACTTCCTCTAATCTGCCACTCTCTTTGACTCTGCCTTTTCCATTTGCTTTCTATCATCTACTATCTTGGCCCATTCTCCTGCCTTTAAAAAAAAAAAAAATTCTTCCAAATAAGTTTTCTCCTTTGAGCTCCTCCGAAATCGGAATGTGTCGGCTGTACGCAGTGGGGAGACCAGTGAAAACTGAAAACCGGACACATATGTACCTTACCCATATGGCCTGGGAACGCAGAAGAAGAAGAAGAAGATCGTCTGACTACGACTAAGACCATAAGAACAAACGACAACGACAAAGGGGACGACAACGACGACGATGACGGAGACATCAGCGACAATGACGACGATGAGAAGGAGGAGAATACGAAGAAGAAGAAGAAGGAGGAGGACGAACAGAACAAGAAAGAGGAGGAGGAGAAGAAGGACGAGAAGGAAGAAAGAGGAAAAGGAGGAGGAGGTGGAAGCTGAAAAGGAAGAAAAAGGAAGAGAAGAAAGAGGAGGAGGAGGAATCTGTCTGTCATCAACCTTTCTATTTTATTCCCCTCTGGCTGTCTCCTTATCCCCTCCCATCCTATCTTTTCTTTGCATCTGTCTGTCTGTCTGTCTGTCTGTCTGTCTGTCTGTCTGTCTGTCTGTCTGTCTGTCTGTCTGTCTGTCTGTCTGTCTGTCTGTCTGTCTGTCTGTCTGTCTGTCTGTCTGTCTGTCTGTCTGTCTGTCTGTCTGTCTGTCTGTCTGTCTGTCTGTCTGTCTGTCTGTCTGTCTGTCTGTCTGTCTGTCTGTCTCTCTCTCTCTCTCTCTCTCTCTCTCTCTCTCTCTCTCTCTCTCTCTCTCTCTCTCTCTCTCTCTCTCTCTCTCTCTTCTCTGTCCTTCCCTCCACATTGTTAGTGCTTCCCTTCTTGTTGCTTTGACGACCACAGACAACCAGACTGACCACTACCAGTAATGAGGAGTTGTGAGGTCAGTGCACTTTGGTCAACCATTAGTCTTATTAGGTGGACGGACTGTTAAAAAACAGGTGGGCAGACTGTTGTTACAATGCAATGACCAGACGCTGGTTTGTGTGATTATTGAATACTATTTTTGTTTCCGATTGTTGATGAACCACTTGGTTGTAAAGCGATTTGGACTCACCTGATGTGAATGTGAATGTACTGTTGTTGTTATATTATTATTATCCTACGTGTGTGTTTCTAAATCTGCAAGGGGAAAGACAGACCAGCTTACCTTGTGTGCACACGTGGCGTCCTGTCAACTCGCCCCAATGGCCCTGTTGTCGTACCTCCAGAAGGACCTCTCGGAAAGCCTGGCAGCACGGAGCTTAAGAATGGTAGGAGTCCTTTGCTTGCAGGCAGCCTTCTCACAGTCAAGGACAACACGCTCCCCTTCAGGCTCCCCGTCGATGCTATCTAGTAATGCTCGTAGCACACGTTTGTAGTCTGTAGTCTGCCTCGTGGATATTAGCACGACTGCTAGTGGCACCTGTTTCATTGCGCCATCCCTGTTCCCTGTTGATGAAGGCGTGTACTAACATCAGCTGGTGGAAGGGTGCCTTCACAACAGAGAATGTGCCTAGCTTGTTGTTGCGTCAGTTTTGTTGCTTTGTATGTTTGTTATGTAAAGACAATAAAACGTTTAAACCAGAGAATGTGCCGTCCATGTACCATGCCTTCGCCTTGCCCAAGAGCTTCACCCGCTCGTCTGTGGCACTACTAACGCAAGGTGCTGGGGACAATGGTCGTGGTGGACATCTTTTCTGGCAAAACCCACAGGGTAATAGGGTCTCGCCTGGCTCAAAATGAATATCCAGTGGATCGTTCGGTCTGCAGCTTTTGGCGCGTCGTGGTTGCTGTACGGGCCAGGTTGACAGGCTTGGGCAGTTCAGGACAGGACTTGGCGCGTCTCCCAGAACCTCATCTACTATGGCCCCCACCAGCTGGCTCAAAGACTTCGTGACAGGCTGGCTTCATTACAGCTACAAGTCACTTTGGCGATGGTCACTGCTCCTCAGGTTCGGTTGCGTGGATGCGTTTGGCACCTCTGACAGTCATCAGCAAGTTGGCTTCACAGCGGCTGTACACTTGACGGTTTGGTTGCGGATGGTGCATGCATTGCCAGTCAGTTCATTGCCCCCCACCCCCCGTTCTCTTTACCGTTGTGTGTAAAACCAAGACTTTCCACCAGCTTTGAGTGACCATGTTGCGACACACCCTTGATGATCCGTTATCATGTTATATGTTATATCACGGCAATCCTCATCCATCTGCTCATCTTTTGGCGTCTTGTCCACAAGCGCTGATTCATCAGCTAGCTGTTGCTGGCCACATGAAATGAGACAAGACCCACAGGTGCTTCCAGGCTGTTGTTGTTTCTGGAGACTGTGACCGTATTGGTGTAAATGAGCAGGAGGGACGGGGGATGTCCATTTCTTCTATGATGGCTTCACTGTCTGAGCGCTTGGATATTGCTGTAAGCAGCAGGGAGTGGAAGTGAAGGAGCTTCTGTTGATCCAAGCAGAGACAGGCGTGTGCTCTCAGCCACAGGCTCAGATACAGTCCCATGCTCAGATTTCGGTTATGTGGTGGGTCACCTCCTGCACCTCCTCTCTCGGAGCGTCATTATCAGTGGGGACCGAGCACAGGGTGCAGGTCCAGCCTGCATGGTAACTGCGCCGTCCCACTGAACAAAACGCCGGTAGAGTGACTGGTCAATGCCTGCAATGCTAACAAAGAACTTTCATTTTCACACCGTACGCCTTTCATAATATAAAGGTCTCTGTACCCATGAACATGTTTTACTCTTTCCCCATAATATAGCGACACACTGATATTATGCAAGTCACGTTATAACTGGCCTATCACATTGTGTTCTATGGGGAATGAGTGAAAAATGTTCACGTGTACAGAGACCGTTATGACTGACCTATCAACTCAACGAACTTCAAAGTACTGGTAATCTTTTGTAAAATGAAACTAATCTCCCCCAACAACAGGAATCAGAGGTATCCAAAGTTAGAAAACATAGCGAGAGAAGAGAAGATGAGAGAGAGAGAGAGAGAGAGAGAGAGGGGGGGGGGGGAGAGAGAGGGGAGAGAGAGAGAGAGAGAGAGAGAGAGAGAGGGGGAGAGAGAGAGAGAGAGAGAGAGAGAGAGAGAGAGAGAGAGAGAGAGAGAGAGAGAGAGAGAGAGAGAGAGAGAGAGAGAGAGAGAGAGAGAGAGAGAGAGAGAGAGAGATGAGAGAGAGAGAGAGAGAGAGAGAGAGAGAGAGAGAGAGAGAGAGAGAGAGAGAGAGAGAGAGAGAGAGAGAGAGAGAGAGAGAGAGAGAGAGAGAGAGAAGAGATTTACAGATGCATGGAAAAATATACAAAGGAAGGATGGGGTAGCAGAGAGACAGATAGACAGACAGACAGACAGACAAACAAACGGACTGACGGACAAACGGATGTGCGGAGTAGACATAAAAAAAAGAGCACAATGGCTAGAGGTACGACATCCTTGCAACAATCAGACCATGTTCAGGGATAGTAACTCTTCCTAGTCGAATTTTTCGTCAACAAATGCATTTTCTTATTTCGGATACTTAACGCATCTTGGTAAGGGATAGGGTTAGGAACATGTCATAGTTAATGTTAGTAGTTTTTGAAGACATTTGCGCACAATGTATGCGTCCCGTGATTGAGCGCCGTACCCGTAGCCTGGAGAATGTGAGATACGGGCCCGTACACCGAGCCTCTGCCTAAAAAGAGACTTTCACTCACATGTTTTAAATAACACTACCTAAAAAAATATCCTTTACCTCTCTTGCACAGACGATGCTGCCAACGTTGACATGTTGAACATGTCATGGCATGTTGCCGTGCTCTGACAGCACACAACACACTTGGTAGGCCTACTCTCAGCTATACCAATCGATTTTGTGTAATCCAATTTCTTGATCTGACTTGGATGGACTAGAATAAATTTTAAAAGCAAGCTGTGAACTGAGTGGTGGTGGTGGTGGTGAGTTCTACTCTGACTTGAACGTTGTGAACTGGTGAATACTGTAAAGTGTGAATGTCCTTGTGAACTTTACTCAATACTATAGGACCTTGCAGGAATGAATAATGGGTGGCCCATAATAATGGTGTACACCTTTTTCTTTGGCCATACTCCAAGCGAAAGTGCTTTAATGTAACCCTTTCGCTGCCAATGTCGCATTTTTGCACCACAATGATGCAACACCTATGTCATTAAGAGCCTTGAAATGAGGGTCTGATATCCCATGATCCAGTGTCCTTAATTTTGAGAGGTAAGCATGGGCCTTAGTTTGAACATGTCACAAATGTTAAAGGAATCCTCAATATTTCAGACGAAATCGTTTCTGTATTCATGTAGGGGAAGACGGGTAAAAAGCGCATGGGCGGGTAAGAAGCCCACCCCAATTATCTCATGAAATGAAGCAAATTTCAGTCTCATTTTGCCCATGAGACGAGCGTTAATGTCTAGCATTCGTCTCATGGGCAAATTTGACTGAAATTTTCTTTATTTCATGAGATAATTGGGGTGGGCTTCTTACCCGCCCATGCGCTTTTTACCCCGTCTTCCCCTAAGTTTAATGGAAAATGTTGGCTAAAAAATGGCTGGCGGTGAAAGGGTTAATGTCTGGATTCTGCAGACGAGAATAATGTTTCATTTCAGGCCACTCTTAAACAATATTTGTTTGTTTGTTTTACACTGTTTTTTTTCTCAATCTGTATCTGTATCTGTATCGGTTACGTTGAAGGAGGCTATGGAGGCTATTATTCAATGGAAAGGGGAGAGCGCTTTTCGAGTTTCAAAATACTGTCCTGATGGTATGACAGTGAGTTCAAAATACTGTCTTGATGGTATGACAGTGAGTTTAAAATACTGTCTTGATGGTATGACAGTGAGTTTAAAATACTGTCCTGATGGTATGACAGTGAGTTCAAAATACTGTCCTGATGGTATGACAGTGAGTTCAAAATACTATCATGATGGTATGACAGTGAGTTTAAAATACTGTCTTGATGGTATGACAGTGAGTTCAAAATACTGTCCTGATGGTATGACAGTGAGTTTAAAATACTGTCCTGATGGTATGACAGTGAGTTTAAAATACTGTCCTGATGGTATGACAGTGAGTTTAAAATACTGTCCTGATGGTATGACAGTGAGTTTAAAATACTGTCCTGATGGTATGACAGTGAGTTTAAAATACTGTCCTGATGGTATGACAGTGAGTTTAAAATACTGTCCTGATGGTATGACAGTGAGTTTAAAATACTGTCCTGATGGTATGACAGTGAGTTTAAAGTACTGTCCTGATGGTATGACAGTGAGTTTAAAGTACTGTCCTGATGGTATGACAGTGAGTTTAAAATACTGTCCTGATGGTATGACAGTGAGTTTAAAATACTGTCCTGATGGTATGACAGTGAGTTTAAAATACTGTCCTGATGGTATGACAGTGAGTTTAAAGTACTGTCCTGATGGTATGACAGTGAGTTTAAAATACTGTCCTGATGGTATGACAGTGAGTTTAAAGTGAGTTACTGTCCTGATGGTATGACAGTGAGTTTAAAGTACTGTCCTGATGGTATGACAGTGAGTTTAAAATACTGTCCTGATGGTATGACAGTGAGTTTAAAATTACTGTCCTGATGGTATGACAGTGAGTTTAAAATACTGTCCTGATGGTATGACAGTGAGTTTAAAGTACTGTCCTGATGGTATGACAGTGAGTTTAAAATACTGTCCTGATGGTATGACAGTGAGTTTAAAATACTGTCCTGATGGTATGACAGTGAGTTTAAAATACTGTCCTGATGGTATGACAGTGAGTGAAATACTGTCCTGATGGTATGACAATTTAAAATACTGTCCTGATGGTATGACAGTGAGTTTAAAATACTGTCCTGATGGTATGACAGTGAGTTTAAAATACTGTCCTGATGGTATGACAGTGAGTTTAAAATACTGTCCTGATGGTATGACAGTGAGTTTAAAATACTGTCCTGATGGTATGACAGTGAGTTTAAAATACTGTCCTGATGGTATGACAGTGAGTTTAAAATACTGTCCTGATGGTATGACAGTGAGTTTAAAATACTGTCCTGATGGTATGACAGTGAGTTTAAAATACTGTCCTGATGGTATGACAGTGAGTTTAAAATACTGTCCTGATGGTATGACAGTGAGTTTAAAATACTGTCCTGATGGTATGACAGTGAGTTTAAATTACTGTCCTGATGGTATGACAGTGAGTTTAAAATACTGTCCTGATGGTATGACAGTGAGTTTAAAATACTGTCCTGATGGTATGACAGTGAGTTTAAAGTACTGTCCTGATGGTATGACAGTGAGTTTAAAATACTGTCCTGATGGTATGACAGTGAGTTTAAAATACTGTCCTGATGGTATGACAGTGAGTTTAAAATACTGTCCTGATGGTATGACAGTGAGTTTAAAATACTGTCCTGATGGTATGACAGTGAGTTTAAAATACTGTCCTGATGGTATGACAGTGAGTTTAAAGTACTGTCCTGATGGTATGACAGTGAGTTTAAAATACTGTCCTGATGGTATGACAGTGAGTTTAAAATACTGTCCTGATGGTATGACAGTGAGTTTAAAATACTGTCCTGATGGTATGACAGTGAGTTTAAAATACTGTCCTGATGGTATGACAGTGAGTTTAAAATACTGTCCTGATGGTATGACAGTGAGTTTAAAATACTGTCCTGATGGTATGACAGTGAGTTTAAAATACTGTCCTGATGGTATGACAGTGAGTTTAAAGTACTGTCCTGATGGTATGACAGTGAGTTTAAAATACTGTCCTGATGGTATGACAGTGAGTTTAAAATACTGTCCTGAGTTTAAAAGTGGTATGACAGTGAGTTTAAAATACTGTCCTGATGGTATGACAGTGAGTTTAAAGTACTGTCCTGATGGTATGACAGTGAGTTTAAAATACTGTCCTGATGGTATGACAGTGAGTTTAAAATACTGTCCTGATGGTATGACAGTGAGTTTAAAATACTGTCCTGATGGTATGACAGTGAGTTTAAAATACTGTCCTGATGGTATGACAGTGAGTTTAAAATACTGTCCTGATGGTATGACAGTGAGTTTAAAATACTGTCCTGATGGTATGACAGTGAGTTTAAAATACTGTCCTGGTGGTATGACAGTGAGTTTAAAATACTGTCCTGATGGTATGACAGTGAGTTTAAAATACTGTCCTGATGGTATGACAGTGAGTTTAAAATACTGTCCTGATGGTATGACAGTGAGTTTAAAATACTGTCCTGATGGTATGACAGTGAGTTTAAAATACTGTCCTGATGGTATGACAGTGAGTTTAAAATACTGTCCTGATGGTATGACAGTGAGTTTAAAATACTGTCCTGATGGTATGACAGTGAGTTTAAAATACTGTCCTGATGGTATGACAGTGAGTTTAAAATACTGTCCTGATGGTATGACAGTGAGTTTAAAATACTGTCCTGATGGTATGACAGTGAGTTTAAAATACTGTCCTGATGGTATGACAGTGAGTTTAAAATACTGTCCTGATGGTATGACAGTGAGTTTAAAATACTGTCCTGATGGTATGACAGTGAGTTTAAAATACTGTCCTGATGGTATGACAGTGAGTTTAAAATACTGTCCTGATGGTATGACAGTGAGTTTAAAATACTGTCCTGATGGTATGACAGTGAGTTTAAAATACTGTCCTGATGGTATGACAGTGAGTTTAAAATACTGTCCTGATGGTATGACAGTGAGTTTAAAATACTGTCCTGATGGTATGACAGTGAGTTTAAAATACTGTCCTGATGGTATGACAGTGAGTTTAAAATACTGTCCTGATGGTATGACAGTGAGTTTAAAATACTGTCCTGATGGTATGACAGTGAGTTTAAAATACTGTCCTGATGGTATGACAGTGAGTTTAAAATACTGTCCTGATGGTATGACAGTGAGTTTAAAATACTGTCCTGATGGTATGACAGTGAGTTTAAAATACTGTCCTGATGGTATGACAGTGAGTTTAAAATACTGTCCTGATGGTATGACAGTGAGTTTAAAATACTGTCCTGATGGTATGACAGTGAGTTTAAAATACTGTCCTGATGGTATGACAGTGAGTTTAAAATACTGTCCTGATGGTATGACAGTGAGTTTAAAATACTGTCCTGATGGTATGACAGTGAGTTTAAAATACTGTCCTGATGGTATGACAGTGAGTTTAAAATACTGTCCTGATGGTATGACAGTGAGTTTAAAATACTGTCCTGATGGTATGACAGTGAGTTTAAAATACTGTCCTGATGGTATGACAGTGAGTTTAAAATACTGTCCTGATGGTATGACAGTGAGTTTAAAATACTGTCCTGATGGTATGACAGTGAGTTTAAAATACTGTCCTGATGGTATGACAGTGAGTTTAGTCCTGATGGTATGACTAGTTTAAAATACTGTCCTGATGGTATGACAGTGAGTTTAAAATACTGTCCTGATGGTATGACAGTGAGTTTAAAATACTGTCCTGATGGTATGACAGTGAGTTTAAAATACTGTCCTGATGGTATGACAGTGAGTTTAAAATACTGTCCTGATGGTATGACAGTGAGTTTAAAATACTGTCCTGATGGTATGACAGTGAGTTTAAAATACTGTCCTGATGGTTGACAGTGAGTTTAAAATACTGTCCTGATGGTATGACAGTGAGTTTAAAATACTGTCCTGATGGTATGACAGTGAGTTTAAAATACTGTCCTGATGGTATGACAGTGAGTTTAAAATACTGTCCTGATGGTATGACAGTGAGTTTAAAATACTGTCCTGATGGTATGACAGTGAGTTTAGAATACTGTCCTGATGGTTTGACAGTAAGACAGTAAGGCCATAGACATTTCTTTCGCAGCATCCAGAGAGTTAATAATACACCCAAACACAAAGACACTATGTAATAATTATGTTGTAATGTTGTTGTCCTACCCTGGCTTAAAGACTCCAGGGATCATCCCAACAGCCGAAGCACTTGCACACTGTGGTGCAAAATGCACCACATAGGGATATAGGGATGAGAACATTACGTGTGTGACCGTTTTTGATTACCCCACCACGAGAGCAGCTAGCCACACTCCGACTTCGGTGGATTTTAAACTGATGATGTTATGCTAGGAGCTTGTCACGGCTTAAGACAACCATGCAGAACATAACAACATTGTTACGTAGCCTTGGTGTTCTAGCTTCTGTCAACCGGTCTGCCACAGTCTCATGCCAAGGCGAATATGTTGCAATAAAATACTATGTTGGCAGCAAAATAAATGTTGTTGTTGTTGTAGCAGTATTGTTGTTTATAATGTTTTCTGCACCACCCTCTCCCAGCTTAACCCTTTCACCGCCAGCCATCTTTGAGCCAAACATTTCTATTAAGCATACTTGGCTACAGTAACGATTTCGTCTGCAATATTGCGGGATTTATCTGTGACACATTTATAATAGGGTCAAGCCTTACTACCCAAACGTAGGAACACAATGTCATTGAATAATAGACCCTGGTTTCAAGAGTTTTAATGCTGTGGGTGTTGGATCATTGTGGTGCAAAAATGCGACATTGGCGGTGAAAGGGTTAAACGCGGCGTAAAACGTCAAGCTAAGCTCGTTTTATTTTCAGACAACAGCTCCTATTGCCATCGTTATGACCGAGGGCAGCCGGTATTGTCATCAACGATCTGAGTGCATTGCCAGCCAGCAGATTGAGAAATATAGGGGTGGAAATCTCTACCTTTCAAAAGTAAAGTAGACCGTCTGTCAAAATAATGATGAGATCTGCTGCTCTCCGTCTCTCTGACTGTCTCTATTTGTCTGCCGGCTTGTCTGTCTATATGTCTGTCTGTCTGTATGTCTCCACTGTCCCCTGTGTGTGTGTGTGTGTGTGTGTGTGTGTGTGTGTGTGTGTGTGTGTGTGTGTGTGTGTGCGTGTGCGTGTGCGTGTGTGTGTGCGTGTGCGTGTGCGTGTGTGTGTGCGTGTGCGTGTGTGTGTGTGCGTGTGTGTGTGTGTGTGTGTGTGTGTGTGTGTGTGTCGTGTGCGTGCGTGCGTGCGTGTGCGTGCGTGTGTGAGTGTGTGTGCGCGTGTGTGTGTATGTGATCGTGCGCTTTGACTTGATTGATATCAACATTTAGCGCGGTATGAATACTGTATGTTGCTGCTGTTGTTTTCTGTTGTGAGCTTCTGGTGTGTAAATCCCCACTCTCTTCCTCACTGCACTGTGGAACACCTGAGAGAGAGAGAGAGAGGAGAGGGTCCTTCAGAGAGGTAGAGGAGAGAGAGAGAGAGAGAGAGAGAGAGAGAGAGAGAGAGAGAGAGAGAGAGAGAGAGAGAGAGAGAGAGAGAGAGAGAGAGAGAGAGAGAGAGAGAGAGAGAGAGAGAGAGAGAGAGAGAGAGAGAGAGAGAGACAAAGGCTTCTGAAGCCCCTGTGATGACTCTAGCTGTCTCCTTGCATGATGAATGGAGGGATACATTGGAAGGGACCAGATGCACAGGGGAAGAAGGGGGGGGGGGGGGGGGGTGGGGTTGGGGTAGAAAGGGTAGGGAAAGTAGAAAGGAGAAAACGAAAGGAGAAAACGAAATGATAATGTCAAGCATTATAGCTATCGAGACATTCTTCAAACAGAGACGGATCGGTGGATGGGGGTGGGGGTGGTTACAGGGGTTCTGACCCCCACCTCCCCACCCCCCCCCACCCCTCGAACATAAAGAAAAGGAAAGAAAAAGAGGGAGAAATGTAATTGTCACGTCATAGTAACATCTTTTAGCTTATATCCGAGGAGATGCATTCATGGCATCTTTGCCCCCCAACCGAGCACTTGGAACACCCCCCTCCCTTATCCTTGATTAGGTGATCCGCCCCTGCTAAACACATGCCTTAACCCTTTCCCCGCCAGCCATTTTTCAGCGAAATATTTCCATTAAACTTACCTGGGTAGAGAAAAAAAATCTTCTGCAATTGTGGGGATTCCTGTGTGACACATATAAAGTAAGGCCTATCCCTTACCTCCCAAAATTATGAAAATAGCCTCTTTGGATAACAGACCCTGCATGGTTTGATGCCTTTTTGTGAAATGCGTGTTAAATCATTGTGGTGCTAAAATGTGACATTGGCGGTGAAAGGGTTAAGGTGCTGTCGTGTATGTTTTCTGAAGGTCACTGTAATCGACCTTTGTTGTTTCATTGTGATGCTGAGCACAGAGGCATAGACAGGAGGGGGGTCAGCCTTACCCCCTAGCCTGTAGGTGGACCTGCCCTGCCTTGGGGCAAGTATGCCTACGCAAGAGTGGGTGTACTTCGAAAAGTATGCATAGAAAAACCCTTTTGCGCTTTAATTGAATTTTCTATGCTGTCCATACATTCACCTAATTATTGGTTTAAAAATGGAGCTTCTATTTCGGTTAGTTTGTCATTTATATAACGAGAAAAGCTGAAAAATATGATGAACAAAAACCCGAACGCCCACGTTGTTGCTGGTAACATTTCGGAAATGTATTTACTTCCCTTTATCCAACACAATCATTTACAAGAGGCATTCTGGTTGACAAGACGTCCAATGCTGCGCTTGGTCATCTCCATGGAAAGCTGTAAAATAGGCGGATCAGCCCCGTTCTCCCCTACAATAGTATACCATCCTTCACCTTCTCTTCAACGTCGTCGTCATTGTCGATGATCATCGTCGTCTTATTCATCTTTCTCTGCTTCCTCCTGCTATTCTTCTCACCCTACTCACCCTACTTCTTCTTCTTGTCGCTATTGCCCTTCTTGTTTTCGTTTTAAATGTTCTTGTCTTTCTTGTTCTTGTTCTTGCTTTTCTTCATCTGCTTCTTCTTCTTCTTGTCCTCCTCTTCTTCCTCCTCCTCCTCCTCCTCCTCCTCCTCCTCTTCTTCCTTCTCCTCCTCCTCCTCCTCCTCCTCCTCCTCCTCCCCCTCCTCCTCCTCCTCCTCCTCCCCCCCCCTCCTCCCCTCCTCTCCCCCTCCTCCTCCTCCTCCTCCTCCTCCTCCTCCTCCTCCTCCTCCTCCTCCTCCTCCTCTCTCTTCTTCTTCTTCATATCCGATGATCGATCGTTGATTTTTATATTTTAAAATCCAAATCCTTATCAGCACATTAATTAAAGACAGTGATTTTAGAAATAAACAAGCTGGAGAGGGAAGGTGTCACAAAAGGGACGTCCGAAACGTCATCGCAAAGGAGAGGGAAGGTCGCTATGGAAGAGATAAGACGGATACAGAGATGGATATCTATGTTTAGAGAAATGGCGGTGATCAACAGTAAGACAGATGGAGGCGAAACTGAACAAACGTGCATGAGATAAGGTAAAAAGGCGGAAAAGATAGTATAGGGGGTTACATTCAGATTGCAGATATCTAAGGCCGTGTACACAGTCATACACGCTGATGTTCCGCGCGGAAGCCCATGCGCAATCCGTAAATAAGTAAAAGAAAGGGGGAAAATATACGCATGTGTCCCGAATTTCCCCTAATCCGTACATTTGTTTCCTTCTTTCTTTTACTTATTGATAATTTCCGCGCGGAAAATCCGGATGTGTTGACTTGTGTACCAGGCCTAATGGAAAATGTGCATTTGAGAAGATGAGTTGGGGATGGGGAGGGGGTGGTGGTGGTGGGGGTGGGGCTACAGATGGAGATTAAGCTTCGTAATCATGAGCGAGTATTAAACACGGGAAGCAACACCTGAATTAGAAGAAACAGCCAATACGTTACTGCCCGCGCTAACTGTTCAAGACGCATTCATGACTACGAGCCCAGGAGGCATTCTGGCTGCAAATGGCATGAGGGCTATGACAAAAACAGACTAATGACAGTCTGAGGGTGGGCGTGAGAGCGTAAAGTAAGCTGTGTGAAAAATCATCCTTCCCCCCCCCTGTCCCCTCCCCAATGTTGGATTGTTTGCATCCCTCTCTCTCTGTCTGTCTGTCTCTATCTCTCTGTCTATCTCTCTGCCTCTCTCTCACTCACTCTCTCTCTCTCTCTCTCTCTCTCTCTCTCTCTCTCTCTCTCTCTCTCTCTCTCTCTCTCTCTCTCTCTCTCTCTCTCTCTCTCTCCCTCTTCCTCCCTCTCTCCCTCTTCCTCCCTCTCTCCCTCAACATTTTCACTTTTTACATGCTATTCATGGTTGTTGTTTATTATTTTCTTTCATTGCATGTTTTTTTTTAAAATTGCTGTTTATTCGATATTTTCGTTTACCACAGGGCTGGGTGCAAAAAAGTATGTATGCTTATCTCATTACCCTGTATAAATAAAAATTTCGTTCGTTCGTTCTTCTGCTTCTGTTTGTGCCAGACTTGGATAAGATGGCACATCTGCCTCTGTTGGCTGTAAGCTGATCAAAAAGGGGCGGATGCTCTGTGAGCTGATTAACGGCTGGGATACATACATGCATGCAGTAGGTCTTATCATTTGTTGACGAGGAGTGAGCGGGGGGTGGGGTGGAAAAAGCTTCTTTTTCTTCTTCTTCCAGTTGGGGATGTTTATCCTGCCCCGCGCTCACCGGTCTTCATTCAGACCATTAATAGCGCACAAGATGCGTGCTATGTGAAAGCTAGAAAAATATATCATTATAATACTCTATTCTATTCCCAGTGTGCTTGTTTGTTTCTTGTCTTGTTGTTGTTGTTGTTGTTGTTGTTCGTTTGTCCTCAAACTCGCTTACTTACTTAGTTAGTTACTTAGTTAGTTAGTTAGTTACTTACTTACTTACTTACTTACTTACTTACTTACTTACACACACACACACGCGCGCGCACACACGTACGCACACACACACACACACACACACACACGCGCGCGCGCGCGCGCGCGCACGCCACACACACACACACACACACACACACACACACACAACACACACACACACACACACACACACACACACGCGCGCGCGCGCGCGCGCGCGCACACACACACACACACACACACACACACACACACACACACACACACACACTGGAACACACACACACACACACACACACAAACACACACACACACACACACACACAACACACACACACACACACACACACACAAACACACACACACACACACACAAACAAACACACACACACGCTCGCACGCACGCACGCATAAACGGCAGAGAGAGAGAGAGAGAGAGAGAGAGAGAGAGAGAGAGAGAGAGAGAGAGAGAGAGAGAGAGGAGAGAGAGAGAGAGAGAGAGAGAGAGAGAGAGAGAGAGAGAGAGAGAGAGAGAGAGAGAGAGAGAGAGAGAGAGAGAGAGAGAGAGAGAGAGAGAGAGAGAGAGAGAGAGAGAGAGAGAGAGAGAGAGAGAGAGAGACGTGCGCCCGCGCACACAAACACATAGTAGGCCTATACACCAAACCCAAATACAGGACAAACAGGAACAGGAACGTGCGCACACATTATACGCAAGCATCCCCCGAAGTCGGAGTGTGGCTGCCCACGTGGCGGGGTAATCAAAAACGGTCAAACACGTAATGTTCTCATCCCTGGCTGATGCATTTGTACCATAGTGGCCAAGTGCTTCGGCTGTTTAGGGATGATCCCTGGAGTCTGTTAGCCAGGGAACAACAACAACAAGCAACAACGTACACAATCATACAAAACACACAGTTATTCCTGCACACATAATTTATCTTACATGCGCACACAATAGCACACACTGACGCACACATAAATGGATGCATTCATGGTACTGAAGCACGTGCAAACAAACATACCTTTCTCATACCAGAGTATTCCTTCAGTTACTGTGCACTTATTGCCTGCTACGAGCCACTAACAGTGTCGTCTTGGCCTATCGTCTCCATCTGACAGTAGTCTGGGAGTGACCTAGCACCACGAAAGGGACATTAAGTGTCAAAATGACCATTCCGAGGAAATGGCACGGTTGAAAAATGTAAGCAGTTCCCTTTCTAATGACATAAAAACCATTCTTGTAGCCTTTCTTGTTGCAGAGTTCTGAGCATTTAAAGTTGGTGAGGTGACTGTCGGCCATTTTGAGAAATCACAGTCTAAAGTCTAGCCTGGCCTAAGAAAATGAATCAACCTACTAATTGTAAAGCACTTTTTGTAATATGTACAGACCATATTAAAGGTTATACTTAATGTATATGAAAGATAAGATGTTAGAGAGCACAAAAATACCCATAATTCAAAATTATGTTTTTTTAAATGAGATTTTTGACTTTGCAAGCCTGTTGTGAGAAACTAGCCCCCAGCGACTTAATGTCCCTTTCGTGGTGCTGGGTCACAATATGTTTAGATTTTGTTTTTGCACTGGCTATGCCAAAGAGTGCAGGAAAGGGCAGTACAGGGCATGCATGGAACATTACTGGGAAGTAAAGGGTCAGGCAGGTTTATTGTTATAATAACAGACAACAGAAGCTCTTCACTTCTGGCGAGTGATGCCGATCTGTCTGCCGCTTCTTGTCATATCGGTTTTCATCTAGACTGGTCGGGGTCACAGGGTCCCGAGTATGTATGAAGAGAGGGCAATAATCCTTTGAGAAGCCACAATGAAACTTGGCACGGGACTCATCCCTTGACTTCTGCACTGCCTGGTCGTCGGGCATAGTTGGTACGATATTTATTTGTTGTATCCTTCAGAAAATAAGCGGCTACTATAGCCTGAGGTTATATCAAGGACACACTGACGCACCACGATTAAGTCCCTTATGTCCCCAACTTCAAACTGAGGCTGCTCTTTAAAATGATGTTTCGTTTTCAATTTGGGGACATTTGCATGGGAGTCAAACCTGGTTAAAACGAGATTTCTTACCAGCTATAAGAGGAAAAACACGAGAAACCCGTGATTTTGACACGTGACCTGGTGGGTCTTTAATGATTCTTGGGAAAACTGGAGTGCGTTGCCTAAACAGATTGCTTTGTGACGCTCTACGCAACGTTTATTACTTTCTATTTCGACAAGAGTGGGGATACCGGGGGTGGGGGTGGGTGGGTGGGGGTGGGGGGTCTCTTTTGTACAAATAGTTCCCCCACCTTCTGGAAGTTCTGTGCTTGCAACTTCCTCTAATCTGTCACTCTCTTTGACTCTGCCTTTTCCTTTTGCTTACTGTCATCTACCATCTTTCTGCCTCACTGGTCCATTCTCCTGCCTTTGTTCTAGAAATTCTTACAAAGGTTTTCTCCAGCCGAAGTCAGATACGCTGGACCTAACTATTTTATTTATTATTATTTAAGAAAATTTATATAGCGCTTCACCTTTAAGCTTTAAGCGCTTTACAATTGCCCTAAAAGTATTCCTAAAAAACAACACAAAAAACCCCGCTTACATACCTCCACACTATCCTTCACATTCTTACACACACACACACACACACACACACACACACACACACACACACACACACACACACACACACACACACACACACACACACACACACACACACACACACACACACACACACACACACACACACACACACACACACATGCGCACACAAAGAAATATGTACATATTAAACTAAATATAAATAAAATACATATACATAATAAAATAACAATTTACAATCAGATTATATTTAAAAATAATACAAATCAATTTTCAGTTTACATACTAAGCAAGTTACACATTCACAATGACCGCAAAAGTAAAATATACATATAGGCAGGCCTACACACAAGGTTCACAAACATTCAAAAATAGAGAAACACGCTCATAAAAGCAAATTAAGACATACTCGTATTCACCGCACTCACGGGTTTAAAACCGACGACAAAAAATAGATTTAATGTAAAACAAATTTCTTAGGCGCATAACGACAGCATGGCGCAACTGCGCTCATATGACAGGAAACTGTCTGAGTGATCGACGACGAAGACGAAGAATGATAGAATGTTCGACGAGGGCATACGGAGGACTTTTCAGATTGTAACAGTGAAAGTATGTGTACAATTAGCTCTGAGAAAAAAAATAAAAACTCTATTGAGATTCCATTCGCTGTAAGAAGAAATATGGCGGCAGTTATTATTGAACTCGATATTATTTTCGTATTTACAAAATAATGTAAACTTTGAGTTCTGAATTATTGCTTCTGATCTATTATGTTTATTAGACTGTATTTACAGACAAGCATTATTTCATAAATGAAAATACAGTGAAAATCGCTGAACTCAAAATTGAAGCTAGAAAAGACATTTTAGCATAAGGATTAT
>CM065686.1:44384919-44392419 GCA_017654935.2 Phymorhynchus buccinoides
CAGAGCAAAGTGAGTGTTCCGATCCTTGAAAAGGCTGTCTTTCTGGTGATCTCGACGTGTTTCTGGCAAAACCTCATCCGTCAGAGTCCAACTTTTAATAACAGAACTAGATTAACCGGAAGGTGCCAGGGAAAATAGAAACAGTCTGCCTATCATCAACCAACGATGTTCATGACTGTAAGGTAAACAGGAAGTCCCTTCTCGACAGAGAATGAAAATATCATTCATGCAGTTACTTTGCATCGCGCGCGCGCGTGTGTTTGTGCGTGTGTGTGTGTGTGTGTGTGTGTGTGTGTGTGTGTGTGTGTGTGTGTGTGTGTGTGTGTGTGTGTGTGTGTGTGTGTGTGTGTGTGTGTGTGTGTGTGTGTGTGTGTGTGTGTGTGTGTGTGTGTGTGAGTGTGTGTGTGTGTGTGTGTGTGTGTGTGTGTGTGTGTGTGTGTGTGTGTGTGTGTGTGTGTGTGTGTGTGTGTGTGTGTGTGTGTGTGTGTGTGCTTGTAATACAGGGGGTACACCTGCTGGACACTTTGAAAATAGCATCGTTCACTGCTCTATTCGTGCATGCATGCCTTTTAGCAAACAAACAAAACACCCAGGTTTTAACTGAAATAGTCACCGCAAACATTCACCAAAGGAAGGCGAACATACTGCAAACTGTTCACTATTGCTCCGCCACTTGTACATACAAGCCAGCAAACAGACAGGCAAAAAAGGTGCAAACACTGAATCATGTTTGATGACTAAAATATGCATTGTTAATTATATGGGTTTTTAAAAATAAAAGTCTCAGATGACACCACAAAACTAAAGGGCTAAATTACCTATGAACATTATATTGGCTTTTTTTAAATTATTATAAAATTGAAAATTTTATAGATGTATTTTTACTTGAATGCGACCGATGTCGTAGATGTATATTAAAAAATTAAAAATTAAAAAGACTGCAACGTCACTGGAACATACAACAAACCAACAACTGCACTACAAGCGTAAAGTGACGTTATTTTATTCACAATAGACAAAACAAAACTACTGGATATTTCGGAGAATGCGCCTTTATCAGTAAAAAATGTTGTTGGTTTTTTGTTGTTGTTTTTTGTTGATCTTGTTGTTTTTTTGCTCCTTCTTTCGCCTGCATTTTGCTCCTTTTGCTATTTTTGCTGTTTGCTGTTTAATTGTTTGTCTCTATTGATAAAGGCGCATTCGCCGAAATGTCCAGTAGTTTTGTTTTGTCTCTTGTGAATAAAATAACGTCACTTTACACTTGTGGTGTAGTTGTTTGTTTGTTGTAACATTGTAACACAAACCTAGTGTCTGCAAAAACTTATACCTAAACTTAAGCCCATTCTTACTCTAAACTAACACTAATACACCCACACAAAGAAACATTTACAGCACATTTATTTATATGAAATAATTATACAAAACAACAACAAAAAACAACCGACAAGCAATTAAAAAAAAAAGAAGAGTAAACAGTAAATGCAATGATGATGAGGGTGAACACTGAAAGCAAAATATAGACGATTCACACATACACAAATACTTAATAGTAAAAAAAACACGTAAACTCAATGTCACACTTTTAGCCAGAAACGTTCTTAAAAAAATAAAAAATAACAAAATAAAAAAGTGTGTATGGAAATACAGCACTGAAAACACTACTATTCTCCTACCTGAAAGATACAGCAAACAACCAAACATTAAACAAACACGTGTATTACAATTACCTTACATACAATATACTAAAACATAAATGCACTCTAAGCCCATCAAATAGTATGAATATACCATTTGGGATACATCTGTGACTAAATGGAAAATTCTATAAATGAATTATTTTGAAAGTGAGGTAAATTGGTTGTGTGGGCACATTATGTTTTTCCATAGGTCGTTTAAACTAAATACTCAAAGCCCATCAAATAGTATGAATATACTACTGGATACCTCTGTGATTAACTGGAACATTAATTTTTAATAAATGAACTGTTTTGAAAGTGAGGTAAATTGGTTGTGTGGGCACATTATGTTTTTCCATACAGGTATACATACGTTTAAACTAAAACATGTGTCATACAATTACGTCACATAAAAGATAATAACAATAAATGTACTCAAAGCCCATCAAATAGTATGAATATACTATTGGATACTTCTGTGATTAACTGGAACATTTAATAAATGAACTGTTTTGAAAGTGAGATAAATTGGTTATGTAGGCACATTATGGGGTTTTTCATACAGACGTTTAAACTAAAACAGCTTCAGAAATATTTAATACCAAAGGTTAGATCGTCTCATTATTATATTACAAAGGTTGACATTACGGGCATAATTGTTTTATGTTGCACATACACACACGCGCGCGCGCGAGCACACACGCACATACACACACGCACGCATGAACACACACGCACGCACACACACGCACACGCGCGCGCGCACGCACACGTACACACACACACATGCACACACACACAGAGTATGAATGGTCAGTACACCAAACTCTAAGTCATACAGAAACCCAGACACTTATGTATCAGACTAAATCACTAAACTACACCGAAGAAAAATGTCCATCTTAGCTCATCACACAGACATATGTATGAGAGAAGTGAGGGGGGGGGGGGGGGAAAAAAAAAAGAAAGAAAAAAAAGATGTGCCGCCTCCAAAAAAAAGGGAAGAAAAAAGAAAACGAAAACAAAACAAGAGAGAGACAAAAAAAAAGAAATGAAAAGAAAGGCGGGGACAGTGGAGGGTCAAAAACAAAACAAAAAGCATTCTATGGAGTGTGTAAGGCAGTGAGGTAGAATCGTTTGTATAAATGAATATAATTATATCATAGCATAACCATGAAATATACACATCCACATACACCTACACGAAAAATGGAATAGTTTAGAAGATATAATTGTGCTCAAAACCTTCATCAGAACAAAATCAAATATAGAAACTGTGAATATGGCAATCATTACTTTGCCTTAAAATATAGAAAAAGATAATCACTACATTCCCTGAACCAATCTATTTCTAACGAAAGTGTAGGCCCCTAATCACGAATGTTTAAAAAAAAGATTTTTTTAAAAAGAACACGTTCATTCGAAATTCATTTCCTCAAAATTAACGAAAAGTGTCGTCAACACTGTAACACAGATACAAGAATGTTCTTGTGGAAAACAATGCGTTGTAAGATCACAGTTAGGGGCAAAAACATTATCTGAAACCTTATTGATCTTTTTCTCTGTTTTGTTTTGTCCATTGTCATACCAGCAAAAAATGCAATATCTCCAAACTTTCACTGCAGCTGTACAGAATGATAATTCCACTATGGATCTCCCTAGAAATCGTTACTGTGTAAGCTTACCTGAAGCTGTCCATGTATCAGTCAAAAGTGTACCTTAAAATTGTAGTTTGACAACTGTTACCTCTAATTATTCAGTAATACTACGCATAACTGAACTGCTTGGACACTTCACTCTCCGACACGTTTCTCACTAGCTAATGTCTCTCTACTCAAAGCGTTCCCATCACTGTTGTCAACTGTTTTGGGATGGGTGGTTCATTCCTGTCGTCCTGTCTCTTGGCCTACATTAATTGACAACCGAAGCATTACATTGTCTTCCACAATGACAGTAATGCAAGAACACTACTACGACTCTTCATCGCCATGATTATGAACCATTAAAGCAAAGTACATTACCACGCTGACGACGATGACACCGAAGAAGACTCTGAAGAGCAGCTGGTCCAGGGTACGGCTGACTCTCTGCCAGGTCATGTCCTGGGGCTGGCTGTAAGCCTCCTGATTCTCCTTCCTCTCCTGGGCCCGTTTGTGCAGCTGACCTTTCAGACCTTGACCCGTGGTTCCTACAACAGCAGCGTCATCTGATGAGGAAGACGCCACTTTGACTCTGAAGAGGTCAACGGGATGCCGGGATGGTGGACTCATGCACAGCACCATCTCTACGTTGACGATCACGGATTGGAGAGTGGGAGGGATGGGATGTTTGCGGTGATCGCGGTGAAACAATCGTACAGAGAGGATGCAGAGGAGGACGTAGAGAGCAGACATAACCAGGTCAAAGCCCAGGTAGACAGCCAGGCTAGACATGGTTTCTGAGGACGTGGGCAAAGAGTTGATGATTAAGCTCAGGAACACACCGAATGACAGCAAGCAAGTTGTGGAGTAGGACAACCGCTCTCCTGAAAAAGGAAAAGCCAACATGGTGAGTTGGAGAGGTCAGTCACGATCTGTGTTTATTTTTTATATTATATTGCTTACAATCCTGTCAACAACTAACTATGGTCAAAAAGAGGATAATCACCACATAAAGTGTCAAACACATCAATGATACGTACGAGCACACATCTCATCACATCCTCATTTGTCACGATGGTAGCATACATTATGGTAAAATGAATGGCATTCAAACATATAGGGAACTGGATTGAAATGCAGCAAAATATTTCAAATCCCTAGCACACAATTGGCAGATGATTACACTCATGAATTCACAAAAAAGGTAGATTGATTGGAGCAAATGATGTCAAAGCAAATCATTCATTACAACATGAAAACACGTATCTAGTCTACCAATATCGAAGTATTTCAGTTGTTTTATGCCAAGTAAAATGCTTTCATGCTTGAGAAAACCAGGCATAAGTCTCATGACAAAGTTTTGATAAACTATTAACAAAGTGCAAGATATCAAAGTTGTGAATAACGTACATTTAGTTTAAATTTTATGTATTCCACACAAACTAAAAGTACCATTAAATTGGAATTTGAAAACAAAACCTATAGCAATTATTTGCTAAACCTGTTCTTTAAACGTTCTCCATATAAAGAAACAGCCCAAACTCTCCTTTATATCGGATGTCAATTCAATGACATATTTTAAATATCAATATTCAAATGTCTGTAAATCATAATCGGCAACAGGCTTCTGTTTTTTGCACGTTATCAAGCATCTTAAGTTAACTTTATGGAACCAAGGCATTTAGTAAAACAAATATTAAAAAAACCCACCCTTTAACAAGATCTGGTTTTCAAATGCACTGTCACAAAACGGTACTTCATCAACATGCTTTTTTGAAGAATGAAAAGAAGGCACCAACCTGTTTCGGAAGGAATGGTGAAGACAAACACGTTGGTGACCGACAGGACCATTATAGGGAGAAGCATGGTCAGAATCAGCGTCCTGGATCTTCTGCGGAGCGTCACTTCATACATCAGGTGCCGACGCCTCGCCCATGCTCTGGACGACAGCACTTCCCATTCAGCATTTTGGTGGTAATAGGACAAATCAACATGAGCCAAAGGGGAATGGAACTTAACCTCGTGAAGTCTGCCATCCCTATGGGTTATCTTCCACCGACATCTCTGCAAATCGAAAGGAAAGTAAGTGACATCGATCTCACAAAAGGTTTCAAATATTTCCGCTGGGTAATATGTGGCATAACCATTACTGTCAAGGTCCACGAACTTGTAATCTTGACCAACAGGTGTGTTCGACTTCATGGAGTTGTCCAGAGTGACACGAGGCGTCCAAACCAGGTCAGGCGGTAATGCATGGTGGGCATTATGTCTGATGATGGACATCCTCCGTATTTTTGCGGGTCCCAGGTCAGGTAATCGTTTTTCAAGGTCACCGTCATCCAGCCATTACTGGTCAGTTTCTGGCCGGCAGTGTCCAAGCTGATGATGGAGTTGAGGTGAAAGGTCACGCTGACCTGAGTGAGTTGAGTGACGTTACTGGTTGGTCGAGTAGACGGGTTGATAGTCAGGACGTCCTCAATGAGTCTGTCGACGTCCAGGGCTGATTGACTGAGGACTGTGTCCACCATCACCAGCAGAGGGACGAAGAGCATGACTGCCTTCATACTCTTCTTGCTGTCTGAAAAAAAAAAAAATTGACTTTAAAACGCGTGTGTCTATTATCAAAGAAACACATCCAATATCTGTGCGGGACATTGTTATGTTAATAATCATTAAAAACAAAACCCACATTAATCTAAAGAAGGTAATGTTCATGAACAAGGTTTTATCATAAGCCTAGAGACAATAAAAAAAAAGGAAGGTGTATGGGAAAGGTGGGGGTGGGGGTGGGGGGCAGTTGCTTCGCTTGTATACCAAGCAACCATGCTGTACCGCTTTTCTAACTTCCAAAAAGATAACATAAAATGTGAATAATGTATCCAATTATGTTCACTAGTACAATTGTGATAATAAAACCAAACTTTGAAACACTGTATGCACAAAAAAACCTATTTTCAAAATTTAATGAATGTCGACAATTAAATGCCCAAAGGTACTAACACATAGTTAATTCCGTAAAACACTAAAGGGTACTATCGGTGTTCTCTTTGCCTTTTGTGACAGACATGTCGACATTTAATTAAGATTACTGATAACAGCTTTTTGTAGCAAAAAAAGTAGATTTATAGCAATACCCAAGCTATCTGACATAGCTATCAAAATCAGTGTAACGTTTCGTGGATGATATTGCCAACCAATGCAGTAAGAAAGTCAACAAATAAAAACAAAAATAAAATGTTTCTGCACCCCAAAGTGCGACTACGCGTTAAAAATAAAATTGAAGGGAAAATCGTAGGCTACTCTACCACCGCGTGACATTTGATTTCAATTCATTCATTACTTTTATTTTAGTTTCGGTGTCCTAGGAATTTCATAAATGATTTCAGAACTATACCCCTGTTTTAACAAATCTCACTGAATTCTGTTGGTAACGTTTATATCAAATCTGCTGAATGGTCAACCCCTAAAGCCAGAAAATTCCAAATGAAAAAAACCTCACACCACATCTGTATAACAATAGGCAATTTTCGGAAAAGACTAGGGGAGAGCACTTCGTGAAAATTTGAATTGTTTACCTCCATTACTCGGTCAAATACTATGGCAACAATGCAACGATGGCGTCGAAGCTTGAAACAGCAGGATGCGAGTTAGCGACTTGCAAGCATTTTTTTAAAGAAAACTTAGGGGTGGCCAGTGGCCACAACCTGATAAAACTTGCAAAATGTGACGTAAAAAATATAAATGACATAATTTGTTTAGAACAACGCACGGTGTTCTAAGTGCTGTAAGTCTGCTCAAACACACGAGTCGATAGGCTACGAGAGTTGATCGTAGAAGAAGAAGATCGCAGAGTGACTTCCCCTGTTTGACCGATTGAATTAGGCAAGATCACTCACACACACCATGAAATTACTCCCCTTAATTTTTTCCGAACAATTCCTATTCAGACAAACTCCAACACGGAAAACAACAATTCTTTGGTAGTATCACAACGTGATTGTCCACAAAATGTGTGACTATTACACCCGTTCATTCTTTGTCTTTGTTAAGCTGTTAATACCAGATATACTGTAGATACACTGTAGAAAAACAAACATGATAATAGTAATGATAATGAGGAAAATTTACTATAGCACCCATCCTACTATGTAGGCTACAGGGCGCTTTACACAAAATTGAAATGG
>CM065686.1:44397419-44402419 GCA_017654935.2 Phymorhynchus buccinoides
GCACCCCCTAGAACTTTACAAAGTATCCTAAAAAAGCAAGAAGCATTATTGTCCAATCTTCCATGCCTTGAACCTTATTCGCAAATCTAAAATGTTTTAAAAAATAACATGATAATCAAAAGTTTTATTAACGGTTTTGTGGGCTACAGTCGTTTTTGCTGTTGAGTCAGCCTGGTAGTGTAAGTGGCACTTGAATTACTTGGGGGTGGGTGGTGGTGTGTGGGGGGGGGGGGGGGGGGGGCTACTACTTGGCCTAGTTCTGTAGCAGCTGGTTATTTCCGGTAACGGGTAAATCTCTTTGCTAAGGGTCGGTGCACATCTCGTGTGCTGGCTAATAGGGGAAGACGGGGTAAAAAGCGCATGGGCGGGTAAGAAGCCCACCCCAATTATCTCATGAAATGAAGCAAATTTCAGTCTCATTTTGCCCATGAGACGAGCGTTAATGTCTAGCATTCGTCTCATGGGCAAATTTGACTGAAATTTTCTTTATTTCATCATGAGATAATTGGGGTGGGCTTCTTACCCGCCCATGGGATTTTTACTCCGTCTTCACCTACCTACTACACTGATGGGCACCGAGCTTTACATTGAGGCAGTTACTTACTGTATCATAATTATTGCCCCAGGGTAAAAGAGAGTTACGTTTCCTTTTTCGTCACTCCACTAGTGGTCCTTCAGACTGTCCTCATTTTCGTTGATTTAACAACACCCAGACATGGCTTCCAGCAATTATTCATAATATTATTTTCCCACATGCATCAGTTTCTTCAGGCCATTTCCCCCCTCCACCAACTCCACCAGTTCGCTTCCCCGTCCCTCCTACTCACCCACACCCTTCCTCCTGACCCGTCCTCTAATCTTCCGTCCTAGTAGGACTCCTACCCATCTCTCGTCCACGACATCACATGATAGTACGTGGGTTCACGACAAGCAGTGTAGGGTTAACATTCCTAGCTCGTTAAAATTCCGAGCTCGCTACTATGAGAGTGACTATTTGCGACAACCACAAATTTCACTTTTTCGTTACTTGAACCATTTACCTAACCCTAACCCTAACCCTATCCCTAACTCTAGAAAAAAGTGAAATTTGTCGTTCATGCTCAATGTCGCAAAATGCCGCAAATAGTCAGTCTTATAGTATAGCGAGCTCGGAATTTTAACGAGCTAGGAATTTTAACCCGACAAGCAGAACAGATGTGTCCTAATGTGATTTGCTTTATACAACGACAACAACAAAAGGCAACAAACCATCTCTCGTCCACGACATTACATGATCACGTAAGTTCACGACAAGTAGAACAGATGAACTTTGATTTGTTTTACACAACAACAACAGCAAAAGCAACAACAAGAAGCACAACAAGATCTCCATCGTTTATTTTGTGAGTAGCGTGGCGTGTAGGAAACTCCACACGCATTGAATTGGTTTGATATTTTGATGGTGTGTTCGTCTCGGTCTCTGTGTAGGCCCTATTTGTTTCTGTTTTGTTATTTTTCGTTTGTTTTCTCTCTGTGTGTGTCAGTATTATACATGTACGTGTGTTAATCGCGAACATTTGTCCTCTCGCGGATACCATGACCTACAATAAGCCTAGGGTCTCCCGTAACCATATACATTCTTGATCAGCATGTCACAACCTCTTCAGATCCTGAAATTTGAACCGCCAGTGCAAACCTTCGCCAAGGAAGACTCACAAAACCGAAATTGCCTTCCTTCATGTCCGAGCTGTATCTCATGAACCAGTGGGTAGAATGGCTACGAATTTTGTGTGGTAATGTAGCATGGCGAGTAATGAAATACATACGTGCAATAAATACACAAACAAGCAGAAACAGGGTCATTTTAGACAAATGTGCTCACATACGGACCAAATGTGCGCGAGAGGACTTAACATACGTGCATGAATGTGTGTGTGATTTTCTTGTCTCGGACTCACTGTTTGATTGAATAAAAGTAAATCAAAGCAGCTTAATAGGCTGCAGTGGACTTTGGCTCTTTTCCGTGATCGTGTTTAGTGTAAATGCTTTATGCTAGCTCTGTGAACAGAACTAGGCCCTAATGTCATTTGCTTTCTGTTGCAAAATCATAACATGATGATGATGATGATGATGATGACGACGATTACGATGATGATGATAATGTTGATGATGATAACGATGATGATGATTGATTGAGTTTTCAATGGTCCAAATCCATTATTCAAGCATCCTTTTATAAATCACTAGCGCAACGCCTAGTACTGGCAATGCACCGTAATGGTAACGCCACGTACTGGTAACGCTGAGTGCTGGTTTCAACGGGTCCGCGAAATATTATTATTACTTTTGTCTCTCTCCCTCCATCCATCTTCTTCACTCATCCCGTTCTACTACCCCCCGCACCTTACTGAGTACAGCAAATTTTAAGCGATTCGGTTAAGAAACGGCGGAGTTATATGGCCCCGTTTCCCGTTGGCGCTGCTCTGAGAGTGACGCGCTCTTCCGATTCTCTTCAACTTTCCTGCTCGGCTTTGCCCTGTCCTTAGCAAGCCTGACAGCAAATTTGAAGCGATTTGGTTAAGAAACGGCGGAGTTATTCGTGAAAAGGTGAAGCGGCGTATAGCGTGCGCGTTTCTGAACCGATTCGCTTCTGGTTTGGCACACCGATAGTCACCGTCTCCGGTCATCTATCTGCCAAATTTGAAGGCAGTCGGAGATACGGGCAAAGCGCCGAGAGTCCGGCGGATGCGCGTTTCGCGCATTTGCGAAACTGCGCAAATGATACGGCCGCCTCGGTTGCCGTTGCCATCGCCCCATTAGGGCTCACAGCAAATTTGAAGCGATTCGGTCAAAAAACGGCGGAGTTATAAGGCCCGTTTTGTGTTTCAGACAGACACACACACAGACACTTGGCTTTTTACTATATGATGATGATTACGCCAATGTTTACCAAATTGTGAAAACAAGTCTCTTTTTTTAGCAACCTGGTTGAAGTTACACAAGAGGTCTGTTATATTCACAAAGCCATACAAAAGCACGTGTGTTGATTGTTCGATCAATTATAACGTGTTTTCCCCCCTGAAGTCGGAGTATGGTCGCCCATGAGGCGGGGCCCTATAAAAACTAGCCATACATATAATCTTCCCACCCAAGGCCATGCGAAATGTTCACATGGCACTGGGTGTGCCCCCAGAGCAGGGGAACGAAAACAACAACAAACATAACGTTTTTAATTATCACATTTAAAAAAAGGTATCGCATCAGTCTGTAACATTATTTTATTAGAGTGAGGTTCTACCTGTTCATTGGCAAATAGCGTGAAAATAGTATAACTTACAACTCATGTTGAATCGGTTATCTGAAAATAACGTAAACCTTTAAACTTACAACTCGTGCTGAATCGTTTATCTGAAAATAACGCAAGCCTTTAAACCTACAACTCGTGCTGAATCGGTTATCTGAAAATAACGTAAACCTTTAAACCTATGACTCGTGCTGAATCGTTTATCTGAAAATAACGTAAACTTTTAAACTTACAACTCGTGTTGAATCGTTTCTCTGAAAATAACGCAAACCTTTAAACCTACAACTCGTGTTGAATCGTGTCTCTGAAAATAACGTAAACCTCTAAACTTACAACTCGTTGTTGAATCGTTTCTCTAAAAATAACGTAAACCTAACTCGTGTTGAATCGTTTCTCTAAAAATAACGTAAACCTTACACGTACAATTTGTGTTGAATCGTTTCTCTAAAAATAACGTCAATCTCTAAACTTACAACTCGTGTCGAATCGTTTATATGAAAATAACATAAACCTTTAAACCTAAAACTCGTGTTGAATAATTTATCTGAAAATAAAGTAAACCTTTAAGCTTACAACTCGTGTTGAATCGTTTCTCTGAAACTAAAATAAATACCTTCATTGCAACACATGAAATTTGTTTTTGTCATTGGATCGAATGGGGTGCATTAGTCTTCTTTTTTTTTTAATGAAAGACTCAAGTTGTCGACAGGTGATTATATTAGATTTGTTGTGGCGGACAATATTAGACTGATTTGCTCTACGTGCAATAGTAGCTTTAACCAATGCGTAAAGGTCTATGTAGACGTTAACACGGTTCACAGACTGTCTCTATTTCCCCATGGCAACACAGTGTTAGGCCACTCATAATATGACTTACAACTCACTGTGTTGACATGGGGAAACAGTGATATTTTGTGAATGTGTTAACGTGTACAGAGACATTAAGCGAAGTGTCTTTGCTTTAAACCTTCAGAGGTGCTGAATAGAGTGCATTCTAAAACATTCCAGGAAGTGCTAATGAGCGCTGTTGGCAGCCCAACTGGAGGCCACTCTCCCGTCTTATATGACTTCCCTTTGTCGAATATGAGGCAGAATCTTTTCCTTGTTTTTGGCCGCGCACGGGCGAGCGAGAGTGAGACACAGAGAGAGAGAGAGAGAGAGAGAGAGAGAGAGAGAGAGAGAGAGAGAGAGAGAGAGAGAGAGAGAGAGAGTTTTGCGTTGCTAAGAAACGGCCTCTAAACGAAACGCCACCTGGTGTCAAAAGCTAAGGACGACAACCCCCACCTACACAGCCCATTCTTGGCGATCCCGCGTGATGACTATATCACTAAATTCGAGCTCGAGAAAAGAAAAGAAACATAAATTTAAAAAAAGAGACACGGAAGAATCACATAGATATATGCGAACCCAGGAAAACGGAAACCAGTACCTTTGAGAAGGGTTGTGAACTCCCCAGAATGCCGCTGCCTGGTAGACAGGCCATCGCTAACGAAGGGAAGCCGCTTCAAATGAAGCCGGTAATTAGCGTGAACAGTGCCTGATTTCTGGATCTCTTCTGTAATTTGGGAGAATCCACTTCAAACCTTTGTGTATTCTTTCTTCTTCTTCTTCTTCTTCTTCTTCTTCTTCTTCTTCTTCTTCTTCTTCTTCTTCTTCTTCTTCTTCTTCTTCTTCTTCTTTTAAAAAAAAAAGGTGAACGGTATTTTGTTTTTGTTGT
>CM065686.1:44412419-44414919 GCA_017654935.2 Phymorhynchus buccinoides
CAAAGTTTGGAAAACTGCCAAAAACATTTGTCATTTTGTTTTCTCCTTCAAATTTTATTTGATAAAGACGTTTGATTTTTAAAATACGCTTTGTTGATGTGGGGTTTTTTTCCTTTATCTCCTTGTCATTTGTCAAAATGTGCTCTTCTGGTGCCTTACGGAACATAACACTTCTGGCTTGTTTTATTTCTCTTGATCAAAATAGAAGGCTTAATCTATTTTCCCCGCTCGCGCGCGAAAGAAGAGAGAGACGAGAGAGAGAGAGAGAGAGAGAGAGAGAGGAGAGAGACGAGGGGGAGAGAGGTGAGAGAGAGAGAGAGAGAGGGGGGGGGGGAGAGAGAGAGAGCTTGCAAAGTGCCTTCAACTGGAATACCACGTGATATCAAGGGTTGAGGGTTATATCTCCACCCAAATAGCTCATTTCCCTTCTGCCGTTAATCTACATCTGTCCATTCTCTATGCTTGTCTGTCTGACTGTATGTCTGCCTCTCACTCCCCTCTCTCTCATCCTCTCTCTCTCTCCTCTCTCTCAGCAATCTCTCTCTCTCTCTCTCTCATCAGTCTCTCATTCTCTATCAACTCTCTAAGAGATCTCGTCTCACTCTAGTAGATAAGATCTCGTCTCTCTCTCTCCGTCTCTCTATATCTATCCACTCTCACATAACTCTCTCATCTATGTCTCTATCCTCTCTCTCTCCTCTCTCTCTCTCTACTCTATCTCTCTCTCCAGTCTTCTCTCTCTCTCGATCTCTCTCTCTCTCTCTCTCTTCTAGCCTCTCTCTTTCAGCCCTCATACCGGAGAGAAACATTACCAGGCAAAGTTATCACCAAAACACAGAAAAACGAGAAAGTACCCCCCACCCCACCCCACCCTTATGTCTACATCTAAATGTAAGCCAGCCAGCTCATAAACACAACAGACAAACACAAAACAAAAAGAAGTAACTCGGGTCTTTTTCCCCTTTCTTGTTGAATCGTTACTGTGGACCAACAAAATAAGTGGAAATCACTTTGGCTGGAGAAACTCTTTGTAAGAAACGTTTTGAATAAACTTTTTGAACAAAAGGCAGGAAAATGGACCAGTAAGACAGAAAATATAGTAGTACGTGTAAATGGCTCAGTAAGCAAAGGGGAAAAGGCAGCGTTTCCTATAATTAGAAAAAGTTCACATACAATGCACAGAACTTCCAGACGACGGAGAAATTATTTTGTACGAAAGACCCCCTGGTGTCCCCACGGGGGGGGGGGGGGGGGGTATTGAAAATACAATTATGTGGTAAAGTTATACAACAGCCAGTTAATTAGTTAATTACATAAGGTTAACCATCCCGCGGTTTAATTATATAAACCTCCGCCATATGTGGGGCAAGGCTGCCCTCATGTTCCTCAGTATACACACAAACATGGCTTCCAGCAATTCATCACGATGTATTTTTTTAGGGCCTACATTTCGCGCCCCCCCCCCCCCCCCTACACACACACACACTTTTTTGCCCCCTCATTCCCCACGTTTTTATCTCCATCATCTTTTTTTTCCAAAAATCTGAACATGGCGCCCCAATTCTTTTCATATCGACCCTCACTGTCTCTGCGTTTGAGGAAGCCCTAGGCCCAGATGCAACAGCAACTGCTCAGTAGATTGCCCCGTGTGTGCTTTTCGAAGTGGTCAATATTTGCTTACGCTGGAAACGTAAAGTTGGTAGGGCCTTGAGCCCATACACACACGTACACACGCGCACAAGCACGAACACACATGCACGCACGCATACACACATACACTCTGTGTGTCTCTCTCTGTCACGTCTCTCTCTCTCTGTGTCTGTCTGTCTCTCTTCCTCCCTCTCTCTCTCTCGCTCACTCACTCACGCACTCACACTCACATACACACACACTCTCACACACTACGCGCAAGCACAACACGCATGACGCACACACACACAGACAGACATAGTCACAACACACACACACCCACACACGACACCACACACACACACACACACACACACACACACACACACACACACCACACACCTATCACCAACACAAACACACAGAACACACACAACACACCAGACACACACACACACACACACACACACGCACACGCACACATGGTGCACACTCACTCACGCACGCACGCATACACGCATACACACACGCACACACACACACACACAACACACACCACCACACACACACTGAGAACCTGAAGACTGACTCACACACACACACAAGACACAACACACACACATCACACACACACAACACACACACACACACACACACACACACACACACACTACACACACACACACACACACACACACACACACACACATGATTCATGCACCCACCCAATCGATGAACAAACAAACAAAACATAAGAGAGAGGGAGAGAGAAATACAGAAGCAGACAGAGACAGACAAACACACAGAAAGACAGACGGACGGACGGACAGACAGACAGACCATTTGTTCTTATGTTTTAAATAAGGTATGT
>CM065686.1:44447419-44457419 GCA_017654935.2 Phymorhynchus buccinoides
GAGCTGGAGACCTACTTGATGGTAGAGTAGCTTCCCCTGTTTGACCGATTGAATTAGGCAAGATCACTCCCACACACCATGAAATTACTCCCCTTAATTATGTTCGAACAATTCCTATTGCTGAATATAGTAAACAGATAACCTCCCTTTACTACCATAAACATGAATTATGTGCTCGGTGACATCTTGTATCTTATCTCTGCTCTTTGTTACGCGCTAAATCATCCATACCTCTGATGTTCGGTCCAAGAGATTCAAATATTTCAGCTTATTGTGTATCTTGACAAGCGTTATTATAGCCTCTACAAACCAAATAGGCAAACAAAACCAAATACACAGTACTGAAGATTATTTTGTTTCCAACAAATCTTCCCCAACGCCCGCCAACAAGTCACTTTTAATTAGTTGATGCATTTGCATCCAGTGTAGAGTGGCACAGTGGTTGCGCGTTTGCTTCGGGTCAAGTAAACCCGAGTTCGAACCTGGGTACAGGGGATTTTTCCTCTCACTTTGCACTAGGTCCTTGCGGTCTGAACGTGGAGTTTTTCGGGGATGAGACGATAAACCGAGGACCCGTGTGCTCATGCACTTAGCACACGTTAAACCCAGTGACAACGAAAAAGTTGTCATTTTGGTCAAAATTTACCCCCCTCCCTTTCCTTCCTCATCAGTCACACACAAATCGCATGCAAAAAAACAAAACCAATTGAGTGGCGCGCCTCTGGCTGCGACGCGCTCTCCAGGTGGGAGAAACCCGAATTTCACAGAGACGCCTTTGTGACTTTAATGTACCTAACCTAACCTAGCCTAACTAACCTAACCAAACAAAGAAACGTGCGCTTGCTGGAAATGCTGTACATCTACTAAAAGCATTTCTTTCTTTATATTTTAATTTTCTTTTATTTCGTCAATACCAGTCGCTCCCAACAAAAAAAGAGGAAAATGTTTGGGAGTTTTTTCGTTGGCAAGTTTCCAACGTAGCCAGAGATAATGTGCATTGATTCTTGGGACGATTCCAATAAAAACAGCTTGCAGAAAACAAACACTAATCAAGGTGGGTCTGGGATTTAACAATAATTACAGAGAGAATTCCGAAAGCAGGGTCTAGTTTCTCTAGATAACGGTCGCCGCGCGAATAACGCTTACGCCAAAAGGGGTCTAAGAAACACCCTAAACGTTTGCTAAGGTCAGATAACTCTTTAAGCTTACTCTTCATTATTTTTTGGGAAAGAGAGAAAAGGGTTGCTATCATAAGGGAGATAAATCATACCTCTCTGTCAGTTTGTACAAAGTTTTCGATTTCACCCACGTCTATTTGTGTGCAGAAAATTAAATTTGCACTATATTATGCCATCTAACATGATGAACAATTAAGAAAGAGCACTCAAAAACACTTGCGTTTGTTTAATTTGCTAAAATCACCCCGTATTGTTTCACGATAGACTAAAGAATATTTGCTGTGGCAAGCTTGTTGTTTTGGTCTTCCATTTGTAAAGTTCAAGTCTCGTCACGTGAGATATAAAAAAAAAAAAAAGCCGAAAGTATTGATATTTCCCATGATCCTTCAAATAGTATGTCGCTTGCTACCTCGATCACAGCCACAAAACGTTTTCGACAAACGTCGGCAAAAGAGGTGTTTCTTAGTACCGTTTTTGCCGATTTGCGTCTAACGCTACGTAACGTTAGCCCTTGTGAAACGGACCCCTGATATGGCGAGTGTTTTGTTGAAAAGCGTTCTTAGTGTATGTCTTCACATTGCGTGTTCTTAGGCCTGTTGTGTTCGTCACTGGTAGGGGAGATTCGAAAGTATGTTATCTGCTGAAACAAGAGTCTTCGGGGCATTGCCTTTATGATTAACCCATGTATTGAAATTGGTTGCTCTGCGGCCAGACGTGACCTTGTATGGTAGTTATTTTACTCTCTCTCTCTCTCGCTCTCTCTCTCGCTCTGCGTCTTTATCTGTCTCTGTCTCTGTTTCTGCCCCCCCCCCTCTCTCTCTCTCTCTCTCTCTCTCTCTCTCTCTCTCTCTCTCTCTCTCTCTCTCCCTCTCTTGTTCTATACGTTATAATGAATATATTGATATAGATGTTCAAAGCTTTGTTAAGGCCGTATGCCAAACCAATTAATCTCTTGTCATCTCTCTCTCTCTCTCTCTCTCTCTCTCTCTCTCTCTCTCTCTCTCTCTCTCTTCTCTCTCTCTCTCTCTCTCTCTCTCTCTCTCTCTCTCTCTCTCTCTCTCTCTCTCTCTCTCTCTCTCTTAGTTGTCTTTTTGTTTATTTTCATTTGCCTGAATTGATTGTTGCTGTTGTTGTTTTTCGCTTGATGCATGGTGTGAGTGTGTGAGTGTGTGTGTGTGTGTGTGTGTGTGTGAGAGAGAGAGAGAGAGGCCTAGAGAGAGAGAGAGAGAGAGAGAGAGAGAGAGAGAGAGAGAGAGAGAGAGACAGAGAGAGAGAGAGAGAGAGATGAGAGAGAGAGAGAGAGAGGGGGGGGGGGCATGGTGCAAAGAAGCTATTATAGCTTATCCATTTTACCCTCAATAAAACATTCGTATTTCGTATTCGTATTATCTGCACGTGTGTAGTTGTGTTCTTGTTGTGTGTGTTTCCGGGGTGGTGAAGTGAATGGTGTGTGTGTGTGTGTGTGTGTGTGTGTGTGTGTGTGCATGTGTGTGTGTGCGTGTGTGCGTGTGCGTGCGTGCGTGGTGCGTAAGGTGTGCCGCGTGCGTGTGTGTGTGTGCGCGTGCGCGTGCGTGCGTGTGCGGGCGTGTGTGAGTGTGCGTGCGTGTACGTGTGTGTGTGTGTGCGTGCTATCGAGCGCACAGGCGACCTACTCAACGAAATAAATGTAAGATACGATGTAGAGAGAAAGCATGATAATGCATGTAACAACAGCATCAAAGAAATCAATCTTCCTCTCTGCAACAAACAACGCCCCCCCACCCATACCCATACCCATACTTGCCCTGTTAACGATTAGGAAGAGTGTTCCATGTTTGTTAGATGCCTGCTCGCGCGAATGCGTGTGTGAGGATATGCATGTGCGTACATGCAAGCGTGTTTGGAGAGAGAGAGGATACGTCCAGGGGATCTAAACGCTACCCGGAGACTGAAATAAAGCTTCCTCGGGTGGGGGTGGGGGTGGGGGGTGGGGAGGGGAGAGGGAAGTAATGAAAGCCCACACACAATCCCACCCTCTTCTCTGCAACTCGAGGTAACCGATCGGGAATAGAAACCTGCTGAGACCATTCCACAGCGTGTCCGGGGACTGTCGGAGGGTGGAAACGAATAACGGGTTCTACGTCAAAGACCCTACGTCACCCCCCGTTGGGGATACCGGGGGGGTCTTTTGTATAAATAAGTTCCCCACCTTCTGGAAGTTCTGTGCTTGTAACTTCCTCTAATCTGTCACTCTCTTTGAGATTTTATTTTTTTCCTTACCCAGGTTACTGTCAATCTAAAATCTTTCTGCCTTAAATCCATTCTCCTGCCTTTTTTCACGAAACGCTTTCAAAAAAAAGAAAATATATATTTCCTCCAATTCCGAAGTCGCTGACTTGCTGGGGCCTAACCTATTTTTTAGTTAGGCGCATAACGGGCATGACGCATCTACGCTCATAATTGACAGGAAACTGTCTGAGCGATCGAAGAAGAAGCAGAAGAAGAAGAAGACATAACACGAGAACCTGGTACATGGTATCCCATTTCTCTACAGTGGATTTCTGTCCATGTTCAGATGCATGACACAATATCGATATCTGTGTCTGTGTTTGTTCGTTTGTCTGTGTCTACTGTTCCGTTTCTTATCAAAACACTGGAACTGGAATGCAAACAAACATCCTTCTATCTACCTCTTTTTCATATTCCTGATGTTGTTGTTGTTGTTGTTGTCGGTTGTTGTTGTTGTTGTTGTTGTTGTGAAACCCTGGCTTAAAAGACTCAGACAGGGATCATCCCACAACAGCCGACAGCACACACACACACACACGGTACAAATGCACGCAGCTAGGGATGAGAACATTACGTGTGTGTGTGACCGTTTTTGATTACCCCGGCGCACGCCACATGGGCAGCCAAACCGAAGACTTCGGAGGATTTTAGACTGATGATGTTATTGACCCGAGGAGCTTGTCAGGACTCTTAAGAGAATCCCCCCCACAACCAGCAGAGCATAACAACATTTTGATGTAACCTTGGTGTTCTAGCTTATGTCAAACCATCTCTCTCTCTCTCTCTCTCTCTCTCTCTCTCTCTCTCTCTCGCTCTCTCTCTCTCTCTCTCCTCTCTCTCTCTCTCTCTCTCTAATCTCTCTCTCTCTCTCTGTCTATTCGTAGAGTTTTCTCTCTCTCTCTCTAATATAATAATAACCTTTGTGTTATGCAGTAGGTGGTAACGTGTACGTGCGCGCGTCTGTGTGTGTGGGTAGGCACTACATGTGTCTACGTGCGTGCGCGCTTATAAAAGCCGAGTGTGCGTGCATGCGTATTTGGAGAAAATGTTACACGGGATACAGATGGCTGGGGGTGGGGGATATTACAAAACAAAATTAAGAAATAAAGGGGGAGAAAGAGGGAGGCAATGAAAGCCCCCCCTCCCCCCTCACCATCTCTGCAACTCGAGGTAATGATCGGGAATAGAAACCTGCTGAGACCATTCCGAGCGTGTCCCATGTCCGTTGGGTGGAAACGAATAACACGCCGCTGGTACAACATGGTCATCCCATTTCTCTAAAGTGGATTATGTTCTTGTTCAGATGAATGCCACAATATCAATATCTGCGTTTGTCTAGCCTAATTTTCTGTTTATTTATCCTTCTATCATTTTTTGTTTTCATATTCCGGCCTGTTAAATTTTTGCTGTTTATTCATCGCTCTCTATCTCTCCACCTCTTTCTTTCTCTCTTTCTCCTTTTTGTGTCTCTTTGTCTGTCTGTCTGTCTGTCTGTCTGAGATACACCTATTTTCCATTTTACTCTCTCTCTCTCTCTCTCTCTCTCTCTCTCTCTCTCTCTCTCTCTCTCTCTCTCTCTCTCTCTCTCTCTCTCTCTCTCTCTCTCTCTCTCTCTCTCTCTCTCTCTCTCTCTCTCTCTCTCTCTCTCTCTGTTTCTTGTGTATGCGTTAGTTAACTTTGTTATTGAATGTTCTATTTTGCCCCAGGGCTGGGTGGAAAAAGCATTGTATTGCTTATATCATGTTTCCCTGGTTAAATAAAATGTCGTTTTCGTTTTCGTTTTCGTCTCTCTCTCTCTCTCTCTCTCTCTCTCTCTCTCTCTCTCTCTCTCTCTCTCTCTCTCTCACACACACACACACACACTCTCTCTCTCTCTCTCTCTCTCTCTCTCTCTCACACACACACACACACACACACACTCTCTCTCTACTCTCTTCTCTCTCTCTCTCCCTCTCTCTCTCCCTCTCTCTCTCTCTCTCTGAGTACTCTCTCTCTCTCTCTCTCTCTCTCTCTCTCTCTCTCTCTCTCTCTCTCTCTCTCTCTCTCTCTCTCTCTGTGCATAGGATCCTTGGTGGGGGAGATCACAAAGTTGAGAAATAAAGTGGAAAGCAGGGAGATAATGGAAACCAACCAAACTCCACCCTCTTCTGTGCTGCTCAAGCTAATGGTCAGGGGCAGAAACCTGCTGAGACCATTCCCAGCGTATCCCATGTCTGTTGGGTGGAAACGAATAACAATAATAATAGTAACTAGAGGGCTTATGTTTGCTTTTGAGAGCAAAACATGACTGGATTATCCCCCTAAACAGCCATTTGCAAGTTATTACCCGGCCAGAGGCCGAGGTATTGCGATCGGTTTGTGTGTCTGTGTGTCTGTCTGTGTATCGATTATCTTAAAAACTACTGCTTGGATTTCGATTAAAATTGGCAGAGGAGTAGACAGCTTGAAAAGGAAGCTTCCGTTCGTTAATCAACACCGTGCTGACCTTGACCTTGAAGTTTGACCTTGAAAACCGAAATTTCCTTCTTTGGGCTATATAATTTCCCCCCAGCTTTTTTTCGTGAACTAGTGAACAGAATCGCTTCAAATTTTGTGTGGTGGTGTATCATGGCGCAAGGAAGTTTGTATGAAAGTTCAGCTGTATCTCGCGAACTACTGAACAGAATCGCTTCAAATGTTGGGCTATGTATTTTATGCGTTTACACTAAAAATAATAATAAAATCAGGAAAGAATGCATCTGTTAAAACTACTAGGAATCTTTTATTTCCAAACGTGTCGGTCTCCAGTGACCTTCATCAGAGAAACAAAACAAAACAAAACAAAAAAGTTGTTTCTCTGATGAAGGTCACTGGAGACCGAAACGTTTGGAAATAAAAGATTCCTAGTAGTTTTAGCAGATGCATTCTTTCCTGATTTTATTATTATTTTTAGTGTGTGACTCAGCTACACTCCAGAATGCATCCTCACAGTGAAAAGAATGAAACTACAAAGTGTGTTTTAATGACTTATTTTCTCTCTCTCTCTCTCTCTCTCTCTCTCTCTCTCTCTCTCTCTCTCTCTCTCTCTCTCTCTCTCTCTCTCTCTCTCTCTCTCTCTCTCTCTCTCTCTCTCTCTTTTTACTCTCTCCTGTTTCGTCACAAAAACCCATTCTGTCCATTTATCTTTTTCCAAATTTCAAATCTCCCTCTCTTTGTGTCTTTCTCTGTCTGTCTCTCTTCTGTCTCTGTCCCTGCCTGTTTGTCTGTCTGTCTGTCTGTCTGTCTGTCTATCGCTGTCCCCCCCCCCTCTCTCTCTCTCTCTCTCTCTCTCTCTCTCTCTCTCTCTCTCTCTCTCTCTCTCTCTCTCTCTCTCTCTCTCTCTCTCTCTCTCTCAACTGGAACTGAACCAACTCGTCATGCTTCGTAGAGGGAAACGTGTCGCTGCAAAACAACACGCTAACGTGCAGGCACGTGCAACGCTGGCCTTGGGGGCTTTACCGAGAACAGTATATTTACTATATAGCGTCATTGGCTTTACACGCACCCGTAGAATACTCGTCAACTTCAAGTGTTCCTTGGATGACAGCCTCTGCTTTCAAGTCTGACTGGATCGACAGGCTCTGCTGCTGTTCTCAGTGGCATATTTATGTAAATCAAAGGTGGCAGTAACTAAACATAACATGACCTTCGTGGGGAAAACAAAAGAAAAACAAAAAACAAAACAAAACAAAAAAACTGCTTTCTTTAAAGACTCACTCACCCACCACCCTTGTTTTTTCTGGGTGGCTGTGACCCACATACAAATATCCCCAACTTATAATTGAGGGCGGCTGCTCTGTAAAATGATGCTTCGGTTTGAATTAGGGGTCATTTGTATGGGTGCCAAACCTGGTCAAAACAAGATTTCTGACCAGCTACAAGAGGGAAAACACGTGAAACCCGTGATTTTGACACGTGATCTGGTGGGTCTTTAACGGACTGTTAACGTCGCGTTTGTGATTGTTTTCTTCTTCTCCTTAGGCAGCCAACTTCATCACGTCGAAGGTTTTGCTGCACTTTAGGGAGTAGTACTGTGGTGCTAAAATGCGACTTTGGCGGTGAAAGGGTTAAAGCCAGCGCGGTACTATATAAGCAAGCACTAGGATACAAATGTCAGTGTATGCCCCACATGGCCGAAAGGCCGAAGAGGGCGTAAAGCCTTAATTAATAAAATGTCAGTTTCTGCTTGGCTGCTCGCAACGAAAGCATCCCTTTTCAAAACAAAAAAAGGAGGGGAAAAACTAAACTGGCGCAGACGAAAGCCCGATTCCTGGGATCGGCTCTTTTATAGCCCAGTTGTGCCTTTAACCCTTTCACCGCCAGCCATATTTCAGCCAAAATTTTCCATTGCAATTACCTGGGTAGAGAATAACATCCATCTGCAGTATTGGGGATTCTTCTGCGACAGATCTAAAACAAGGTCTATCCTTACTTCCCAAAACTAAGACAATAGGGTCTTTGGGTAGTAGACCCCAATTTGATGCCTTTTAGTGACAATGGTGACTGTGGTGCTTAAATGCGACTTTGGCGGTGAAAGGGTTAACGGCAATAAATCCGTTCATTGTTCATTGCTCATTCATTGGTTCCCCCTCTCTCTGTGAATGTTGTATCTGCCTGGCCATCTGTCCCAGTGTAGTTGTTTTTGTATGCGTCTCTGTCTATTTGTAGGCGTGTATAGGGGAAGACGGGGTAAAAAGCGCATGGGCGGGTAAGAAGCCCACCCCAATTATCTCATGAAATAAAGAAAATTTCAGTCAAATTTGCCCATGAGACGAATGCTAGACATTAACGCTCGTCTCATGGGCAAAATTAGACTGAAATTTGCTTCAGTTCATGAGATAATTGGGGTGGGCTTCTTACCCGCCCATGCGCTTTTTACCCCGTCTTCCCCTATGTTCATGTTCTGTCTATTTGGGCAATAGCCAAAATACTTTTTTTTTTGTCTGTCTGTTTGTCTGTCTGTCTGTTTGTCTGTCTGTCTGTCTCCTACTCACCCGCCCTCTCTCCTTCTATTTATTCTCCTTCTGTTTCTCTCTTGTTCTAAGCTGTTTTTCAGAACGTGTGTACGCGTGTGCATGCGCGCACGTGTGTGTGTGTGTATGTGTGTGTGTGTGTGTGTGTGTGTGTGTGTGTGTGTGTGTGTGTGTGTGTGTGTGTGTGTGTGTGTGTGTGTGTGTGTGTGTAGTTGTGTATGTCCGCATGCGTCTATGTGTATGCGTGTGTACGTGGGTTCCATGTTAGTTTGTATGTGCTGCTGTTATATTTCTATGATTCGATTCACAAACCTTCCAATAATCGATGACCTAGAAAACATGCCTCTGCTGGAATCAGAACTCTTTAAATAAGAAACAAAAGAAGAGGACAAAACGTACAGTTGCATGCGAGTGTGTGCGCACGCGCGCGCGCGTGTGCGTGTGTGTGTTCGGGTGTGACGATTCACACACGCGTCTCTGTGCGTGTATGTGTGTGCGTGTGTATGGGTGCCCACGTGTGTGTGTGTGTGTGTGTGATTAGGAGATGCGATGACAGTATGTCTCTGTGTGTGTGAAAGAGAGAGAGGCAGAGAGAGAGAGAGAGAGAGAGAGAGAGAGAGAGAGAGAGAGAGAGAGAGAGAGAGAGAGAGAGAGAGAGAGAGAGAGAGAGAGAGAGAGAGAGAGAGAGAGAGAGAGAGAGAGAGAGAGAGAGAGAGAGACGAGAGAGAGAGAGAGAGAGAGATACACACACACACAGACAGACAGACAGTCAGACAGTGACAGAAACAAATAAAAACGAGAGAAAGAGCGAGAGAGAGCGAGAGAGGGTTAGTGTTTCGAAAGAATGCGCACATTCATGCATGGCGTTTGCATAATATATGCGTAAGTCTGCCTACACGTGCAGCAATACCATGTGTCTGCATAAGTGCATTTTTCTGTTTTTTAGTCCCCGAGCCAAAGGTTCGGGGAGCTATTGTTTTTGTCTGATCCGTCCGTCCGGTGTCCGTCCGGTGTCCGTCCGTCCGGCCGGCGTGCCTCCGTCCGGCTATTCGTCCGTTTTTCTCAAAAACTATTCAGTCTATCATCATCAAATTTCGTATACTAGTTTGCCAAGATGCAAGCTATCCACTGATGTATTTAGTTTTACATTAAGGTCAAGGTCGCGCCAGTTACGGGGTTCAAACCCCGAAACACATAATCGCTAATATCTCGCGAAGGTTTGCATGTATTTTAATGCAGTTTTTTCCCACAACATTTCTTGATGAATGGTCTATAACACAGTTGTCATGAATTTGTCTGTGCGCGAATGTGTTCGCATGATCGCGCGCGCTCAAATCACGGGTCCGAACCCCAAGGCTATATATAAAAAAAACTATTCACTTACGTGCTGTTTTGATGCGTTTTTATGTATGTGTACAGCCGACACATTCCGATTTCCGAGTAGCTCGGCGATGCTGCGAGGGGACTTTGCTACCGCTCGGCGTTGCACTTGTTTTCCTTCTTTTTGGTTGCTGCTATTTTGTTTTCGTTTTCGTCGTTTTTATATTCGGTTTATGAATACGA
>CM065686.1:44467419-44469919 GCA_017654935.2 Phymorhynchus buccinoides
GACAGACAGACAGACAGACAGACAGAGACAGACAGACAGACACAAGTGGCGAAAATTTTCCTTATGGAACAGATATCCTGCCCCATTATTCTGTTATGTTTTCCTGACTGGGTTGCTCTAAGGATCGGTTTTTCTTTTGTGTTATCTCGGATTGTTCCTCATTTGAACATGAATGGCTTTCCTAACTGTCTCTTAACTGTCTCCGGTTTCTATCGGCTGTGGACAAAATTGATCGCAGGGAAAATATGTTGTTTGCTTTGAAACTGACAGAGGAAGAAGTAAAAACATAGTGAGAAAACGATAAAGACAGAGGTAGAAATGGTGAGAAAACGATAAAGACAGAGGTAGAAATAGTGAGAAAACGATAAAGACAGAGGTAGAGATGGTGAGAAAACGATAAAGACATAGGTAGAGATGGTGAGAAAACGATAAAGAAAGAGGGAGAGATAGTGAGAAAACGATAAAGACATAGGTAGAGATGGTGAGAAAACGATAAAGAAAGAGGTAGAGATGGTGAGAAAACGATAAAGACAGAGGTAGAGATGGTGAGAAAACGATAAAGACAGAGGTAGAGATGGTGAGAAAACGATAAAGACAGAGGTAGAGATGGTGAGAAAACGATAAAGACAGAGGTAGAGATGGTGAGAAAACGATAAAGACAGAGGTAGGTAGAGATAGAGTGAGAAAACGATAAAGACAGAGGTAGAGATGGTGAGAAAACGATAAAGACAGAGGTAGAGATGGTGAGAAAACGATAAAGAAAGAGGTAGAGATAGTGAGAAAACGATAAAGACAGAGGGAGAGATGGTGAGAAAACGATAAAGACAGAGGTAGAGATGGTGAGAAAACGATAAAGACAGAGGTAGAGATGGTGAGAAAACGATAAAGACAGAGGTAGAGATGGTGAGAAAACGATAAAGACAGAGGTAGAGATGGTGAGAAAACGATAAAGACAGAGGTAGAGATGGTGAGAAAACGATAAAGACAGAGGTAGAGATGGTGAGAAAACGATAAAGACAGAGGTAGAGATAGTGAGAAAACGATAAAGACAGAGGTAGAGATGGTGAGAAAACGATAAAGACAGAGGTAGAGATGGTGAGAAAACGATAAAGACAGAGGTAGAGATGGTGAGAAAACGATAAAGACAGAGGTAGAGATGGTGAGAAAACGATAAAGACAGAGAGATAGTGAGAAAACGATAAAGATAGAGATGGTGAGAAAACGATAAAGACAGAGGTAGAGATGGTGAGAAAACGATAAAGACAGAGGTAGAGATGGTGAGAAAACGATAAAGACAGAGGTAGAGATAGTGAGAAAACGATAAAGACAGAGGTAGAGATAGTGAGAAAACGATAAAGACAGAGGTAGAGATAGTGAGAAAACGATAAAGACAGAGGTAGAGATGGTGAGAAAACGATAAAGACAGAGGTAGAGATAGTGAGAAAACGATAAAGACAGAGGTAGAGATGGTGAGAGATAAAGACAGAGGTAGAGATGAGAAAACGATAAAGACAGAGGTAGAGATGGTGAGAAAACGATAAAGACAGAGGTAGAGATGGTGAGAAAACGATAAAGACAGAGGTAGAGATGGTGAGAAAACGATAAAGACAGAGGTAGAGATGGTGAGAAAACGATAAAGACAGAGGTAGAGATGGTGAGAAAACGATAAAGACAGAGGTAGAGATGGTGAGAAAACGATAAAGACAGAGGTAGAGATGGTGAGAAAACGATAGAGATAAAGACAGTGTGAGAAAACGATAAAGACAGAGGTAGAGATAGTGAGAAAACGATAAAGACAGAGGTAGAGATGGTGAGAAAACGATAAAGACAGAGGTAGAGATGGTGAGAAAACGATAAAGACAGAGGGAGAGATGGTGAGAAAACGATAAAGACAGAGGTAGAGATGGTGAGAAAACGATAAAGACAGAGGTAGAGATGGTGAGAAAACGATAAAGACAGAGGTAGAGATGGTGAGAAAACGATAAAGACAGAGGTAGAGATGGTGAGAAAACGATAAAGACAGAGGTAGAGATGGTGAGAAAACGATAAAGACAGAGGTAGAGATGGTGAGAAAACGATAAAGACAGAGGTAGAGATGGTGAGAAAACGATAAAGACAGAGGTAGAGATGGTGAGAAAACGATAAAGACAGAGGTAGAGATAGTGAGAAAACGATAAAGAGATGGTGAGAAAACGATAAAGACAGAGGTAGAGATGGTGAGAAAACGATAAAGACAGAGGTAGAGATGGTGAGAAAACGATAAAGACAGAGGTAGAGATGGTGAGAAAACGATAAAGACAGAGGTAGAGATGGTGAGAAAACGATAAAGACAGAGGTAGAGATGGTGAGAAAACGATAAAGACAGAGGTAGAGATAGTGAGAAAACGATAAAGACAGAGGTAGAGATGGTGAGAAAACGATAAAGACAGAGGTAGAGATGGTGAGAAAACGATAAAGACAGAGGTAGAGATGGTGAGAAAACGATAAAGACAGAGGTAGA
>CM065686.1:44484919-44494919 GCA_017654935.2 Phymorhynchus buccinoides
TTACACTGATGTCAGTGTGCTACCTTTCACACGATTGTCCAACATGCTGGGTCCTCGGTAGAACACAGATGGACACCGAACATAACAGGCCACATGGCATGGTAAGGGGCGAGCTGCAGGCTCGTCTATGAAAAGACGGAAGGGAGAAGGGGGGTGTAGTACCGTTTGTTAAGTCCTCTCGTGGCCTTTTTGTCCTTATGTGCACATTTGTGTAAAATGGCACTGTTTCTGCTTTTTTTTAACCCTTTCGCCGCCAATGTCGCATTTTTGCACCACAGTGATTGAACACAGTCATATATGTCATTAAAAGTCTGTAAATGAGGGTCTGTTATCCAATTATCTTGGGTACTTACTTTTGAGAGGTAAGGATAGACCTTATTTCAAATATATCACAGAAGAATCCCAAATATTTCAGACAGAAATCTTTTCTCTATCCATGTAAGATTAATGGAACATTTTGACTAAAAAATGGCTGGCGGCGAAAGGGTTAAATAATGTATTGCAATTATTTATTTCATTACTCACCATGTTACATTACCACACAGACTGTGAAACTATTCTACCTACTGGTTCATCAGATACGGCTCGGAAATGAAAAGAAAGAAATCAGTTCGGATACTAGGATGAAGAGATATGAAACATAGCAGACAAAATGAGCCAATGGAGCTAAAGATTCATCTTTCTTCCCCAAAGTTGTTCGTTCGCTTATTATTTCGGCTATGCACCACAAAAGGTACTCACGCCACTTGAAGGGGTTTTATTATATTAACATTGCCATGTATTTTGAAGGATCTCAAGCGGTTTTATGCAGAACTCCTCGTATTAAGCCTATATTGTTTCATTATTTCAGGCTCAGAAAGACCACAAGTGATGGAAGTGTGTAATATGGCAAATGGCTTTACGTCCTCTCGGCCTGGGATGGGATGGAACTGTGTGCAGCTTGGGTTTTGTTTTTATAATCCACCAATGTTGGATGTCGTTCAACACAACAACCAAGAAAATGCACCCATTATGCTGTAGGCTTTAAGTTTATAATGCACAGAAGAATGGGAAACTGACCGGTTTTCAGACAGTCGTGAAAACTAAACGCCACTGTTGCCTGTCCCATTGTTCACCAAGCATTAATCATGGGCTTGCCATATTGATTTATCTACGCGCTATCTATGGCATCCTTTGCTTTTCCTAAACCACACAGACTTGGTTTATGGTGTTGCCCAGTTCTCAAGGGACCCAGGCACTTCCTCCGGCAAATCTGATTTACAATGAGGCGGATGGAGGAGGAGGGTGGAGTGGGGAATGCAAGAGAGTTGGACTTAGAGAGTAATGCATAAAGAGATGTGGATGGTCAAAGCAGGTAGTAGGGCTGGAAGCAAATTTGCTAGTAATTAGTCCCCGAGCCGAAGGTTCGGGGAACTATTGTTTTTGTCTGGTCCGTCCGTCGGTCCGTCCGTCCGTCCGGCGTCCGTCCGTCCGTCCGGCTATTCGCCCGTTTTTTCTCAAACACTATTCAGTCTATCATCATCAAATTTGGTATACTAGTTTGCCAAGATGCAAGCTATCCACTGATGTATTTAGTTTTACATTAAGGTCAAGGTCGCGCCAGTTACGGGGTTCAAACCCCGAAACACATAATCGCTAATATCTCGCGAAGTTTTGCATGTTTTTTTCACAACATTTTTTGATGAATGGTCTATAACACAGGTGTCATGACTTGTTCTGTGCGCGCGTGTGCGCATGATCGCGCGCGCTCAAATCACGGGTCCGACCCCCAAGGCTATATATAAAAAACCTATTCACTTACGTGCTGTTTTCATGCGTTCTTATGTAGTTACGTGCTGTTTTCATGCGTTTTTATGTATGTGTACAGCCGACACATTCCGATTTCGGAGTAGCTCGGCGATGCTGCGAGGGGACTTTGCAGCCGCTCGGCGTTGTACTTGTTTGAATTAGTGATGCCACCATCTGTTATTCTTGTCTCCTTTTCTTTTCTTTTTTTCTTTTTTTTTATAATTAAAGTACATTCTTCCTTCACACTTCTCTCTAGTAACCCTTTCACCGCCAGCCATATTGGATACAAAAAATGTCCATTCAATTTACCTGGGTAGAGAACAAAATCTATCTGCAGTATTGGGGATTTTTCTGTGACATATGTAAAATAAGGTATGTCCTTACTTCCCAAAAAATAGACAATAGGGTCTTTGAAAAATACTAGACCCCAATTTGATGCCTTTTAGTGACATAGGTGTTAAATCACTGTGGTGCTAAAATGCGACTTTGGCGGTGAAGGGGTTAAAAAAAAATATGAATGTCTGCTCGACTGTCCGTTTTCCCCCCAAAGGATAACGTGAGGCAAACAGCTATGCACAGATTGCAATGGGGATGATTTTGAAGGTTAGTCCTAGGATCATTACTAAGTCAGGAATAAGTCGTTGAAGAAACAGAAATTAAGAAAGTGATCCCCCCTCCCCCTCTCTCTCTATAGTATATATATATATCTTTGTGTGCATGAATGTTCGTGTATGCGCACGCGAGCGTGTGTGTGCTTGTGTGTGTGTGTGTGTGTGTGTGTGTGTGTGTGTGTGTGTGTGTGTGTGTGTGTGTGTGTGTGTGTGTGTGTGTGTGTGTGTGTGTGTGTGTGTGTGTGTGTGTGTGTGTGTGTGTGTGTGCGCGTGTGCGCGCGCGTGTGCGCGTGTGTGTGTGTGTGTGACCCTTTACTCCACTCCCTCCTTTCATTCTATCTCTAAATCATATTCTCTCTCTCTCTCTCTCTCTCTCTCTCTCTCTCTCTCTCTCTCTCTCTCTCTCTCTCTCTCTCTCTCTCTCTCTCTCTCTCTCTCTCTCTCTCAGTTGCCTATGTCCCATTCAGTATTGCTTTTCAATTTCTGTCTGTATTACTCTGCCATTCTTCTGTTGTTGATTTTTTCTTTCATATTTTATATTTTCATGTCTCTCTCTGTTACTTATGTTCGTGCATGTCACGTAAGCTGCGGTGTGGACACTGGGACACCCTTGCACTATCGTAAGCACCAATTAATTGCGCAATGTCATCTGCATTGTCATAATTATATTTCCATCCATAACTGTCACTAAAGGGGACGACCCACACGTCCAGTTGCAGTCGTACGACCATCCAACTGTGATGACGTCTGTGAGACACGATTCTGATGAAACGCTACTGTCATAAATGAATCCGATGAAATCCTACTATTTTCATTCACTATATTCATATGGACCTCAGTACACGGATCTGATGAAATGTCCGATACTTTCATCAAATTCGTGTCTGGGGGACTACAAATGTAGTGAATACGAATCGTCAGGTTCATTTAGGCATTAACATTTCATGAGAATCATGCTTCACAAATGTCACCTTACTACTGCAGTTGTACGTGTGGATCCTCATCGGTGGTGCCTGTTTTGACAGGCTACCGCTTCCTGCAATAATGGAATGCTGGTGATGAGTTCTGGAACCGGTATATCTCTGTGTCTCTCTGGAGTCGGCTGTCTCTTTGCGGATTGCGATGCTTTCATCCATATCACAGCTCTCTGTCTTCGAAGATACCGTCGGTGCTTACATGTTCGTGCGTAGCATTCTAGCTTTCGTCTTCTATCACAGTGACCTGTCTTCGAACATTCTGTTGGTGCTTACATATTCGTGCATGACATTCTAGCTTTCGTCTTCCATCACAGTGACCTCACTTACATATTATCACATCTGTCTGTCTTCGAACATTCTCTTGACGCTTACATATTCGTGTGTGACATTGTAACTTTCCACTTCCATCACAGTGACCTCACTCACATATCACATCTGTCTGTCTTCGAACATTCTGTTGGTGCTTACATATTCGTGTGTGACATTGTAACTTTCCACTTCCATCACAGTGACCTCACTCACATATCACATCTGTCTGTCTTCGAACATTCTGTTGGTGCTTACATATTCGTGCGTAACATTCTGACTTTCGTCTTCCATCACAGTGACCTCACTGACCGATGGCTTGGAGTCAAAACGGACTATCTTTAGATAGTCCATTGACATAGTATTGAACTTATTACGAACACTAATAACTTGTATTTTAAAAAAAAGACTGCTGAAATATAAAAATCAAAAACCCCTTTTTATATGTCTGCAGTCAGTGTTTGATACAAGTTATTAGTTTTTGTAATAAATCCACTAATACGTCAATGGACCATCTAAAGATAGTCCGTTTTGACTCCAGGCCATCGCATTATCACATCTGTCTGTCACATGCTTGCATATTCGTGTATGACATTGTAACTTTCGTCTTCTATCACAGTGACCTGTCTTCGAACATTCTCTTGATGCTTACATAATCGTGACCCAGCACCACGAAAGGGATTCTAAGTCGCTGGGCTAGTTTATAACAACAGGCTTGGTAAGCCAAAAATCGATTTGGTTGTTTTCAGTGTTGAGTTGTGGATATTTTCGTGCTCTCTAACATATCATCTTTCATATTCATAAAGGACAATCCTCGTTATGGTCTCTAAATACTCCCAAAAGTGCTTTACAATGAGTAGGTCGACGCATTTTCTTTAGCTTTGCTAAACGTTAGACTGTGATTTCTCAAAACGACTCACAGTCAACCTACCAACTTTAAATGCTCATAACTCTAAAACGGAAAACGTTACATTAATTGGTTCTTATATCATTTGAAAGAGAATTGTCTGATGTTTCTAACTGTACCATTGTCTCCGAATGGTCATTTTGACACTTAATGTCCCTTTCGTGGTGCTAGGTCACATATTGACACTTAATGTCCCTTTCGTGGTGCTAGGTCACATATTGACACTTAATGTCCCTTTCGTGGTGCTAGGTCACATTTTGACACTTAATGTCCCTTTCGTGGTGCTAGGTCACATTTTGACATATTAATGTCCCTTTCGTGGTGCTAACATATTGACACTTAATGTCCCTTTCGTGGTGCTTCACATCACAGTGACCTCACTCACCTCACCCCGCCCATCCTCTCCTTTTACTTTTACTCTACTCATCTACCAGCTGTAATCTGCCCATGAGACGAATGCTAAACATTAACACTCGTCTCATGGGCAACAGTGACTGAAAGTTTCTTTATTTCATGAGATAATTGGCATGGGCTTCTTACCCACCCATGGGCTTTTTACCCCGTCTTCACCTATAACAAAGCAACAACTAGGCTATGGCACTAAAAGAGTAACGACACCGAATGTGGAAAATCTTGCGTTTGTTGTGACTGCTTTAGCGGTTTGAAGGCCTATACCTAATACGGTTCATGTTTACAGTGAAATCTTAAGTGGGAATGGAGAACAAAACGCGTGCAGTTAAATATTGTTTAATCCAACTTGACCTGTTCTTTAAATAACGAAAACGTTCCTTGCAACTGTGACAGTTTTGAGTAAAAATTAAACCGAGCTCCCCCGAAGACGGAGTGTGGCTGCTCACGTGGCGGGGTAATACATTTTGTTTTAATGTGTACCATAGTGAGCAAGTGCTTCGGCTGTCGGGGTGATCCCTGGAGTCTTTTAGCCAGGATACGTCAACAAACCAACCAACCGAGCAATGGAACACCAATTTTGAGATCAACACACACAAAATATTGTTGTTTATCCAACAGTCTGTTTGTGTTGATTCAACTCAGAACAGGTGGCCGAAGCCGTAGAAGGGGAGGGATGGCGCCATCTTTGATGACGTTGTATTCCAAACGAAAAGCGTCGACATGATCAGTCTAAAAACAACAACAACAAAAATATTCATAGCTTTTCCAGGAATTCATGGAAACTGCAACCACAGTGATGCAACGACAATATTTGAATATAATTTGGCAGGATGTGACATTATTATTTTAAAGGTGGACCCTGACGGATGAGTTTTTGCAAGAAACACGTCGAGATCACAACCTTTACACAGATCGCAACACTCACTTTGCTCTGGTTTCCTATAAATCAAACCATCAAATCGGCGATTCCTCCTTGGCGGAGGTGCTGGAAGTTAAATTCTTTCACTGAAAGAGAAGGCGTGTGCCGTCTCTTTTGTAATGGCGGCCTGAGTTTAGACCAAATTGTTTGCACGAAATGTTCGCAATACAAGCCTTTTTATTTATTCATTTTTAAATTGTATTCAGTTTATCTGAATGAGTTTCGCTCACAACAAAGAAAATAGCTTCATTTGTGTTTTTTTACTTCACTACAAAAAAGAAAAAGCTTCAACCACAATGGGTTTGGCCTCCACCCACCCCATCCAAAATGGCTTCTCTCTCCGGCATCTCTGCCAAGGAGGAATCGCCGTTTTGACGGGATGATTTCTAGGAAACCAGAGCAAAGTGAGTGTTGCGATCTCTGTAAAGATCGTGTTTTCACTGATGATCTCGACGTTCCTTGAAATCTTGCAAAAAATCGGCGATTCCGTCAGGGCTGCCCCTGCTGTCTCAGATGGAAAGAGAAGGCCTCTTTCCCTCCTTCAGCGACCGACCTGAGTTTAGACCAAATGATCTCTATACTTTCCCTCTTCTCTCTCTCTCACCTTTAGGTAGCTGTTTCTGCTGTATTCAAAAAAGCTTGTGTGTGGGCTTTGTATTGCCCCATTTTTGTTTGAATGCGTTCTGCCAAGGCTAATCGTGTGTGTGACGCTTTGATTTGAAACCAGATCAAGAGTCGCGCCGTAGGGTGTTTTTCCCCTTGTAAAACAATCTGAACATGTTGAAAGCAGTAGTGACTCTTTGTCTTCTCACACAAACTCTCCAAGAAGCACACATAGACGGAAAGGCGCCAGTGGTAAAAAAAGACACGCATACAGATCGCAACACACAATCCTACGCACCCATACACACATGCATTTCTTTTAGCACTACAATATTATATACACACGTGTGTTAAGACCTCTCGCGGACTTTTTGTCCTTAACAGTCTAAATTGACCCTGTTTCTGCTTTGTTTTGTATTTGTTGCAAGTATTTATTTCATTACTCGCCATGTTACATTACCACGCAAAATTTGAAGCCATTCTACCCACTGGTTCATGAGATACAGCTCGGACATGAAGGAAGGAAATTGTGGTTTTGTGAGTCTTCCTTGGGGGAGGTTTGCACTGGCGGTTCAAAATTCAGGATCAAAATAGGTTGTGACATGCTGATCAAGAATATATATGGTTATGGGAGACCCTAGGCTTATTGTAGATCATGGTATCCGCGAGAGGACAAATGTTCGCGAAAGGACTTAACACACGTGTGTGTACACCACTATATATAACATACGACTATAACGAAATATTAACCTGTTTATCCACAAACAAATATACTTGTGGCGGTACCATAGCCGATGAGGTTTAACCGAGGCGTGGTTACCGCTACACTTATCTGCATTATTAAACAAATTGGGACTTTACTGGAGTTGCACTGCCTCCGGGCATTGCCTCCAGTATTGTTCCCACCATCTTTGTATCTACAAATGTCCCATATGTGTCTGTTCCAGACCGAGAGGACGTAAAACACCATTTTTCATTCATTCAAATATTAACCTGTTGCTATCTTGTGATTTCAAAAAACAGGAATTATGAACAATATCGTATTCATTTCATGTTGAAGAGATCTTTGAGAGCTCCCAAGTAAATAAGAACTAAAATCCGGGCCCAAGATAACTAATAATAATAATGAGCATATGTCTGGTTCACAGTCATAATAAGGCTTTACACAAGAAATTATCCTTTTTTGTTTGTTTCTTGTGGTTGAAGTATAATATGCCTTATAGATAACAGACGATGGAACCGCGTTAAAGAACAAACGCTTTCAGCGTTGAATTAAAGAATTATGATTGCCTGTCTAGACACGAAGCTTAAAGTTAATTAAAGATGATCATATTATGTGACCTAGCACCACACAAGTGACATTAAGTGTCAAAATGACCGTTCTGAAAAAAAATGTCTGGTTAGAATCTTCATACAGTTCTCTTTCAAATGATATAAGAACCATTCTTATAACGTTTTCCGTTTTAGAGTTATGGGCATTTAGAGTTGGTAGGGTGACTGTCAGCCATTTTGAGAAATCACTATCTAAAGTTTAGCCTAGCTGAAGAAAATGCATTGACCTACTCATTTTAAAGCACTTTTTTGGAGCATTTAGAGACCACAACAAAGATTGTCTTTTACAAATATGAAAGATGTGATGTTAGAGAGAAAGAAAATACCCATGACTCAAAACTAATTGAAACAAATATATATTTTGATTTGCAAGCCTATTGTGAGAAACTAGCCCAGCGACTTAATGTCCCTTTCGTGGTGCTGGGTCAGATATTATTCACAAACCAGGACACGCAAAAATACACAATTAAAAAAACACCATACATGAGATGTTGGAAAAGATGGAAATACTGAAGAACACAAATACGAGAATGAAAATTAAAAAAGAAAATGAGAAAAAGAAACAAAGTTCTAGAGAAAGGAGTAGGAAACGAATGAGTGTTTAGAAATATCTAGTTATGTAGGAATACTTGCCACAGAAACAAAAACAATTCCTGCGAAAGTGCAATGACAAAATAAAGCATTAAGGCTGGACAATTAGAAAGTATGAAATCAAAGTCAGGAAATTTGTAAAGAATGTTTTTCTGACAAAGATTGGGAGAAATGGATAGCACCGCTGATTCTTTTTTTTCTTTTCTTTTTTCTTCTTCTTCTTCTTCTTCTTCTTCTTCTTCTTCTTCTTCTTCTTCTTCTTCTTCTTCTTCTTCTTCTTCTTCTTCTTCTTCTTCTTCTTCTTCTTCTTCTTCTTCTTTCTTCTTCTTCTTCTTCTTCTTCTTCTTCTTCTTCTTCTTCTTCTTCTTCTTCTTCTTCTTCTTCTTCTTCTTCTTCTTCTTCTTCTTCTTCTTCTCTTCTTCTTCTTCTTCTTCTTCTTCTTCTTCTTCTTCTTCTTCTTCTTCTTCTTCTTCTTCTTCTTCTTCTTCTTCTTCTTCTTCTTCTTCTTCTTCTTCTTGTTCTGCGTGCCCAGACTATATGGCCATTATGGGTGAGGTACGCATGTGTCCGGTTTTCAGTTTTCATTGGTCTCCCCACTGCATTCAGCCGACACATTCCGATTTCGAGGAGGAGCTCAAAGCAGCAATTATTTTGAAGATTTTTTTTTTTTTTTGGGAAAAGACAGGAGAATAGGCCAGTACGTCAGAAAAACCGTAGATGGTAGTAAGAAAAGGAAAGGGCAGAGTCAAAGAGAGTGATAGACTAGAGGAAGCTGCTAGCATGTAAATGTCAGTAGGTGGGGGCACTATTTGTACTGAAAGACACCCCCCCCCCCCCGGTATCCCCACGGGGAAGAGACTCGTGGAGGGGGTGGGGTCGTCCAGCTCCCCGTATGGAGGCACGAGGCATCCACCGGGTGCCCCAGCACCGCTGCTAAAACAAAGGCAACTAGGATTAAACGGTCCAGTGTCCCACTGTTCAGCCGATAACAATCGCACAGAATATTTATTCTTGTAACAAATGCAAATTCGTGCAATACCATACGGTTTTTGTCAAAGCAGAAATAATTCATGATAAATAAACTCTGCTTCGCTGCCAAAAATATACAAAAGAAAGTAAGAGAGAGGGTGTGTGTGTGGGGGGGGGGGGGGGGCGGCACACACACGCATACAGACAGAGGGAGATCGAGTGAGAAAAAGAAAAAAGAGAGGATGGACGAACTACTGAGAGAGAGAGAGAGAGAGAGAGAGAGAGAGAGAGAGAGAGAGAGAGAGAGAGAGAGAGAGAGAGAGAGAGAGAGAGAGAGAGGAGAGAGGAGGGGGGGGGGGGGAGGGAGAGGGGGAGGGAATGAGTGAGTGAGTTATACAACGAGGGACAGTGACAGAGAAACAGAGAAACAGAAATACAGAGAGCCCCAACAGACTAAGAGAAAGAGAGACAAAGGTAATAGAGAGACAAATAAAGATAGAGACGAAGACACAGAGACAAGAGAGACTGGCAGAGAGAACAGAGACTGGCAGAGAGAACAGAGACTGGCTGAGAGAGAACAGAGACT
>CM065686.1:44499919-44517419 GCA_017654935.2 Phymorhynchus buccinoides
TTCTGCTGTCACATGCTATCGTTCTGCCTGACTGGTCCATTCTCCTGTCTTTTTTCCATACATTCTGACGAAGGTTTCTTCAGCCCAAGTCGGACGTGCTGGGCCTGACTATTTCTTAGTTAGGCGCATAACGGCAGCATGACGCATCTACGCTCATGTGACAGGAAACTGTCTGAGCGAACGAAAGAAGAAGAAGAAGAAGAAGAACGCAATTTCCATGCTCGTTGCAAAGGGGAGAGGGACAGAGGGGGTAGAGAGAGGGAGACAGACAGACAGACAGACAGAGAGGGAGAGAGACAGACAGCAGATAAACAGACAGACAGAGAGAGCCGACAGAGTTCAGAACATCTGTCATGTTTCTGCGAAAGGGCTTTATTTCCTTCAGGCGAAAGCGATTGACGTGATTGAGTCTGTAGAATTAACTCAAGAGTCCCGCTTAATGAGGTGGGATGAACATGCAGAAGGAATCCAATAACATAATTGCTAAGTGAGGCTATACTAATCAAGTTTCCAGAATGAAGTCCTGCATGCCCTCTAGAGGAAAGGAACCTGCTCAAATGGCGTTTTAATCGAATTTAACGTGGTAACTACTTCAAAGAAATGAAACATTTTGAAATACTTTGACTTGGTAGCGTTCAGCGTTTGACCAAAAAAATCAGTTTGAATGTGTTTTTTCCAAACGCAACTAATGTTTGTACTGTATCTTGATTTCATCATCACATGTTAGGAGCGTCGACTCTGTGTTCTTCATTCTTTTTTTTCTCTCTCCCTCGCTGTCTTTCCATTATCTCTTTTGATCCATCTCTCTCCCTTCCCTCTCTTTCTCTCCATGCCCCCCCCCCCCTCTCTCTCTCTGTCTCTGTCTTCTGTGCCTGTCTGTCCGTCTCCTTCGTTCTTTCTGCTCGATCAAATTACAATGCTCTCTCTCTCTCTCTCTCTCTCTCTCTCTCTTCTCCTCTCTCTCTCTCTCTGGTCTGTCTATTCCCCCCCTGCATGTCCTCTCTCCTCCCCCCCCCCCCCTTCACACCCCCCCCCCCCCCCCCACTTCGCACCCCCCTTCTTTCTCTCCCCTTATCTCTCCTCTCTCCCCCCCCTCTCTCTCTCTCTCTCTCTCCCCCCCCCTCTCTCTGTCTCTCTCTCTCTCTTTTCCTCTCCCATCTCTCTCTCTCTCTTCTCTCCTCTCTCTCTCTCTCTCTCTCTCTCTCTCTCTCTCTCTCTCTCTCCCTCTCTCTCTCTCCTCGTCTCTAAGCTGTATGCTGATGTTTGCATGTGCCAGTCTGAATCTCTCTCTCTCTCTCTCTCTCTCTCTCTCTCTCTCTCTCTCTCTCTCGCTCGCTTTCTCTTTGACTTTTGTAAGAGATGATCAGATTACCCAACGCTATAAGCCGACGTAGGTCTTCCCACTGTGGTGGCGTTGTGCCCAAAACATTGTATTGACCAGCTCAGCAGAGGACCTGGACAGTGCAGAATGCGTTCAGTGTCAGCCTCCTCCTTCCTGTGTTTCTCTGTATCGATAATTTTTTGGAATGATTTCTACCCCACGTTTACCCCTCTCAATCTGTTACAATGTAGATAATGTTTAACATGGTATCCTTTTGGGGTTTTCCTGGATGTATGTGTGGTAATAATACACAGATGCGAAAGCAGGAAAGAAAAGCAAAACGAAATCACCCCCAATTACATTTTAGACTATCAGAAGAGCTTAAAACTCTTCACTTAGTACTTCTTCTTCTTCCGTGTTCCCAGGCCATATGGCCATAATGGGCAAGATACGTATATGTCCGGTTTTCAGTTTTCACTGGTCTCGCCGCTGTGTACAGCCGACCCATTCCGATTTCGGAGGAGCTCAAGGAAGAAACATTATTTGGAAGATTTGTTTGAGAAAAAAAAGGCAGGAGAATGGGGGGCAATAAGTCAGACAGATAGTTGATGATAGAAAGCAAAGGGGAAAGGCAGAGTCAAAGAGAGTGGCAGCTTACAGGAAGTTACAAGCACATAACTTCCAGAAGGTGGGGGGGAACTATTTTTTACGAAAGACCCCCCGGTATCCCCACGGGGAGACTTAGTGCAACAAAGTAGATGTTGGAAGATATAACTTCTGCTCCAATATTTTATTGTGCTAAGTGAAATGTTACAGTTGTAAAATGTTTTGATAGTCTAATGTTCCGATACTTGTATTGTGTAAAATTCCAAATATTTCAAATATTTATTTATTTATCTTGAAATACATTTAACTTCCACGGTTTCCGAGTTGTTTGTCTTAAAGGGCAGTTAATGTTTGCAACACGTGTTTCAGCAATATAATGTGATAACATCCGATTGTGAATGTATGTTTGTCAGACATTTTATCATCAATTGTCAGGCATTGTTTTCCCTAATGCCACCTAACACATTTAAATGACTGTGCGAAGTGTACATAATTGGCCTATTTTAAAGACACACTGACCCACCACGATTAAGTCCTTTGGGTTTTTTCGGGGTAGCTGTGACCCACATACAATCCCCCAACTTCAAATTGAGGCTGCTCTTTAAAATGATGTTTCGTTTTCAATTTGGGGTATTTGTATGGGAGTCTAACCTGCTGGTCAAAACAAGATTTCTTACCAGCTATAAGAGGGAAAACGCGTGAAACCCGTGATTTTGACACGTGATCAGGTGGGTCTGTAAGGGGCGCGGGCGGTGGTGGTGGTGGTGGTGGTGGGGGGGGGGCTGATTTTCGTGAAAGTTTGTGGACTTGCAATTGTGGGTTTTTTGCTGTCAAGTTAAGAAAAACAAATCTAGTCTAGAACGTGCTTTAACCCTTTCACCGCCAAAGTTGCATTTTAGCACCACAGTGATTTAACACCTATGTCACTAAAAGGCACCAAATTGGGGTCTGTTATCCAAAGACACCATTGTCTTAGTTTTGGGAAGTAAGGATAGACCTTATTTTATATATGTCACAGAAGAATCCCCAATACTGCAGATAGATTTTGTTCTCTACCCAGGTAATTTTAATGGACATTTTTGGCTGAAATATGGCTGGCGGTGACGCATTGCTTCGGCTATTTACAGCTACATTTATTTTGGAAGCAAAACCTCCTCTATTTTTTTTCCTTGTATCGTTTAGAAAACTTAGGCCTACGATCCTTCATGTAGTTTTGATAGTGTTGGGTATCATGAAAGAGATGGATCATCCTACTATCATAAAACAATGCTGAAAATATTGGAGCAGAAGATAAATCTTCCAGCATCTGCTTTATTGTATACTAATTGAAAAGGTTTTGTTTTTTTAATTCTGATGGTTTCATTTTCCAATCTTTTGTAAAATTCCAAATAGTTCTTCTTCTTTCTAATGATAGTCTAATTTGCCAATAGTTTGTAACATTCCAAATATTTGAAAAACATTTCTTACTTAAAAGTTTAGTACTCTTTGTGAAATTCTGGAGCCAGAAATCAATGGTAGTAAATAGACGATTTCCAGAAAAACTAGGGGAGAGCACTTCGTGAAAATTATACTTGTTTACCTCAATTACGCGGTCAAGTACCATAGTAACAATGCAACAATGGCGTCGAAGCTTGAAACCGCAGGATGCGAGTCAGCGACTTGCAAACTTTTTTTTTAGAAAAACAAGGCGTGGCCAGTAGCCACAAACTGATAGAACTTGCAAAATGTGACGTAAAAATATAAATTAGGCTTACTTCAAGTTTAGAATGACGCACGGTGCTCTAAGTGCTGTGTGTCTGCTCAAACACACGAGGCGAGAGCTGGGGATCTACCTGAAGGTAGAGTAAATAACTTCCCCTGTTTGACCGATTGAATTAGGCGAGATCACTCCCACCGCACACCATGACATTACTCCCCTTAATTATTTCCGAACATACAACGAACAAACAACTACACGACAAGTGTAAAGTGACGTTATTTTTATTCACAAGAGACAAAACAAAACTACTGGATACTTCGGCGAATGCGTCTTTATCAACACAGACAAACAATTAAAGACCCCCCACGTCACGTGTCGCATTCCCTCTTATGCTAGGAAGATTTCTTACTAGCTGTAAGAGGGGAAACACGTGAAAACCGTGATTTTGACACGTGACGTGGTGGGTCTTTAACAATTATTTCTGAACAATTCCTATTGGACCGAAAGAGTAGGGTATGGTAAAGACCATGCTCACTGAACACGTTCCTGCTTGCATGCAACCTTTTCTATGGAACCTCTGTGCAACTTTACTTCTCTACTCGTCTTATTATTGTATCGGTAATTTCTCGGGTCAGGGATCGGCACGTAAGGCACGTGGAGCGTGGCGTGCTTCGGAAACCAGACCCAACCAATCAACAGGGGGTGGCCTGCTGTGCGCGTGAGAGCACGTGCTAATGTGGGCAAGTGGCTCCACCTGACGTAGGGCGGTTGCAAGAAAAATCATCATCCCTATCTTTTCCGTTCATGATTTGTTTTGTTTTTTTACCTTGACTTATTCATTGTGGTTTGATACTGGAGAGAGAGAGAGAGAGAGAGAGAGAGAGAGAGAGAGAGAGAGAGAGAGCGAGAGAGAGAGAGAGAGGTAGAGAGAGAGAGAGAGAGAGAGAGAGAGAGAGAGAGAGAGAGAGAGAGAGAGAGAGAGAGAGAGAGAGAGAGAGAGAGAGAGAGAGAGAGAGAGAGAGAGAGGGAGAGAGAGAGAGAGAGAGAGAGAGAGAGAGAGAGAGAGAGAGAGAGAGAGAGAGAGAGAGAGAGAGAGAGAGAGAGAGAGAGAGAGAGAGAGAGAGAGAGAGAGAGAGAGAGAGAGAGAGAGAGAGAGAGAGAGAGAGAGAGAGAGAGAGAGAGAGAGAGAGAGAGAGAGAGAGAGAGAGAGAGAGAGAGAGAGAGAGAGAGAGAGAGGAGAGAGAGAGAGAGAGAGAGAGAGAGAGAGAGAGGAGAGAGAGAGAGAGAGAGAGAGAGAGAGAGAGAGAGAGAGAGAGAGAGAGAGAGAGAGAGAGAGAGAGAGAGAGAGAGTACACTGGAAGAATCGCTTTTGTTACATTACATGCAACATGCTAGGCCCTAGTGAGAGGGAATGAAGATGATTTTGGATAAAGTGGAAATTGGTAGAACAGGTAACAATGTGTGTGCTTTGCCAAAGAGTTAATTAAATGTTACTTTTCCCCCCGTGGGGATACCGGGGGGTCTTTTGTATAAATAGTTCCCCCACCTTCTGGAAGTTCTGTGCTTGTAACTTCCTCTAATCTGTCACTCTCTTTGACTCTGCCTTTTACCCTTTGCTTACCGTCATCTACTATCTTTCTGCCTGAACCGGTCCATTCTCCTACCGCCTTTTTTTTCACGAAACACTTTCAAACACATTTCCTCCAGCGCGAAGTCGGACTTGCTGGGCCTAACTAGTTCTTAGTTAGGCGCATAACGGCAGCATGACGCATCTGCGCTCATAATTGACAGGAAACTGCCTGAGCGATCAAAGAAGAAGAATAAATGTTACTTTCATGTTGTGGGTTTGTCATGTATTTGTTTGCATTTCTCTCTGTCTGTCTGTCTGTCTTGTCTGTCAGCCTGCGTCTCTGCCTGTTTGTCAGTCTGTCTCTCTAGTCTAGTCTATAGGCCTAACTGAACACATAGCAAAAATTACAAGCAAAACAAACAAACAAACAAACAAACGACAAGTACGGAACAGATAGGGAAAAGGAGGAAGGGAGACAGGCAGGAACAATGAAAGGCACTAATGTGCAAAGTGGGAAGGAATCGTGGTCAGTATTTTTGGCAGGGATGGCGAACAGATTAATTATATGGCGCGCCAAAGATACAAAACTCTATCTAGCTGTTCGATAGAGTTTCGAAACTGTATCTATCAGTTCGATAGAGTTTGAAAACCCTATCTAGCTGTTCGATAGAGTTTTAAAACTCTGTCGAACAGCTAGATAGGGTTTCCACAAAATAACCCTATCGAGATATAGTTTTTCTATCGCGATTTCTGATTGGTACATGGCTTCAGCGACAAGTTTGTGGCCTTGGCAGGGCATTGACCCGTGAATTTGAATAAGACGATAGGCCTAGGCCCCTACATGTAGTCAAACAAACATGGCAGCTGAATTTGAAGTCTCAGTTTTCAATTTGTACACCTTTTAAAAGTAAATGAAATCTATTTCAATGATTAAAAACATCAACATTTATTATTTTTAGAATGCCACCTATTAGGCTAGGTGTAGGTCACAGTCAAAGATACTAGTCCTATCTACCAATGAAATGCTTCGTTTAAAAAAAGTATCAAAATGGCGCACGGTGTTCTAAGTGATGTATGTCTAATCAAACACGTGAGCCGAGAGCTGGGGATCTACCTTTAGTAAAACTGTATATAACAGTTCGATAGGGTTTTTAAACTGTCGAACTGCTAGATAGAGTTTTGTATCTTTGGCGCGCCATATAATTAGCCTAGCCATCCCTGTGCACTGGACAAATCTCAGGCGTAGGTGACCTTTTAGACGATTTTCGGAAGAAAAAAAAACTAGGGGAGAGCACGTCGTGAAAATTAGAGTTGTTTACCTCCATTACTCGGTCAAATACCATAGCAACAATGCAACAATGGCGTCGAAGCTTCAAACCGCAGGATGCGAATCAGCGACTTGCAAACATTTTTTTTAAAATTAGGGGTGGCCAGTGGCCACAAACTGATAAAACTTGCAAAATGTGAAGTAAAAATATAAATGACATAGGTTGTTTTTTAATGAAGCACGGTGTTCTAAGTGCTGTATGTCTGCTCAAACACACGAGTCGATAGGCTTCGAGAGCTGATGGTAGAGTGACTTCCCCTGTTTGGTCGATTGAATTAGGCAAGATCACTCCCATACACAATGAAATTACTCCCCTTAATAATTTCCGAACAATTCCTATTAATTAACCTAACCATCTCTGTGCACTGGACAAATCTCAGACGTGGGTGACCTGTGCTTAGGCTAATAGGAATTGTTCGGAAATAATTAAGGGGAGTAATTTCACGGTGTGTGGGAGTGATCTTGCTTAATTCAATCGGTCAAACAGGGGGAGTCACTCTACCTTCAGGTAGATCCCCGGCCCCAGCTCTCGGCTCACGTGTTTGATTAGACATACATCACTTAGAACACCGTGAGTCATTTTAAAATTGATGTCATTTATATTTTTTACGTCACATTTTGCAAGTTCTCTCAGTTTGTGGATACTGGACGCCTCTCATTTTTCTTTAAAAAAATTATTTGTAAGTCGCTGACTCGCATCCTGCGGTTTCAAGTTTCGACGCCATTGTTGCATTGTTGCTATGGAATTTGACCGAGTAATGGAGCCAGAGGTAAGCAATTCTAATGTTCACGAATTACTCTCTCCTAGGTTTTTTCCCCCAAAAATCGTCTTTTGGCAACAGAGTGTAGTGGTGCTGGGAAAGAAGGAAGGGCAGTTGCATTTCCACACAAGAGATGTGGGGGAATGAAGAACAGGGTGTACGATCGTGTTCAACGGCACAGACAGTACAGGGTACATCAGAAGAAAAGTTTTGTTTTACGTCCTCTCGGAATTAACCATGTGGGACATTTCTTTTAAATCAAGTTAAACTTTTATTTTTAAATACAGTTGAAGGAAAGAAGGAATTTTTTTAATTATTTAGTACTTTAGATTTTAATAGTTTTAAAGTTTTAATTGGAAGCTATTAGTTAATCTCACCATGTCTGGCCTGGCCTGCGTTTAAAAAAGGTTTATTAGAGTAAAATACTTTATTTTAAAACATTTCCTAAGTTAGACTTAGGGGAATGAACTGGGATTAAAATTTCAGGACCACTATTTTTTAAGAACAACAACAAAAATTAAAATTCAAAAAAGGCCTTTATAAAACATATTTACATTTGTGTTATAAACACAATTCTTTTTATTGTTAAAAATAGAGATGCAGAAAAAGTTTGGCTGCATCGATCTAACAAAAAAGGACCGATGCAACAAAGTCAAAAATGTTAGTTGAGTTAAAACTATAAGTGGTAGGGTACATCCTCAAAAGGCATCATTATATACCAGGGGTGCATGCCGTGACCAAAGAGTTTGCCTGGACTTTCCATCATAACCCTGGCTAAATTGGTCAATTTAAGAGCACAAAGAGCATGAGAAGAGCCCTGTCTTCAGGCAGACTACTGCCTGAGCCTGCATCAAATTGCCTGAATTCAGGCTTCAGGCAGACCCACATGCACCCCTGATTACTATACATATTATACATACAAGTACAAAAGCAAGCAAATCGCAATGTTCTTTACAAATGCAAATCAAAGTTTAGGTCAAAATGTACTCTTCTTACTCTCTAGTCTGTCTCTCTGTATGACTCTCTGTCTCTGTCTCTCTGTCTCTCTGTCTCTCTCTCTCTCTCTCTCTCTCTCTCTCTCTCTCTCTCTCTCTCTCTCTCTCTCTCTCTCTCTCTCTCTCTCTCTCTCTCTCTCTCTCTCTCTCTCTCTCTCTTGATCTAGTTTCTTCTCTTTGCTTCCCTTTCAAAGAAAGTTAGGCTAACTAAGGGTAGGTCTTATCTATGCGTGGCATGTTAGCCCTCTGACCATTGATGCCAGAAATCGTCTTCTAAGGGGCCTGTTCCGGGTGACTTCAGATAAAGACATTACTGACGGCCCCTTCATACTTTTGAACGTTAAACATCAGACCGTTACTTCCGCTTGGCCAGTAAAGCGTTACATTGTCGAGAGTTTTGACCACGCCTCAGACCTCAGAGGTACGTAAGCAAACACCGTAGAACTTTATCAGATGAAAGGTAAGGGCCCAGATGAACGAAAAGCAGGCCAACTTCTTCCCCTAGTCTACTGCCCACTTTTGAAATTTATGAGCTCACCTGGTGTTTGTCTGCGCCACGCTACAGCAGACAAGGAATTTTGTTCAAAAGAGTCCCAGATTCCCAGACCTAAGACTTACACAAGAAACGCCTTGAAGATGTTTTATTAAGCCTATTATAAGCACAGCCACCGTCATGGCATCAGTAAAAGCTACTCTCTCTCTCTGTCTCTCTCTGTCTCTCCCTGTCTGTCTGTCTGTCTGTCTGTCTGTCTCTCTCTCTCTCTCTCTCTCTCTCTCTCTCTCTCTCTCTCTCTCTCTCTCTCTCTCTCTCTCTCTCTCTCTCTCTCTCTCTCTCTCTCTCTCTCTCTCTCTCTCTCTGCGTTGTGGATCAGGGTGTTTTTTTGTGTATAGAATGGTAATCAATTATTTCAGTGCAGTCTTATTAACGAGGACATGGTGAAAATGTCGGTTGGACGGTTTATCCATTTTCGTCTCTGATTCAACATATTCAAGTTCGAGTTGTCTTCCCCCCCGCCCCTCCCCCCCCCTCTCTCTCTCTCTCTCTCTCTCTCTCTCTCTCTCTCTCTCACACACACACACACACTTTCAGTGCTTATCTTATGCCTATTATGTCGAACTATATAATTTGTGCCATTGGTTTGTTACTTAGCATAGCACTCCCATTCATTAAGGGCCATGGCCTAAATGAATAAAATATTTTTCATTTCATCTCTCTCTCTCTCTCTCTCTCTCTCTCTCTCTCTCTCTCTCTCTCTCTCTGTCTCTCTCTCTCTCTCTCTCTCTCTCTCTCTCTCTCTCTCTCTCTCTCTCTCTCTCTCTGCCCCCACCTTATCTTTCAACCACCCCCCACTCTATTTATTCTTTCTCCCCCCCCCCCCCCCATCTCTGTCCAGATGGCTTGACCATCAACAACAGTCAACTACCATAACCCACTAAACAACAGTGCGAGTTCACCACGGTATACTATACTTACGCCCACCCATATACCTGACCAGCCTATTCACTTTGAAGGCACTAGGCCTAACTAACAAAAGTGTCGGTACTCTGTCTATGTTTATACTTTCTTTCTTCCTTCGGTGCTAGCTTTATCTCAGTCCCTGTTCTGGGGGCGTTTCACAAGGGCTAACGTTCCGTAACCTGAGCGCAAATCGGCAAAAACGGTCTAAGAAACACCCTTCGTTTGCCGACAGTTCGCATGCCGTTTTGTTCTTGCCAAACACCGAGCAAGCGGCGAACTATCCGGAACTAGTAGGGGGTGAATACGTTTCTTGTTGTTGATTGGTCCGTTAAAGTTTGTTTTTTAATTGCATTTATTCCGCCCCAAACCGCCCAGCCGGAAGTTGCCTCTGTGTATTCAAGCCGCCCGAAACCGCCCATAGCTTACCCCTACTCTGAGACCCCCTCTGATGGCATTTTCATCAGCACTAAGTACTGGCTTGTTATACACACACTATGAAGAAGCTTCTTACTTGCAGTGATGTGGTAGTAACTGTACAGCGCTCTGTGTGCTTCAAATGACAGATTTTCCTGAAAATGTGTGAGAAAAATGTGAACACTAGAAGAAGTTTTTTCTGTAACAAATGCGAATGCAAGAGGGTTAAAAAAAATTGGGGGGGGGGGGGGGACCAATCAGATAAGAGCTTGTAATATTCTTCCGCAAACGTTTCCTAAAGTGTTTCTTAGGCCCCGTTTGGTTAAGCGTTATTCGCGCGGCGACCGTTATCTAGAGAAACTCGACCCTGGCACCCGTACTCATTAGTGCGTCTTAAAACAGTTTACACGGGTAGGAACTCCTTACCACGCGAAATGTTTTGGCCACATTACTTCTCGATTCTATTCTCCCGCACGTGCGCGCGCGCGCGTGTGTGTGTGTGTGTGTGTGCGTACGTGCGTGCCTGCGTGTATGTGTGGGTGGGATGTGTGCGGGTGTGTGTATGTGTATGCCTATTTGCATGTGTGTGAGCGATTATTTGTTTTTGTTGTTGTTGAATTTCTTGCTTTTAATTTTTGTTGTTGCTAAGCGTTTATTATTATTATTAACGTGACTAGAAAATGAGAAGAAAGTGCCAACAAAAAGACTAATAGAAATGTTTCGCTTTCGCCGCAAGGATAGCCCTATTGGCATAGTATCTTCCGATTTTGCTCAAGTAAATTGTTTTCCCGTTATCTATATATTAATTATGATTTCATTCACGAGTATTCTGCACACGCTGACAGACGCGCTCACTTGCATAATAAACACACCAAACGGAATGAATGCGTCAAAGCAACACACAGAAGTCAGACAGAAGAAGAAAAAAACACCAGACATTTTTTTGGGGTATCAGAAAACAACACTAAGCCTTCACCACATATGTTCATCGTAGTAGAAGTTCACCCAAACGATGAGAGAGAGAGAGAGAGAGAGAGAGAGAGAGAGAGAGAGAGAGAGAGAGAGAGAGAGAGAGAGAGAGAGAGAGAGAGAGAGAGAGAGAGAGAGAGAGAGAGAGAGAGAGAGAGAGAGAGAGAGAGAGAGAGAGAGAGAGAGAGAGAGAGAGAGAGAGAGAGAGAGAGAGAACCAAGCAGACAAAAACCTTGCCTTTACATAAACAAATTGGGAAAAATAACGAAAAGAAAAAAGAAAAGAAAAAGAAAGACAAACAGAGAAAGAAAGAAAAAACAATACCAAAAAATAGTAAAGGGGAGGGGCAAAAGAGGGGGAAAAAAAGAAATTGATTATTAGTCTTTTTGCTGCCAAAACGATTGACAGATTCAGGGGCCTGTGTGTACTATTGTAAGCTTTGGGCAGATTCTTCTAATTTACCCGTTACTACCAGTGTTAACGGCTTAAGTCGCACTCATGATCACGGTACCTGGTTTGTCTGTTCCCACGCTATTAAAGGCCGCACCGGTGATGCCAGCCGACAGACCCACCCCCCTTGCTTGAAACAAACAGCCCCGGGGGTCTGTTTAGAGTTGGTCTGATTGTATTGTGCCAGAGACGATCTGTGCATTATGTGGTTAGTTGTTTGGAAAGTATGGAACCACGCTAGTTTCAAAAATGGACAAATACGTTGTGTTCATTTTCGTTCTTTATCCAAAGAGAAGAATGAACGCACAGAAGTGAAAAGAACAAAATCCAAAGCAAAACCAAACACACACACTTATTGATTCCCAATATTTCTGTTTGATTTATTTCAACTTTCCTCGGGAGGAGGACTCCAATCATTACAATGCCCAATGGAAGAGAAGAATGGATTTTATTTTGTTTTACTGATACGATCTGCCGCAAACAAACAAAATTTAAAAGGATCACACCTGATTTTTTTAAATTTATTTACCAGCATAATGTTGCATTCCCACACAAAGCTGTGTCACCTCTATATCTAAACTTTCTTCTTTTTTTTCCCCTTCATACTGAAAAAGTTGGTTCGCTTTCAGTGTTTCGTCTGTAATGAGCAGCTTATGACGCCCATTTCACCGCCAGGTGGCAATCAAACCAGTAGGGGCTTAGCGCGTGATATTCTTAGTTGGGGTATAAAGAGAAAGAGAGAGAGGGATATGAGTCCTTTCCCCTCTCTCTCTCTCTCTCTCTCTCTCTCTCTCTCTCTCTCTCTCTCTCTCTCTCTCTCTCTCTCTCTCTCTCTCTCTCTCTCTCTCTCCTCTCTCTCTCTCTCTCTCTAACTGAGAATATCACGCGCTAAGCCCCTACTGGTTTGATTGCTACCTGGCGGTGAAATGGGCGTCCTAAGTTGACCATTGTTGTTTCTTTTCACGTGACATGCAATGCTTAATTTTCTCTATTAGTAGGCGCAACCCGGTGAGCTATTCTCTTTCATAATACTTTCAAAAAAAGAAGAAGAAGACGAAGACAAGAATAATTCACCGCCTGCGTCTTTGTTCCTTTTTGAACCTAGCATGGTCCTCTACAATTTTCAGATTAGACGTATCTCTCTGTCTCTGTTTCTGTCTGTCTGTCTGTCTGTCTGTCTGTCTGTCTGTCTGTCTGTCTGTCTCTCTCTCTCTCTCTCTCTCTCTCTCTCTCTCTCTCTCTCTCTCTCTCTCTCTCTCTCTCTCTCTCTCTTTCTCTCTGTCTCTCTCTCTCTCTCTCTCTCTCTCTCTCTCTCTCTCTCTCTCTCTCTCTCTCTCTCTCTCTCTCTCTCTCTCTCTCTCTCTCTCTCTCTCTCTCTCTCTCTGTCTCTCTGTCTGTCTCTCTGTCTCTCTCTCTCTCTCTCTCTCTCTCTCTCCTCTCTCTGTCATTGTCTCACTTCTCATGCTCTCATCTCTCTCTCTCTCTCTCTTATTTCTGTCATCTGCATGTCTGTCTGTCTCTCTCTCTCTTCTCTCTCTCTCTCTCTCTCTCTCTCTCTCTCTCTGTCTGTCTGTCTGTCTGTCTTCTCTCTCTCTCCTCTCTCTCTCTCTCTCTCTCTCTCTCTTCGTTCGTTCTGTTCTGTTCTCTCTCTCTCTCTCTCTCTCTCTCTCTCTCTCTCTCTCTCTCTCTCTCTCTCTCTCTCTCTCTCTCTCTCTCTCTCTCTCTCTCTCTCTCTCTCTCTCTCTCTTCTCTCTCTCTCTCTCTCAACATTTTCACTTTGTACATGCTATTCATGGTTGTGTTTATTATTTCTTTCATTGCATGTTTTGTTATTGTTGTTTCTTTCATTTACCACAGGACTGGCTGTACAAAATGTATGTATGCTTATCTCATTACCCTGTATAAATAAAATGTCGTTCTTTCGTTCTCTCTCTCTCTCTCTCTCTCTCTCTCTCTCTCTCTCTCTCTCTCTCTCTCTCTCTCTCTCTGTCTCTGTCTGTCTGTCTCTCTCTCTCTCTCTCTCTCTCTCTCTCTCTCTCTCTCTCTCTCTCTCTCTCTCTCTCTCTCTCTCTCTCTCTCTCTCTCTCTCTCTCTCTCTCTCTCTCTCTCTCTCTCTCTCTCTCTCTCTCTCTCTCTCTCTCTCTCTCTCTCTCTCTCTCTCACATGTGTGATTTTGCAGACTGTCGGGTTAAATTTTATTTAGTCACGTCACTGGAACCCAGAGGTAAATACTTTGGACAGCCACTGTTTAGGTCTGGGCCACGTGCGTTTGTATGCGTGTGTGTGGGCAGAGGCTTTATTTACCTGAGAGGACGGCAAGGAATGTAAGGCTCGGTGTACATCTTGTGTCCTGGTTAATACAAGGCATCTGGTTTGTTTCATTCTGTGTTTTTCTCTCATCTGCTGCCATGTCATTCACACCGACTGGCGTGCGTTGTGTACGCATTTGGTCTGCTGTCGCCCATGTTGTTTGGGTCTTGGGGAAGGGAGACCAAAAGAAGTAGACCTGCTTGTGTGCATAACCTGTCAGCGAGTCAAAAGCAACAAGGCGTGTGCTACCTTTCACACGATTGTCAGACATGCTGGGTCCTCGGTAGAACACAGATGGACACCGAGCATTAGAAAGGGGTGGGGTGACCATGGTCAATGAAAGTGGTGAAAGGGTGGGAAGCGCATTATTTGGAGGTACGGGTGGGAGGAAGGGGTCATACACTGGTTGGACGAGGGTAGTTTCACTATACTTATTATATTGGCCACTGCAACCAGGGTTATTAACGCCCCTGACGGCAAGTGTTAAGCCCTTGTTGGTCAGTATCCAAAAGGGCATTCACTCTTGCAAAAGGCAGCCATTCAGTGGCCTCAAATAGGGTTATTGGCGAGAGTTATGCCCTTGTTTGGTCTGTACCCAACCATCTTCCCCCACCCACCAAGGGCATTCACTCTTGCAAAAGGTGGTCGTTGCAGTTGCCATATACAATATAAATATATACCCTATACACACGTGTACACAGACATAGCCGTTCCGATTTGTGTAAAAGGTGTGTGTCCTGAGAGAGAGAGAGAGAGAGAGAGAGAGAGAGAGAGAGAGAGAGAGAGAGAGAGAGAGAGAGAGAGAGAGAGAGAGAGAGAGAGAGAGAGAGAGAGAGAGAGAGAGAGAGAGAGAGAGAGAGAGAGAGAGAGAGAGAGAGAGTGTGTGTGTGTGTGTGTGTGTGTGTGTGTGTGTGAGTGTGTGTGTGTGTGTGTGTGTGTGGCCTATCAGTCTCTTCTCTATCTTGTCTCCAGCGTATTCAAAACACAGCTGCTCGTCTTGTCCTTAGGAAGAAAAAGTTCGATCACGTTAGCCCACTTCTCCGTTCTTTGCACTGGCTTCCTGTCGCAGACAGAATTGAGTATAGGCCTAAATTAAACACCCTTTGCTATAAATCTATCCATAAAGCTGCTCCATCTTACCTCTGCGACAATATTTCCATCTATACGCCAGCTCGCACTTTACGTTCAGTTTCTGACCCGCTTTCTCTCCAGATCCCTAGGTATAAGCTTTCAACTGTTGGTCGGCGCTCTTTTGCTGTCTCAGGACCGACATCTTGGAACAAACTTCTTCTTTCCCTCCGTCAGCGACCGACCCTCTCAGCCTTCAAATCTAACCTCAAAACCCACCTGTTCCCTCGTGATTGAGGCTCCACTCTCTTTCTCTTCTCTCTCTCTTGCCTTTAGGTCTGTTTCTGCTGTATACCATTTATGTCAAACGTGTGTGCTCGCTTTGTATTGCATTTTTGTTTGAATGCGTTATGAATGCTAACGTGTGTGTGCGCTTTGATTTGATTTATATCAAGATTCAGCGCCGTATGAATACCGTATGTTGTTGTTGTTGTTGTTGTTGTTGTATGTGTGTTTGTGTGTGTGAGAGAGAGAGAGAAAGAGAGAGAGAGAGAGAGAGAGAACTTGAACTTGAACACATTTATTACGCACGGATTGAGATTTTAAGCCAAGCCTATTCTTACAATCTGTCCAGAGAGAGAGAGAGAGAGAGAGAGAGAGAGAGAGAGAGAGAGAGAGAGAGAGAGAGAGAGAGAGAGAGAGAGAGAGAGAGAGAGAGAGAGAGAGAGAGAGAGAGAGAGAGAGAGAGAGAGAGAGAGAGAGAGAGAGAGAGAGAGAGAGAGAGAGAGAGAGAGAGAGAGAGAGAGAGAGAGAGAGAGAGAGAGAGATTGAATTGAATTGAATTAATTTTATTTATTCAGGGTAACAGAATAAGCATTTACATGCTTTTTTGCATCCAGCCCTCTGGGGAAAAAAATACAAATATAAAAGTTGAAATGAAAAAGGAAAATGAGCACAGACAAAGCAATATAAAGCATACAAAATACAGCCATATACAGTAGCACAACAATAGCAAAATCAAGCCTAATATTATTGACTATACTCATTTTTAACGTGCATAAATTAAAAAGTAAGCGCATACACACGGAGGGGGGTAACAAATCCTACTTTTCATACTCATCTTTAACATGCACAAATTGAGAAGTGCAAAACATATGACAAGAGAGAGAGAGAGAGAGAGAGAGAGAGAGAGAGAGAGAGAGAGAGAGAGAGAGAGAGAGAGAGAGAGAGAGAGAGAGAGAGAGAGAGAGAGAGAGAGAGAGAGAGAGAGAGAGAGAGAGAGAGAGAGAGAGAGTTGCTTTGTATATGCGTTGTTGCTGGTTTGTGTCATTCTTAAATACTATTTTGGTTATCCACTTGTTGATGAATAATCGATTGTAAAGCGCTTTGGGCTCATTTGAGGTAAAGCGCTATATAAATGTACTATTATTATTATTAACCTGGCAAGCTTCTACGCAACTTCTGCCAGCTTCTTGGTAAACTTCTAGCATCCACAAGGCCATAACATTCTCATCTCTCTACCTGTTCGCTTTATCTACCTTCTACCTCTTCTGTTTTATCTGCGAACCACTTGTCACTTGGCTGTGTGACGGGCCGTGGTGATAGGTGGGGCTAGGGTTTCCTGCCCTATCGTTTATCCAATTAGCCTCTGTCATAACGGCTGGGCCGTGGAGTACAGTTAGTCGGGCAGATAAACGCAATAAAGCGCTCCCCGTTGATAAATTGGTATGTGGGATAGAGTTTATAGTAGTGGGTTACGATTTAGAAATCTTATCCCATAGCATGTAAATAATAATAATGATGAATAATGCTTGTATAGCGCATAATCTTGCAAGGCAACTCAATGCGCTTTTCACTCACCATTCGTACAAACAGTTCGTACATGCATTGCATATAATCATAACACAACACAGTTACACCCACCTCCCTTCACCCCCCCCCCCCCCAACACACCCCCCCCCCCCCCCCCCCCCCCCCCCTACTCCCCACCCCCACCCCATACACACACGCGCACGCGTTAACCTCATACTCAACGTCAATGAGCTGGAAGACAAGAGTGGGGAAAGGATCATAGACCTCACAGAGAGAAAGCTTTCCTGAAGAAGTGGGTTTTTAGTTGGGACTTGAATGAAGGAAGAGTGGACTGGTTACGGGTATGGTCAGGGAGAGAATTCCAAACGCTTGGTGCAACAAAACTAAACGCCCTCTCACCCGAAGATTTCAAGGACCGCTTAGGAACTTTAAGAAGTTTCTGGGAAGAAGAACGAAGAGTGCGAGAGCTTTGGTAGGTGCAGAGAGAAGAAGAGAGGTACTGAGGAAGAGTTTTGTCAATGTGACGAAAAGCGAAAGTAGCCATCTTGAACTGCCAGCGGAAATTGACAGGAAGCCAGTGGAGCTCAGCCAAAAGAGGTGTGATCATGTAGGTACGTGGAGTACAGTACAGTTAGTCGGGCAGGTAAACGCAATAAAGAGCTCCCTGTTGATAAATTGGTATATGAGATAGAGAGTTTATAGTAGTGGGGTACGATTTAGAAATTTTATCCCATAGCAT
>CM065686.1:44524919-44579919 GCA_017654935.2 Phymorhynchus buccinoides
TATTTCAGCCAAACATTTCCATTAAGTTTACTTGGGTAGAGAACAAAATCCATCTGCAGTATTGGGGGGTTCTTCTCTGACATATATAAAATAGGTCTGTCCTTACTTCCCAAAACTAAGACAATAGGGTCTTTGGGTAATAGACTCCAATTTGATGCCTTTTTAGTGACATAGGTGTTACATCACTGTGGTGCTAAAATGCGACTTTGGCGGTGAAAGGGTTAATAGCGTGCAGAAAAACCAGGCGCTGCAAGTGCTAACCTTGACATCCTACCAACTGGAAAGTTGATGGGTGGGTGGGTGGTGGTGAATGAAACGGGGGGTGGTGAATGAAAGGAGGGGGGGGGGGGGTAATATGAGATCATCAGTATACCCTATAATTATCTCGTGTCTCATCGTTTCAGGCCCAGTTAATGAGTAATTAAGCTGTCAATGGAATAGAAAGCGCTCGTTTTTTTAAAAGCAGGCCTGCACAAACATCTACACACACGGACGCACGCATGCATATAGGCACTCACACACAAAAATTAATGCACGCACATACATCTACGCACACGCACACGCACACGCACACGCACACGCACACACACACACATGGTACATTCTGCACAAAGACATATGCAATATTTGTAGCCTAACTGTCATAGTCAAATCGCAGAATGCGATGGCCGGATGACTCATGTCGATTTCATTTTGCTCTCGATCAATAAATCGTGAACCTCTAAATTTACCATGATAAAAAAATTACTCTCTTTGTCGCAGAGAGAGAGAGAGAGAAAAGGGGGGGGGGGGTAGAGGGAGGGAAAATGGGATAGAGAACAGTATTCAGATTCAATAACCCGTGAATTTCGTGTTTTAAAACGAACCAATAAGAAAAGAAACTGTCTAACCAATGAAGGTTACGCTTTTCGATTGTTCTGACCAATCAATTTCACGTTCTTCTAACCAATCAACTTCACGACTTTCTGACCAATCAAGTTCAATTCTGGAAAAAATCGAAAGAAAAAAAACGTTGAACACGCGATTTCAGCGCGCGTGACATTGCTGATTTCACTGTTTTCCGAAGCAGGCCATTTCTCAATACAGACCGGTTTGCAAAGCTGTCGTACCAAACCGGCGTAACTTTTGTTAATTTTTGCACTCCAAAAGGTAAGCATTTTATTGGTAATGAAAGAAAATTAAAAGGTCGACATCAGTTTGGTAAATTGATTATCTTGGTCTTGTGTGTGTTTTTGAATTATTGCTGGTATAATTCTACTGCACGAAACTTTAATAATTTTGAAAGCCATTCACTCATGGTCGAAGGGCGACCAGTTGGTTTTCAATTAATCTTAGTTTGCTCGTTTCATTATGTAGGTGCAGGGCTATATATAGGCCTCTCGGCCCTTTTACGCCCCTTCTCAATTAATATGACTAGTGACATAATGTTTAGTGATTTGCGTCTCCTTAACTAAAACTAATCAAAACTTAAATCTTTAAGTAATGTATACTCGTTGGTGAGTATATCGGGTGACGTGTTACTTAACTGAATTGAATAATTATAAGATACAACTTCGCCTTTAAAACATTTTTAAAAAAATCAGCAAACGTGGAATTTGATGCGCGCATTTCCATGATTACCACGGTGTGTCACTCTGCTACGATTTCGCCTTATTATATGGACATTGTCATGGGGCTAATGAGCGATGTACCTGTACTAGTAGCATTCCTTGCTGCAGCAGCGAGTTAAAAACTACATAGACCTATGCGAAACAGTTTGTGAATTTTACTTTTACTCGACAGACGTTTTACTGAAAATATATTACTAGTAGTGCAGTCAAGTAAACCCGTTTTTCGGCGAAATTCACATGTCTGCCCTTATCATGACAGACAAAAAAACCCACAACTGACTTGATTTTTTAGTCAAGAGATTATCTCCCTTGGGGGCAGAAACGTGAATATTGCCCGTGTTTGAAAAGAGAAGGAAGGTGTCATGAGTGGTTAAGACGTTCGTCTGCTGATTTCAATGCGTGACTGCATTGTGGGTGATCCGGGTTCGAATACCCGGCTTCGCCCTTTCTTTCTAGTTCGACAGGAAAACCAAACTGAACGTCGAGTCCTTCGGGGGACTCGAGGCTATTCTGACCCGTGCGCTTTACGCACGTATAAACTGAATCCCACGACAGTTAAAAGTCGGTAACAGCAGGGAGAAATCCCGCTGCCTGGTATGACAAAATTGATGGCTAGGTTTCCGAGGTCTGCCCCCACCACCTCACCCTGTTCCCCCCTCCAAAAAACAACGGGTAGGCGCTGTACCCGAAACATTGGCTTCCATTCTTCTTCTTCGTCTTGCATATAGCATCCTCCATCAACAATTTGATGACGCTTGCAACGTGGGGGTTTCAAACTAAACAGTTGACTTGTGTAGAAGACATGCTGCCCAGATGATCATCTCAAAGTGATTTGATTGGGAGGGGGTGAGAAGGGGATGGGCATAATTTGAGGGGGAGGCCTGGACAGGAGTGAGCAACCACCTAATATAGTGAAGAAACTTAATGCCATGTATCACCACTGCTAGTAAAAGAAAAATCATTACTTTTGCGAAGGGAGATAAGTTGCTAACAGCAAGCGGTTGTAGACTTTTTCTTTGAATAGTCACTTTACGAGCAGTAATGGAAATACATATTATTATCGCCGGTGGCTATACCCACATGTTCTGCTCACACCGCATTTCTGTCCCCATCCAGGGGCAGATCATTTATGATGTCAGAAAAGAGCACAATCGATTGCTATTTTGGTGAACAGAGCAAAAATGACTATTGCCAGTGGCGCGCGCGCACACGCACACGCACACACACACAAACGCGCGCGCGCACTCAAGGAAACGCATAAAAATACTGACACACAGACACGCATTGTACCAATCTCGTTATTGTCAGATTAGGTCTGACCAGACCATTGTCGTTTGTGCAGATGCCACTTGTGAAGTTGTGACATCGGCTTTCACACGCATGATGTTGCGCCTTCATCAGCCCCAGCCACCCTCCTGTCCAACGATTGTAAGGCATCGGAGACACATCCATCTGGTAAGCTGTTTGATTAAACATGTTTTGTACCGTTTAATCTGGTATAAATGGTATACACGTTAAGCTGAGAAAATCTTGATGGGATCTTTCAGTTCACATAAAGAACAGTTAGCATTTTTGTATTAAATAACTGTTCGCCTTCAAGTGATCCTATCCAATGTAGGGGAAGTATCCACATGCATAGTCTATGACCAATCCACATAGTGAAACTTTCCTATCCTTTGTCTTCCCCTTCGTTAACTGTTTTGTCGATCCATCTTTTCTCGTACTTCCTACTTGTATCTTGAAAAAACACTCGAATTTGCTAATATATTGGTCTACAACTGATTTCAGTGATTATCGGTCAATAGCAAGGTAACCCACCACGTTTTATTACTTGCATATTAGAATTTAGGACCCAACAATTATTAATACAGATGTTTTATATTTATCGCCCCTTCACTAATTAAAAGCCGAAACGAACAAGTGATCATCATGACGAAAAGCAAAAGCTTTGGTGGAGGAGTGGGGCCTGTCGGGTTAAAATTCGTCGCTCGCTATACTATGTGACTATTTGCGGCATTTTGCGACATTGAGCATGAACGACAAATTTAACTTTTTTCTAGGGTTAGGTAAATGGTTCAAGTAACGAAAAAGTGAAATTTGTGGTTGTTGCAAATAGTCACTTTCATAGTATCGAGCGACGAATTTTAACCCGACATGGCCTGTTTCACAAGACTTGATTATTGTGACAATGTTGAGTTGCCCACACGTTTGTTTTTTCCACACCAGGTTTGGAGCAGAACTCGATGTAGTCTTTTGGGCATTCCTCCTTCCCCCACACCTATGGCTCCACGTGCTCCATAGCCATACAACACCGAGCCCCCTATGACACCTGCCACAGGAGCATCTACAACCACGTCAGAACGATCTACAACTCTGCAGCATCTTCAATGTGATCCATAACCCCATCATGAAGATCTGCAACGTCGTCTGGCATTGGCAACATTGTTTGAAGTGAGTTTAAGACGATAAACCATATAAACTAAAGTAGTGTAAATGTATGAATCGTAACTTCACATTACCTAAACTTATAGTATGCATAATCAAGAAATCATGTGAAATGACTCGCCATACACGCACCCTATTTCGAATAAAGACAAAAAAATAACACGTTGTAACACTACCTGTAGTGCAATGAATATAATATTGACAAATACTACCTTTTTCTATTGATTTGCTTTTTATCTAAATTTCATTATACAATATCGGTCATAATCTTTTCCATGTATCTTAAGACTAGCGTAGTTTTGTGCTGTTACAGCATTTCATACCGTTTCCCACATTCCGCCCTGTCTTCATGGTCTTTCCACTGGCCTGCATACCTCTTGTACACACTGGGATCTGGCAGGGAGAGCATTCATTGACGAGCTGCATCTGCAAATGTTATCGACGATGGCATTGGGACCACCACAAAACATCTGTCCACTTTACCTACCCATGCTACGCTTCTCTACTGAACATAATGGTATAGTATTGATTCAAATCACAACTTTAATCTCATTGAAATTGTGTGATGATTGTAACAAAATAAGGGGGAAAAGTTAGAAGTACTGCCGCAGAGAATATGACCCAGCCGATAAAAAAGATGTGCAACAATGCGGTGGGTAGGCGAAATCATTTCACAAGGCCTGGCAGAATGGATATTGTTTGTAACAAACGTTTTTATTTGGTTTTCAAATATGCATAAGTGAGCCAAAGAGAACAAAAATAAACATGAAACCAACACATGCACACACGCACACACATATATACATCATCAAAAATAGCAATGTGAATTGTGATATAACATCAAATGGATAAATTGTTTATCTGACATTGCAAAGGCATATTTTACAATGTTATAAATATTAATGGGTACAAGTATTATAGCCATTGATAATGTGCATACAAGTTAGGTGTTGTAATGGAGGAATACAGGTTCATAGAAATTCAAGTCCAATTAGAGTTTTGACAAGTTATTTTGCAAAGCAGCATTGTTTTTCTTTTAAATACCTTGTTTTTAACGATTTTCTGAATCCCTCCAAATCCGGTATGCGCTTTTCAAATTTACTTTTATAAATAAACAATTTCTGGCAGAGTTTCCCACTTTACCGCCTTCCCATCGCATGCCCCATCTGTCCCCAACTCTTTTATTCCTTGACGGAAGTACCTTGAAATAACGAAGGCTGCATAGGTTTTTTTAAATTTCTTATTGGCTTCGTGAGGTACTGTTACAGGTTTGCTGCAGAATGGCTTGGTGACTAGTGTTCCCCTCGAAGACGACCACCCACTGGGCAGCAGCACTTCAGATGATGTCGTCCACTTCCACTATTTCTCTGGGAATTCAACTCGGCTTGTAATGTCCGCCCTTTGAAAGTCTGGAAACATGGGCCGCTATGAGGATGACAAAACGGCCCCTGCATTTCTATTTCTACTTCTACAACTAAAGCTACCCATTATGCGTTTGTGATTTTGTTACAAAGTAAAGAACTTTGTTTTAAACTTTTCTTGCACCATGGGCGTATACATTCACCCAGTACATTACACTTCACTCCCACCAAATGTAAAGACATTCACTGCCAAGTGCCCTGCCGTGTGTGTGTCTAGTTTCAGAGCTTATGTCAAGTGATTTTGCCATTAAACAATTACTTCCCTCTTGTCGGTTGAGATGCAACGGACAACCAAGAATGTCGAAAATGCATGGCACTAGAAGAATGTCTTGCTTGTGGAATATTCTTCGCACATTAATTAATAAATGGGTTTATCAATGTTCTGTAGACTTTCTACTAAAAATGATGGTGAAATTTATGCAATTGTTTTTCTTCTGGGGTGCTTTGTTTTAAATAATTCCAATAATTGACTTTAGTATGCAAGGTTGTCATTTGGATTTGGTGCTTGCTTTGTGGTCCTTCCCTTTCATTAAAACTGTTTGAAAATATTTAAAGATGTGTGAAATTACAAATAGCAATTTTAAATCAAATTTTACATTAAAGATTTTTCTTGGGCTTTTTTGTGCAGCTGCCACAACTCTAGGACACCGCAAGATCTTCAGTTTCTTCACGCACCGCATAGATCTTCAGTTTCTCTACGCATCGCAAGGTCTCCAGTTTTCTTCACAACTCCGCAAGTTCTCCAGGACACCGCAAGATCTTCAGTTTCTCCACGCACCGCAAGATCTTCAATTTCTTCACGACCCCGCAAGATCTTCAGTTGCTCCACGACGCCGCAAGATCTTCAGTTGCTCCACGCACCGCAAGATCTTCAATTTCTTCACGACCCCGCAAGATCTTCAATTGCTCCAGGACACCGCAAGATCTTCAGTTGCTCCAGGACACTGCAAGATCTTCAGTTTCTCCAGGACACCGCAAGATCTTCAGTTTCTCCACGCACCGCAAGAGTTTCTCCAGGACACCGCAAGATCTTCAGTTTCTTCACGCACCGCAAGATCTTCAGTTTCTCTACGCATCGCAAGGTCTCCAGTTTTCTTCACAACCCCGCAAGATCTCCAGTTTCTCCAGGACACCGCAAGATGTTCAGTTTCTCCACGCACCGCAAGATCTTCAATTTGTTCATGACCCCGCAAGATCTTCAGTTGCTCCAGGACACCGCAAGATCTTCATTTGCTCCACCCTTCAGTACATTATCCTTATCACAAGGGTCAAACACTACTTGCTTTGCCTAGGAATCACATGTGTATCCTTTTGATCGAAGTATCTTTTTCTCTCGGATTTTAATGTATTGAAGATATACTTTTGCACTGTAGCTTTGTTATTGTATCTTAGCCGTGAGTTATAGAATTCATTACCTAAAAACGAATGTGATCCGGCCTTATGTAGGCCGTGCTGTATTACACAAAATCCTTTGTAAAATGCTTTATTGTTGCAATGGCTTATTTTCCAATGACTGCTTTGTGTTTTTTGAAAGTGTTTTTTCCGGAGGTTATTTTGAAATTTTATTGTGCGTTTTGTTGTTATTGTTCATTTGCTCCCTTTGCTTTTATGGCTCTAACATTTGGACTTTTTTGTGGTCAAAATTGCATAATCTATTTTATTGGGGCTGGAGATATGTTGGTTATTGCTATCAGCTAAGGTTATGTTGAACACGGTTATTAGAGTACAGTATTTGACAATGACAGTCTTGATGTCCCTATGTACATTTTCCTTCCCCCTTTTTTCTTTCTTTCCTTTTTGCGTTTCGCTGTAACATCTTTGGGACTATTCACTCATTAGCATTCCTGATAAAATACTAATGTATAACTTCCGCTAATGCAGCTTTTTGGTCAGATTTGGCATTTGCATTCCAAAGTGCTGCCCTAAGCTCTCAGGGGATATACACAAAATGTATCGCCTACAGATAGAAATGTTTTAGTTGTGGGCAAGCACTAGTTAGATATTCCCCCATTTTGAGCCTGTTCGTGCTAATACATCTAGCAAACTGTCAATCATGCCATTGTTGTTTGGAATGAAAATATGAAGTTTCATTTCAATCAACAATATCAAACATAAAATGTTAAAGAATAAGCTAGATTTTTTTAATATTCCTGTTCCATCTTCACACTATAAGGTTTGACTATTTTATCAATTTATTTTTCATCCTGGACAAATATTTATAATTGAACAAAAATAGGATATGATAATGTTGATCTACCTCTAACACTTATATAATATTGAATTTAATTGTTTGTATTTCAATCTAACAAAAATGTTTTGATTTATGTAAACAATTTATTTGCTTCTCTCAATAAAAAGGTCAAGGTTAATCGACCAGTTTGTAACAGACTGTTAGTAGAGCACACTCCCATGCCTAGTTAAAAATATATGGAGACCATTTTTACAAGTAATAATAGAACACCCTTAATTTTATATAGATGTGCGTAATTAACCGTGCATTGATAAAATGAAAAAGTAAAAATTTTCAAAAATAGAAAAATAAGTTACTAGAAAACGTGTGAATATAAAATAATCTATGACAAGTTCCAGTTGACGGTCATTCCCTTTGTTTTAATTATGTCATGTGTTTGGTGTCACAGCGGTAACATGCACAATAAGAATGTGTTGGTTATCTTGAATTTAAGTTGCATTTGGTGGTGAGCTTGTTCAAAATACTTAAAATTCGGTGAAGCGACTGACTAGTCTGAGCCGTGTTCCGTGTTGAGTCTGTCCGCGATTTGTTTTTCGCAAGCAGTTTGTCTTAGAGCGTTCTAGCAATACTTCGTCACTTTAGGCAGCCAATTCCACACGTTGAAGATTCCGGGGGTAGTACAAAAGTCATCCCGAGGCTGGCTTTTAGTGTTGCTGCCTTGGTATCCAGGGTTGACCGTCCAGGGTCACAGTATTGATTAACCTTCAAAAGTCCAGTGACTTGGAATTGCTGCGCAAAACGGTTGGTTCTTTGGTCACGAGTTTGCGTCTGTGTCGGCGTTTGGTCACCAATTCGGCAGTACTGATGGCCACACGACGTGCTGTTGAGTCATGCTGATCAGGCCAGGACATGTGGACTTTGTTAACAATTATACAATGAAATTGTATGCCCACCCACCCCCTCCCCCTAACGCCTCAAAACGGAATTGAAACACCTGCAAATAAACGACATTTTAGCGAGTGAGTGAATTGGGACTTGCTATCAGAGTGGGCGTGGGAAGGGGATGAATGTAAGGAATGGCTTGTGCATGCATTTTGTTGTGACAGAAAAAATACTGATGGTGGTGACAGGACCTAGATGCGCAGCACTGCCCTACCAACAAGAGAGCATACCTGCAAGCCCGCGTTGTTACGATGGCGTAGTCACGTGTGGAACATTCCAGGGGCACCTAATTGCTCTCGACTCTGTGACCATCAGATACGACAGAGTTCTTGTGAAAATGTCCCAAAGGGTTTGGATGCTCAAGTCCTTTTTTTCAGAAACATAATTATAAATGTATAATTTCATGGGTGTTTACTGTTATGTGACGTTTAATAAAGATATAGTAGTACTTGTATTATGCTTGTTTGTGTTATGAAGGGTTCCCATGGACTTTAGGCTGAGGCAGGGCTCCCAATCGTCCCGCAAAACAAGGGGTCCCTGGGACCGCTTCGCCATTCTTAAGCTCCATGCTTACAGTATAGAGGGTCCTAGAGGCAGGATAGAGGGTCCCAGTGGCATTGCGATTACTAAAAATAATTTTTCGAGTGCATCCCTGGGACCCCCCTGCACATTCTTTTAGAGGGTCCTTTATAATTTTAGTGCTTCATAGACCCCCAAATGGGAAGCCCTGGGCAGGGGTAGAGTAGTGGGTTATTTTACATTTCGGTCACGCTGTGACGAAGCAAATTATCCTTATATTGTCTTTATAACTGAACTAACATTGTACTTGTCATTATTTGAAATGCAGTTTTAAACACTTGAGCTATGGAACATTATTCGGTTTCTCATATACCAAAAGTGCGGATGTTTAGTATTACTACTGTTCCTGCCATTCATTTGACCGGTCAATTACATTACTAATTACATTACTGTAATGCCATAGAAGCTCGCCATCTCATTTCTACTGAACATGGAATACAACTAATTAAACGAAAGCTGAAAACTTTGAATGCTATAATTAAGAAAGCCATAAAGTTTTTTAACATTAAAGCAAACGTATTATGTAAACTATTTTGTTCTTAAAACTTGTATGGGTTATTGTCTTTCGACTTATCTCTCTAATCACTTGTGCAAAGTAAAAGTTAAACGCTCCTTTCTTGTAATCATATATTGCGTTCACTGGAAGTGTTTCGATCTAGCTTGCCACCCTTTTTGCAATTGTACATAAAAGACGGGTAAACAGTTTTGCTATTAATCATCTTTTCTAAAGAAAAATGAACATCATCGCTCAAACGAAATGGAGTTGGTTGGGTTGTTTTGTACGAGGCAGGCAGAATAGTCGTTTGTGTTGTAACACATACAATTTACAATCATTCCACCAAGCGTTTTATTGTTAATCCCACCAAGCGTTATATTCTTGTACAGTAATTTAAAAGCAACACATTTAAGTTGGTGTATTCCAAACTTGGCTACTATTTTAACCCCATTATCCCCCACCCAACATAGGACTGGATTCGTTCGTCTGGTCTGCCCAAATTATGTGTGAACCACTAAACAATTGCTTTAAATTGCTGGACCAGCTAGAACTTGAAAATCGTGTGGAGAGATTATATTATGGGGATGTCGCTAAGCCCAGAAACAAGCCCTCCGCTTTTAAAAACCTATGCGTTGAAAATCTAAAATGGGTTCGCCCAGATCGCTTACTAGAAGTAGTCTGCATAGACGGAAGAATCCAGGCATGTAGCGAAAGTAGGCCTACACGCGCGCACACGTGCGCGCACATAAAAAATGTCTCGTCGCTCCACAACCTTGGATCCTATTGGGCAAACCCGAAATCACTTCAGCCTATTCGAAGTTCATCATTGAAGTTGTGCCTTCATTCATTTATCTGTGCAATTAATTATTAGTGTGTTTCTGCATAGTTTTTGTTTATACTCTTGTATATATGTTTTTCTTATTTCTTCAAACGAGAAGGAAGTGTTCACGTGTGCATGCACGGTACCAAGTCTTCTTACTTTATTCCCGAAGAGGACCCTCTAATATCTGCGGGAACTGCAATGCAATATATGCGGGAACTGCAATGTAAAAGATAAGACGTTTCATTAAGTACATTTTTGCTTGTACTTGTCCACCGTTTTCTTTTTCATTTGGTCAAGTCATGTAGTTTTTATAGTCCGATTAGGTATTGGAAACTTTTTTTCTTTTTTGTTTGTTTGATCCTTGTCTATTTCTAAGCATTTTGATATCAATTTGTGAAAAGATCCTTTCCATTCTCAAACCAGCTCATATTTGAAGTTAGAGACATGAATAGGCACTGTGAGTACAACGCATGTTACCCTGCCCCCTTACCATTCAACGCCACACACGCAGACACACACTTACCAATGAGAAGTTTCATTTGCTATTTATTCTTCCAGGTCTCGTCAGTACTGTACAGTATTTCTACCAACCCTTACTGATGCAAACCGTTTCCAGTGCAAACAATGACTGCAATGCCTTTAGTCCAGAAGGAAAGTCTCTAAATGGCCTAGAAAATTAGATTGTTCTTACCCAACCGCGAGGGAAATTGCTAAATGGTATTGGAAGTGTGATGTTTAAGAAGTATTATGGTAAGGGATCGCCTCTTAGCCTTGATCAATATGAAGATATAACCGTTTAAAGGTAGAAATCGTCACTGCATGTCGTGGCAGAGTCCTAAACACCAGACCCAGGGGTAGGCAGTGGTTGGGCCGGCATCATGCTGGGTACCGCTGAACGGTCCTTGGCTGGCCGGCTGTCTGGCTGTCTACCCACCACAACACACAAACACACACACACACTCTCTCTCTGATTTGTTTCTCCTTCTATTTGACCTCTTCACCCTCTTCAATTGCAATAATTGTCCCAAATGACTGGCGACTAATTGGAAGAAGAGATTTTTATCAGTTTTGAAGCCTTTGATGGTAATCTTTCAGTGGTGTGTCTTGTGTGATTAACTACTTCCTCTTTTACCACAGTTTGTCGTCAACCACACCGTCTCACGATTTACTGATTTCCGTAGACCCCTCCCTATTTACGCATAAATCTTTCAGTGGCGTATTTTGTGTAATGAACTACTCCTTTATTATCACAGTCTGGCATCAACCACACCATCTCACGATTTGCTTATTTCTGTAGACCTCTCTCCCTATTTACGCATAGACACCCATTTATGTTCTTGATTTCATTGTAAGTTAATCTTTCACATATCTCGAGTGGAGCTTTTGGTTAATTTACTCGTTCATTAACGCCATCTGTCCTCTGCATCCGACCAGAGATTTACAGACAGACGCTGCTTTTCTTTCTAATGTTACTATCTTTTTTTAAAAATTCAAACTGGGTAAAGGTCAAGATGTGCCCCCCCCCCCCCCCCCCCCCCCCCCCCCCCCGCATTTCTCGGTTAATTCTATTTTGAATACTAACCCTAGCCCTAAACCTAACCCTACCCCCCACTATGTACTGCAGTACACCGCGATTTGTCACAGTTGTGGTTCGTTGCGTTTTTCCGTCTTATAGGGTGGGGGTTAGGGCTAGGGCTAGGGTTTGTATTCCAAAAAGGTTATTAGCTACAAATGTTCCTAAAATACAGCTTTATGTATGGTAAGAAAGGCAATAACGGAAAAATAGAATTAACCGAGATAGGTAGGGGGGTGGCACATCTTGACCTTTACCTCAAACTGCCTTAGCCCTACTGTCTGACTTATGTAAGATCACACAAGTTTGATAATAAAATTTCACCCTTTTATTTTATCCTTACGCTTTTTGTGTAACAACCAAAGGTACATTTCCAATTGGAATTTAAGTTATCCCCCCCCCCCCCCCCCCCCAAAAAATAACCATGACCTGCTACAATATTCTCTCTGACTCTGCTCTGCTCCGCTCCACGTTATTTTTCTGAACTATTTCATCTGTTCAAACCGTCACGCTCTCTTCGCTCCTCTTCTGACAGTCGCATCTTCATCATTCTCAAAATATAGAACAAAACAATGAGGAGAACGATCATTTTCCTTTCAGGGACCTGCTGTCTGGAACAGTCTTCCCTATTCAATCCGTCATGCTCCCACAATGTCAAATTTTAAATCCTCTTTTAAAAACGCTGACATATTTTCAAAAAAGCCTGCCACAACTACCTTCCAGTCTAATTGTAGTCCCTGACAAGTCCTACATGCTCCTACTGGTGTTAGCCCCTTCTTGGTTTTGCATGACTGGGCGCCTTGTATGACTTGTGTGTGTTGTGCGCACGTGTATGGGGGTGGGGGGGATGTGTGAGAAGAGGGGTGAGGGGGTGAGAGACTACGTCTCTGTGTGTATGCGCACGTATGTATAGGTGTGGTTATGTCTGTGCAGGTGGGAGGATGCGTGGATAATAGGTTATGTCTGTGCGTGCGTGTGCATGCGTAGATCTATGAATTTGAGTGCTAGTAAATATTTTGTTTTAATGAAGCCTTTTGCTAGTTTTAGCTTTTTGTCATTGTAAACGTCTTGAGCTCCTGATTGTATCGGGAGGTAAGTGCGTCATAAATTTACAATATTATTATCACATTCAATTTCCAATGTTTCAGGCTGATTGATGCCTTTCACCAGTGTAATAGGGTGGGCAAAGGCAGAGAAATGCATCCTTTCTCTTCCTACTCCCACCTTACACGTTCAAATTTTTAATTGACTCGGCAAATTACTCACATATTTGTTTCAAAATATCTATTTTGTTTTATTTTAGTTTCAAATCAAAATGTTTTTAAAGGTCATTTAAAAAAGATGTCGGCAGAAATTAAACCAGACGTTTTTCTTTCCCCGATTTTTCTTATTGAAATTGAAAATATATAATGCTGTATATATAATGATAGAATGCTGTAGATATAATGCCACAAAGTTACACTTTCGACTAAATTCAGGATCAAGATCAGAATATATTTTCTCTCAATATTTAACCATTACTTCGAACGTTTCAGGCTGATTGATGCCTTTCACCAGTGTAATAGGGTGGGCAAAGGCAGGGAAATGCATCCTTTCTCTTCCTACTCCCACCTTTACACGTTCAAAATTCGGATTAAATGTTGCCAAAATGTTACACGAGTATTAATAATCCGCAAAGAATATTTGCCTTGCTGTTTCATAAAACGTTTTAAAAGATCCAAATCACGTATTAAGTGTGGTTAACATAATTGCGTGTGTGCGTATGAACGTTTGTCGTTCTGATGAGTTACTCCTTCCCTTGTTGATCCTGCCCTCAACTGCATCCCCCACCTTTATTCCCTACCTGATGTTCAGACTTTTCTCTCTATTCATATGTGGACAAACATTTGTTTTCCTGCAGTTTAAGTAATCGTTCACGTCTCCTTGGTTTTTGGTAAATTTATTTTTTGCAATTTATTAAAGAAACAAAGAAACTAACACCTGCTTTATGCAAATGATAAATATATAAACCACACGAGTTGTAACCTTTTCCCTTACGTTTATTTTATCCTTTCATTTTGTCTTTGACAACTGCCCTCGCCTTTGTTTCTCGTCGGCTTTTGAAACCTCTCTCAGTATCAGCCCAAATTATTTCTTAAAATTTCTAAATACTTTTAGCTTCTGTCCGGATGGAAGGCAATATAGTAGTTGAATAGGTTAACGAATGCGTGAGAAGTATATTTCATATTTATTGCATTTTCGTCCATAGTTTCTTTACATTATAGCATGCTTCACCTTAATTTTGTTGGGCTAGTTTTATTATCACCACCACTTCTAGAGAGATATCCAATCCAATCCAATTCAAAACTGTTATTCATTAGGCCTTTCTGCAGTGAGAGAGAGGGGTGGGTGTGACATCCCTATATGATTTGTCTTCTTTTTTAAGTTCATAAGAAACAAATGTGCAGTTCTGATTTATAAATTGTTAGCATAGCTGGTTGTTATGAAAAGCAGGTAGAGTTGCATTTTCCGTGCCTCCTGTGATTCACACTTTTTGGGGGGCAGATCTCTCCTCCGTGCTTTCTATTCATGCACACCTGTAACCGCTAATGAAACAAATCTGGTTTTGACATCCACGTTGTCATAAGTCGCCCCACCCTCCCCACACACACACACTTCCGCACCCCTGAAACGGGTTGGAATTGATTTACTGATAAATACTCCTAAACGTGGACGATGGTTAAAATCCTAACGGATCCCTGATTAAGGACCTGGGTGCCAGTCATAATAATAATGGAGAAAATTTATATAGCGCCCATCCTACGAAGTAGGCTACAGGGCGCTTTACACATAACACAATAGAATAACATGAAACAGATATCGGTAACATCGGCAAGTGCAGATAATAATCAATAATAACAAAGGCAATCTACTACTACTACTACTACTACTAACAAAAGGCCTAAAACAAGTTTGAAATGACACACAAATGCAAACATAAAAGAAAATATATGTTCACATGAACACATTACAATAAAACCTTGACAGTGATGACAACAAACGCCAACCCATCAGTGTTATACCAAGCGGTTCTATGCCTCTGATCTCAAATTATTAGGCAGGGGCAGAAAAGTGGGGGAGGACTTGTCGCCCTACCCTGTGACATTCCTGACTTATAACATGACGCATCAGCCTCTGGTCATTTAGTACCATAGAGAATTTAACCCTTTCGCCGCCAGCCATTTTTCAGCCAAAACATACCATTAATCTTAACTGGGTAGAAATTTTAAAAAAGTATCTGCAATATTGTGAAATCATCTGTGACATGTACAACATGAGGCCTATCCTTACCTCCCAAAATTAAGAAACTAGGGTCTTCAGATAACAGACCCTGATTCCATGCCTTTTAGCGACATGGGTGGTAAACAATTGTGATGCATAAATGTGACATTGGCGGTGAAAGGATTAAATCGATTATATACTGCAGTTCATAAGATAAGTGAGGGCGGAAAAGTGGCGGAGGGCCTGTTGCCGTACTCTGAGACCTTTTAATATGACCACGGGCACTTTCAGCTTTTTCTTTCTGCAAATTTGAATTGCATCCGTGCAGCGGTTTGAGATATAGCACGGATAATTATAGAAAAATAAACATAGTAACACACACACCCCACCCTCTCTCTACGGTAGTTGGGGGCTAAAAAAAAATATATCGTCAATTTCGTTTTAGTCGAAACAAGGTGGCAAGCATTTGAACGTACTTCCAGTGAAAATACACGTGAAATAATATCTTAGAAATTCGAAATTTGTTGAATGTATTCTTGCAAATACGTTTACCTGTTATTCGATTTCAGTGATACATTTTTCGCACTAAGAGGGAAGAAAGCCTCTTTTTGTCTTCTCAATTTACATTACTTTTCATTGATCTGACAAAGAGGACAATATTAAATATATACAATTACGACTGCAGCAAATCTGCCTTATATTTGTCCAGCAATTGAGATATTTTAACCACAGTCAATACAATGCACTGTGAGGCAGTTGATTTAATTCATGATTGAATGTTCAAATAAAGTGAAATAGCGGGCTTCGGCTGTGGTACCTTCAAAATCATTCTGCGATAAAATTGAAAAAATATTAAAATAAACCACACGTGAGTCCAGTTGATCAAAGATCGGAACACATTTTATAGTACAAAATAAAGTGCGCTGAAAACGTGAATGCTGATCTAGTGGTTCCATGGCAATTTTCACAACACAGTAGGGAAAAGAAACTATTCTGCTATCATTTCTTTGCTATAAGGTTTTGATAGGAATCAAACGTTGAGTGTTCTGTTATGACTTTGCTTCGTACCTTGATCTTGGCTTCACGAGTGTTTTTCGATGGTAGCCAAAAAGTTGTGTTCATTGAGTGTGTGCATGTGTGTTCGAGATCTGTCCTGAAGTGACAGTCGTCGCGAGTGATTTTTCTGAAGGATCATCAGGGATAATTTGAGCGAGTCGCTAATATTTTGCTTCTTCGAGAAACATTAACTCTAATGTAGCTTGCGGATAATTTAGTAAGGTCTATATTGCTGTTTCGATATAACTGTTCATTGATTTAAGGATGGGTGTGCTTTAAAAGCTGTTTTTTGTTACGGTGGATACGTAGTCACTGGTGCTTGGTCAGGATCGGCGTAGCTTTGAGAGCGGGAGAATAGAGGTCTGAGGAAAATCGTTTAATATGGCGGCAAAAGATTGCGTTCAAAAGCAGTCTTTGACTAGCTTTTCTTGTCATTGGCTTTTATCTCATTTGTTTGACTATTAAAAACTTGATGGTACTGGCAGTTCAGGCATTATATGAAAGGTAATGCGTTTGATCTTGGATAATTCTGATCATTTTCGTGGATAAAAGCGTTTTTCGGTGCACCAAATGGAACTGGTCACTTTTTTTTAGAATGACCAGTACTTTGGATTCAGTCGGGCGTGTGAAGTCTGCCCTGCCAGACTTTAGGATGCTGTTTGGGAAGAACCAGGGGTGACATGATGCCGACTTCAGCCTTACTCATGCTCAACAAGTCGACATACACAGGATCAGGATAATGTTTAAATAATGTGTATAATTTTATCATTGTAAGTAAAATCTGTTAAAATTGTCACGTTCTTTGGAACTCTTTGTACCTTTATATTTGTCAAGACTGGTTTTACTATGTGAACTCTAATTTATCATTGTATGTCGATATGCTGTTTTTATGTTTCAAATGCAATGGTCCCACTGTGCTAAGTAACGGGCAGGGGGAGAGGATGCCTTCACGCAGCAACGGCACCTAGTAAAGTGAGTTGGTATGGGCGTTATTGGCGACGTGGCTGAGGTGACATCGAAGAAAAGGCGTCCTTATCTCTTCAGGGGCTTGTCCCTTGATCCTGCAACTCTACTGGAGGGGAGGGAGTGGGCTTCCTAATGCTCTCCCGTTCAGTGACAATTCAAAAGGTGTGACTTAAAAAAACAAATTGTTTTATTTTATGTGTGAAAGATTGGTTTTCCATTGCTTTAAGTTTTAAAAATTGGGAACTTTGAAAATGTTTGGGTATTTGGTATATTATAGTCACAGACTTATCTCTGTGGAATTCAGGCTGCTCTCCCTCGGAGAGCGCGTCGCCGCAAGTGCAGCGCCTACCCAATTAAAAAACAATTTGGGCGGGGGGCACAGGGTGAGAAGGGGATGTGGGCATACTTGGAAAACCTAGCAATCAATTTTTCCATACCAGGCAGTGGGATTTATCCCTGCTCTTGCTGACTTTCAACTGTCAAAGGATTTTTACGTGCATAAAGCGCACGGGTCAGACTAGCTTTTTAAGTTACCATCGGAAGGACTCGACGTTCAGTTCGATTTTCCTGTCAAACTAGAAAGAAAGGGCGAGGTCGGGATTCGAACCCGGATCACTCGCACTGCAGTCACGCATTACATTTGGCAGGCAAACGCCTTAACCACTCTGCCACCTTTCTCACGCTGAATCAAAGTGTGAAATGATTGTGCAATATTTTGGAGAACATGAGGATTTGCTACATTGCGTGGGAGTTGATTTCAGTCCCATGGAGTGAATGCCAGGTGTAATTTGTTTTTCTTTGTTATGTGTATTGTGTGATCCACAATAGTCATGTATAATAAAGCAAAAAGCAACTCTGTTCGTCGTTAGTGAAGTGAGTGTCATTTTCAGGGTCCCAATAGATGCGGTGGGGATGTGCCGTTTTTAGGGAGTCGAAAAGTCCAGATTGAAAACATGCTATGACTAAAATATCTCCAGTATCAGAAAAGTCAAATGTATAACAAAGTATGCTATTAACAGCTGTACCAATAAAGCTGATTCTGTTTATTGTGGACCTTCCCATTTCGATCATTTTTATTTAAATCGATTTTGATCGTATGACTACGGACAGTAAAGAAAAGCTACATATACTACAAAACTTAACCTTTAATCCGTGGCATCTATTCGTATGCTAACCAGAACTTCAATTAGTTTTTTTAAGCCTATGCTCTAGTCGTTTCAAAATGCATTTTTTCCGGATATTGTATGAGCACATTGTGAGAGTTTTGCTTTGAATTGTTGGTCGTTACACGCACTGAGTTTCTCAGTTAAGGGTAATCCAATGGCGTTAGTTTCACAGAAATGTGGATGTGCCCAGTCTGTTTCATACATATGACGTTCTGCTGCATTTTGCGATCCTCACAAATACACTTGTTCAAATGTATGTGTTGGTAGATGGACACACTGATATATAATTGCATAGCTGAGTAAATGAATAATCACGTGACAGATTAATGGGTACAGAAATAAAAACGAATACAATTTAGAATAAAATAATAATTTAAAATGGGTAAAGTGAATAAATATGAATTATTAATAGAGAAAATGACTGGAATAAAAATGAGCGGTTTGGAAAATATTTCATTTTCAAACGTTTTGCTAAGGAAAAACATTGTAAATGTTTTTCTAATTATGGATGTTCAGTCTTAACAAAAAATAACAATGAAATCTTCAACTCTATCAATATTAAGCGTAGGTCCAGGATGAAAATTATGTCTATGATTAAAAACCTATATTGTAGTGTTGGTCAATATGGTTGGAATAGATTGGTGGATTTTAATTAATCTTACTATCTATAAAGTAATACATAATATGGTTGGAATAGATTGGTAGATTTTAATTAATCTTACTATATTCTAACTAAATATTTACTAACACTCAAAACAACTTAAGCGTCCCTTCCATCTTCCCTCCTGGAAGTTCTATGCTAGTAACTTCCCCTACTATATCACTATCTTTGACTCTTTTGCCTTTTCTCTTATTGCCTTCTGGCGTCTATGTTTTCTGCCTTATTGGTCCATTCACCTGCATTTTGTCTATAAATCCCTTCCACGTTTTTGCTTTTTACAATTTATGACATGCCAGTTGTTTTTTTATTGTACACTGGCGTCCACACGTGATACTTGAGTGGGCACCTGTTGTCCATTCTCCAGTGCATATTTGCTTATATAGCCTTTTTAAAAAAATGTGTTTTAGTTCACTAGTATGTATTTGTTATCCTTTTTTACTATTTGTTTTAACCTGGATCCAATAAATAGAGTAGAGTGGCTCAACGTTTCCAGCATTGTGTGGACTTATGTGCTATAGTGTGCAATGATGGAGGTGTCATGTTATGAATTGTACTGTATGTTTTGTTGTTTACAGGTTGTTGAACGTTAAGATGTATTGACGAGTGTTTTGTAATAAGTGGTCGAACTTTACGCGGTGACAGTCCTGAGATGACCGTAGCTGTTGACGGGACTATAATGGAAAAAATGAAATAAAAAATCTTCCCTCCTGATGCTGGGGAAAATATGAATGACTGACAGGTCAATGACCGCGTGGCCGGAAGTGGGGCATAACTGGCCTACTTCCGGATAGAGAGTAAGGCCCTTGGCTACTTTCGTTTTACTATTTACTCAATATAATACAAACCGCATGGCAGTTAGCGATTTCAGATGCATTGCAAAATGCCCTTAAAATAGTATGGGTGCAACTTTTCCTGGTATGCAAGGATTTCCTGTTTTTGAATTTTATCAGAAAAGGAATTTCCCTTTTTTTAAATTTGTGAAGCAAGATTTGTGTGTATCTACTGTATTTTTCAAACACTTTAAAATAAGCATTTGTATAAATTGTGGAAAAAGTAATTTAAAGTACCTTCATAAATCTTTTTTTTTCTTCAGCTGCTACCCCTAGACCCCGGCCTTTCAGGTTTTTATTTTATTTTATGTAGTTGCACCCATGGAATAGTGATAACATTTAGGCATAGTTTGAATATTAAAATAATTTGGAATGCTCAAAATGACACACTGTAAAGTTAAATATCTATTGGGGATTCTGGATTATCCCTAACATGTTGGTAACCCACAGAAAACTTGAAATGACTCGCTAAGAATTAGCAGTGTATCAGTTTTCACCTCGTCCAGGTTTTATTTCGTTTTACTTTATTCTTTTCCTATTTGTTTCTTCATTTTGTGGGAAACAGCAATAACAAGTGAACGGTCCCTTCATTCTTGTCTTTGATACTATTCTCATTGAATTTGTATGATTTTAAATGAAATCGTTGTGGACAAAATAAATGCACTTTAATACTTTCTTCTGGGGTAATGGGAGATCAACTACCAGCCTCCTTCAAACCGGCACCCCACCCCTAATAAAATTGTTCTGATATTCAATTCTTCCCTGAAGACAAGATAATTATAACTTTTGAAAGTGTCTACTGAGCGGTTCATCCCCCAGGCGGGCTTCCACCTTTCATGGTGGAGGGGGGGGGGGGGGGCTTACGGAGAGTAGCCCAACAGCCTCCTAAAGTCAAACCACACGTCCTCGTCGTAGGAGGCGGGCAACGGCTTAAGCTGGCTTATGTGGTCATGGCCCTCCCGTGGGGATACCGGGGGGTCTTTCAGCAGAAATAGTTCCCCCTTCTTCTGGAAGTTCCATGCTAGTAACCTGAGTTACTAGCACTTGAGTGGGCACCTGTTGTCCATTCTGCAGTGCATATTCGCTTACATAGCATTTTGTATGTATTTTAGCTTACTAGTATGTATTTGTTATACTTTTTTACTGTTTTTTTTAACCTGGATCCGATAAATGAGTATAGTAGCTCCACGTTTACAGCACTGTGTGGACTTATGAGCTATAGGGTATAATGATGGAAGTGTCATGTTATGAATTGTACTAAATTTTTCGTTTTCAGGTTTTGTACGTTAAGATGCATGGATTTGTGTTTTGCTATACGTGGTGGATTTTTATGCGGTGACAGTCCTGAGATGACCATATCTGTTGACGGGACTATGACAGACTAACAGAGGTTCCTTACCGGAATGCGTGCGTGTTTTTATTTTTAATTTTTGTTATTTGTGGGTGGGTGAGTCCAGTTTTGAATTTCTAAATACGTTTTGTTATGTTTCTAAATACATGTACAGTATACGATTGTCTGGTACACAGTGTTTAACCCTTTCGCTGCCAGCCATTTTTCAGCCAAAAAAAACCCCATTAAGTTTATCCGGGTAGAGAACAAAACCAATTGCAAAATTGCGATTTTCTCTGTGAAATGTATAACATTAGGCCTGACCTTACCTCCAGAAATTATTAAAAATAGTCTTCAGATAACAGGCCCTGGTTTGATGCTTTTTAGTGACATGGGTGTTAAACCATTGTGGTGCAAAAATGCAACATTGGCGGTGAAATGGTTAAGGCATGTTTTGGAGTAGACGTTTAAAAATAGACGATGAGTGGTTGTTTTTTTCTGTTGGTCCTACCCCTTGAGGGGGGAGGGCATCTTTGAAGACCCTCTGTTGTTCAGTTCTGTGCAGGTCACGACAAAGATTCTGCTGAGCGATGTACTAAGAATTGTGTTATGTACAATGCATTAAAGAGGGGGAAAACTATACAACAGGAAAACACAGTCAATCCTTTACAATACACTTTTGTAGATACATGTGTCCTCTGTCTTTTACTGTTTATCCTTTGTTGTTTAAGTTTTCCTCTTTTCGATATTCTGATGTATTTCTCTCATTTTCTATCATTTTGCCGATTATTAATTTGGCCCAGGAAAATTACGTGTTATCGTTTTTGCCTTTTACGTGCGTGTCCTCTGAACAATTTTACCCCAAAACAGGTTTTCTTATTGGAATGCTGTGGTGTGCCATCGTGCTCAGGAAACAACCCATTATCTTATGAACCATATCTTATTTCTTTCCCAAGAAAGTTTATTGCATTTTTGTTGTGTAATAAAGCTACGGATATGGATTTTCATGAATAGTATGATATAGCGTTTAAATGTGAATGGCTCGTTCAGATTCATTTATTTCTAGTTTGTCAAGGTTTCAATGTTTCTTTTTTTATTGTCATTAATTTGCATGTATTCTTGAGTTCTCACATGTACCTGCTCATTTTGATTTTTGAACCATTTAGTGTCTTTTTTTCTCATGTTTTTGTTTTAGGTGTGCGGACGCGTTCATGTTTTAAATATATGTATTTCAATTGTATACTGAATGGATGAATGGGTTAACGCATGAATTGGATAGACTAGTGAAATCATTATTTCACCATTATATTAAATAGTCAGCCAACGGTTTGGGCATTGTATGGCATAGCCAAGGAGTGGGAGATGTAAGGTCATTCATGTCAGAATTTAAAAATCACCTTTTATCATGTTACAAACTAATTTGTGGCTCTGAGATAGAAGGCAGTTGGAGATATTCTTGGCTCCACTCATGTTTCTTATAACCCGTACAATTCTTACTATTGTTCCTAAGTCGCACAGAGATATACTGGTGAGATTTAGAAATAAGGAAATATGACGTTAATGTTCAGAGCTGACAAACGTTCGTTTGGACCAGAAAATACGCCAGATAACTTGTGTTTTATGTGCAGATGGTACAGAAGAACACGGACACTTTTTAGTTAACTGTGCAGCGCATAGCAAAATTAGAGTAAAATCCAAACTTTTTGCTTTAGATGTAGTGAGGCAGAAAAGTAAGTCATTTATTATCTTGAAAAGTTAACGAAGTAATTTAGTTATTCGCAAAATTTGTGGCAGAGGCAATAACCCCTCAGAAAAAGAAAACATTATTCAGCAGAATAATGAGAAATGTTTTTACTGTTGTTTTTTTAACCTGGATCCGTGGAAGGGTTGATGTTTCCAGCAATGTCTAGATTTATGGGCTATTGTGGACAATGATGGGGGTGTCATGTTTTATTAATTGTACTATTTTTTGGTCATGTTTTCAGGTAATTGAACGTTAAGATTCATTGTTTTTTTGTTATACGTGGTCGAACTTTACGTGGTGACAGTCCTGAGCTGATCATTACTGTTGACGGGATTATAATAGACTAACTAACCAATAATGAGAAATATCTACAAGTATTATTTGACTTGATGATCTGTACAACGGTGATCATATTGATGTGTGTGTTGTTGGTTTTTGCTTTTTCGTGGGGGAAGGGGGGGGGGGGGGTCATTTTCTTCCCTTTTTTCCATTTTCTATTTGTGTATTATCTGCTTTTAAAGATGCTGAAGTGATCTGTACGCCTGTAATGAATTGTGTATTAAGTATCATTACAGATAAGTGTGGTATATTTTCGTTTACAGAGTTCAGTATTGTAAGCTTCATAATTCTGTGGAATTCCAGACTCGTGTGTATGAAACCGATTGTCAATGGCATAGGTACAGTACATTTCACTGAAAATGAGAATCTTGTCGTATTTTGGTATTGAGAATGTTTTCAAAAAGGGTTTTGCATAATGGAAAGTCAAAGGCAATTCCTCTTCTTTATTTTGACTATAATTTCAATACATTTTGATCTCAGGGGTTTCAAGGCATTTAACTAAGGTGGTCTTAATTGAAATCTTTGTAGCAATCCGTGGTCTTAAGGCATTATGAATATTATTGTGTATCTCAGTTTTTTTAATATTTCTTACACCAGTCTGCATTATGTGATTAAATGTGGACCCTGACGGATGAGATTTTGCAAGAAACGAATAGAGATCACCAGGAAAACATCCTTTACAGAAATCGCAACACACTTTGCTCTGGTTTCCCAGAAATCAAACCGTAAAATCGTCGATTCCTCCTTGGCGGAGGTGCTGGAAGTCAGATTATTTCATTGACAGAGAATGGCCGCCTGAGTTTACACCAAATCGTTTGCACGAAATTTTCACAATACAATCCTTTTTTTATGCAGTTTACCTAAAGAAGTTTCACTCACAACAAAGAAAATAGCTCCTTTGTGTTTTTTACTGCACTATAAAAAAAACTAAAGCTTCAACCACAATGAGTGACCTCCACCACCCCATCGAAAATGGCTTATCTCCGCCAAGGAGGAATCGTCGTTTTTAACGGTTTGATTTATAGGAAACCAGAGCAAAGTGAGTGTTCTGATCCTTGAAAAGGCTGGCTGTCTTATACTAACGACGTGTCCACCTCAAAGAAGAACCCGCATATTTTTCGTCAAACTTTGTTCTGGTGAATAGCTTGACCAATGAGAAACCATTGTTTTGGCCATCAGACCTATATGTTTATGTCAAATTTTATTTGCGACTTGTTCAACTGTAAAATCCATATGTTTAGGAAGTAAGTGTGGTGTGTTGTAAAGAGTTGGAATTTGAGAATTCATACATATTTTTATTTTTTCAGTCTATTAACGTGAAGACAGGGGTGATGTCCCTTGCTGATACTGCACACTTTTATATACATTTTGGCATATTTGGGGCGTTGGTTACATTAATTTGCAATTATGTTTTGCCGAGATCTTAACATATTTTGATTAGGTCTACACAGAACTTCAACCAGAGAAAATCACATTCTACTGGGCTGCATTTTTGTGGGCTATATATTAACAAATATGCGTTATGTATTTGAACATTAACAAGCAGTGGTGAGGTCAAATTGTACGTATTTATTGCGATCAAGCCACTCTCCAAACGATATGTTTAAATAGCACATTATTATTGTCTCCTTGTACCAATACAAATTACAAGTAATTACAATTCAGTTTTAAACTCATCTTCCTGACGAAGAGGTGCAACTAAAATCTCGAAAGCTTGAAACCATTGGTGCTTTGTGGTAATTTTTAAGTCATGCAATTCTGTATTAATCTACAACAAATCAACTAACCCAGTCACCCAAGGTCACTTTCTCTATAATTTCGGCTGACCCAGTGCCTTGCATCACGTCAGTACTTTCATCTGCCTTCAAACCGTTGGTAATGATGATTTATAATTTAGAGACAACTATTTTAAAGTAATTTGTAATGTCACATACCCAAATTCTCATTTTCAATTAAACAAAATGTATGTAAGATATTAAAAGGTTGAGTCATATATTTTTTTTATGACTATGAGACAATTGGCCCTTTTTTTTAACCCCTTTAGTTGCAGAATGCGTCAAGATATGGGTAATGCCGTTTCTTTTTTTGATTGTATAGGAAATGGTTTACACGAATCGAGCGTTTATGCCATGTTATTGTCTTAAGCTGCACGTGTGCAGGGACTTCTTTTCTTTGATGCTGTATTTTCCCACTGAGCGTGAAGGTGACATGCTCTAGGGTGTGTGTACAGGTGTGCAACTCTAAATCATGTAATTTTTCGGTTCATTCATATGGCATGATAAAAATAAAAATCATAAGATCGTAAAATCATTTTTTAAAGTAGTTTACTGCCACGTGCAGCCATCCACTCTCTCTTAAATCAGGTAATAGTTGTTGTATTACGCTCTCCTCACCCCTTCCCACGCGATGAAACATTTCTTTCATCACTTCTCCCTCATTACCTTTTGTATAAGCCTGCCGAAGTTCCACGGCTTTAGATATGTTATACCTGTTTTCAATCAACATGAGCAAATGTATAACACAACGTAAATCCTTTTTCTTCGACTTTGTCAGCAACTTATAGCTAGCTTGCAATGGATAGGGCCTATGCCTGCATTGTACAAGAATGGGTTGACACATAACACCGTTGTTGATAATGTAAAAAAATTATAGTTATTAACATTATGGAAAAACCATAACCTCACATCGGTTAGTAAAACGACATTCACGATTGATAAAAGAATAGATATAAGGAAATTATATTCACGGTTATATTAATCCATTATCGGTAAGTGTAGATGTAGAAAGAACAGATTTTAAGTATTTTGTCCATTAAGATTATCAATAATCGTATCACAAAGCTTTTATTACGCATCCCATTCTTTGCTGTCTTTTAGTATTTTGATATGAACTACTAGTGATCGAAAGTATCAATGTTCGAAAGAAACGTCATAGTGCTGTATTATTAATCATTCCAATAGGTGGCGTGGCATTCCCTGTAGTGACATGGTTTTTGTGCCCCTTTACTTCATGGAGAGTTATCCAACTTTGCTTATTGTCCATCTTCTCTCTTAGCCTCTCTCTCTCTCTCTCTCTATTTTTTTATATATATAGAAAGCATGCTTTTGTCTTTATAGTGTACGTCCATTCTTAACCTTCATGCGCGGTGACAGTCCTGAGATGACCATAGCTGTTGACGGGACTAGAATGGATAAAATAAATAAATGTCTTTTTAGTGTACATCCATTCTTAACCTTCATATAGTTTGTCTTAATTGTTAGTATACGGGCATCCATTCTTAACCTTCGTATGGTTCGTCTTTTTAGCGTATGTCCATTCTTAACCTTCATATGGTTCGTCTTTGTAGCGTATGTCCATTCTTAACCTTCGTATGGTTTGTCTTTTTAGCGTATGTCCATTCTTAACCTTCGTATGGTTTGTCTTTTTAGCGTATGTCCATTCTTAACCTTCATATGGTTCGTCTTTTTAGCGTATGTCCATTCTTAACCTTCGTATGGTTTGTCTTTTTAGCGTATGTCCATTCTTAACCTTCGTATGGTTTGTCTTTTTAGCGTATGTCCATTCTTAACCTTCGTATGGTTTGTCTTTTTAGCGTATGTCCATTCTTAACCTTCGTATGGTTCGTCTTTTGTTAGTATACGTCCATTCTTAACCTTCATATAGTTTGTCTTAATTGTTAGTATACGGGCATTTCTTAACCTTCGTATGGTTCGTCTTTTTAGCGTATGTCCATTCTTAACCTTCATATGGTTCGTCTTTGTAGCGTATGTCCATTCTTAACCTTCGTATGGTTTGTCTTTTTAGCGTATGTCCATTCTTAACCTTCGTATGGTTTGTCTTTTTAGCGTATGTCCATTCTTAACCTTCATATGGTTCGTCTTTTTAGCGTATGTCCATTCTTAACCTTCGTATGGTTTGTCTTTTTAGCGTATGTCCATTCTTAACCTTCATATGGTTCGTCTTTTTAGCGTATGTCCATTCTTAACCTTCGTATTTTGTCTTTTTAGCGTATGTCCATTCTTAACCTTCGTCGTGTGGTTTGTCTTGTTAGTGTACATCCATTCCTAACCTTCATGTGGTTTGTCTTGTTAGTGTACATCCATTCTTAACCTTCGTGTGGTTTGTCTTGTTAGTGTACATCCATTCCTAACCTTCGTGTGGTTTGTCTTGTTAGTGTACATCCATTCCTAACCTTCATGTGGTTTGTCTTGTTCGTGTACATCCATTCCTAACCTTCATGTGGTTTGTCTTGTTAGTGTACATCCATTCCTAACCTTCATGTGGTTTGTCTTGTTAGTGTACATCCATTCCTAACCTTCATGTGGTTTGTCTTGTTAGTGTACATCCATTCCTAACCTTCATGTGGTTTGTCTTGTTCGTGTACATCCATTCCTAACCTTCATGTGGTTTGTCTTAGTGTACATCCATTCCTAACCTTCATGTGGTTTGTCTTGTTAGTGTACATCCATTCCTAACCTTCATGTGGTTTGTCTTGTTAGTGTACATCCATTCCTAACCTTCATGTGGTTTGTCTTGTTAGTGTACATCCATTCCTAACCTTCATGTCGTTTGTCTTGTTAGTGTACATCCATTCCTAACCTTCATGTGGTTTGTCTTGTTAGTGTACATCCATTCCTAACCTTCCCCTGCATGCTAAGCCCACCACTCTTTTCCCCGTTTGGTGCACAGAGCGGAATGAGAGGGGAATGGATGCTTCCTTTCTTATTCCCTCTTCAGCGTATTACCAACTACTTTTTCCCCTTCATGTTTTATGCACACACACACACACACACACACACACACACACACACACACACACACACACACACACACACACACACACACCGCTATTATTAACCCTTAATGTCCCCGTGTTTATTATTGAATGAATGGAGAATAACGATTTCTTTGTAGGTCGTCAATTGTAATTCATCTCTTTGGTCATTTACATTATCGTATCTTTCCCCAGCCATTTGACCATGTTGTTTCTGCTTAACGTATTGTAATATCATTACCTTGAATGTTGTTTCCATATTATAATGCCATCTTCTTTGTTATGGAGGGGAGTGGTTTGGGATAGACACTTATTCTCGCTCCTGTTTTGCACATTTTCCCCAAATGCTTTAAAAAAAATATACGTTCATTTAGTTTTCCCCCTCATACATTCGGTTTCCCAAATACGGTTTACTTATATACTATTCAGACATTATCCAGCTCCTTTATATTATGTACTTTTCGTACTAACACGCCTGCTTATTTCGTATTTCCACTTTTTTCGGCTTATACACTGTTATACAAGTGGGGGTGATAGGTGGAATGGATGCATCCACTTATCATTCTCTCTCCTGTTTGGGTGTAATTTCATGTTAGTTTTTATGGTTCCCTTCTCATCGTCACTTGTTCTTGTTTGCCGTGTTTGTTTTGTTGTATTAATTTGTCATACCTTCCTCGTCTAACCTGTGTGCTTTGTTGGAGAGAGTTCACTTCAACACTGTTAGTAGTGCGCCACTGCCCAAGTTATGTAGTTTTGTGTCAATCTTCTGACCTGCTCATGTGGTTAGCTATTCATGAGAAGTGGATTGGATGCATCCACTTCTCATGCCCAGTTTAACACGCTTTTTGTTATCCCTTCGCTGTTATGTTGTCTTTGTACAAATTGATTACAATTCCGTGTTTTCCCATACATTTACCTAACCGATTTCTCCTTTCTTATCCATGGCGAACCTCACGCTAATGTTATATTGCCTACCCGGAATCCTATCCCCTTTCTGTTGCTGATGTGCTGTTAACAGTTATCCCTCTGTTATCGTGTTTATTTTCTGTATTTCTTTGGCATCACCCTGTTCTTTCCAGGTTTACAGTTACATCCTTTTAAAATAGCTGTTTACGATTATTTCTTTCCCCCTCTTTGTAGTTTACTCTGGATGCAAGCCCTTACTTTTACTATTTCTATTGTTTTTGCTATCATTTTTCAGTCTATGGTCATCTCATTGGATTGAACTGGTGAAGAGAGGTGGGGGGGGGGGGGGGGAGAAAAGAACAGTATAAATGGGGATGGAGGGGTGGAGGTATATGAAACATGGGCAAAACTGGGAGATGAAATACATACCATGAGCCATTCACTTATTACGGCTATGCACCACAGCATAAAGTTACTTAATAATGACATCAACGCATAAACGGGTTTGCCATTTCGCATATTATGCACTCTTGCAGGTTCTAATGCACTCTACGCGACTTTCTGTTACTTTCTTACTATCCCTAACTCTATCCCTAACTTTCTGAGTTTTATGCGAAATGCTATGTCCACAAAGCTTTGTATGCGAAGCGGCAGTATGTGAATCGGCTTTATGCAAAGCGGCAGTATGCGAAACGGCAATATGCGAACCGGGGCGCACCGGTTAAGACGTCAATGATATCACACACCCGCAGTCATTGGGTAGTAGTCATCACACACCATGGCCAGGCAGGGAAGGGGTTAACCCTTTCGCCGTCAGCCGTTTTCAGCCCAAAAAACCACCTTTAAGCTTAACTGGGTAAAAAAAAAATGGTACCTGCAATATTGGGAATTCCTCTGTGACAAGTATAACATTAGGCCTATCCTTATCTCCCGAAATTAAAAACATAGGGTCTTTGGATAACAGGGCCTGATGCCTTTTAGTGACATGGGTGTTAAACCATTGTGCATAAATGCGACATTGGCGGTGAAAGGGTTAACTTCTCGTTCCGCTACCTTTTATTTTCAACTTTTTGGGGGGCTCACTCGTGGTAATCTTCAGAGAATTCTCTGAATTCAAAGAAAAGTGAATGTAGAAAGACAAATGTTAGATGTGTTTTTTTAAACTCGAGGATATGCCTTTTTCACAATTAAGTTTTATATATTTGTCAAGAAGAATTGCCCCCCGCTCACTTTATCATAAAGGGTTGGTTTTTTTACCATTGAGAGCATCATGAAACAGTCTCCTGAAACCCACCAAATATTTTCAGAAAAAAATGTTTTTCCTCCAGTTTTCCATGCCTGGTCTATAGTATGATAGTTGTTCGGTTGTATGTGTGTGTGCGTTGCGGCCGTGGTCCAATCTCCAAACTTTAACGTTGGCATTTTCTCGGGAAATAGGCGGCGTACATTGTTAAAACTTTGCATACATATAGATGTTTATGCAAGCGCTCAAACAATAATGATTTAAATAATTAAATACTTAAAACAACACTGTAAACAGATAACATTTTTAGATTAGTGGGTTAGAGAGTATTCAATAGACATCAGTTAAAGTCAACAGTCAAAGCCTCGATAGCTCATTGCGTAGAGCGTCTGTCTCTTATGCCAAAGGTTACGGGTTGGCAACGGCACTTTTTATTATTTTTATTTTTAGTTCTATCCATTAACTGGTTGGTTTAACGTCTAATTAGGCGTAGCCTCTTATAGACACAATCGTTATGTTATTAACGATAGTTTTATCTGTACATTAAACACCCACCCACCCTCATGTTTACGACCCTCCGTCTCAAAGTCATTTTGTGGCCCCCCCGCCCCCCTCCCGAATGAGCATTGGAGGCTTTGCCTCTTGTGTTTTTTGGCTTTCCCGAACTAAGCTACGACTAGAATCCGTTGAGTTGGTGCATTTGCATTGCAATTTCACTCCCACATTCAGTAATATAAAGAAACTGCACCCATGTCAGTCTTCATGTTAGCAACGCTTCATTGATCTTCCGATTCTTAAACCATATGCCTTTATTACTTTTGAGAAATTTGATTCAGAGGCAAATGATGGTTGGTTAGCTGTATTGATATTTAATAACTTTAAATATGAAAATTTAATGAAAGACTTGCTTCTTTTGTTTGAAATATGAACGTCTATGCTTGTAACTTCGTCTACTCTATCACTCTCTTTGACTTGTCTTTCCTCTCCCTTTTGCTTACTGACATCTACATTATTCTGCCTTATTTGTCCGTTTTCCCGTCTGCTCTTGAAAATTCTTGTACACCTATTTTTTTTATGCCAGCTTTTGTTGTGGTGGACTTGATAGTTCGGCGTGAACATTTACGCATGTGGGTGGTCACTCTGTGTCTATTCTGTAATGTATATTAGCCTATATGGCCTTTCGGTTATATTGTGCATGCGCATGTGTACAAAATATGCAACTTTACTAATGCCTGTTTGTGTTCAATGTTTACGAATTTTGTGTAACCTGGGAGTGACAAGTTGTGCGGAAGAGCTGACGCTGTCAGCACAGCCTGATTTTATGGGATGTGGGCCTCTATGAGCGATTTGATCATTGTTTTTTGTGGTATGGTGAATATAGTTATGTAGGGTGTATTACTGATGTGTACATGTTTGGCATTCGGAATAACAGGCCTAAGAAGACTATTGCTGTTAATGAGACTATAAGCAACATAAAAAGAACATCTGTGGCGGCACGGATTGTCTCCGCTGCACAAATTGTCTCCGATACAATCCGTGCAGGGAGACAATCCGTGCCACCTAGACGGCACGGATTGTCGACCCTTACAGCACGGATTGTCTCCAGTGCTAGCTTTCGTGTGAAGTTTTTTTTTTTTAAAGTCCGGTAATAAAACTATGCATCCGAATGCTACGATATTTACCATTCCGACGTTTGTGTATGATTTATACCATTATAGTTCAATGATGTAAAGACTTGAGAGTATTTGTCGATTTTGACACAAACTTCGTGGCCTCTTTATTCTGGTTCAAACTGGATCACGTAAAAAAAATAGGTTCCTTTGACTCAAATGTTTTTTCACGTGACAAGTTGTCTTTTAGAGTAAAACCCGCCTAAAATGAAGATAGATGACTGACTGTAAAACAAAAGCGCTTTGTAAGGGTGAAATAGAGTTACAAGAGACTAAGTAGAATGAACTTTTTCCTTTTTTCTTGTTTCCTCATTTCCAAAAGTCTAAGCATAACACAAAACCATATTCTCTGTACTAAATAGTTTTGTACAATGAACAACACTAAAAATTGTCTGTCATAAAATTATAAATTTATTACACATGCTTCGGAGGAGATGGGTGGGGGTCAGGAATAAGGATTACGTCACGTTGATAATAATGCTTTATCCCACGGATGTTACTTTAAGATCTGTGGCTTTATCCGCACTGAGCATGATGACTGGTTTCTGATCTATATGTGTGTGTGCGCGCGCGCCCACACATATACGCACGAGCGTGTGTGCACACACACACGCATTCGCGCGTGTGTATGAAGGTAAAAACTCACCAACACTTCGGTAGCATACGTACATGTATGTCTGTGCGCGCGCGCGCGCGTGTGTGTGTGTGCGCGTGCGTTTGTGTGCGTGCGCTTGCGCTTGCGTTTATGTACGAGTGTATTATTCCAGCTAAATTTCAGGCTAATCTTTTTACTTTTTAAAGGTCTAAAATTTTAGATAATTTTGATCTCTGATCGTAGTACGGATTTAAATGTAGGTAGAGCAGTAATTCATAACCGCTTTATTTCAGAGCATAACAATGTATCTTGGTTGTTTGCTTTATATGACAGTAATATAACAAAATTATTGATCATTATTCCTGCAAATTTTCAGGCAATTATTAATTTTAAGGGACTCATGATGATTTTTGATCATGATCAAAATTTTGATCTTTCATGGTTTTGGATTGTATTTGCTCTTTATGTAAAAACAATAAACATGATGATGTACCTTGATTGTTGTTTTATGTGACAAGTACATATTAAACATTATTCCTGCAAAGAATCAGGTAATTGTGATTACTTTTAAGGGACTTATGATTATTTTAGTATCTGATGGTCAAGTTATTGATTTTAGGTTGGGGGTTAATAAGTCTTTCTTCTTTATTTAAAAAATGAGCATGGGGATATACCTTGTTTTTTACATTCATATGTCTGAAACATATTAACCATTATTCCTAAGTTTCCGGCAATTGTAATTACTTTTGAAAGACTTATGGTGATTTTAGTCTCTGATCGTGGTCAAAATTTTGATTTTTCAGTGGATTTGGATATGTTTCCTCTTTTCTTTTTTTAATGTTAACATGGTGATGTACCTTAATTGTTTTTTTATGTGACAAGAACACATTAAACATTATTCCTGCAAAATATCAGGAAATTGTCATTACATTTGACAGACTTATGATGATTGTAGTCTCTGCTGGAGGTTAAAATGTTGAATTCTGGTTGCGTGTTAAATGTCTTTTTTTTTATAAAAGCAAAAATAAATAAGCATGGTGGCATACCTTGCTTTTTGCTTTGTATGTCAGAAACATGTATTGACCATTATTCTTGCAAAGTTGCAGGAAATTGTCGTTACTTTTAAGGGATTTATGGTGAGTTTAGAAACTGATCGTGGTCAATATATTGATTGTAGATAAGGGGTGTTTGCTATAAGAAAAACAAGCATGGTGACATACCTTGTTTATATGTAATTGATTGGATTATTCCAGCAACGTTTCAGACATTTCTCGTTACTTAAGGGACTTATGATTTTATAAAAAATATGATATTGATGTTGAGTGGTTTTCATGTGCTCATTTTTTAATTAAAATGTTTCAAAGAAATATGACTAATTTAATTTCCACAAACTTCTGAACCGATTTTTCATGTTTGTATTAGAGAGTGTGTGCATGCGTGCGTGCGTGTGTGTGTGTGTGTGCGTGTGTGTGTGTCTGAAGAGCGCATGTTTTTAGATCACCAATTCTTGTAATTGGACTTGCTTCTGATAATATATATCACGAGTTGTGGATAGACGTTAAATTAAACACACACACACGCACACACACACGCACACACACGCGCACACACACACACACGCGCACGCACACGCGCACACACACACACACACATATGCGCGTGTACGCACACTCACGCAGGCACGCTTGCATGGAGAAACAGAAACAGAGGGACAGAGAAAGACAGAGAGAGACGGTGACAAAGAGAAAGTGACAGAAAAATAAGAGAAAGAAACCTAGCACTTGAGACAATCCGTGCTGTAAGGGTCGACACAGGTGGACAATCCGTGCAGCGGAGACAATCCGTGCAGGGAGACAATCCGTGCCGCCACAACATCTCTAGTTAGGGTGAAACAAGTTTGTAAACAATAGTGAAAATAACAAAAACGACTGATCAGAACTCTCTCTCTCTCTCTCTCTCACACACACACACACACACACACACACACACACACACACACACACACACACACACACACACACACTCACAGACACACACAGCGACACAGACAGACAGAGAGAATCTCCTCAGGATTCAGAGGTCTCTTCCCTCTCTTCTCTCTATCCGTTTGCTGTTCATTTCGGTTTGAATAATTTAGCAAAAGTTTGCACCTTTATTTTGAACATTCAAATAGTATCCATATTAGTGTGTATGTATTACGGTGACGTTTCCAGCACTGCCTAGGCTAATGGGATATAGTATACAATGATAGAGGTGTCATGATGTAAGTTCTTCTGTATTATGAGAACATGGGCCGTGTGTGTGTGTATGTATGTATTGGTGCATTCATTCTTCTTGTTTGTTTACATTTTCATTATTTTTTGCACATGTCATTGTTGAGCTAAGCCTACTATAAATATGCTGAGATGTGTGCGTGAACGTTAGTTTTAAATTCCTCATTGTTTTGCCAAACTACCTGTAATTATTGTTTGGCTTGGGTTTGTTTATGTCCATTTGTCAGTATCCAAAGTTCATTAGTTTTGTGAGTAAGAATCATGTTATCTTTGTTACTTTCTTTCTTTCTTTGCATTGGAATGTTGGTAGTAGGACTATCTTGTTGATTTTACTGCATGTTTTTCATCTTATGATGTTGCTTTTAAAGCGCATCGAGCATGCTGATGTATGGATTTTAGCGCTCTATGAAATAAAATTATTAAATTAAATTAAATATTTTTATCATGTTTTCATATTTTTGAACGTTGGTAAGATACATTGATGTGTTTTGTAATACGTGGTCGAACTTTACGTGGTGAAACTCCTGAGACCACCACAGCTGTTGATATGACTATAAATGACTAACTAAACCGTAATATTCCTTACAGCGATTCACTAATACACTCCTTTCCACTGCTCTGTAGGGTAAGCTAGACTTCTTTGCTATTTAGTTTCTTTTGCTGTTTAATAATTCATTACACTTTCTTCCCCTCACCATGGAATTGTCACATTACAATTGCAAACAACATATCTCCAGCTATTCCATTGACATTATTGAACTTAGGCCTATTGCCAAAACTAACTTGTATTTAAAAACAAAAGACTGAAAATAATATAAAATGGGGATTGTGCCATTTATATCTAATTTTCGTCAGTCTTTTTTAATACAAGTTTTTACTTTTTGCAATCAATTCCAAAAGTCAGTGGACTGTCTGCGGGCTTTAGAATTGCCAGAGCCATCTGCTAATTTCATAGATTAAGAATTTCTGACAGAGGATTGCCTTCTCGTATCAGAGGTTTTGCCGTTTCTTTTAATTCAGTGCTATCTTTTCTGTTAAATAGCGTTTTAAAGTGATTTGACTATATTGAGCCTTTTTGGAGATGTGAACTCGTTTGTGTTGTCCCTCTTCCGACAAGGGCCTTAATGGCCCTTCTACCGCCGATTTCAGATATATTACTATCCTGATGCTTGCTCTGGAGATAGTTCGTTTTAACTCTAAGGCATCGAGGCGTTTTGAGAAGATTGGACTTCAAACTATTCTGATGCCTGCTCTGGAGATAGTTCGTTTTAACTCTTAAGGCATTGAGGCGTTTTCAGAAGATTGGACTTCAAACTATTCTGATGCCTGCTCTGGAGATAGTTCGTTTTAACTCTTAAGGCATCGAGGCGTTTTCAGAAGATTGGACTTCAAACTATTCTGATGCCTGCTCTGGAGATAGTTCGTTTTAACTCTTAAGGCATTGAGGCGTTTTCAGAAGATTGGACTTCAAACTATTCTGATGCCTGCTCTGGAGATAGTTCGTTTTAACTCTTAAGGCATTGAGGCGTTTTCAGAAGATTGGACTTCAAACTATTCTGATGCCTGCTCTGGAGATAGTTCGTTTTGACTCTTAAGGCATTGAGGCGTTTTCAGAAGATTGGACTTCAAACTATTCTGATGCCTGCTCTGGAGATAGTTCGTTTTGACTCTTAAGGCATCGAGGCGTTTTCAGAAGATTGGACTTCAAACTATTCTGATGCCTGCTCTGGAGATAGTTCGTTTTGACTCTAAGGCATCGAGGCGTTTTCAGAAGATTGGACTTCAAACTATTCTGATGCCTGCTCTGGAGATAGTTCGTTTTGACTCTAAGGCATCGAGGCGTTTTCAGAAGATTGGACTTCAAACTATTCTGATGCCTGCTCTGGAGATAGTTCGTTTTGACTCTAAGGCATCGAGGCGTTTTCAGAAGATTGGACTTCAAACTATTCTGATGCCTGCTCTGGAGATAGTTCGTTTTAACTCTAAGGCATCGAGGCGTTTTCAGAAGATTGGACTTCAAGCTATTCTGATGCCTGCTCTGGAGATAGTTCGTTTTAACTCTTAAGGCATTGAGGCGTTTTCAGAAGATTGGACTTCAAGCTATTCTGATGCCTGCTCTGGAGATAGTTCGTTTTAACTCTTAAGGCATTGAGGCGTTTTCAGAAGATTGGACTTCAAACTATTCTGATGCCTGCTCTGGAGATAGTTCGTTTTAACTCTTAAGGCATTGAGGCGTTTTCAGAAGATTGGACTTCAAACTATTCTGATGCCTGCTCTGGAGATAGTTCGTTTTAACTCTTAAGGCATTGAGGCGTTTTCAGAAGATTGGACTTCAAACTATTCTGATGCCTGCTCTGGAGATAGTTCGTTTTAACTCTTAAGGCATTGAGGCGTTTTCAGAAGATTGGACTTCAAACTATTCTGATGCCTGACCTGGAGATAGTTCGTTTTGACTCTAAGGCATCGAGGCGTTTTCAGAAGATTGGACTTCAAACTATTCTGATGCCTGACCTGGAGATAGTTCGTTTTGACTCTAAGGCATCGAGGCGTTTTCAGAAGATTGGACTTCAAACTATTCTGATGCCTGCTCTGGAGATAGTTCGTTTTGACTCTAAGGCATCGAGGCGTTTTCAGAAGATTGGACTTCAAACTATTCTGATGCCTGCTCTGGAGATAGTTCGTTTTAACTCTTAAGGCATTGAGGCGTTTTCAGAAGATTGGACTTCAAGCTATTCTGATGCCTGCTCTGGAGATAGTTCGTTTTAACTCTAAGGCATCGAGGCGTTTTCAGAAGATTGGACTTCAAACTATTCTGATGCCTGACCTGGAGATAGTTCGTTTTGACTCTAAGGCATCGAGGCGTTTTCAGAAGATTGGACTTCAAACTATTCTGATGCCTGCTCTGGAGATAGTTCGTTTTGACTCTAAGGCATCGAGGCGTTTTCAGAAGATTGGACTTCAAACTATTCTGATGCCTGCTCTGGAGATAGTTCGTTTTGACTCTAAGGCATCGAGGCGTTTTCACACACGAGTGGTTGACAGGTATGCATAAAGGAAACGGGATTTGATTGTGCTTTGAATGCACACTCTTTTTTCGTATGCTGACAGTTTTGTAGAATTATTCGTACTTTATTAGAAGATAAGGTGGTGAACAAATGACTGCAGTACCTTTTGGAGATACAACGTACAAAATAATGGTGGGTAAAAAAACCACAAGGTACATGTGAAAGGGAAAACTCTGTACCTTGTGAAAGGGGAAACTCCAACGTTTTCCCTTTCTCAGGTACCTTGTTTTCTCTCTCTCTCTCTCTCTCTCTCTCTCTCTCTCTCTCTCTCTCTCTCTCTCTCTCTCTCTCTCTCTCTCTCTCTCTCTCTCTCTCTCTCTCTCTCTCTCTCTTGTTATTTGTCTGTTTAATATAGATAAGAATTTACTATGTGTTTTACAAAATTCAGATTTGGGGTGTTCGTCATCAATGTACACGCTTGTCGCTTTGAAAATGTGACGAACACAGATTTATGTCCTTTGTGTAGGGAATCAGCAGAAGATCAAATCCAATTGCTCTTGACGTGCCCTGTATTGTATGATCTTCGTATAAAATTCATTGCAAGGAAATTTTATGCTAATCCATGTTTGTTTAGATTCTCTTTGTTAATGGCATCAGAAAATGAAAAGACTACGTGGTGTGGCTCGTTTCTTTATAAAGCTTTTCAGTTGCGAGAAGCGATTTTGTCATGAATAATGTGATTGCTATTATGCAAACTGGTTATATTTATCTTATGATGTACTTTGTATTCAGTGGTTATTGCTTACTATATGTACAATGCTAGCGTCCTTTGTTCATATGGGGCTAAAAAAATTCATCTCTCGCTCTCTCACACACACACATTCTTTTTTTTCTTTTCTTTTTTTGGGGGGGGTCGCTTTGCAAATAGGTTTTCACGTTTTAGTTTGTGAGTTTGGTTTTATTCATATAAAAGAAGTGGAACGTAAGCAAACGCGTCCTTCGAATGAAAGTATCGAATAGTTATAAGCAACCGTCCGTGTAGTTCGCCCATAACTTGAGCAAAATTGTACATTGGGTAATATACCTAGTAAAAACCCATCCCCTTCTTTGGAGCGAACATTCATCCTTAGGACACCATGCCTAGTAAACGCCCACCCCTTGCGTTTGATCAAGATGGAAGGAAAACGCTGCAAAGCAAGCCCAACTGTGCGGACTAAAAGTAAAACACTGACTTTCCCTTTTATCTGAGCTGTGGCTCCAGACGTCTGCCATTGATTGCAGAAAGTCGGGCGTAAAATTGTTTCCTTCTTTTCTGCAGCCTCAAAGGCGAAAAGATGTAGACTGAAAGTTCTAAGGTAAAAGTTAAGACATCGGACGCCTTCGTTGGATTTCAAAGATCGTGACTTGTCGTACGAGATATCAGTTTTATAACTTACCAAGCTGACAATTAAAAGACAGACAATGAGACAGATGTTGCTGTCTAAGGCACATTGTAAAGAAAACGAGTCTTTGCTTTTTTAGTCGAGGCTTGCATGACAAGACTTGAAACCATGGATACCTAATAAGCCTAACCCCCTAATTGAACAGCGGTGAAGACAATGGCGGATGACAATAAAAGGAAAATGAGACAAGGGACTTAACTCTCCGGTCTAATGACTTCATACCCGGCCTGTCAGGTCTCGGGAGCCATTAGTCGAAGCTTCAGTCGATCGCTCGTGGGTTTAATCCCGAGCTTTTTGCATCATAAACCTGCTTGGATCATTATAGAGAGTGCGAAAATAGCCGCGTGCTAAAGATTTCCTATGTAGGCCTTTTCGGAGTCGGGTTCGATAGTCCGACTCATAAAGTTCCGACGTGACAATAGTCCGACATTTCAACACGTGGCAATGTTCCGACACGAGCGATTTTGAAGAAATTGGGCATTGGTCCGACGTGGCAATAGTCCGACAGCTCAGACAGAAACGCTGATTATTTGAGCAAGTGCTCACGACTTTCGCGCACACAGTCTCTCTCTCTCTCTCTCTCTCTCTCTCTCTCTCTCTCTCTCTCTCTCTCTCTCTCTCTCTCTCTCTCTCTCTCTCTCTCTCTCTCTCTCTCTCTCTCTCCGAGTCTCTCTCTCTCTCTCTCTCTCTCTCTCTCTCTCTCTCTCTCTCTCTCTCTCTCTACGTGAGTGTGCGTGCTTATTGATTTGTCTCCGTGTATTTGAGAGAGAGGGATAATGTGTGTGAGCCTGCGTGCGTGTGTAGCCTATGTGTGTGCACGTGCGCGAATGTTTATTTTGTGTGTCTCTGCCTCTATTGTTGTTTTTTCTTCTTGTTTTGCCTTCCACTCTCCGTCTTTCTCTTTCTCTTTCCCCCGTGCCTCTCCTTTCATGCTTTGACCACTTTCTGTTGGCTGGAAAGGACTTGATTCAACACCAAGAAAGGCCGCCTTTCATCTTCAAAGAGCATATGCATCTCTTGTGAGCACAGGCGATTGCACATGCGCACGGACACACATATCTACACGCACACGCACACACACGCGCACACACTTTTAGGCCTACTACATCTTTGATCTACATAAAAGCACATGCATACGTGCCCTCTTTCTTCCCTCCCCCCTTCTCTCTCTCTCTCTCTCTCTCTCTCTCTCTCTCTCTCTCTCTCTCTCTCTCTCTCTCTGTGCGCACACGTGCGAGTGTGTATGTATGTGCTTGCGCGCAGGTGCATGTTTGTGTGTATGTGTGCAATGCGCTATGTGTGTCTTGATGTGTATTTACACCGCTTTGTTCCATCAATAATATCGTCACCCTCCACAAAACATTTTAGCAACACACATTTTTCGCAAAGTTAGCACACACGCACCATGTGCATAATGCACGGAAATATGGGTTTGAAGAACTAGCCCCCCCTCCCCCTCCCCGCGTGGGGATACTGGGGGATATTTTGTATAGTTCCCCCACCTGGAAGTTCTGAGCATGTAACTTCCTCTAATCTGTCACTCTCTTTGACTCTGCCTTTTCCCCTTGCTTACTGTCATCTACTATTTTTCTGCCTTACCGGTCCATTCTCCTGTCTTTTTGACGGGGCTATAATTTTAATCTTAATCTTAATCCTGCCTTTTTTCACGAAACGCTTTCAAAAAGATTTCCTCCAGCCGAAGTCTGACATGCTGGGCCTAACTATTTCTTAGTTAGGCGCATGACGCATCTGCGCTCATAATTGACAGGAAACTGAGCCGGATCGAAGAAGAAGAAGTTCAACTAGCCAAAAATCTTGTCCTCTTTTGCACAACACAGACACTGACGGGAAGACCTTTATTCCAGCAGTAGTATGTCAACCCGAATCTTTTCAAATGCATTTTTGCGTTAGCATGAGGGGAAATTCGAGGAAACTGCCGCGAAGATAACAAAATCAGTGGATAGCGAAAGTCTTAAAAGTTTGAAGAGCGTTCTTTTGCGTTTATGAACACTATGTTTATCTGATTTATTAGCGAAGTTACATTGTTCTTGTGTAGCCTTACCTTGTATATATATATGCTTGTTTTCTGTGGTCTCAGTAAGACGAAAAACTGTCATAAGTGGTGTCACCGCGCGCGCCTCTGTGTGCGTACGTATGTGCCATCATGTGCGATCTACCTTTACCCCTCTTTCATTCTCTAAAGGGCCAGCCACACGTCAATTAAAGTCGCACGACTGTACAATACGATTCGATCACGTGGTCTCTAAGCGCCAATCATATTTGTTCTTCGAGACCACGTGATCGAATCGTACCGTACAGTCGTGCTATTTTAGTGGACGTGTGGCTGGCCCTTAAGTAAATGTTTCTAGGATACCTTACATTTTTGTGTGAACGACAGTTGCACACGCAGTCACACTAAAAGGCACAGGACCAACTGCTTGCTACTCAAGCGTTCAAACTTATCACGAGAAATCACCATTGCCATTAAATTATCATGCACAGTCCACCCACAAGTCCGCTCATCCGAAACTATTCCATTCCATCAATTCCTGCACTGATATGATTGTAATAGGGACTACTGTACTGATTTCCACCACAGTGGTTTTCACTGTAAGTGATCATTCTAGCTCAAGTTTTGATCACATAATCCAAGAAAAAGGGAAAATACATAAATAAAAAGTAATGTATGCTAGTCTGTCGTTTCCAGCAATGACTGCCAGATAGCCGAGGGGGCAGATACTATTCTGGCGGGCTGGGCGAAAATTTGTTTTTAGCAGAGATGCCTTGAAGGTCTCAAGAGGCCAGCCCATCCCTTTGGCTGCAGCACCAGAGCCGGTGCAAGGGCCCCCTCGTTCGAGAGTAGTAGTCTTCCACAAGAGACTAAGCCGTACCATGATTTTCCATTACTGTAGTAAACCATCTATTGTACATATCTCATGTTACTGTTGGCCCCTACCATATGCTAATAATGTCAACGAATGATAAAAACCAATTGAGCAAAAGTAATAGAAGCCATGCAATACGTTGCACAAAGTTGGTGAGCTATAAAGGTACACTGACGCACCACGATTAAGTCCCTTGTGGGTTTTTTCTAGGTAGCTGTGACCCACATACAAATGTCCCCAACTTCAAATTGAGGCTGCTCTTTAAAATGATGTTTCGTTTTCAATTTGGGGACATTAGTATGGGAGTCAAACCTGGTCAAAACAAGATTTCTTACCAGCTATAAGAGGGAAAAGCCGTGAAACCCGTGATTTTGACACGTGACCTGGTGGGTCTTTAAACCTCAACGTACTTTTGACATACTCCCTTTGATTCCTCGAGGAACATAACAATAACAAAAAGCTATGGCCTGGGCAACAGTTCTCCAGTGGACACGGTTTGGGGCAGCTTTTTTTAGTTCCGGAATGTTTCCTTTATTTTGTAATCTGCGCATTCAGAATAGACAATTTGTTTTAGAAGGAAAAAAACCTAGGGGAGAGCTCTTCGTGAAAATTAGAGTTGTTTACCTCCATTACTCGGTTAAATACCATAGCAACAATGGCGTCGAAGCTTGAAACCGCAGGATGCGAGTCGGCGACTTGCAAGCATTTTACTTGCAAAATGTGACGTAAACATATAAATGACAAATTCTAGAATGACGCACGGTGTTCTAAGTGATGTAGGCTATGTCTGCTCAAACATAGGAGGAGAGACCTGATGGCATAGTAACTTCCCTTGTTTGACCGATTGAATAAGGCAAGATCACTCCCACACGCCACCGCAAACGGAAATAAAAGGTATGGATGCCTTACAATTGTTAACATCGCGTAAACACACCAACCTCCCCCCGTCCCTCCACGCCCCCCCCCCCCCCCCCCCCTTCCTCTGCTTTCTTTCTATCTGTCACCTAATCTTCTACAAAGGAAAAACTCTTCTTCTTCTTCGTCGATCACATCAGAGGGAGATGCCAGCAGCCCGCACGAATGCAGCAGTCGCCTGGAGATCAGTCAGGTTTCCGTGCAGCTTTTCCCTCAGTGCTGTTGGGTCTGGCCACATAGGAAAAACTCTTAATAACCATCCCTTGAGAAACACCAGTACGTATGTTATATGCACATATTCAGAATGATAATACTATAAATTATTAGCCAAAGTCGCGACTCGTTTATGAGAAAAATAAACGAAACCATTCCTTATCATTGTCTAATCACAGCATCGGCACAATACGGCTCCAAAACACGAGGCATCTTGCTCTGGGCGCTTTTTAATGATGATATTAAACCTACCTACCTACCTACCTACCTCTCTCTCTCTCTCTCTCTCTCTCTCTCTCTCTCTCTCTCTCTCTCTCTCTCTCTCTCTCTCTCTCTCTCTCTCTCTCTCTCTCTCGCATCAAAACTCGGTATAGTTAAACTGTATTGTTTTTAAAAATAAACATCCTTGATGTTCAGTTTACAGCTTTGAATATCGTCTGACATTTAAAAAAAATTAAAGTCTACACATGTTCCAAAACACTCTCTCTCTCTCTCTCCCTTGATGTTCAGTTTACAGCTTTGAATATCGTCTGACATTTAAAAAAAATTAAAGTCTACACATGTTCCAAAACACTCTCTCTCTCTCTCTCTTGTGTGGGAAAAACTCCAAACTCTCTCTCTCTCTCTCTCTCTCTCTCTCTCTCTCTCTCTCTCTCTCTCTCTCTCTCTCTCTCTCTCTCTCTCTATCTCTCTCTCCGTCATCATCAGGGTTGTAAATCGTGTGGGCAAAACTCCAAAATCTGTCACTGCCTATCTCTCCTTTACCCAGTGGCATCTTCAGGAGAGCACGGTAAACTAGAACTACAAGACGCAAGCCAGGTACAATACAGCCTAAAGAACGAGCCTCCTGGCAGACTCTATCATATTCATCGAGATAGCTGCGTGTCTCCCTAGCTTCAAGTTGTTGACTTACTGCACCGTACATCTTCTTCAGCAGGGATGTTCACACCGTCACATAAGATATTCGCACGTCACATAGTTGTGCCTGACGTATCTCGTCTTCTTCCTTTTCATCTTGTATGTATGTCTGGTCTACGTAAACATAAAGCAGAAGTAGGCTAGGTTTTTTTCTCTCTGATATAATTATTACGATGGCTTGGAGTCAAAACGGACTATCTTTGCATAGTCCATTGACATATTATTGGATTTATTACACAAACTAATAACTTGTGTCAAACAATGACTGCAGAAATATAAAAAGGGGGTTTTGTTTTTTATATTTCAGCAGTCTTTTGTTATACAAGTTAGTTTTTGTAATAAGTTCAATAATACGTCAATAGACTATCTAAAGATAGTCCGTTTTGACTCCAAGCCATAGTATAGTATAGTATACCTGATAGATTCTGCTTCAGTGCTAAAAATTTAATATTCTGGGCTAAATTGTACTTTAGGTACCCTCCATCGAATTTTTGCATTGAAAATGCTCACTGAGAATCAACTTTTTACCATTCTTCGGAAGGGGTTAGGGTCAGCCTTACTTTAGACACCCTCCCTCCCATCACGTTTTCACTGAGAATCAACATTCTGCCATTCTTGGGAAAAGGATATAGCTATGATCAGCCAAGGGTTATCGTCATAATACTGAAGGAACCAGACTTTGAGGTTGAGAATCGTAAACATGAGGAGCCGGGGGTGGGTGGGGGGGGGGGGGGGGTCTTAACTGCAACTTTGTCATATTCTGTGCTCTGCTTCTTGTTCTGGCTGGTTTAGGGGAGAGACATCTCGAGTGTTTTTTTTATGGTCATGAAATATCGCGGTGTCTATCATCGAAAGCATTTTCCAGAAAATCTGTTCCAGAAAGCTAGCGGCTTCAGCTTAGGGGCCTCGAGATTCCACTAATGTTGTTCTTTCTGCAGATTGTGGGCATATAGTGGAGATGATTTAGGGGGACAGGGGAGGGGGGGGTAAGGCATCAGAACTGTCAGTGTAGTTAAACTGTATCGTTTAATAATTTAAAAAAAAAATAAAACATCCTTGATGTTCATTTTACATCTTTAAATATCATCTAACGACATTTTTTTTAAAATAGTCTGCGCATGTTCCAAAAAATTTTTTGTCTTACTTATGAACAACAATAACAAACGTGTCAGGAAGTTCATAATGGTTTGCAAAGAGCCAAGGTTTTCTGAGCCTAGCTTTGTTCATTCCAATGAACATTTTGTTGTAAAAAAACAACGCTGTAGGCCTCTCAGGTGAAAACTCCACAATGATGTGTATCTTGCCGTTGCCGCCTAGCATCTTCGACGATATTCGATATAATTGGCAAGACAGTATATATGTGACCCAGCACCACGAAAGGGGCATTACATCGCTGGGCTAGTTTCTCACAACAGGCCTGCAAAGTCAAAAATCTTCCGTAAAGGTCAAGATGTGCCACCCCCCCTACCTATCTCGGTTAATTCTATTTTTCCGTTATTGCCTTTCTTACCATACATAAAGCTGTATTTTAGGAACATTTTGAGCTAATAACCTTTTTGGAATACTAACCCTAGCCCTAACCCTAACCCTACCCCCCCACCCTATAAGACGGGAAAACGCAACGAACCACAACTGTGACAAATCGCGGTGTACTGCAGTACATAGTGGGGGGTAGGGTTAGGTTTAGGGCTAGGGTTAGGGATAGGGTTAGTATTCCAAAAAGGTTATTAGCTGAAAATGTTCCTAAAATACAGCTTTATGTATGGTAGGAATTGTTATGGTCTCTAAATAATCCACAAAGTGCCTTTAACCCTTTCACCGCCAAAGTCGCATTTTAGCACCACAGTGATTTGACACCAATGCCACTAAAAGGCATCAAATTGGCGTCTATTATCTATAGACGATATTGTCTTAGTTTGGGGAAGCAAGGATAGACCTTATTGTATATTATATGCCACAGAAGAATCCCCAATACAGCAGATGGATTTTGTTCTCTATCCAGGTACATTTAATGGACATTTTTGGCTGAAATATGGCTGGCGGTGAAAGGGTTAAATGAGTAGGTTGATGCATGTTCTTGAGCTAGGCTAAATTGTAGACTTGTGATTTATCAAAGGGGTCGACAGTCACCCTACCAACTTTAAATGCTTATAATTCTAAAACGGAAAATGTTACAAGCATGGTTCTTATATCATTGGAAAAAGAATTGGCTGTAGTTTCTAGCCGTAGCATTATCTCAGAATGGTCGTGTTGACACTTAATGTCCCTTTCGTGGTGCTATGTCGTCACATATTATATACGTGTAGCATAGTGAGATAGCAAGCGTTTTCAGTGTTTTGTTTGTTGTCGTAACACACCTGATCGCTTCAACGTGTCATTCTGCTTCACAAAGCTGTGTGGGCTATCAGTTGGATTCCATCCTGTTTGGAGGGGGAAACGTGTCGGGGATCTCTCTCTCTCTCTCTCTCTCTCTCTCTCTCTCTCTCTCTCTCTCTCTCTCTCTCTCTCTCTCTCTCTCTCTCTCTCTCTCTCTCTCTCTCTCTCTCTCTCTCTCTCTCTCTCTCTCTCTCTCTCTCTCTCTCTCTCTCTCTCTCTCTCTCTCTCTCTCTCTCTCCTCTCTCTCTCTCTCTCTCTCTCTCTCTCTCTCTCTCTCTCTCTCTCTCTCTCTCTCTCTCTCTCTCTCTCTCTCTCTCTCTCTCTCTCTCTCTCTCTCTCTCTCTCTCTCTCTCTCTCTCTCTCCTCTCCCTCACCCTCTCTCTCTCTCTCTCTCTCTCTCTCTCTCTCTCTGTCACTCCCTCCCTCCCCCTCTCTCTCTCTCTCTCTCTCTCTCTGTCTCTCCGTGTCCCTCCCTCCCTCCCCCCCTCTCTCTCTCTATCCCTCCCTCCCTCCCTCCCTCTCTCTCTCTCTCTCTCTCTCTCTCCCTCCCTCTCTCTCTCTCTCTCTCTCTCTCTCTGTCTCTCTCCCCTCCCCTCCCCTCTCTCTCTCTCTCTCTCTCTCTCTCTCTCTCTCTCTCTCTCTCTCTCTCTCTCTTGTTCTATGTTCCATCTCTTTCCTATTGTATGCCATTTACAGAAAGACGCGGATATATATATATTGAGAAAAGGAGAAAATAATGTGTTTATCTGTGCATCTCCAGATACCATGAGCGACGAGAGTGTGGTGAAAAAACTAAAGGTCTCAATGCACGTTAACATGTTTCACTCTTTCCCCACGCCAACACAGCAACATGCCACTCATAAGCTTACTTGCATATCACTGTGTTGCCATGGGGAAAGAGTGAAAACTGTTCACTTGTATAGAGACGACAACGTTGTAGATTTCGCAAGGAGTTCTTTTTTTTCTTATAATAGAAAACATATCAATATTTACGTTTCATTGTCTGAAGTTCCTGAACTGGGCCTGTATTCACGTTGAGATAGCATGAGACTTAGCATTATGCTAACTTAGAAGCTCTTCCAATGTCCTATAGGATTTAATAGGACTTTTGGAAGAGCTTCTAAGTTAGCATGATGCTAAGTCTCATGCTATCTCAACGTGAATACAGGCCCAGGTTTCTTCGCGTGTCTCTTTTATTGTGAATCAGTGCTAGCATCGTATTTGCATAAAAGGGGTTGCTGTTGTTGTTGTCGTCGTCTTCTTTTAACCTATATCTACAGAGATTGAACATTAACTCATTCGCATCGCAAAGATTTTGAATTGCTAAAAAACCCTCACAAATCACTCCAGCCATACACACAAACAAAACATACATAAACAAAAGGAGAAATGAAAGAAGATTACGGGCTTTTACTTCAGGTTTAAACATAGGGAAGTGGTAGATCAGACTTTTTTTATATGTAACTTTAGAGAGAGAGAGAGGGGGGGTGAGAGAGGGACAGAGAGAGAGAGGGGGGGTGAGGGAGGGACAGAGGGAGAGACAGAGAGGAGAGAGAGAGAGAGAGAGAGAGAGAGAGAGAGAGAGAGAGAGAGAGAGAGAGAGAGAGAGAGAGAGAGAGAGAGAGAGAAACTATCCACACCCATTGGTTTCCCCACAACAAACCGCTACAAAAGCAAAGTCAGAGGCAAAAGTGTGGTCTAAGGGAGCGAAGCGAGTTTAGAAGTGACCACACAGATTTACTTCCCTTGAAGCAAATGCATCAAATTGACAGCTATCTGTCAATTCCGCACATATATGGCTGGAACGACTTGAATGAGTTAAAAGAATATGATTAGTCGTTATTGTCTTAAAGGTTTTTTTTTAAAAAATCTTTAAAAAAGGCTTTCGTCATCAAAAATTGTTGGAATTTGTTGTTGATGTTGTCGTCTTTTACCCTGTATTTGCAGACACAGATTGAACATTGGTGTTTTGCATCCCATATGACTTCGGTCGAGAGGACGTAAAACATATTAAACTCGTCAATTGGTGTTAAAAGATTAAGATTGGTTGTTATTGTCTTCTATATTTTTTTTTTTTAAACCCAAAGTTTTCGTCATCAAAAGTGGTTGGAATTTTGTCTTTTTCATGTAAATGTACATTTTGCATCATATAAAGGGAGACTACTGTTTTCTTCTTGATTCTGCTCCCTGGTTTTTATTTGTTTGTTTATTTGTGTGTGTTGTTTGGTATTTGGGCTTTGAATACATTTTCTCACGTGGTCAAATGCAAGCACCAGGGAATTGTACGTTTTGCTCATAAAAAAAAGTAAAACGATAATGAACGTTATACGTTATGCTTGTGAGTGGATGCACGCTTGCACACATGTGTGTGCTTGTAAGTGTGTGCCTGTGCCTGTGCGTGTGTACGCGTGCATGCTTGTTTGTGGGAGTGTGTGTTCTCGCGCGCGGCGTTTGTGTTTGCGCGCACGTGTGCGCAGTTGCTCGCCCACTTGTGTGTTCACAGGCACATGCGCATGTGCGTATAACTGTGTATATATGCGTGTTTGTGTGTCCGCATGTGTGTTTGTGTGCCCGTGTGTGTGTGTGTGTGTGTGTGTGCGCGTGTGCGTGTGTGCGTGTGCGCGTGTGCGTGCGTGCGTGTGTGTGTGTGTATGTGTGGCCGTGTGTGTGTGTGTGTGTGTATGTGTGGCCGTGTGTGTGTGTGTGTGTGTGTGTGTGTGTGTGTGTGTGTGTGTGTGTGTGGCCGTGTGTGTGTGTGTGTGTGTGTGTGTGTATGTCACTGTGTGTATGCGTACGTGTGTGCATGTGTGCGTGCATGCGCACATGCGCGCGTATTTGTGGTGTATATAAATAGTTGTGCACCCATTCACGTTCTCAACGTTATCAGTGACAAGGATCTGTTAGACTTCATCAACAGTCACTTCTTCTGTTACCGGAGACAACTCTTCCAAGCTGGCCGTGCCGCTTCTTGTCTGTTCTCAGAGACTTCACTCTCTACCTCTCAAACGACGTTGACATGCGTTGCACGCCTATTATAGTGCCTTTGCCTCGGTGAACCCCAAGCAGCACACTCGACTCGTTTTCTTGTTTCAATTTCTTTTCCATTTTTTGCCGTGAAAAGTATGGTAAAAAAATGTATGAATGTGAAATTGAGTCCTTCTCTCTCTCTCTCTCTCTCTCTCTCTCTCGCTCTCTCTCTCTCTCTCTCTCTCTCTCTCTCTCTCTCTCTCTCTCTCTCTCTCTCTCTCTCTCTCTCTCTCTCTCTCTCTCTCTCTCTCTCTCTCTCTCTCTCTCTCTCTCTCTCTCTCTCTCTCTCTCTCTCTCTCTCTCTCTCTCTCTCTCTCTCTCTCTCTCTCTCTCTCTCTCTCTCTTTCTCTCACACACATACATGCAAAAACATACACGAATGGTTTGATTTTGATTTTTTGCTAAGTTTGATCTATCCGTAGCCAGGAATCGGATCAGAAACGCAACATTAAGACTTTTTTAATGTCACTTTTTCTAATGAAACAATTTTTTCTAATGAAGCATTAAGACTTTTAATGAAACATTAAGACTTTCTAAATGTCACTTTTTATCTTACATTTCTTGTAATTTCTTTGAACTCTTTTTGTCATGAAGGCACATTTTTGTGTGTCGGTAAAATAGTAATAATATAATATACATCCGTTATTAGGATTTGCGAGTGTGATAATGCTTTTATCCTATCTCTCGTGGCTTGCTGTTTATCACCCTCGGTCTCCGACCTCGCGTGATAAACAGCAAGCCACTTGAGATAGGATAAAAGCAATATCACACTCGCAAATCCCAATAACTGATAATATTCTACTCGAAGTTCTTTAAACATACGTTAGCATTTTTCACTCTTCCACCATGGCAACACAGTGATATGCAAAGTAATATTATGAGTGGCTACCTTCGTGTTGCCATGGGGAAAGGGTGAAAAATGTTCACGTGTACAGAGACGGACAGGAGAGAGACAGAAGTAGACACACAGAGACACACTCGTCACTGATAGACAAAACCAGACAGACAGAAGAGATATAGCACAATAATAATAAAAGAGAGAGAGAGAGAGAGAGAGAGAGAGAGAGAGAGAGAGAGAGAGAGAGAGAGAGAGAGAGAGAGAGAGAGAGAGAGAGAGAGAGAGAGAGAGAGAGAGAGAGAGAGAAGTCGAAGTCGAAGTCGAAGTCGAATGGTTTATTCATTCAAAGGCCAAGGCCCCATATGAATAAGGGGCAATAATTAACAATATTAATACATCAGTGGATTATAGCACTTGAGAACGACAACAAATCGCTTTGGAACACAAGCATATACTAGCAAACAATTACAAACTAGGACATAATTATCTCTCTTAACCGGAAAGCTTTGTACAAATACGTACTGTTCTCTCATTAGTATTCGCCATCAATAAAGTTAAACGAAATTGACATGGATATTTGTAGTATTTATACGGGATTAGGTTTGCTCGAAGAACACTTAGAGCAGGACATTTTAAGACAAAATGTACCTCGTCCTCAATTGAATCTTTGCATAATGGACATAACAGATCAGCATGCTGGACAATTTCGTATCGATACTTATGCTTTTTTATAACAGACATACCGAATCTAAACTTAGTCAAAACAGTTCGCTGACACCGATCAATATTCAACAAAAGATAGCTATGAACTAAATGTGAAGAGGCAAACATTCTATATACATCGAATCTAGTGCTAGCATTTATATGACCTTCCCAATCTTGCCACCTAGTATCTGTAAGTCTTTGACGTAAGCTGCTTATAAACAGTTTTTCCCCACCTACTCCCTGACAATACCAGACAAAACCAAAACCAAGTTCACACAAACACACACGTACCTTAGTTACCCAATTACTTTTCCCCTTCGAGTCTAAATCATAGAGCATATCATACGCTTTTCGTGGCAATCTTTCACTGTCCATTTTCAATAATTTTAACCAGTAGGAAATGCACCTGACAGCAGAATTTATATGAATTGGGAATCTATTTGTCTCCCCATAAACTAGATCGTTTGGAGTTTTCATCGAAACTCCCAAAAATCTTTTAAGTCCAAACAAATGAACAGATTCACAGTGTATGACAGCAGTCTTATCTAACCCCCATAACTCTGACCCATATTGTACAACCGGCTGTATCTGAGTATCAAAAACTTTAACAAACAGTTCTAATGAGTTATTATTTAACAAAGCTAATTTCCTCATAACATGTAACAACGCTTTTTTTGCCCTACTAGACAAATCTTTACAGGCTGCTGCGAAACTTAAACGAGTAGAAAACAAAATTCCAAGGTACTTATAAACATTAACTACAGAGAGAGAGAGAGAGAGAGAGAGAGAGAGAGAGAGAGAGAGAGAGAGAGAGAGAGAGAGAGAGAGAGAGAGAGAGAGAGAGAGAGAGAGAGAGAGAGAGAGAGAGAGAGATAAAACATTTGATTTAACCAGGGAACATGAGATAAGCAAGTTACATGCTTTTTTCCACTCAGCTCTGGGAAGAAGAAAAAAGTTAATCATGAGAGACGGAGACAGAGAGAGAAAGACAGACAGACAGACAGACATAGAGAGACGGTTGTAGTGAAGGCATTCAAAGAATGGCTGTGTTCACTCGTCTTTGTCCAATAACGTTTGAGAGTTTTTAAACATTGTGGAGGTTTGCACCGTGTCAGTTCTTTCTTGTAATAAATATGGTCTTTATTCAGCTGGGAGCATAATACAGGCTGTAGAGGTTTGCATCAAGTCGGTTCTTTCTTGTGATAAATATGGTCTTTATTCAGCTGGGAACATAAAGTGCAAAATGTAATACATGTACTCTTAGATGATCCTCAAGAGTACACAGTTGAATGAAAGTCTGTTTAACGTCCTCCGGTCTGGAACAGACACATATGGGACATTAGTAGATATAAAGATGGTGGGAACGATCCTGGAGGCAATGCCAGGAGGCAGTGCAACACCAGGAAAGTCCCGAATTTGTAACAATACAGATGTGTGAGTGCACAGTAGAAAATTCGTAATCATGTTGCGCTAAAAACAGTAGAACAAAACAATAAAGGCCTGAACACACTGTATCCACAATGCGCAAGGTCCGTGCAGAAACCACATTCGCTTACATAAGAAATAAGCGGCTGGGATTGCGGATGAGTTTCCACGTCCGCTTAATTATTCTTATGTAAGCGAATGGGGTTTATGTACGGAACCAGCTTGTGGATTGCTGAAATCCACTAAAATCGCACAACTGTACGATACGATTCGATCACGTGGTCTCTAAGGACAAAACTGTGATTCGGGCATCGGGACCATGTGATCGAATCGTGTCGTGCGATTTTAGTGGACGTGTGGCTGGCCCTTAAAGACCCCCCACGTCACGTGTCACATTCCCTCTTATGCTGGAAAGATTGTTTCAGATTTCTTACTATCCATAAGAGGGAAAACACGTGAAAACCATGGTTTTGACACGTGACGTGGGGGGTCTTTGATGCGCTGTGGCCCTCAATCTGAGGAGGTCAACGCAGTGCGGGTTGAGAAGAAGCGAGCAGAGAAACATAATGATATTGTGAAGGCAAAACAGCCTCCACGGCTTATCCATCTTATCAAGAGCACACAGGTGTGTAGCAGCTCGATCGGAAGAAAGGATTTATTGGGATGGAAAGCTCACATCATCAGCACTCTGAAATGCTTACCGTATCACCCTCGGCTTCTTACCTAAGGTCTCACACACAGAGATATAGTGTAAGTAATCGTATGACTGGCATATCACTGTGTTGCCATGGGGAAAGGGTGAAAAACGTTAACGTGTATTGGGAACATGCCCTTCACTTCTCTGTTTCGCCGTAACCGTGTCCGTTGACTATTATCTTCATTTGTCTCCCGTTTTCTTGCTTTTGTTTTCTATTCCAACCTCATTTTCTTTCTTCAAACTTGCACACACACACACACACACACACACACACACACACACACACAAACACACACACACACACACACACACACACAATCACACACACACGCACGCACACACGCACGCACGCACGCACGCACGCACGCACGCACGCACGCACGCACGCACACACGCACACACACGCACACACGCACACACACACACACACACACACACACATTTTGGATGGCTTGTTGAAAAAAAGCATGTTTTTGCTTATACAATGTTCCCATCTGGAAATAAAATTTTGACTTGACACACACACTCTCTCTCTCTCTCTCTCATCCTACTATCTTCTCCTTGCGTTCCATTGATTCACTGAAGGGATGCTTATCGAGGTAGGGAATTAAATTAATACAAGGTTTCTTGAAGATATTTCTGGTACTTTGGGTGTTTTGAAATCTTCACGAAACGCGATTCGAACCATGAATCCCGTAGTATCAGGTTGACCATAGGGGCGCCTGTGAGGGCCTGGCATGGCTTTTCATTCTCTGGCGGATACTATTCCACACAATGGTCCCAAGGGACCCAAGTAGACCATGACTTGTTTGTAGTGCTGGAACATCTTGTTCACAACCAGCCTCTTCCACTTCTCCCGGTTCTCGGATTTTCAATCATACAAATCTTGAAATCTTACAACATTAAAATGAGGTGTAAGTCAAATCAGAACACACGCAGAACAATCAAGGAGATTGCTATCTTTGTGTGTAAGCAACAGAAGTGGTGCACACTCTGACCCTTTAAAACAATCAATCAATGCAAATACGCATCTCGATAAATGGATCCATTTGTCTAGTAGGGGAAAATATATTGGTCTCAGCAAAATATTTGTCTCCAATTCTCTCTGTGATAGTAAAAAGCATATGGCAGACTCCATCCTTCAACAATCAAGGTCAAAACATCGAGATATATTAAATACGAACTATCGCAATTATGCGAGGCACCAAGGAGTCAGTGATGCCATTTACAAATGCATATCGCGATCAAACTATGCACAACTCTTTACACCAATACCAACATTCATATTGAAAACCACAAACATATAGTCAGAAGACTGCATGTGAGGCGTTTGTGTCGTAATAAGTAGGTGGGCGTGTTTTGGAAAGGCAGATTGCTCCAAAAGAGATAAACGAACGGTTAAATACAGAACCCTATAACAATGCGCGCCTGCAATGCTATCAATGCATCTTCATGACTGGTCCCACCAAGCAGTATAAACCTTCTGGTGGCTTAATACCCTCTGAGATCTGTTACATTGTTTATCGGCTGTTTGTATGGAGGAGTTACAACATCAATCGTCGGTGTACGCAGAGTCTATCCCTGTCCATCGTTCACGTCTGTAGGCTCCTCAACGGCAGTTGAAAGTCGGTAAGAGCAGGGAGAAATCCCGCTGCCTGGT